>JACGAQ010000037.1:0-634827 GCA_014119065.1 Orius insidiosus | reverse complement strand
AAACACACATTTTCACCGATTTCCTCAGTTTTTTCAGCCCAGAATACTCTCATTACAAGATTTTATGGTCGTCTCCTTATTCTTTCGACCTAGGAAACGAAAAAAAATTGATACGGTGCAACGGAAAGATTTAGGGGTTCGGGGGTTTTCTAAAGTTTCTCCGAGAAAAACCCTTGTGTTTTTTATCGTCTGTAGACAGTGATCACCATTTAACCGAATTTAGCGCGTTTTCCAGTTTTTTGAAATCATTTACCTGATTAAAATCGTTTTCCTTGATCTTTCGACCAACTCCTTTTTCCCTTTACATAAATGGTTAAAATCACGCAGTTTACCCGGCGCGAAAATATTTCTTTGATAAATAACCAAAATTTTGCATCCAAAGCCTTTCCTTGAGCTTTTCTAGCACAATGCTTTGTCGAAATTTTTTTGTAAAATTGATTGATCAATCCATTCTTTAAAAAAATTGAGTGCTTGTCAAAAAAATAAATATTTTTTAGATTGAATATTATTTTTTTTTTTTCATTTTATTGGGTTAAAAAAGTTATCTAAAGCTAAAAAAATTTTTGAGGGTGTCCCCGATGCGACCCGACGGGGGCGGTGAACGAAAAACGTGGGAGTCTCAAACGTCCCCTCTCCGGAGTGGAGAAAAAAAAAAATCTTTTTACTTTTTTTATTTCCAAGCACCTCAGTCAACGAGTCGTCCGTTCAGGGTTGGTGGGTGAGGGAAAAATAGTTTTGGTTGAAATTTTTCAAGTTTCATTCTCGTCCGCTAGGGGTTTGTACGCGTCGGGGTAGAGGCGAGGGGCGAGGGCAGATCCCGTGCTGACATGGCGCTTCTATGTAGTCTTTTTATTTCGATCCCGTCCGGGTGTTCATCCCTTCCGATGAAAAAAAACTCCCATACGAAAAACGACAACAATGCTCAGGTACGCCGACTTTTATATTTTTCGTGGCTTTTCACGTTTTACCTGCGTCCTTCAACCGCCACGGGTGGTTTTCAAAAGGGGTTTTTTCGGGAAAAAAAACCACGGGGCGATTCGAAAAATACGCAATAGGGTCGTCGACATCCCTATTATCAACACCTTTTCATCAACCATCCCATCAACAAAACAAAATTTAACCATTTTTTATTTAATTTTAAAAGAAATCTAAATTCTATTTATTACAATCCACTTGGAAATCGATCCGATGAAAAAAGGGTTGAGTAAAAATGTAAATGGGGTGGGGGGAAATTGTGCAACATGGCGGAAGGGGGCGTTTTACGCTTTGTACACCCCGTATTTTTACCTTATTTTTATTATAGTTTTTCGGTGTTTTTTCATTTTTTCCGATTCATTTACGCCCTCTTTGATCTCGGACTGTTTCGACGTAACCGACGGGTCCGGGTGAGTGTAACAAAAAGGTTATGTTTATTTATTCCCGTTTACAGGTCGAGTCTCTCTTGTCACCCGGGATCCCCCCTACCTACTCCCCATCATCTTATCAGTCAAAACACCTGTGGGATTCTAAATTAATATTAGTTTATTTCCCATTATATGAAGTTATGTCTGACCATTAGGCCGTTATCATAAATGCGTCCCAATTCATAATATCTAGTGTTAAAGCGTTGGAATCACTGATAAGGAAACTTAAGCTCTAGTAGTAGGTCTAGCATTACCTAAGGCTCATTATTTATTATTCAAGGGTTTTCAAATATTCTTTAGTTGCTTTCCCTTCGGTGTTCACAATCGGGCTTACTGTAGCCTTCGATTGATATTAAAACGTTTCAAAATCCTTCGATATTAAGCTTTGCTTAAAAGATGTTGCGTCGACTTCCTGTGCACTTTTGGTAGCCAATAGTTTGCTTCCTAAAGATGCTTTGACTGATGATATGTCGCTACTGAGAGGTAACTTGTGGAATTATCCATGTTTTTGATGTTTGGGCATGAAGTCCACATATCATGCTCCAGTTTGGGGATTGACCCCAGACCCTGAGTACCCAGAGGGAATGAAGAATAGGCCTTGAGTTAACTTGCCACGCTGGTCCCAGTATTGCATACCCTTAAAGGTGGTTTTCGTTTCCACAGTTGGTGGTGTCATTTGTCGCCAATCGCTTGCACACTGATTTTTACAATTTTCTGTCACTTCTTCTTTTTCATCTTGACTTGGCTTTTCTTAAATAGTAGGATTTTCCAATTGTAATACCCTTAATAGGTGGTTTCTTGTTTCAAATGGGTCTTATCGACACTTTTAGGATGCCTGTCGGCCCCCAATCTTTTTTCTGTAATCGGTCTGCAATTATTTTTCATTTCACAAATTTTATCGACATTCCTTTCTTCTTTCCACTCTTTTTACATCTTTTGATTCTACTTTGATAGCTTTATATGTAATAGATTTTAGGAATTTTAAAAGGAAGCTTGGAAATTTACTTTCTTTATCTTATGTCAATTTTTGATTTTTTCTGTCTCTAAGACATGTTTCGGCTTCATATCGCAGCCCGTTATGCAAATGTTGCATATTTTATGAATAAAATGTTTCACTTTTGATTAAAGAATCAATTATTTTTTGTTTTTTTAAATTGGGTACTGAGGTTTTCTAGTTGAAGCCCAAAATATCAAAGAAAGACAAAAACCAAAAATTTTTACTAATTACCATAAAAACATAGTTTAAAAAACTTTTAAAAATAGCCAAAGTAATTATTGTTAATTTCAAATTATTATTTAGGTTATTATTTAAATTTTTGCTGACAGTACATAAAAAAAAATTAATATTTTATTATTTTCACCCTTTTATTTTAAAAATATATGTAAAATATTAAAGTAAGGATCAGCTGATTTTATAATTTTTTAAAAATCGTCCTTGATTCCAGTGTTCATAGGTAGGCATCTTGTGCTCTTATTTTGATCTTGTTCTTTTAAGATTAAATTAAAAAAATTTTTTTTACTAATTATCCATAAAAACATAGTTTAAAAAAACTTTTAAAAATAGCCAAAGTAATTATGTTAATTTCAAAAAAATTATTTAGGTATTTATTTAAATTTTTTTGCTGACGGTACATAAAAATTAAATATTTTATTATTTTCACCCTTTTATTTTAAATAATTATATGTATATTAAAATAAGGATCAGCTGATTTTAAAAATCAAATCCTGATTCTAGTGTTCATAGGTAGGCATCTTTGTGCTCTTATTTTTGATCTTGTTCTTTTTAAGATTAAATTATTTAACTCCTTATTTAAGCTCCAAGGATTAATCTGATTTGTTTTAACTTTCCATAAATGATATTGTTTTGTTTTTTCTATTTTTGCTGATTTAGATTTGGAGTAGCCAAGGTTAAAAAACAAAATTTTTTCAACTTGATTTTTTCCTGAAATTTAACAGCTGATTTGTTTTTGTTCACAGAAAAAAGCTACGACGTGATTTATTTTTCTTTGATTTGAGGGAACTTTCATTGTTGTCTAAATGATGGGGTCGCAGAGATTTTGCCTCAGATGGAACAACCATCAAAGCAATTTGTTGTCAGTCTTCGACCAGTTGCTCCACGACGAGGCGTTCGTCGACGTCACCCTCGCAGTCGAAGGGCAGTTTCTACGTGCTCACAAAATGGTCTTATCCGCTTGCAGCCCGTACTTCCAGGTAAATTTTTTTTCAAATTTCGTTTTATCTTTTTTTCCTTTTTTGAGGGATGACCTCAGAATATTGGTTTTTTATTCACTCTAATGCAGGGTGGGGGTGGAAGTGGGTTGGTTCAGTTGTGGGGTTTGAAAAGGGGGGAGACCTTGAATGCGAGGTATTACATGAAAGTCACAATAATTTAAAACTTCACACTATTTTTATTTCATATCCATTTTTTTTTGCAATTACAAGGTTTTCTACAAAATTGAAATAAATTTTGTTCTATAAAATTTTCTAAATCCAAAATCAACTCATCACACCCATTTCTGATAAGATTCACTTGATAAGATGTCTTACTTTTTCTTATTAAAGAGATTTATCAAATGCACTTCAAAAAATTACGTTGATCTTTAATTAAGGAACAGGAACTTCAGAGAATTATTTTTTAAATCACAATTTAGGACTATGACTTCGCCTTACATATTCCTTTTTTTGCAATTATTGACTAGTTTTTTGAATTTAGAAAATTTGCTGGCACCTGGGAAAAAGGGCCGCCTAAATTTTCAGATTTTTATTTGTTTTGATTGGTACATGCCTGATTTTTAAAATTTTTGTTTTTGAAATTTTTCAGGCCTTGTTTGTTGGTCATCCAGACAAGCATCCAATAGTCATACTTAAAGATGTCCCTATTCCGATATGAGGTCGCTTCTCGATTTTATGTATAGAGGCGAAGTGAGTGTCGATCAGGATCGACTCACTGCTTCCTCAAAGTCGCCGAATCGCTGAGGATTAAAGGTCTCACGGAAGTAAACGAGGAACGATGCGATTTGCCTTCGATTGCGAACTCTCTGTTAAATCAAGCTCTTCCGCCTCCTCCTCCCCCGCCACCGCCGAATCTTCACCGAATCCTTCTACCACAACAGAAACGCCATATTTTCATCCGAACGCGATGTTAAACTCAGCGTTGACCGCGCCACGGCGAAAACGAGGTCGGCCAAGGAAGCTCTCAGGAAGCGGATCTGGAAACCCAAGTGATGATAACGAAGAAAGGCCAAATAGTGTTGAAAATCATGTTGGTATGTTAAAAAAAAATTAAAATTTTAATGTTCATATTAATTGAAATGATCTAGATCAAGTAGCGAATTCTCAAGCGATTACACCGGAATGTACGATTAAAAGTGAAACGAGCGAAAAAGAAGGTTCACCGTGTGAACCAGTTTCGCTTACTAACGCCAACGCGAGTCCGAAGTGCCTTCAAAACCCTCCCAACAATTCAGTCACAATCGAAGGTCCCTCAAACGAAAGTCGAAGCCCGGATGACACCGATGTTAAAGACGAAAACGACGATGGCGACTCACAAGACTCCGAGACTGAAAATTTCACGATGAAAGTTGATGAACCCAAACCTAGCACTTCTGGCCAAGGTAAGCCTCCGTCTTGACCCTTTTCAACATTTTCGTTTTTCGTTTTTTTCTTTCAATATTCAATTTAGATTCAACATCTCCTTATACGAACTCAGGACCACCTCAAGACGAACGATACTCGACATCAGGTAAATATCGTTTTACACACACTATTTGTCCAGATGCACATTCGTTAACCTTAAATTACCATCGAAAAAAAGAGATAAAAAAAATGAAATAGGCCAAATTTGGCATGGTAATTGTGGTTGCCATAACACAAAGATTTTTACAGGGTCGAAAGTTAGATCTCACTAACGCTTCAGTAATAGTGATATTTTTGTGCACTCGTTTTTTTTTGTGTTTTTATTTTTTTTTTTATGTTAAGAATATTTTTAAAAAAACTGTTAAGTGAAACAAAAAAAGTTGTGATAGAGCAAACAGATGGGGCACCTTCCTCACCTTTGTGTCCTAATCTGGCCGGTAAATTAAATAATTTATTTTTTCTAAAACGTGGAGATCGTCATTGATCATCGAGACAACAGAGACTTCGATAAAAGAAGGTAAGTTGGGGTTCAAGTCTAAATTTCTTTATATTTCCATTGAGGAATGTGTCCCATCTATTGTTTGGTTTGGGTCTTGCTCTTCCTTCCTTTCCTTTCCTAAACTGCATGTTAATAGCTTTCTGTACAACTCGACCTTGAAATAATGGTAGTTATTGCATGAAAACGCATGTTTTTTACTTTATTAAAAAGGATCATATTTCAGATGTTAAGCGTGAGACGGATGAAGAGTCTCAACATTCGGATTTTGGATACTACGAGGATATAATGCTTGCTCGCCGGGCTCTTCGGACCAAGAAAACGCAAATGTTACCATGGAAACGGAAAATATCGATGAAGATATCACAATTTGAATCGGATTCATTTCATTCGCTAATGGACCAACAGCTTCATCCGCCGCCTAAAGAAACAAACGTATTGACAAAATGTCTATAAGGAAGTACTGTACTCGCGAAGGAAGCCATACGTACAGGTGCAACATGTGCGCCAAAACGTACACCCATATAAGCAACTTCTGTCGTCATTTCCTTTCTGCGCATTACGGCTATAAGCAGAACATACACTGCCCGGTCTGCATGAAGCCGTTTACGAGAAAAGACAACATGATGACCCACGCGAAACAAGTCCACGGCCACTCGATCTCGAGGCAACCGCCACCAGAACCAAACTACGATGACTACTAGTCCAACGAACGAGTGTGATAAAGAAAATTTTTTTTAACAATTTTACTTTTTCGTGTACCAGTTACTAACGCTTTTTGTAGTTTTGCACCATGTGCCTTTACATATGCCTTCATAAATAAAAATGTTTTTTTATACATTAATTATCATTTTAGTACGGAGAAATTTCATACTTCTACGCCTTACGAGAGGGACCCTCTTGCACAAAAATCCCACTATTTCTACCTTGATGATATGTACTTAAAAAATTTTTCAAAAAAACCTAAAAAATTTTTCGGAAAAAAGCTCAAATTTAAAAAAGAAAAAATCGGAAAATTTTTCAAAAAAAAACGTAGAAAATTTTTCGGGAAAACACAAAATTTGGAATATTTTGGAAAAAAACAAAACTCGGAAATATTTTCAACAAAACATAGAAAATTTCTTTAAAAAAAAATATATAGGTACTTCCCCTACGTTGTACTTCCCCTCCCTTATACAACCCCTTCTTATACTTCCGCTTCCTTTATACTTTCCCTCCGTTATACTTCCCCTCCTCCCCTCCGTTATACTTCCCCTCCTCCACTCCGTTATACTTCCCCTCCTCCCCTCCGTTATACTTCCCCTCCTCCCCCTCCGTTATACTTCCCCTCCTCCCCCTCCGTTATTCCCCCTCCGTTATACTTCCCCTCTTCCCCCTCCGTTATACTTCCCCTCTTTCCCCTCCGTTATACTCTTCCCCTCCTCCCTCTCCGTTATACTTTTAGAACGGTTTTTTTCGTCAGAAAAACATTCATTTTTCCAATTTTTCGTAGTTTCTCCTACGTAAACTCAACCTTTTTAGCCGAAAGTGAATTTTAAAAAAATTCAGTAGCTTTTAAACTAATTTTCTTCTAAACCCTGGATAAAAAAAAATGTCATTTTTATCTCGTTAATAGAATTTTAGGTCAGTACAAGTTAAGTAAGACGATAGTTAGACGATGTCAATTTTTTCTTAACGCATAACTTCCTCGGATTACATGACATTGGATTTTTTTAAAATGCCTTTTGTCTGTAAATTTAAGTAAATATTTACAACTAGTTTTTCAAGGTAGGAAGCCATCACGTGTTTTATTTAAACAAATTTCAAGTCCAAATCAAGAATGAAAAAAAACACAAAATTTGTTTAACAGGTAAATTCTATTTCATAAAAGTTGTCAAAACGTCCTTAAGAAATCCATTCTTGAAAATTCTTTAATTTTTCTCTCTCTGCGCCCAGTAAAAAATTATAAACGCGACATTTGCAAATAAAATGGACGAGAAAAACGATATTATTTTACATTGCATTTCGGAGAAAATCATTTTTTTTATTTTATAAAGAAAACTAAATCATCTGAAATTATAAAAAAATTTAATATTTTTTTAATATTATTTGCGGTCTGAAAGTAAATTTTTGAAAATCGTAAATCGCCTGTCAAAAGTTAAAAAAAAACCCTTTTCTTTGAAGGAATTTTCCATTTTTGCAGGATTGTTGGGAGTTTTCCCTCGGTTTTTAGGAAGCTCTTTAAACTCCCCTCCTTTATATTTCCCCCTCCGTTCTACTTCCCCTCCGTTATAATCCCCCCCCTCCTTATACTTCCCTTCCCCTCCTTTATACTTCCCTTCCCCTCCTTTATACTTCCCCCCCTCCTTTATACTTCCCCTCCTTTATGCTTCCCCTCCGTTATACTACCCCCCCTTTATGCTTCCCCTTCCGTTATGCTTCCCCCTCCTATACTTCCCCTCCGATATACTTCTCCCTCCGATATATTTATCCCCCTCCGTTATTCTTTCCGTTATTCCTTCCGATATACTTTACTTCCCCCTCCGTTATACTTCCCCTCCTTTATGCTTCCCCCTCCGTTATACTTCCCCCCTTTATGCTTCCCCTTTCGTTATGCTTCCCCCTCCTATATACTTCCCCCCGATATACTTCTCCCTCCGATATACTTTATATTTCCCCCTCCGTTATTCTTCCCCATATTCCTTTATCCTCCCGTTATTCTTTCCGTTATTCCTTCCGATATACTTTATACTTCCCCTACTTTATACTTCCCCTACTTATACTTTCCCTACTTAATACTTCCCCTACTTTATACTTTCCCTACTTAATACTTCCCCTACTTTACTTTACCTACTTTATACTTCCCCTACTTTATACTTTCCCTACTTTATACTTCCCCTACTTTATACTTCCTCCTCCTTTATACTTCCTCCTCCTTTATAATTCCCCCTCTGTTATACTTCCCCTACTTTATACTTCAACTACTTATACTTCCTCCCCTTTATAATTCCCCCTCTGTTATACTTCCCCTACTTTATACTTCCTCCTCCTTTATAATTCCCCCTCTGTTATACTTCCCCTCCGTTATACTTCCCTCCTTTATACTTCCCCCTTCGGTATACTTCCCCTCCCTTTTTTGAAAAAAATACAATGCGTCTCTAGTACGGACTCTAAAGAGAATCTACATTTTTTTTATGATTATTTGGAGTTTTTCTCGGTTTTTTTTGACAAAATTATCCCTTTTTACCAAATTTTTAGGAGTTTTTCTTAATTTTTAGGATTTTTTTCTCTTTTTTGACAAAGGAAACACATTTGCTTTGGAATTTTCTTTTTTTTTTCCACGGTTTTTAGCCAGAAAAACCTCATTTTTAAAGGATTTCCGGAAGTTTTCCTAGTTTTTAGACAACCACTATGGCTATAGAGTTTCGTTAAATCCGACAAGTGTTTTAAATTATCAAAATATGTTCCGATAGGCTTATACAACTTAATTCCATTTTCTACGAACTTTCTAACGTTAATGATGGGTTTTTTTTGTAGAAAAAAAAATACAATGCGTCTAGGATTAAAAAAAGCCGACTTGAAAGTTGAACGCGATCAATGTCGGCAATCTAAACGAAAATTAGGTTGTTTCATCATATTTTTTTCGGCAACCTAAAAAAAGATATTACGATGAAAAGTGCGGAAATTTCAGTTTTTCAAAATTCAAACAAAAAAAAACCTCAAGGTCGAATTATTTCGCGATGACACGCATTTGTAAATCCTTTAATTGTCGAAATAATTAGCACAAATGAAAAATTATATTTATTTTTAAAATTTTTTATATTTCCTTTTTCCTGTAAAAAAATTTTTTTTTTCATAATTAATAATTAAAAAAGGATAATGTGCTTATGACCGCAGAATTCGTTTAAATATTAACAAAAGAAGAGGAAATATAAAGATTTTTTTTCCGTTTCGCCGCTTCTTGAGATCCTCTTGAAAGTCTTAACCAATCGGTAATTAGATGCTCATACGAATAAGTTACGAACTGTACATCCTATAAGGAAAAACAAGATCCCAATTAAGACTTTAAGAGATTCCAACGAAAACTTCCTTAAAGAGAAGTAAAATACAGGAGGGGAAGTATAAAGGAGGGGAAGTATAAAGGGGTGGGAATTATAAGGGAGGAGGAAGTATAAGAGAGGAGAAGTATAAGGGAAGAGAAGTAAAAAGGAGAGGGGGTATAACGGAGGGGAAATTATAAGGGGAGAGAAGTAAAAGGGGGGGAGTATAGGGGATATAAAGGAGGGGAAGTACAAAGGAGGTGAAGTATAACGCAGTGGGTATAAAGGAGGGGAAGTACGGAGGGAATGTATAAAGGAGGGGAAGTATAAAGGAGGGGTAGTGTAGGGGTATAACGGAGGGGGAAGTACATAGGAGGGAAGAATAACGGAGGGGTAATTTTTTTCAAAAAATTTTCTATTTTTTTAAGGTTTTTTTTTTCGAAAACTTAAGTATCAAGGTTGAAATAATGGGAATTTTGCCCAAGGAGGTCCCTCTCGTAACGGGCGGAAGAATGAAATTTCTCCCTACTAAAATGATAATTAATGTAAAAAAAAAATTATAATTTTTTTACACCAAAAATTCGTAAAAAATATAAGGAGTATTAGGTGAAAATTTGGTGAAAATCGGACCAACGGTTCTCTCTCTACGCAGCAAATTTTTTAAAATTTCAAACAGACATATCTCCGCCATTTTCGAAATTCAAAAATCGCCCAGGTTAGTTCCTTGATCACCGACTAAAGAGAATTTGGTGAAAATTTGGTAAAAATCTGGTGAAAACTATGGCCGTAAAGTGCTACGGAAAAAACTACGGCCGGCCGGCACCACAGACAAAGTTCAGATCGGTCAAGATCAATATTCGATTATAGCCTCCGGGATCTGAAGAGTGAAGACCCTTCCCCAAAAACCCGACGTCGAGGGTATCACAATAACTTCTTTAAGGAAGATAAGAACCTAAAAAAAGTGCGTAATGACGTCATAATGTTGAGCTAAAAGACCCTTTCTCTCTTTTATTTATTTTTTTTATAATATAATTAATTATTTTAAAGACTAATTAACTTTTTTTTTTTCAGGGTTACCAAATGTAATGATCTTTGGGGTCAACCAATCCGTTGTTGCCAGAATACTATATGACGTCATTCCAGGTAATAAATCATCCAGGGAGTTTTAAAAAAAATATATAAAAATCCTTACGGGTTACACAAATTGTAACATAATTTCATAAAGTTGGTATGATTGTCTATAATGACGCGGTTGTCCGAAATTGATCAAGTGCGTATGCAAATTGGGTTGATTTCAAATCATTCATCATTTTCAATCTGCCTTATCAAGACAAAACTCAGATTCATTCTCAAAATATAGGGAACTTATTTTAGGGGCGAAAGTGTTGCGAGTTGTTTTTTTTCGCGGTTTTTCGACTGTATCTCTAAGACGGTACGTCGTAGTCGAAAAATGTCTTAGTTCAAAAAGATAGCTGAATAAATTTTCTTTAGATTTTGTTTAATAAACTTTTTTGTACGTCAAACCGTACCCGAGCTTCGAGGCGGCGAAAAACAGCGAAAAAAACGGCCTAGGGGCGTAACTTTTTGCGGTTTTTCGCCTTTATCTTGAAAACGGTAGGTCAAAAGCGAAAAATTGATAAAATATAAAAGAAAGCTGACTAAATTTCCTACAAACTTGACTCAATAATCTTTTTTGTACGACCAACCGTATCGGAGCTACAAGGGATTTTTGCAGATAAAAAGCTTTTTAAAATGCCTCGGGGGTGACGACATCAAATACAAGACGATCGGAATTACGGCCCGAGGTCAGGAAATCCCTTCGGTCTTCATCGGCGAGGAAAACGGGTCCAAGCCAATCGTGGTCATCGAAGCCGGATCGCACGGACGTGAAAAAATCGCCTCCGCCGCCACTCTCTACGTCATCAAGGAGCTCGCCAGAAAAGACAAACTAGCGATCCATCATGAGATACGCGAAACGGCCGATTTAGCTATCGCGCCACTTTTAAACCCGGATGGATATCAATACGCGATTACAACTGATGTAAGTCTTTTTTTTCCGTCCTTCTAGGCCTTTGAAAGCTTCATTTTATTTCAAATAACTCAAGGGCAAAAAGAACTAGGAAACCCACGCTTCCAAAAGTTAATTCACACTCACCTTTCCCTTCAAAAAACCGTTCTAAAGATGTGGTAAGGGGGCAAAACACGAAGGAAAGAAAGCTCGTGCAGAAGCCCAGCAGGTTAAAGATCATCCCGCATCGTAATTCGACTTTCTAAGCTGAAAATGGCTTCCGATTGGCCTGGTGTCACCAAATTATTTCCAGGAAAACTGGCGTAAAAATCGCAACGACACCAAAATCTACCTCATTAACCCTCTCAAAAAGAAGGTTATGTTAATATAAACATGTGTAACCTTCGCCGAAAAGCCTGAAAACTTCATTTCTCCACCAACAATTGGTAAAATGGCGTTTCTTTGCCAACAAACTGACGTACTCTTTCAAATTGGGAGAAAAAGGCGTCTTTGCGTAAAACCCAACCTCATAAACCCTCTTAAAAACAAGGTTATGATAATAAAACATGTGTAACCTTCGCTGAAAGGCCCGAAAACTTCATATTTCTCCACCTACAATGAGGTAAAACGGCGTTTTTTGACCAAAAACTAACGTACTCTTTCAAATTGGGAGAAAAAACTTCTTTGTGTAAAACCCTACTTAATTAACCCTCTCAAAAACAAGGTTATGATAATATAAACAAATGTAACCTTCGCCGACAAGCCCTAAAACTTCATATTTCTCCACCTACAATATGGTAAAATGACGTTTCTTGGCCAAAAACTGACGTACTCTTTCAAATTTGGAGAAAAAGGCTTCTTTGCGTAAAACCCCACCTCACTATCCCTCTCAAAAACAAGGTTATGATAATATAAACATGTGTAACCTTCGCTGAAAAACTCGAAAACTTCATATTTCTCCACCTACAATATTGTAAAATTGCGTTTCTTGGTCAAAAAACTGATGTACTCCTTCAAATTGGGAGAAAAAGGCTTCTTTGCGTAAAATCCCACCTCATAAACCCTCTCAAAAACAAGGTTATGATAATATAAACATGTGTAACCTTCGCTGAAAACTTCATAGCTCCACCTACAATGTGGTAAAATGTCGATTTTTGGCCAAAAAACTGACGTACTCTTTCAAATTGGGAGAAAAAGGCTTCATTTCGTAAAACCCCACCTCATTAACCGTCTCAAAAAGAAGGTTAAGTTACTATAAACATGTGTAACCTTCGCCGAAAAACCCGAAAACTTCATATTTCTCCACCAACAATATGGTAAAATTGCGTTTCTTGATCAAAAAACTGACCTACTCTTTCAAATTGGGAGAAAAGGCTTCTTTGTGAAAACCCCACCTCATAAACCCTCTCAAAAACAAGGTTATGTTAATATAAACATTTGTAACCTTCGCCGAAAAGCCCGAAAACTTCATGTTTCTATATCTACAATATGGTAAGATTTGCCTAGAGTGTATCTGGTGTCATATTTCCAGGAAAACTGGCGTAAAAATCGCAACGACACCAAAATCGACCATTGCCTCGGGGTGGACGTCAACAGGAACTACGCTCACCGCTGGGGAGGTTGGTATGTCAATTCTTTTATGTAACCCATCAATAGAAAAAATGCATCTCAAGACACGCAAAGGACGAAAA
The DNA here is from genome assembly GCA_014119065.1 of Orius insidiosus. Lineage (NCBI taxonomy): Eukaryota > Metazoa > Arthropoda > Insecta > Hemiptera > Anthocoridae > Orius > Orius insidiosus. Next base: position 621,574 of record JACGAQ010000037.1, on the reverse strand, counting down.
TGTTTAAAAAGATAAGATTCAAAATTTGTTTTTTCTTGCTTTTCCTTTATGCAATTCGCGTGCTTCGTTATGACAGCTTCCTCTCGTGTGATTCAGTTTTTGATGTCTATCAAAACGGAACGAGAGATCCAAGGAAGTTTTGCCGTTTATTAAAATAGACATCATCCTCACGGAAATCTCGTTTGCCAATTGGGTGGACAAAGGAAATTTTTAAAAATTGCTACAGTTCTGCCACCAAAACGCCCAAAAACTTCATCTTCCTCCATCGACAATGGCGTTTCTTGGTCAAAAACTGACGTGCTCTTTCAAATTGGGAGAAAAAAGCTTCTTTTCGTAAAACCCCACTTCATTAACGCTCTCAAAAAGAAGGTTATGATAATATAAACATGTGTAACCTTCGCAGAAAAGCCCGAAAACTTCATATTTCTACACCTACGATGTGGTAAAATGGCGTTTCTTGGCCAAAAACTGACATACTCCTTCAAATTTGGAGAAGAAGGCTTCTTTGCCTAAAATCCCACCTCATTAACCCTCTCAAAAACAAGGTTATGATAATATAACATGTGTAACTTTCGCAGAAAAGCCCGAAAACTTCATATTTCTCCACCTACAATATGTAAAATGGAGTTTCTTGGCCAAAAAACTGATGTACTCTTTCAAATTGGGAGAAAAGGCGTTTTTGAGTAAAACCCCATCTCATTAATCCTCTCAATAACAAGGTTATGATAATATAAACATGTGTAACCTTCGCCGAAAGGCCCGAAAACTTCATATTTCTCCACCTACAATATGGTGAAATGACGTTTCTTTGCCAAAAAACTGACGTACTCTTTCAAATTGGGAGAAAAAGTCGTCTTTGAGTAAATCCTCATCTCATTAATCCTCTCAAAAACAAGGTTATGATAATATAAACATGTGTAACCTTCGCCGAAAACTTCATAGCTCACCTACAATATGGTAAAATGGAGTTTCTTGGCCAAAAAACTGACGTACTCTTTCGAATTGGGAGAAAAAGGCGTGTTGAGTAAATCCCCATCTCATTAATCCTCTCAAAAACAAGGTTATGATAATATAAACATGTAACCTTCGCCGAAAACTTCATAGCTCACCTACAATATGGTAAAATGGAGTTTCTTGGCCCAAAAACTTATGTACTCTTCAAATTGGGAGAAAAAGGCGTTTTTTAGTAAAAACCCAACTCATTAACACTCTTAAAAACAAGGTTATGATAATATAAACATTTGTAACCTACGCCGAATGGCCCGAAACCTTCATATTTCTCCACCTACAATATTGTAAAATGGCGTTTCTTGGCCAGAAAACGGACGTTCTCTTTCAAATTGGGAGAAAAAGGCTTCTTTGCGTAAAACCCCATCTCATTAACCCTCTCACAAACAAGGTTATGATAATATAAACATGTAACCTTCTCAATAACCTCACTTTTTTTCAGAAGGAGGAGTCGAAAGAGACCCATGTTCTTCATATTACTGCGGCGAAGAGCCCTTTTCCGAAGAAGAATCTAAAGCTTTAAGAGATCTCGTTTTAGGACTCGTCCCTCGTTGTCAAATGTTTTTGAGCATCCGAAGCCCATTTCAAAGCATTTCATATCCATGGACATACGATAATTCACCGTTAGAAAATAGCGAAGAACTCGTAATATTATTCTTTAACACAAAATACCAAAAAAACTGTTTTCTTTCTCCCACATTGTAAAAAAGTGTAGTTTTTCAAATGAAAAAAAATATTGAAATTTATACGATAAATCTGATGGCCTTCTAGATTGAAACGAATTTAAATTAAGTGGTTGTTTGGGATAAAATCAAGTACTTCCGAAAAACTCTCAAAAGCCCGTCCCTCAAATTTAGTTTTAAAAAAGCACCTTGAGTATTACGGCAACTTATTTTTTTTTCTTCTTCCTCTTTTCGTCCGGCTTCCTGTCGTTCAGGGTTGACCGACGGGTTTGACAAACAATTTCGTGTCCAGCTAATTTTCAAGGCCTCCTTTATTAACAAACTGACCCGTAAATTGACCAACACATACTCGTTTTATGAGTCGTTACCTTTTTTAATTGTTGGCCAGAGAGGATGGCGTTTCGCGGAGATACGACGGGGCTTAAAATTACTGAACCGTTACCCGCTTATTTACCCAGAACGTTTTAATATTCAAACAACCGATCCACGACATGTGAGAACAAGGTTATGTTATATAACATGTGTAACCTTCGCCGAAAACTTCATAGCTCCACCTACAATGTGGTAAAATGGCGTTTCTTGGTCAAAAAACTGACGTACTCTTTCAAATAGGGAGAAAAAGGCTTCTTTGCCTAAAACCCCACCTCATTAAACCTCTCAAAAACAAGGTTATGATAATATAAACATGTGTAACCTTCACCGAAAGGCCCGAAAACTTCATATTTCTCCACCTACAATGTCGTAAAATGGCGTTTTTTTGGCCAAAAAACTGACGTAGGTACTCTTTCAAATTGGGAGAAAAAGGCTTCTTTGCGTAAAACCCCACCTCATTAAACCTCACAAAAACAAGGTTATGTTAGTATAAACATGTGTAACCTTCGCAGAAAACTACATAGCTCACCTACAATATGGTAAAATGGCGATTCTTGGCCAAAAAAACTGACGTAATCTTTCAAATTGGGAGAAAAAGGCGTCTTTGAGTAAAACCCCATCTCATTAAGTCTCTCAAAAACAAGGTTATGATAATATAAACATGTGTAACCTTCACCGAAAGGCCCGAAAACTTCATATTTCTCCACCTACAATGTCGTAAAATGGCGTTTTTTTGGCCAAAAAACTGACGTAGGTACTCTTTCAAATTGGGAGAAAAAGGCTTCTTTGCGTAAAACCCCACCTCATTAAACCTCACAAAACAAGGTTATGTTAGTATAAACATGTAACCTTCGCAGAAAACTACATAGCTCACCTACAATATGGTAAAATGGCGATTCTTGGCCAAAAAACTGACGTAATCTTTCAAATTGGGAGAAAAAGGCGTCTTTGAGTAAAACCCCATCTCATTAATCCTCTCAAAAACAAGGTTATGATAATATAAACATGTGTAACCTTCGCCGAAAGGCCCGAAAACTTCATATTCTCCACATACAATGTATGGCGTTTCTTGGCCAAAAAACTGACGTACTCTTTCAAATAGGGAGAAAAAGGCTTCTTTGCCTAAAACCCCACCTCATTAAACCTCACAAAAACAAGGTTATGTTAGTATAAACATGTGTAACCTTCGCAGAAAACTACATAGTGTAACCTGGGGATGGTGTAATATATTTAATCCATCCACCAGAATTACTTAAATGAGGGGTAGCTCAAATAAAACAATATTTAGTATTTAATAAGTATATAATCTTTCATTTACTTGGGTTATAATATTATTCAGTATATATATAAATATGTATTTATCAACTAATGAATATATTAAAAGAGAGTTATTTGTTTAATATCTCCTCTGGTTATAGTTATCTCTGAAATATTGAATTAGGGGCAATGTCATCTAAGATTTACTAGGTAAAAGACTTATTAGATTATTTCTTACTCTGACCTGGTCAAAAGGGTGTACTCCAAGGATGGCTGTAGATACTTCAAGGCGCAGCGCAGGAAAGGCCTCGAGATCTTCGCTCTATCTTCCACTTATGCTTTTGTCCCCCTCTTAATTAAGGGGGGTTTTTGACATTTCTTTAGGAAGGGTTAACTAAAGGGTTAACCGAGCCTGTCCTGCTTGGATAGTATAACTAACGCCTTTTTTATTATGTTACAATAGCTCACCTACAATATGGTAAAATGGCGATTCTTGGCCAAAAAACTGACGTAATCATTCAAATTGGGAGAAAAAGGCGTCTTTGAGTAAAACCCCATCTCATTAATCCTCTCAAAAACAAGGTTATGATAATATAAACATGTGTAACCTTCACCGAAAGGCCCGAAAACTTCATATTTCTCCACCTACAATGTCGTAAAATGGCGTTTTTTTGGCCAAAAAACTGACGTACTCTTTCAAATTGGGAGAAAATGGCGTCTTTGAGTAAGACCCCACCTTTAACCCTCTCAAAAACAAGGTTATGATAATATAAACATGTGTAACCTTCTAGATGTACTGATCTCCATGGACTAATATACATTTTTACAGGAACTTCTGGCATGGAAAGCTGCAGATACTATTCGTAAAAGTTTTATACTGAATTTGACGTCGGTCAGTCATCATTTTTACATGGTTTGTCATTTAAAATAGTGCTCCTAAGATCAAAATGTCCTAAAAGATTAATTTTCAGGAAGATCTTCAGGGACTAGCATCGATTGGGCTAGAGGTGTGGCGAATATAAAATATTGCTTTTCTATAAGTCTGCCAGGGCCACAATACGGTTTTAATATGCCACCGCAGGTTATAAAACGTTTAGGGCAAGAACTTTTGGAAATGATAGCAGTTTTTACATCGGCTTTTAAAACGACAGTTGTTGACAAAGCCCTTAAAGAGAAAATCGGACGGAGGACCAACGTCCCAGTACCTGAACCATCCGAAAAAGGAAAATCCGACTAAAAAAATTTTTTTGAGCACATTTTTATTTTTTTAAAAATTATTTACAAAATGGAAAAATAGGTTGTTTTTCAGTGTTGTTGCCTTTTCATTTTTCGTTCGAGTTTCTTCTGTTTTTTCTCATCGACTTCTTGTGGTGGAGCTTCTAGGAAGAAATATGGGGAAAGTATATTCACCCATACGAAATATAAAGCTCGTCCAGGTGCCTAAAAAAACAAAGATAAGTTGGCCGGTTACCAAAAGAACCTTACCAATAGAAGAAGAAGCCAAAAATAATTAGAAACGAGCGAAAGCAACTGAGACCCAGCCGTCAATATTATCATGTCCTTTAAATGTCTAAAGAAAAAATTAATTATTTAATTAATTATTTAAAAAAACGTACTCTGCTATCCCTCCGACCATATTAAGATCCACACCAGAATCCAAAACTTGATTTTTTTCTCCAAAAGTCGCCTTTGACATATACACCATAAATTGTAGACTTCCAAAAAATGCGACTGACGTCATATAAACATAATCTGGGGAAAAATTATTTAAAAAAAAAAATTTATTTGAATATTTACTATGTTAAAAAAGTTGAAAAAATCGAATAGAGTGAGCATGACGGCTAAATAGATTCCGTTCGATCCCAACGCCATCGTTCGGTAAAATTTTAACGTCTCGACGTTTTCTTCGACGATTTGCTTTTGCCCTTTTGTCCCTTGTTTTCCTTTTTGAGGCTAGAAATAGTCAAATAGTTAATTTCAGCTATTAGGGTGCTTCATTGTATGTGATTAGTGATAAAGATTGATATCTATTATCAGTAATGATAACGATTGTTATCATTAATTATCTGAGATTAGTGATGACTGTTATCATTCAATATCTGAGATTAGAGATGACGATTGTTATCATTCATTATCTGAGATTAGTGATGACGATTGTTATCATTCATTATCTGAGATTAGCGATGACGATTGTTATCAGTCTTTATCTGAGATTAGTGATAACGATTGTTATCATTAATTATTAGATATTAGCGATGACGAATGTTATCATTCATTATCTGAGATTAGTGATGACGATTGTTAACGTTCATCATCTGAGATTAGTGTTAACGATTGTTATAATTCACTATCTGAGATTAGTGATAACGATTGTTATCAATCATTATCTGAGATTAGTGATAAAGATTGTTATCATTCATTGTCTGAGATTAGAGATGACGATTGTTATCATTCATTATGAGATATTAGCGATGACGATTGTTATCAGTCTTTATCTGAGATTAGTGATAACGATTGTTATCATTAATTATTAGATATTAGCGATGACGATTGTTATCATTCATTATCTGAGATTAGTGATGACGATTGTTAACGTTCATCATCTGAGATTAGTGTTAACGATTGTTATAATTCACTATCTGAGATTAGTGATAACGATTGTTATCAATCATTATCTGAGATTAGTGATAAAGATTGTTATCATTCATTGTCTGAGATTAGTGATAACGATTGTTATCATTCATCATCTGAGATTAGTGTTAACGATCGTTATCACTAATTAATGATAACGCTGAGATAATCACTGATTATCTGAGATTAATGATAACGATTGTTATCATACATTATCAGTGTAATGATAAAAATTATAATCATACGTTAAGCCTTTAATTATTACTACTAGGATTACAAACATAACATATCGTCGCGTTAATTCTAATACTGGCCATCTCATTTTTTATTAATTTTATATGAATTGTTTCTAATGGTAAATTTTGTGGAGAATCAAATTCCGTTGGTATTTTAACCCTGTTACCAACAGAAAACGCGTAGTTCACGATTTAGCCAACATTGATTTTAATGAGAAATTAATTCGTGTTTTGGCTCTCCTGAAAACCTCGGAAAAATGAGATAGCCGGTGTTAGAACTAACGATAATAAACCGTCCTGGGTGAAATGAAATTAAAATAAAATACTTACTGCCATTTTGTATAAATTGACTAGAAAATATTGAACTTCAAAGATGTCCTAATTTGGATATTTTTATTTGAGAATGATTCTTGACATTCTGTTTCCACGTTGATAAGTCTCTTACTGTTACCTGGATGTAAACAATATAGAACAGTGTTGCCAACAATTTTATTTTAACGTTTTCTTTTTAATTTTATCCAATAAAAAAAGAACAGTTTAAAATGATGAATTTTATATTAAATTAATCTTGTTTGGGCTTAAATTAAAAAATTGTGGAGGGGCCATCTTAATAAGGCAACACTGTTTCTTTTAGAAGGCTCTTTAAAATAGTTTGAATAATGTAAACATTAAGGTTTTTAGAAATTTAAGTCTTCTAAGCTCTTTTGAATATACTGTAGTAGATTTCTTTGAAGTTGTTTGGTTTACCTCACCAAATTACATAATGGTGACGTCATCAGGTTGGTTGGCTTTTCTGTAACCATTTTGTTACCTTCCCACCGCCTTTCTGTACTGTTTACAACTTAAAAAGGCCCGAGCCCTTGAGTAGAGAAAAAAAACCTGTGGAAACCGCGCGAGTGAGAAAAAACGGCGAAAATAAACTGTGCAGTCTGCCTAGTACCCTTCCTGGGCTGCCTTATGAGACTTTCAAAGCGTCAGGAATTTCCATTTTATACCCTCTAGGACCTTCTCTTTTATAAATCCTGGCGATGGAGAAGAAGGGAAACGACCCGACGGAAAATCTAAAAAAGAAGCCGAGAAAAAGCATCCTTAAGTCTTCCTCAAGCTTCGAAGTCCAAGAACAACCCAGTGGGTAAGTTTTTGTGAAATACAGCGTTGCCAACTTTAATATCTGGCCGCCCAAAACTGTCATTGTTGCCAACATAGGACATAGTTTGTTAATTAATGGGTATATTATACGTATATGCAGTTTTCCCAACGTTAGGCGTATTTGGAGCCAGAATGGTCAGTGTAGCCAACAATTTACTTGCACTCCAATCACGCGTAGACTTAACTGCACTTTTCCCAACTTTAGACGTATTTGGAGCCAGAAAGGTCAGTGTTGCCAACACAGTTTTCTTGCTCTTGAATTAGGCCTAAACTTATCTGCAGTTTTCCCAACTTTAGGCGTATTTGGAGCCAGAATGGTAGTGTTGCCAACACATTTTACTTCCACTTCAATTACGCTTAGACTTCACTGCAGTTTTCCCAACTTTAGACTTATTTGGAGCCAGAATGGTCAGTGTTGCCAACACAGTTTACTTGCACTTCAATTACGCCTAGACTTAACTGCAGTTTTCCCAACTAAGACGTATTTGGAGCCAGAATGGTCAGTGTTGCCATCACAGTTTACTGGCACTTCAATTATGCCTTAGACTTAACTGCAGTTTTCCGAACTTTAGACGTATTTGGAGCCAGAATGGTCAGTGTTGCCAACACATTTTACTGGCACTTCTATTACGCCTAGACTTAACTGCAGTTTTCCCAACTTTAGACGTATTTGGTGCCAGAATGGTCACTGTTGCCAACACAGTTTACTTGCACTTCAATTATGCCTAGACTTAATTGCAGTTTTCAAAACTTTAGACGTATTTGGAGCCAGAATGGTCAGTGTTGCCAACACAGTTAACCTGCACTTCAATTACGCTGAAGTTTTCTCAACTTAATACGCATTTGGTGCCAGAATGGTCAATGTCGCCAACACAGTTTACTGGCACTTCAATTACGCCTAGACTTAACTGCAGTTTTCCCAAATTTAAACGTATTTGGAGCCAAATTGAACAGTTATGCCAACACACGAGTTTTACAATTTAATCGCTAGTTTGTACTTTCACAACTTTCGAGATATCCGAAGCCATAGATGTCAGTGTTGCCAATACAGTTTACTTGCACAGCAATTACGCCTAGACTTAACTGCAGTTTTCCCAACTTTAAACGTATTTGGAGCCAAATTAAACAGTTATGCCAACATACGAGTTGTACAATTTAATTGCTAGATTAGACTTTTACAACTTTCGAGGTATCCGAGCCAAAGATGTCAGTGTTGCCAACATACTTTACTTGCACTTCAATTACTCCTAGACTTAACTGCAGTTTTCCTAACTTTAATCGTATTTGGAGCCAAATTGAACAGTTATGCCAACATAAGAATTGTACAATTTATTTGCTAGGTTAGACTTTCACAACTTTCGAGGTATCCGGAGCCAAAGATGTCAGTGTTGCCAACACAGTTTACTTGCACTGCAATTACGCCTAGACTTAACTGCAGTTTTCCCAAATTTAAACGTATTTGGAGCCTAATTGAACAGTCATACCAACATAAGAATTGTACAATTTTATTACTAGTTTGGACTTTCACAACTTTCGAGGTATCCAGAGCCTAAGCTGTCAGTGTTGCCAACATAGTTTACTTTCACTTCAATTACTCCTAGACATAACTGCAGTTTTCCTAACTTTAATCGTATTTGGAGCCAAATTGAACAGTTATACCAACATAACAATTGTACAATTTAATTGCTAGTTAAGACTTTCACAACTTTTGAGGTATCCGATGCCAAAGATGTCAGTATTGCCAATACCTTTTTATTACACTTTTATGCTCATTCGCAGTGTATCTTAAAATCAGTTCTGCCAACATAAATGATTTATGTTTTAGGTCGAAACGGAAGCCGCTTCCTCTACAAAATAAATTGACGAAGTTCGACGAGCAAAATATAAAAGAGACGCTCCATCCGCCAAATAAAGATTATGGACATATGAAAATTGAGGAGCCGAAAACTCCTTTTGAAAGACCCATCCAAGATGAAATCGATTCACCCAGAGGTGTCGATGCAGGCCTTCTGGCTCAAAAGTAAATTTTAAATGTCAAATTTCTATTTTTATAGTTTTTTTTAGACTTCAACAAACACAGCAAAAGAAAAAAACTCGCGGTTCAAGCGGAAGAGCTGGAACTTCTCGAAATCCGAACCATTCCGACAGCTCAGGCGACGAAATGACCCCTGATAAAATCGGTAAGAAAATCTTAAAAATTTCAACGAAAAATTTATCTTTTTTTTTTCTTCCAGCGAAAAAGAAAGAATTCGAAAGTCGAAGGAAGGCTCACTATAACGAATTTCTGGCTGCGAAAGAAGCCCTCAAAAACCTCAAAGACGAGGAAGAAGAAGAGGAATAAAAATCACCTCTCGCTTTCTAAAAATACCTTTTTAACCAATTGAATAATGGATAAGGACGTAGCCAATTTTCCAACTAACATTTCAAGGTCGCTGAAATTTTGACTTTTTTTATAGACTGAGAAGTCTAGTCGAAAAAAAAAAAAAATAAAATAAAAATAAAATGTCAAATTGTACATTATTCTTGTATAGTATGTAAATCTTCGGAAATTTTATCTGCTTATTTATAAAACGGCCTAAAATCTTGTTCCAACCAGAGTTTGAAACTCCTGGAGTGTGCGCAGAAGGATTTTGACGTCGTTTGAATCGTCGTCTGAAGTCATCTGACGTCAAATATGACGTACAAATCCTTCTACCATGTTCCAAGTTTCAAACTGTGGTTGGAACAAAGCTAATATTTGACAGTACCCGTAGTTTTTAGCTCCCTTGTGACTTTAGGACGAAAAACATTTTTTTAAAGGGTTTTTAGATTCTGTAGGGGGTAAAAATTGTATTGAATATAAGGAGGTATGATGGTTTTTAAGTGAGTTGCTTTCCAAATTTTTCGTTGTTAACAACGGTTTTCGGTTTTTCCCTTCTATCTCGGAAACCGTCGCTCAAAACGAAAAAATGTCCTAAGTAAAAGTTGTAGGTACTGAAATTTACTACATAAAATATTTTATTAGTTTTTTCCGTCAGAGCAATACTTTAGGAGATATGGAAGTATTTAAGTTGGTTGCTTTGCAAATTTTTCGTTGTTAACAACGGTTTTCGGTTTTTCCCTTCTATCTCGGAAACCGTAGCTCAAAACGAAAAAATGTCATAATTAAAAGTCGTAGCTACGGAATTTTCCTACAAAAAAGACCTCATTGGTTTTTTGTCAGAGCAATACTTAAGGAGATATGAGGGTTCTTAAGTGAGTTGCTTTGCAAATTTTTCGTTGTGAGCAACGGTTTTCGGTTTTTCCCTTCTATCTCGGAAAGCGTCGCTCAAAACGAAAAAATGTCCTAAGTAAAAGTTGTAGGTACAAAGATTTCCTACAAAAATTTCTTTATTCATTATTTGCGTAAGAGCAATATTTAAGGAGTTATGAGGTTAAAACTAATAATCCTACAGAGCCTGTCTGAAAACTTAAAACCTTCGTATCTCCTAAAATATTGCTCTGACGGAAAAAACCAATAAGATATTTTATGTAGTAAATTTCCGTAGCTACAACTTTTACATAGGACATTTTTTCGTTTTGAGCAACGGTTTCCGAGATAGAAGGGAAAAACCGAAAACCGTTGCTCACAACAAAAATGTACAAAGCAACCAACTTAAAACCCTCATATCCCCTTAAGGTTTTCAAAATCATCGACGTTGGGCATTTTGGCCCTAAGAAATGATTTGTCAATTTGTTAATTTTTTGATTATTCTAGAACATGATAGAGCAGGGCATAATCATAATCATATTTTTGATTACGATTAAAATTACGAATGTGATTACAATTATAATCGCTGTCATATTTTTATTTACGATTTTTTTTATCCAAAAATCATGTACTTCTGCTAAAATTTTTTTCAAATTTCAAGAAAATTGTAGTTTTTTACATACTTTTGAGAAAATCATTAAATTTTTTTACACATTTTGGAGAAAATCATAATTTTTTTTAGGAATCTCCATACTTGTTTAAAAAAACGATTCTCTCAAAAATTGTTATTAAAAAAACCATAAAAAATGTGATTTATCTCCAAACATTGTAAAGAATTATGATTTACGTAGATACAATTTTTGAAATACATGATAATGACGCCAGGAGAGCCCCTCCGCCCCCTTTTTTGTTTACTATTAGCTTTGTTCCAACCTGCACGTCAGATTTGACAGTCCCTCTGAGCATGCTCCTGGAGTTTCAAACTGCGGTTGGAACAAAGCTACTATGGAAACTGATTTTAGGCCTCTCTTTAAAAACAAGCAAGAAACTTGCTTTTCAACTCAATTATTTATTAACCCAATTTCTTCATTTGCTTTCAAAGCTGTGCTCACAATAAGCGAAAATTTGAGTTATTCTGTTCCAACTTTGAAGCTACGATGGCAGTTTGCAAATTTTTTTTTTCGCTGGTGCATTTAATCGATGTCTTCATGCTTCATACAAGGCTTCCAGATTTAATTAATAAAAATGTGCCTATTTTTGTATTTGTTTGCTTGTTAAAGAATTTAGCTTGTCTTTACAGTATTTTAGAGAATATTGTTGGCATTTCAGGGTTGTAGTCGCAGTGTTGTCCCTTTGTATTAATTTATACAAAAATTTTTTGTAATTAATGTAAATAAAATTTATTGTTAGGTGATTTTTTATGTTATTTTATATCTCGGGGTGTTTTCTTCCGGAGTTTTAGCCTATAGGGAAAGGGCAGAACTAGCGCTTTAAGCGGTCATTGAGTGAAATTAGGAAAGGTTATAACCTTCTGATTTTTTATATATTTATAACCTTTCCTTGTGATCAGCCAGTTCCTGTGTGGAGAGTGACTACTCAAATTATTAGTAGGGAGAAATTTCATACTTCCACGCCTTACGAGAGGGAACTCTCTTGGGCAAAAATCCCATTATTTCTACCTTGATATGTACTTCGAAAAATTTTCGAAAAAAAAAGAACTTAGAAAATTTTTTGGGAAAAAAGCGCACATTTAAAAAAGAAAATGGAAAAAAAATTATTTGAACAAAAAAACTCGGGAAAATTTTTCAAAAGAAAAAAAACCCCAAAAAACTCGGAAAATTTTTCAAAAAAAAATCTTGGAAAATTAAAAAAACTTAGAAAATTTTTTGGAAAAAAACTTCCCTCTCCGTCATACTTCCCCTCCCTTATATTTTCCCCTCCGTTATACATCCCCCTCCGTCATACTTCCCCTCCCTTATATTTTCCCCTCCGTTATACTTCCCCCTTCTGTATTTTTACTTCTCTTTAACGAATTTCCGGAAAAAAAAAAGAACTGACAATTTTTTGGGAAAAAAGCGCACATTTAAAAAGAATATGGAAAAAAAAATTATTTGAACAAAAAAACTCGGGAAAATTAAAAAAAAACTTTTTTCGAAAAAAAAAATCTTGGAAAGTTAAAAAAACTTAGAAAATTTGTTGGAAAAAACTTCCCCCTCCGTCATACTTCCCCTTCCTTATATTTTCCCCTCCGTTATACTTCCCCTTCCTTATATTTTCCCTCCGTTATACTTCCCCTTCCGTCATACTTCCCCTCCGTTATACTTCCCCCTCCTTTATACTTCCCCCTCCTTTATACTTCCCCCATTTTCACTTCTCTTTAACGAAGTTTTAATTGGAAGCTCTTCAAACTAGTACTTTTTCTGGTTTCAATGGGGTCAGAAACAAGGTCCTTCTCAGGTGCCTAGACAAAATCGATTTTTTTGAAATAATAAACCGTTGTGTACAAAAAATAGGGTGTTGATAAAGGGAAAATCCTGAGAGGGGAGGTCGATCGTCCCTCCGTCCACCCCTTATAAACCACCCCTTTTCAATGCCGACCCCCTCCCCCCCCCCTTTTCAACCCTGTTCCAAGCTGGGAGGCAGTACAGAGTCGCGCCTTTTATTTACGACGTCTCAATAACCGAAACTCTCACCCTCAAAATTTTCCAAGTTTCCTATTTCGCAAGTTTTGTGTTTATTTTCAAGTTTGTGAAATTCGGGGAGAAGGATAAAGGAAAAAGTTATTTTTTTTATTTTAGCGCGATGATTTCTCACGCAGCATCCGACTACTACGAATCAATACATGTACCGGCCGGCCACATCTTTTAGGTAACCCATATTTACCTCAACTTATATTTCATTATTTTATAATTTTTTTTAAATATAATTATTGTCTCATTTGTTTAAAATTAGAGAGGAACGCCACAATTTACTCCCCCATCCCCTCCCCATTAGGGCGGCAAATTTTGAAGTGGAAAGCGCCTAAAAATGGTGTTTGTGGGGGAAAAGGAGGATTGGCCAAAAGGCAAGAGTTGAAAGATTAAAAAATGGAATAAAAGTGCGTTTTTGGGCCAGTAGGATGAGGAAAACTCCCTAAATTGGTGATTTTGGGCCAAAGGCTCAGAAAAACCCCGGAAAAACGGTTTTTTGGCAGAAAAAACGAGGTGATAGCTCAAAAATGATGAAAACATGTGTTTTTGTCTGTCAAAAAAAATCGAGAAAACCTCCTAATTTGTTTTAAAGGAGGGTTCCTGGGGGGGGGGGGGGGGGAAACAGTAATAACGCCTGAAATTGATGGAAAAGTAGTTTTTGTGAAAGTAGTAACCATGTAAAAAAAAAGAGTTTCTAAAATCTAGACCGAAAGAGAAGTTTTCCTTGGAAGATTCCAAAAAATCTGATAAAAAGGAGTCAAAAAGAGGTAGGAAAATCCCAAAAATCTGGCAAAAAGTAAGTTTTTCGACCAAAAGAACGACCATACGCCCCAAAAACCGTGGCAAAATGAGAGTTTCTCCGAGGAAGACTCCCGAAAATCCCAAAAAAGGAGTCAAAAAGAGGTAGGAAAATCTCAAAAATCTGGCAGAAAGTTAGCTTTTCGACCGAAAGAACGTCCATAAATCCCAAAAAAAGTGGCAAAAAGAGAGTTTCTCCGAGGAAGATTCCCAAAAATCCGATAAAAAGGAGTCAAAAGAGGTAGGAAAATCCCAAAAATCTGGCAGAAAGTTGGCTTTTCGACCGAAAGAACTTCCATAGACCCCAAAAATCACGCAAAAAGTTAGCTTTTCAACCGAAAGAACGTCCATGGACCCCAAAAAAGTGGCGAAGAGAGAGTTTCTCCGAGGATGACTCCCGAAAATCCGACAAAAAGGAGTCAAATAGGTAGGAAAATCTGGCAGAAAGTTAGCTTTTCGACCGAAAGAGCGACAGATTCCAAAAAAACGTGGCGAAAAGAGAGTTTCTCCGAGGAAAACTCTCGAAAATCCGATAAAAATGAGGCAAAAAAAAATAGCTTTTCGACCGAAAGAAGGACCGTAAACCCCAAAAACCGTGGCGAAAAGATTCTCCGAGGAAGCCTCCCAAAAATCCGAAAAAATAGAGCCAAAAAGAGGTAGGAAAATCCCAAAAATCCGGCTGAAAGTTAGCTATTCGACCGAAAGAACGACAAACCCCGAAAAACGTGGCCAAAAAACGTGAATTTCTCCGATTAAGACCCCGAAAATCCGATAAAAATTAATCAAAAGAGGTAGAAAAATCCCAATAATCTGGCAAAAAATTAGCTTTTCAACCGAAGAGCGACGATCAACCTCAAAAAAGTGGCGAAAAGAGAGTTTCTCGAGGGAAGACTCCCAAAAATCCAATAAAAAGGAGTCAAAAGTGTTAGAAAAATCCCATAAATCTGGCAAAAAGTTAGCTCTTTGACCGAAAGAACTATCATAAAACCCAAAAACTCAGTTTCTCCGGCAGGCAAAAAGAGAGTTTCTCCGAGGAAGCCTCCCGAAATCCGATAACAAGGAGTCAAAAGAGGTAGGAAAATCCCAAAAAGTTAGCTTTTCGACCGAAAGAACGTCGATAAACCCCAAAAAACGTGGCGAAAAGAAGGAAGACTCCCGAAAATCCGATAAAAAGGGAGCGCCTCTTAAAACAAGCTCAGTCCTAAACGCCTTTCGTCGACTCTTTATCTTATTTTATAAAAATCTTATTTTCCGACCCTTCAATTTTCACTTACGACGGCTCTATATTGCCAGTAGCTATCATTAATCATAAATTTATAATCCTCACAGGTCAACGGCATAAATCAATTATTAACTTCTTATTTTTCTTCCGTGCCATTGTTTGCCGACGGGTGTTTACACCCCTATCATACGTTTAAAGCTTTCCCGGATGAGATATCGATCAAGCAGTGGGTGAAAGAAAATAATTACAGGAGGAAGAAAAAAGCTCCAAGAATACTCAGGGAATGAAAGCCCTTTTTAAAAATAGATAGACAATAAAAATTTCATGTCAAGACTACCAGTTGCAACGTTTAATTATTTATGGGGTTTCGACCGAAGAAAAATGTACAAAAAAGTTGTAAATCAATTTTTTTTCCTTCTTTTAACGTGACGTCTTTTTAAAATCGATATTAAGGAATTTTTTATGTTCATGGAAGAGCGAAAGAGAAAATCGCAAGTCGATATTCGATATGGACGAAACATTTTTGGGTTTTTATCGAGAAAATGGGAAGGAGCAGCCAATCAAATCAAGCGGACAACTTGAGCCGATTAGCATCGTTGACCTGATCCCCAAATCGAATTATACAGATGGACAACTTCCGATCGCCGAACCGTTTTTAAAGGAAAATGGCCATATTATCCCGTTTTTCGCAGGAGAGATTTTCTTTAATTTTTTTGGGAAGCTCTTTTAAAGGCGCTTCAGAAAGGTATAAGTTGTCTACTCTGTTTATCGAACGGTTTATCAGGTATTTGAGTCTGAAGCTGAAAGACTGAATGTTCCATCCTTAACCTCCCCTCCATCCTCCCCAAGTCAAAATAAAAAGAGGATATCTCGTGAACCACTGGGCCAATTTACCTGAATTACCGCTTTTTGGAAATCTCTTTTAAAGGCCCTTCAAACAGGTTTAAGTGTTCTACCCTGTCCGATAAAAAGGATAAAAAGAGATAGGAAAATCCCAAAAATCTGACAAAAAGTCAGCTTTTCGACCGAAAGAACGTCCATAAGCCCCAAAAACCGTGGCGAAAAGAGAGTTTCTCTGAGGAAGACTCCCGAAATCCCATAAAAGGATCCCAAAAGAGGTAGGAAAATCCCAAAAATCTGCAGAAAGTTAGCTTTTCGACCTAAAGAGCGACAAACCCCAAAAAGCGTGGCGAAAACCGAATTTCTCCGAGGAGCACTCCCGAAAATTCCATAAAAAGGAGTCAAAAGGAGGTAGGAAAATTTCAAAAATCTAGTAGAAAGTTAGCTTTTCGACCGAAAGAACGACCATAAACCCCAAAAACCGTAGCGTAAAACATAAAACGTGGATATCTCATGAACCACTGGACCGATTTCCTTAGATTACCACTTTTCGGTAACCTCTTTCAATGGCCCTTCAAAAAGGTCTAAGTGTTCTACCCTGTATATCTAACGGTTTTTGAGGTATTTGAGTCTGCAGCTGAAAGACCGAATATTCCCCCAATTCAAACTAAAATCGCGAATATCTCACGAACCACTGGACCTACTTAGATTACAACTTTTCGGAAATCTCTTTTAAAGGCCCTTTAAAAAGGTATAAGTGGTCTACCCTATATATCTAACGGTTTACGGGATTTTTGCGTTCAAACATATCAAATGGTTTTTGGGATATTCGAGTCTTCCGAACGACTGAATATTCCATCATGTCAAACTAAAATCGCGAATATCTCACGAACCACTGGACCGATGTACTTGAAATACAGCTTTTTGGAAATCTTTTTTAAAGGCCCTTTAAAAAGGTCTAAGTGGTTTACCCTGTATATCGAACGGTTTTTGAGGTATTTGAGTCAGAAGATGAAATACTGAATATTCCATCATGTCAAACTAAAATTGCGAATATCTCAAGAACCACTGGACCGTCTGACTTAGATTATCACTTTTCTGAAATCTCTTTTAAAGGCCCTTTAAAAAGGTCTATGTGGTCTACCCTGTATAACTAACAGTTTTCGGGATATTTGAGTTCAAAAATATCTAATTGTTTTTGGGATATTTGAGTCTGAATGACTGCATATTTCCGCAAGTCAAACATAAAACCCGGATATCTCAGGAACGGCTGGACCGATTTTCTTAGTTTACCACTTTTCTGAAATCTCTTTTAAAGGCCCTTTAAAAAGGTCAAATTTGTCTACTCTGTATATCTAACTGTTTTCGGGATATTTGCGTTCAAACATATCTAAGGTTTTTGGGATATTCTAGTCTGAAGCTGACTATTCCCCCAAGTCAAACTGAAAACGCGGATATCTCAGGAACGGCTGGACCGATTTTCTTAGATTAACATTTTTCGGAAACCTCTTTCAAAGGCCCTTCAAAAAGGTTTAAGTGTTCTACCCTGTATATCGAACGGTTTTTGAGGTATTTGAGTTTGCAGCTGAAATACAGAATATTCCCCCAAGGCAAACTAAAATCGCGAATATCTCACGAACCACTGGACCTACTTAGATTACAACTTTTCGGAAATCTCTTTCAAAGGCCCTTTAAAAAGGTCTAATTGTTCTACCCTGTATATCTAACGGTTTTCGGGGTATTTGCGTTTAGACATATCTAACGGTTTTTGGGATATTCGAGTCTGAAGCTGAAACGCGGATTTCTCATGAACCACTGGACCGATTTACCTAAATTATCGCTTTTCAGAAATCTCTTTCTAAGGCCCTTCAAAAAAAGGAAGTTAGCGACGACATCTCGTGAAGAAGCATGAATTGGTAATAGTTGGAATCTTCGGACAAAAATAAGCGGAATCAAAAAAAACGAGTCTCCTAGGTCATTTTTAACGGATTTTAGCGCAAAAAACGCTAAAATTTGACATTTTTTAAAGTTGTCGAAAATGGTCTCGAAAATAGTCAAATCTACTTGAAATTTTGCGTAGATGACGAATTTGAAATAAAAAATAGGGGTTCTCATTTGAAATAACGAAGTTAGGTTGTGTCTGGGACACCCTGTATATCCAGGCGGATTTTAAACTACACCTTCAAATTCTTTGATTTAAATTAAGGGGGGTTTACATTTAACTTTTTTTCATAAAACCACTTTTTAACGCTTTCCCAGACGTATGCCATGTGTTTCCGGACACCCTGTATAATCCCTCAATTTCTCAGGAACGGCTGAACCGATTTTCTTATATATCCTTTTCATTTTTTCAGATTTCGACGATGTCATTCCCATCCTGATAGAAGCGATGTGAAATAAACGTAAGTACATCATAAAGCCAAAATGATATTTTTGCGTGATTGTCTCTCTAAGTAATTATTGACGTCCATTATTTTCGTACTTGTTGATCTTTTTATCATTTTTACGAGCACTGAAAGCCGCTGAAGAGCTTCTTTTGTTCAAAAATCGACTTTATCGACCATTTTCTGAATTATTTTTTAATAAAAACGAGTTCACTGTGCGGCTGATGACGTCACAAAGGTGAAATTTTAAACATATGATTTATGACTTCGGCGGTTTTCTTCCGATGGATCATCACGTTCTCGACGTGGAAGATGTCGAAGTGATGCTGGAGCAGTTCGACCTCATACCGGAAACTTACGACGTTTCTGTCGACACAAAAGACTCGCTTAAGGCGGCCAAAGGGGTCAAAAGCCCGGGGAAAAAGCTGACGAAGAAAACGCACAAAATGAAACGTCAGGCGGATTTCGAAAAAGCAAGACGGAAAATGATGGAAATCAGTCAAAACTGCAAAAAATAAAAAGTCTAAATTTTCTTTATTTTTGAAAAAAGTTTGTACTCTTCTCTGTTTTATTTACGTATTTATAAAAAGAACAAATTTGTTTACGGTGAAAAACCCGCCTGCGCTTAAACGTTAAAAGGTGCGACGAAAAGCAACGAATTCTCTCGATTTCAATTTTTTTTTTTATCTTTTGATGTTATCGATTTTTGAGTGTTCGTCTTATCAGTCGTTTAGTGCTTCTGGTCCAGAAAATCGAGAAAAACGCCCAGCGATCCAAGGTCTGCGGAAAAACCGAGGAAAAAATCTCTAAGTAAGGTAAAAAGGGTTACTCAGTGACAAAAAATCGAAAAAAATGCCTAAAAACTAGTTTTAAGGGGTTATTTGGCTCAAAATATAAAAAATGCCTTTAAGCACCTTGATTTATGATTAGAAAATTGAGAAAAACATAAAAATTCATTAGGAAAGTGATTAACATCTTGATTTATGATTAGAAAATTGAGAAAAACACAAAAATTCATTTGAAAATGACGATATTTTGACATTTTTTGACCGAAATGACGACTAATTGACTGTTTTACGGCCGAAATGACGTCTCATTATCTGCTTTATGGCCAAAAATGACGATATTTTGACAGTTTTACGGCCGAAATGACGGCTCATTATCTGCTTTATGGCAAAAAATTACGATATTTTGACATTTATATGGCCAAAATGACGACTAATTGACAGTTTTACGGCCGAAATGACGGCTCATTATCTGCTTTATGGCCAAAAATGACGATATTTTGACAATTTTACGGCCGAAATGACGGCTCATTATCTGCTTTTTGGCCAAAAATGACGATATTTTGACATTTTTATGACCGAAATGACGACTAATTGACAGTTTTACGGCCGAAATGACGGCTCATTATCCGCTTTATGGCCGGAAATGACGATATTTTGACATATTTATGGCCAAAATGACAACTAATTGACAGTTTTACGGCCGAAATGACAGCTCATTATCTGATTTATGGCCAAAATGACGACTGATTGACATTTTTACGGCCGAAATGACGACTAATTGACAGTTTTACGGCCAAAATGACGACTCATTATCTACTTTATGGCCAAAAATGACGACTAATTGACAGTTTTACGGCCGAAATGACGGCTCATTATCTGCTTTATGGACAAATATGACGATATTTTGACATTTTTATGCCCGAAATGACGACTAAATGCGAGTTTTACAGCCGCAGACGGCTCATTATCTGCTTTATGGCCAAAATGACGATATTTTGACATTTTTATGACCGAAATGACGACTATTTGACAGTTTTACGGCCAAAAATGACGACTTTTTGACATTTTTATGACCGAAATGACGTCTCATTATCTGCTTTATGGCCAAAAATCACGATATTTTAACATTTTTTGACCGAAATGACGGCTCATTATCTGCTTTATGGCCAAAAATGACGACTAATTGACAGTTTTACTGCCGAAATGACGGCTTTATCTCCTTTATGGCCAAAAATGACGATATTTTGGCATTTTTATGACCGAAATGACGACAAATTGACAGATTTACGTCCGAAATGACGGCTCATTATCTGCTTTATGGCCCAAAATGACGAATTTTTTACATTTTTATGACCATTTTAAAGGTCAATACATATTCGAATTGACCCTCCGGGGTATGGAAGACCCTTCGCCAAAAACCCGACCTCTTTAAGGAAGTTAAAAGGGGGTTTTTCGGCGTTGATGAGCGCCCCAAACCCGTCCGATAATCTTGAAAAACACCCATAAATCTGACCTAAAAGTGTTTTCCGGCGTAAAAACTGAAGATAAAAAGCCAAAAAACGCCCAAATATGTCTAAAAGTGTGTTTTCGCGCCTAAAAACTGAGAAAACCCCTTCAAAATCGCTTCGCCGTCAATTTGCTTTACCATATGAAAAACACAAAAATGTTAGTTTTGTTAAATTTAGGACAAAAATGGAACCAGTACGTGATTTAGGAGTGATTGGCTTATCGGACACTTTGCTCTACTACTGCGACAAAGCGAACTTCGAAGAATTGAGAATAGTTTTGGAAGTAATCCGTGATAAGCCGCTTCAAAAAATAACTTTTACTACGAAATCTCTCGCGCCGATCGCCCGCTACGACATAAAAACGTACGCGCGTGCTCAAGACGAGAAAGAAATCGCATTTACTGGTTACGTATTAAAAAAATGTTGCTATTTTATAGGATGTAGGGTTCAAAGATCGCTGAAATATTTGAATTTGGAAGGGATACCGCTGGAGAAATATTTTCGACTTCTGTACCTAAATACGACGGTGACGTTGACTCATGTTTGCTTACGTCATACACGAATTGGTGATTCAGGATGCAAGAAGATGATGACCCACGGTTTAAGTTCGTCCATCTCCAGCCTCGATCTAACCGGATGCTTCATCTCCGCTAAAGGCATCGAATATCTATCAAGCCTACTCGCCGTGCAGCAAGACCGACGGTTTTTCGACCGTACCTTCAAAGGACTTCAGCACCTATGTCTCGACTACAACCAATTCGGTGACGCCGGCGCCACCATAATTTTCGACCTACTTATGAACGATTTTTATCTTCTCAGCGTCGAAATGCGCACCTGCGGAATATCTAAAGCAGAAGACGCTGTCGACCTCGTTCAATTTAACCGTCATATCCAAGTTTTAGATTTAAGAGGGAATCAAATTTCTGAAGAAACCTTACGCTCGGTTATAAACCCCCTTGCATCCCTGCATGATCCTAATTCGATCAAATATGGATGGAAAGACAAAAAATCTTTACAAAACTACCTAGATATTTAATAAAAATTGGTACTTTTCATCTGTTTTTAGTTCCCGCGATTTTTAAAAAAACTTGACCAATGAAAAAGAGATAACATCCAAGGTTATTTCAGGATAACCCAAGATAAGGTTATCCTAATCCTCCAACCGAAATGAAGACTAATTGACAGTTTTACGGCCGAAATGACGGCTAATTATCTGCTTTATGGCCAAAATGACGATATTTTGACATTTTTATGACTAAAATGAAGACTATTTGACAGTTTTACGGCCGAAATGACGTCTCATTATCTGCTTTATGGCCAAAAATGACGATATTTTACATTTTTATGACCGAAATGACGACTAATTGACAGTTTTACGGCCGAAATGACATCTCATTATCTGCTTTATGGCCAAAAATGACGATATTTTGACATTTTTATGGCCAAAATGACGACTAATTGACAGTTTTACGGCCGAAATGACGGCTCATTATCTGCTTTATAGCTAAAATGACGATATTTTGACATTTTTATGGCCAAAATGACGACTAATTGACAGTTTTACGGCCGAAATGACGTCTCATTATCTGCTTTATGGCTAAAAATGACGATATTTTGACATTTTTATGGCCAAAATGACGACTAATTAACAGTTTTACGGCCGAAAAAGAGATAACGTCCAAGGTTATTTCAGGATAACCCAAGATAAGGTTATCCTAATCCTCCAACCAGGAAAGTATACCTTAGGGATGGGTATCGATAGTTGATATTATCGGAATATCGATATTTCCCTTCCGATATCCGATATTTTTCATCGATATCGTACCTTCCGATATTTTATAATATCGATATTAGAGGCCCGATAGTCGATATTCGATATTTTCTAATTTCTATTTAAAATTTAAAGAAGAAAGAAAAAGAAAAATTGATATTAAAAGATACTAAGTGAAATTGAACGTCTTTCGCTCGGGTTTGGATTGTTTGGAAACTGTAATTGTATTGGCAGCATTGATAAGTTGGTACCCGCCGGTTACCGGTACCGGTATCGCCTCCTAACTGTTTCATCACTATCAACTTGTAGATATATCTATTTTAAGCCCGATATAATATCACCATCGATACTTCCTTCCGATATTGGTTCCGATACCAATATCGATATTTTTGTTTCGATGTCCCATCCCTACCAAAGGTCCCGGAAATTTTGCTATGGGGAGTACGAATCGTAGGAAATTTCTCATAATGTAAATAAGGGATTTTTCCTTTGTCTGGATAAAAGAAGAATCTTGCTTAATAAGCAGTTTGCCCCACTCAGCAAAGTTGTGCATTCTTTTTTTATCCTTCAGATTAGATATTTTATCGCACAATGCTTTGAAATATCACAGTATAAAAATTATTTCTCTATTTTTCAGGCAATGGTGAAGAAGTATGTTTGACAAAAGATGCTGCAGACTGGTTTGGGGGCTGGTTTTCGGCATAGTCGGAGTAGCGACGCTCTGGCGCCTTTCGAGAATCCCCGAAGTCGCCTCGCTCGTCCCTTACTACCTTCCGATATTACCGAGCAATGTTACACGAATCTCAGAACCGTATACGCTCCGCGATTTAGTCCACAACGACGCTTCTAAACTGGTCGATTTGACGGAATTCTCTTTTTTGAACGCCGCAGGATGTAATTCGACGCCGCCGATTTTGGCAGCTGTCGTCCACTCGGCTCCGGCGAACTTCCACCATCGACGGGCGATCCGCTCGACCTGGGGGACGTCGTTCCACGTCGTTTTTATGATCGGAGAAACCAACAGTTCCATCATTCAAAATGAAATTGAAGATGAAATCAAAGAGTTTAACGACATCGTCCAAGGTAAGCCCTCATTACTTGTGAATTATTGATACCATCTAAGGGAGAAGAGGGTAACACTGAAAGTGTCTCCTTACGGTGCATCCTCTCTGCTGGCACTTCTCAAATTCCAGCCCTCTTTCGCCTCTCACGCACCTTCACCGAGAGCACAGACCTGACTACTCTCAGTCACCGGTCTCTATCCGAAGAGTGCCCTCACCCCCTCTCACTTAAGGGCGGCTGTACCCAACCTAGAGCAAGTCTACGAACAGCGAGAGGATGCACCTTAAGGAGACACTTTCACTGTTAACCTCTTTTCCCTTACCAAAAAATATTCCAATCCCCAATATTTTTTTAGGTACCTTCGTTGACTCATACCGCAACATGACATATAAGCATGTGATGAGTTTAAAATGGGCTGCATATCATTGCCCGAATGCGAAATACGTTCTAAAAACTGACGACGACGTTTTTGTCAATGCTCCCAAACTTCAAGAATTTATAAATTTGAAGTTATCACCATTGGGCGCACGGAAGCTCCTTTTGTGCAATGTCATCCCAAGGTCGATAGTCAAACGAGGTTATCGGTAAGAAAAAATGGATTAAAAATAAATTTTGAGTTGTTTTTTAAAGGAATAAATGGAGGGTGACACCTTCGGAATATCCAGGGCGGTGGTTTCCTAGATACTGCGCAGGTTGGGCGGTCGTCTATTCTCCAGACGTCGCTTTTGAACTTTATGCCGAAGCTCAGCGTTCGCCATATTTTTGGATAGACGACATCCACATAACGGGAACCCTAGCGGCCAAACGAAACATCACACAAACCGACGTCAGTCGCTTCACGCTCCTCGAGGCCACCACCGAAGACCTCGTATCATCCCGGAAATCACAAAACGACTTCCTCTTCAGCCTATCGTCGCCTAAAAACTTCAAATATCTCTGGCTCATGGTCAACCGTTAACTCTAGTCCTAACTACAGGCTGTCTTTTTTGCCAAATTTAGAGAAATCTAGTTTTCATTTTTTTAATCACTAATGCGCGTGTTAACCAATTTTTCGCGCTTAAGGCACCTTGTATTTTTTTTAAATGTGCCAAAGAGCACCATAGATATAGCACAATAGAACTGACTAGTACACTAGTACATTTGCTGTAAGTAGAAAAGGCCGGTTCTGGCCCATATGGCCTTGCCTACTCCCTCCACCTGTACTGCTCCTCCTATACCTTCACTCTTAACCCTTTCGAAACCGGATCTGATGCGCTACTGGCGTGCTTTCTTGCCAACCTACTCAGCAGTGTTGCCAACCTACTCAGTAGTGTTGCCAACCTACTCAGCAGTGTTGCCAACCTACTCAACAGGGTTGCCAACCTACTCGACAGGGTTGCAAACCTACAAAGCACTGCGTTAGCTCCGCCCTTCCCCTCACTCTCCCCGACTGCTCCCAGCGCCCATCAAAGCGCAGAAAGCGACGAGTGATGCGATCATCACGTAGTTCATTCCCCAACAGATGCCCAGTTTTTGCATGTCGCTAGCGCCACGGGAAGCGAAGGTAGAAGGTATTAAATATCTTAGAGAGGCTTCTAGGCTTATCTTGTTGCCAACCTACTCAACAGTGTTGCCAACCTACCCAACAGGGTTGCCAACCTACAAAGCACCGAGTCCGCCCTTCCCCTCACTCTCCCCGACTGCTCCCAGCGCCCAGCAAAGTGCAGAAAGCGACGAGTGATGCGATCATCACGTAGTTCATACCCCAACAGATGCTCAGTTTTGCATGTCGCTAGCGCCACGGGAAGCGAAGGCATTAAATATCTTGGAGAGGCTTCCCGCTGGGCAACTAAAGTCGCCTGCGGTCTCTCAGCGACATGCGCGCTCCTGCAGTCCCGAAAGGGTTAACCTCTCTACTCAATGTCTAAGTCAACCTCACCCGCCTCATCCACCGTGTAGGTGGATTAATGCTGACAGCCACCAGAACCAGCCTTTTATCTACTGCTGTACTATTTGATGATGCAGAGACTTTAAAACAAACTTATAACCTCTTCAAATGAAACCTTCTGTACTTAAATTAGTTTGTTTTAAAGCCCCCAGGAGCGTTTCGCATCTATCAAATTTTTTTAACGAGTCTGACGTACGAATGCTCAAAATTTCGCTGCCTCTTTTTTTAAAATTGTGATCTCTCTGACCAAAATTTTATTTATTTTTCTATTTATTTACTCTTTCTCTATGCCAAAATGCAAAATGGCTGTAAAAACGTAGTTTTTATGTTATTTTGAGCAGAATTTCTTTTTAACCCTCAAGGAAATTTAAAATTGCATGACTTTGTGCCTTCGTACTGGAAAGCCCATTATATTTTTATGTCTCCTTTTAACCGAAATGTAGGCTAGAATTTCAGAAAGGCTAGTGAAAAGGAAAAAATGTTTAATTATATAGAAAGCCTTCTGATTGAATAAATTCTTATAGTTATTAGAGAGAGAGAAATAAATAATTATTTATTGACACATTTAAATGTAATAATAAAAACATAAATTGTTGTATTTTCACTTTCATTTGTTCCCAGCTGTGAGGATTAGTTTCTAACTAATTTAAAAATGAGAAGATTTTGTATTGTGATTGCCGGATTTATTATTTTGTGCAGTTTATTTATAATTTTGACGTTTTCGCTGATACTTTTTCGGCTTCCGATGAAATGGGTGATATTGTTTTACCGCTGGATGATTACTCGAGGCTTTTGGATTTGAGAAATTTTGAGTTTTTGAGTCTGAGCGACTGCGGAGGAAGGTTTTTGGTCGCTGTGGTTCATTCGGCACCTGAGAACTTTTTCATCGAAATGCGATTCGATCGTCGTGGGGGAGAGAAGTTCATGTCGCTTTATGATCGGAAAGACGAATGTTTCTTATGTTCAAAAAAAGATTAAAGAAGAAAATGAAAAATACAACGATATTGTTCAAGGTAACTTTCAGCGAAACGAATGCGGGAGAAATAATTTATTTGCACAACTTGTTCAGAAAATCACATTTTTAGCCCCAAGAAAAGTACAGGAGCTGCTTGTCTGATTTAATCGAGTCAAAAAATCACATTTTTGGTCCCTAGCAAAATACCAGAGCTGCTTGAATGATTTTATGAAGTTAAAAAATCACATCTTAGTCCTAAGCAAAGTACCAGAGCTGCTTGTCTGATTTTTGAGTCAAAACATCAAATTTTTTGTCCGAAGGAAAATACCAGGGCTGCTTGTCTGATTTTATGAAGTTAAAAAATCACATTTTTAGTCCCAAGAATAGTACCAGAGCTGCTTGTCTGACTTTATCGACACAAAAAATCACATTTTTAGTGCCAAGCAAAGTACCAGAGCCGCTTGTCTGGTTTAATCGAGGCAAAAAATCACATTTTTAGACCCAAGCAAAGTACCAGAGCTGCTTGTATGATATTAACGAGTAAAAAAATTATATTTTTAGTCCCAAGCAAAGTACCAGAGCTGCTTGTCTGAATTAATCGAATCAAAATATCACATTTTTAGTAACAAGCAAAGTACCAGAGGTGTTTGTCTGATTTTATCGAGACAAAATCACATTTTTTGTCCTCAGCAAAGCGCCAGAGCTGCTTCTCTGATTTTATCGAGTGAAAAAATCACATTTTTAGTCCCAAGCCAAGTACCAGAGCTGCTTGTCTGATTTTATCGAGTCAAAAAATCACATTTTTAGTCCCAAGCAAAGTACCAAAACTGCTTGTCTGATTAATTTGAGTCAAAAAATCACAGTTTTAGTCCACAGCAAATACAACGATATTGTACAAGGTAACTTTCAGCAAAAAGTATGTGGGAGAAATAATTTATTTGCAAAACTCCTGGTTCGAAAAATCACATTTTTAGTCCCAAGCAAAGTACCTGAGCTGCTTGTCTGATTTTATTGAGTCATAAAAATCACATTTTTAGTCCCATGCAATGTACCTGAGCTGCTTGTCTGATTTAATCTAGTCAAAAAATCACATTTTTAGTCCCAAGCAAAGTACCAAAGCCACTTGTCTGATTTTATTGAGTCAAAAAGTCACATTTTTAGTCCCAAGCAAAGTACCCATAGCTGCTTGTCTGGTTTCATGGAGTTAATAATTCATATTTTTAGTCCTAAGCAAAGTACCAGAGCTGCTTGTCTGATTTTATCCAGTTGAAATATCTCATATTTTTTAGTCCCAAGCAAAGTACAAGAGCTACTTGTCTGATTTAATCGAGTCAAAAAATCACATTTTTACTCCCAAGCAAAGTACCAGAGCTGCTTGTCTGATTTTATCGAGTCGAAAAATCACAGTTTTAGTCCCGAGCAAAGCAACAGAGCCGCTTGTCTGATTTTACCGAGGGAAAAAATCACATTTTTAGTCCCAAGCAAAGTACCAGAACTGCTTGTCTGATTAATTCGAGTCAAAAAATCACAGTTTTAGTCCCAAGCAAATACAACGATATTGTACAAGGTAACTTTCAGCAAAAAGTTATGTGGGAGAAATAATTTATTTGCAGAACTTGTTCGAAAAATCACATTTTTAGTCAAAAGCAAAGTACCAGAGCTGCTTGTCTGATTTTATCGAGTCAAAATATCACATTTTTAGTCCCCAAGCAAAGTACAAGAGCTGCTTGTCTGATTTTATTGAGTCAAAAAAATCACATTTTTAGTCCCAAGCAAAGTACCAGAGCTTCTTGTCTGATTTTATCGAGACAAAAATAGCATTTTTTGTCCTCATCAAAGCGCCAGAGCTGCTTGTCTGATTTTATCGAGTGAAAAAATCACATTTTTGGTCCCAAGCAAAGTACCAGAGCTGCTTGTCTGATTTTATCGAGACAAAAATCGCATTTTTTGTCCAAGGCAAAGTACAGAGCTTGTCTGGTTTTAACAAGTCATAAAATCACATTTTTAGTCCTCAGCAAAGTACCAGAGCTGTTTGTCTGATTTTATGAAGTCAAAAAATCACATTTTTAGTCCCTAGCAAAGTACCAGAGCCGCTTGTCTGATTTTATTGAATCAAAATATCACATTTTTAGTCCCAAGCAAAGTTCCAGAGCTGCTTGTCTTTTTTTATCGAATAAAAATATCACAGTTATAGACCCAAGCAAAGTACCAGAGCTGTTTGTCTGATTTTATCGAGTCAAAAATCACATTGTTAGTCCCAAGCATAGTACCAGAGTTGTACTATGCTACAAAAGTACTATGCTAAGTACAAAAGCTGCTTGTCTGGTTTCATCGATTCAAGAAATCACATTTTAGTCCCAAGCAAAGTACCAGAGCTGCTTGTCTGATTTAATCAAGTCAAAAAATCACATTTTTAGATCCGGAAAAAGTACCAGGGCTGCTTGTCTGATTTTATCGAGGGAAAAAATCACGGTTTTAGTCTCAAGCAAAGTACCAGAGCTGCTCATCAGAGTTTATCGAGTCAAAAAATCACATTTTCAGACCCAGAAAAAGTACCAGGGCTGCTTGTCTGATTTTATTGAGTAAAAAATCATTTATGTAGTCCCAAGCATAGTACCAGAGTTGTACTATGCTACAAAAGTACTATGCTAAGTACAAAAGCTGCTTGTCTGGTTTCATCGAGTCAAGAAATCACATTTTTAGTCCCAAGCAAAGTACCAGAGCTGCTTGCCTGATTTTATCGAGTAATAAAAAACACATTTTTAGTCCCAAACGAAGTTCCAGAGCTGCTTGTTTAATTTTAACGAGGCAAGAAATCACATTTTTAGACCAAAGCAAAGTACCAGAGCTGCTTGTCTGATTTTATCGAGTAAAAAAATCACATTATTAGTCCCAAGGAAAGTACCAGATACACTTGTCTCATTTAATCGATTAAAAAAATCACAGTTTTAGACCCAAGCAAAGTACCAGAGCTGCTTGTCTTTTTTCATCGAGTTAAGAAATCACATTTTAGTCCCAAGAAAAGTACCAGAGCTGCTTGTCTGATTTTATGGAGTTAAAAAATCACATTTTTAGTCCCAAGCCAAGTACCAGAACTGCTTGTCTGGTTTCATTGGGTAAAATAATAACATTTTTGGTCCCAAGCAAAGAACCAGAGCTGCTTGTCTGATTTTATCGAGTCAAAAAATCACATTTTTAGACCCAAGCAAAGTACCAGAGCTGTTTGTCTGATTTTATCGAGTCAAAAAATTACATTTTTAGTCTCAAGCAAATTACCATAGCTGCTTTTGTGATTTTATCGAGTCAAAAAATTATATTTTTAGTCCCAAGCAAAGTACCCCGCTTGTCTGATTTTATCGACTCAAAAAATTACATTTTTACTCCTAAGCAAAGTACCAGAGCTGCTTGACTGTTCATTCATTTTTTTTAGGTTCTTTTGTGGATTCTTACAGAAATATGAGTTACAAGCATACAATGAGCTTAAAGTGGGCAATCTATCATTGCCCTGGTATTAAATTTATCTTAAAAACTGACGACGACGTTTTTGTAAATGGGAAAATTCTTAAAAATTATATAGATTCATTATGGCCATCGAGGGCACAAAAATTACTTTTGTGCAGCGTCGTACCCAAAATGATCGCCAAAAGAGGATATCGGTAAGATTTGTAAAAAAATAAAATTTTTAATTCTTTTTAAAGGAATAAATGGAGAGTGACACCTTCAGAATATTCACAACGATATTTTCCTCGATATTGCGCTGGTTGGGCAGTCGTCTATTCGCCAGACGTCGCTTTCGAAATTTACGCTGAAGCTCAACGATCGCCTTTTTTTTGGATCGACGATATTTTCATGACAGGAATTTTAGCGGCAAAACGAAATATTACACATAGACGTCAAAGGTCCCCTAACGCCGATCGGAAGGTCGAAAATTAACCCAAAAGACGATTTTCTTTTCGCACTCTCTTTTCCTCAAGATTTCAAGTCATTATGGACACAAATTAAAAATTTATAATTTTATTTTTTTAATTAAATCATTTTGAATATAGGTTGTTTTGCAAATGAGATTCCCA
Organism: Orius insidiosus; assembly: GCA_014119065.1. Taxonomy (NCBI): domain Eukaryota; kingdom Metazoa; phylum Arthropoda; class Insecta; order Hemiptera; family Anthocoridae; genus Orius; species Orius insidiosus. Next base: position 590,994 of record JACGAQ010000037.1, on the reverse strand, counting down.
ATATTTTAGTACAACTGTGTATTTTACTGCTTATTTGCCACCTCTGGCAATCACTTAAGGCTAACACGGTGAGGCCTAGATATAAAAATACGTGTATGCGGCCCTTCCAGGGTTTTAAAAAATACAGTAATAGAAAATCCAAAAAATTCATCCTACTTTTTTACTATATCCGAAGTGGGATGACCAATATCAGAAGTGGGATAAACGATATCAGAAGTGGGATAACGGAAAACGGATATCAGAAGTGGAATAACCGACATCAGAAGTGGGATAATCGATATCAGAAGTGGGATGAACTATATCAGTAGTGTGTAAACCAATTCCAGAGGTTTTATGAATTTTTTTCACATAAAGATTTACCAAACTTAAGGAGGGGAAGTACAACGATGGGGGAATTATAAGGGAGGGGAAGTATAAGGGAGGGAAGCATAAGGGAGGGGGAAGTATAAGGAAGAGGGAAGTGTAACGGAGGGGGAAGTTTTGGGGATGACCGATGACAGAAGTGGGATTGCTGATATCAGAAGTGGAATAACCGATATCAGAAGTGGAATAACCGATATCAGAAGTGGGATTGCTGATATCAGAAGCAGAGTTGGAAGTACTTAAGTACATTCGTACATAAGTACTTGCTTCAAGTACTTCTAAGTTTTTAGAAAATATCACTTAAGAAGCATCAATAAATGAAAGATGAAGTTGATTGAGAGTTTTTTAACGTTTAAGTACAACTTAAGTAATTGTCAAGTACAATTACAAGTACTGGTACTTGTAATTATTTATTTTAGAACAATTACAACTACTTGTACTTGTATTCGTCAGTTCTCTACCAATCTCAAGTACTTGGGCTTGTACTTGTCTTTCTCAACTTGTAAGTACATTTACTTGTAATTGGTACTTGTACTTTAAGTGCAACAAGTACAGTTCGGGAAAAAATTCTAATTCTACCGTCTACCTTAAACCGAAGAAAACCAAACTGAAAACACAAGGGATGATATGTCATTGCACCATATTAATAAGTACAAGTACTAAGTACAATTAAGTACTTGTTTTTTGTTTTAGATTTCAAGTACAATTACAAGTAATTGTACTTTTCTTATAACTATCAGAACAAGTACAAGTACATGGACTTGGATGTGCTTGTGCAAGTACAAGTACATGAACTACTTTTAAAAAAAATATGGCAAGTACAAGTACAAGAACTGTACTTGTACTTGCCATATTTTTTTAATTACTTTACTTGTACTTTGTACTGGAAGTACGATTTTGCCAACTCTGATCAGAAGTGGGATAACTGATATCAGAAGTGGGATAATCGATATCAGAAGTGGGATGAACGATATCAGAAGTGGAATAACCGACATCAGAAATGGGATGAACGATATCAGAAGTGGGTAACCAATAATTCCAGAGGTTTTATGAATTTTTTTCACATAAAGTTTTTACCAAACTTAAGGAGGGGAAGTGTAACGATGGGGGAATTATAAGGGAGGGGGAAGTGAAGAGGGAAGTATAACGGAGGGGGAAGTTTTGGGGATGACCGATATCAGAAGTGGGATTGCTGATATCAGAAGTGGAATAACCGATATCAGAAGTGGAATAACCGAAACTTATCAGAAGTGGGATTGCTGATATCAGAAGTGGGATAACTGATATCAGAAGTGGGTAAACCAATTCCAGAGGTTTTATGAATTTTTTCACATAACGTTTTTACCAAACTTAAAGAGGGGAAGTACAACAAACGATATCAGAAGTGGAATAACCGACATCAGAAGTGGGATAATCGATATCAGAAGTGGGACAACTGATATCAGAAGTGGGATAAACGATATCAGAAGTGGGATAAACGATATCAGAAGTGGGATAACCGATATCAGAAGTGGAATAACCGATATCAGAAATGAGTTAGCCGATATCAGTAGTGGGATATCCAATATCAGAAGTGGGGTGAACGATATCAGAAGTGGGCAAACCAATTCTAGAGGTTTTATGAATTATTTTCACATAACGTTTTTACCAAACCTAAAGAGGGGAAGTACAACGGTGGGGGACTTTTAAGGGAGGGGAAGTATAAGGATGAGGGAAGTTTTGGGGATGACCGATATCAGAAGTGGAATAATCGATATCAGAAGTGGGATTGCTGATATCAGAAGTGGAATATCATATATCAGAAGTCGAATAGCCGATACTAGACCTTGGAAAACCAATACCAGAGGTCTTATGAATTTTTTTCACATGTCTTTTTTACCAAAATTAATAGGTTTTTATTAATTTTTACTTTTACTTTTCCTCAACTATGAAAATGAAAATCCTCATCCAAAAATCCTTTCTTTCCCATTTCAGACGCCAATTTTTGATAAATTCTGTTGAAAGTTTTTTTTTTTGGAATCAGGCTCTGAATTAGCAGTATGATGAGTAAAATTTAAAATTAATTGCTGCACCGGGATTGCGCATTTTTTTTTTCCTGCTTAACCTTTTTTTTTCCACCGTGATTGCGCACGAATAACATTTTGGCATCGTGATTGCGCATGATATTGAGCATAAAACTCAGTGCGAAAAATAGGAATTAAAAATTTCAGTCAAAAATTTGCGAAATTCCTCTTGCAACTATTCAAACAGCTTGACGCCTCGGATCATCTATTACCTCCCTGGTGTAACGGAATTCTAATGTGTAAACATAATATTTGCGGTTCGGTTATGACCGTGGGTCAATTATTGTGTTGCACGAGCTTCTTTTAATGACGTCACGTGCGAAAAACTGCGGGGGTGGATTAGCGAACGGTTGGTGCCCATTAGTATGACACCCCGCTGCGCATTCAGCCCTTGATATATTCACCCTTCGGGTTTTTTTAAAACGTTCGTAATGGGAGCTTTTTTATGTCTTAATTGTAAAACTTGGGATAACTCTATTTTCGACGATTCTCCCGAGAAGTGGGATATCCTATATAAGAAGTGGGATAAGTAGCTGATATCAGAAGTGGGATATCCTATATAAGAGGTGGGGGTAACCGATATCAGAAGTGGGATAGCCGATATCAGAAGTGGGATAACCGACATCAGAAGTGGGACAACTGATATCAGAAGTGGGATAACTCGGGTTTTTTTTAAAAACGTTCGTAATGGGAGCTTTTTTATGTCTTAATTGTAAAACTTGGGATAACTTTGTTTTATTAGAAGTTAAAATTTTGAAAAAAGCCGTTCACGATTTCTTCGATGTTTCTCCCGAGAAGTGGGATATCCTATATAAGAATTGGGATAGGTGATATCAGAAGTGGGATATCCTATATAAGAGGGGGGTAACCGATATCAGAAGTGGGATAGCCGATATCAGAAGTGGGATAACCGACATCAGAAGTGGGACAACTGATATCAGAAGTGGGATAACTCGGGTTTTTTTAAAACGTTCGTAATGGAAGCTTTTTTATGTCTTAATTGTAAAACATGGGATAACTCTATTTTATTAGAAGTTAAAATTTTGAAAAAAGCCGTTCACGATTTCTTCGACGTTTCTCCCGAGAAGTGGGATACCCTATATAAGAAGTGGGATAGCTGATATCAGAAGTGGGATATCCTATATAAGAGGTGGGGGTAACCGATATCAGAAGTGGGATAGCCGATATCAGAAGTGGTGTATCCTATATAAGAAGTGGGATAGCCGATATCAGAAGTGGGATAGCCGATATCAGAAGTGTGTATCCTATATAAGAAGTGGGGTAACCGATATCAGAAGTGGGATAGCCGATATCAGAAGTGGGATAACCGACATCAGAAGTGGGATAACTCGGGGTTTTTTTAAAACGTTCGTAATGGGAGGTTTTTTATGTCTTAATCGTAAAACTTGGGATAACTCTATTTTATTAGAAGTTTGAAAAAAGCCGTTCACGATTTCTTCGATGTTTCTGACGGGAAGATCGTTGAAATGAGTTCTGGAGGAATCTCCGCCGCCCCGAAGGTTCACCCTAGGGTTGATCATCTGACAGAATTCGCTCCTGTGGACGTTGACGAGGGAAAAGGTGTCCGGATAGCAGTTTCTGAGGTGCTCCAAAAATCCGGCAAGTATGTACGGGTCCGAACGTACGAAATGGCGAAGATGTCTAAACTGCGGAAGGGTCCAAAGCCCGTTGAGCGGCCCGGGGTATCCCGCAGTCATCGTGAACCGTCCGAACTGCGCACGTTCCTCATTTTAATAGAAGTCATTTCTGAAATAATTTGTGTGTTTATGAAACATGTGAGTTTTTATATTGGGGGAAATTGAAGAACCTGTAGGTTTTTAAGGGGCCTTAACCCTTTTAAAAGTTCGGTGGGAACTGCCCACTCGAGCACGTACCTTCTACGCCCTGGGAACGTCCAATTAAAACGGCGGGGATACTAGGAAGCACGTTTCTCTCAACCCTCCGCCCTGGAGAGTACGATTTCTATGATAGGGGTAAAACTGATAAGCTCAAGAATCATTTCCAAACGCCGATTCTTCAAAATATAACTTACTTTACTGCTCAACAAATCCCAAACTTCCTTGGATAGGTGAGACGATTTTCCGATTTCCTCAAATAACGTTCTAGGCCAAGAAAACGGTTATTGTGATACCCTCGACGTCGGGTTTTTGGGGGTCTTCCAGACCCCGGAGGGTCAAATCGAAAATTTATCTTTAAAATGGTCATAAAAATGTCAAAATATCGTCATTTTTGGCCATAAAGCAGATAATGAGTCGTCATTTCGGCCGTAAACCTGTCAATTGGTCGTCTTTTTGGTCATAAAAATGTCAAAATATCGTTATTTTGGCCATAAAGCAGATAATGAGACGTCATTTTGGCCGTGAATCTGTCAATTAGTCGTCATTTCGGTCATAAAAATGTCAAAATATCGTCATTTTTGGCCATAAAGTAGATAATAAGATGTCATTTTGGCCGTGAATCTGTCAATTAGTCGTCATTTTGGGCCATAAAAATGACAAAATATCGTCATTTTGGCCATAAAGCAGATAATGAGACGTCATTTTGGCCGTAAAACTGTCAATTAGTCGTCATTTTGGCCATAAACATGTCAAAATATCGTCATTTTTGGCCATAAAGCAGATAATGAGTCGTCATTTTGGCCGTAAAACTGCCAAATAGTCGTCATTTTGGCCATAAAAATGTCAAAATATCGTCATTTTGGGCCATAAAGCAGATAATGAGACGTCATTTCGGCCGTAATTATATACCGATCTCAACTATGTCTGTGGTGCCGGCCGGCCGTAGTTTTTCCGGAACACTTTACAGCCACAGTTTCACCAGATTTTGACGTGAACTTAGATTATGTTTTCTCAAAATATGAAGAAATCAAAAAGAAAACCGTTGAAATCTTCAAAGACCGTTTTTAAAAATAATAAAATATGAAAGTTTGTTATAATTTATCTCTATAATTGTTTTAAAAATTTATATTTCACGTCAAAAGCAAATGAAGACATTATTCAGAGTAATTTGGAGTTTGAGGGCAGCTGGCGTTTTTTTCTTTTTTCCCCGACCTCGTTAACTTTCTACGGTATTTATCCTGCAGTAGTTGAAAAGGGATTATTCAATCAATTGTCATTTATAAAAAAGGGAAGAACCTTTAAAAATTAACATTTTATCAAGATGGAAACAATAGAAATTCCACGGAACCAAATCCCTAATTAGAATTATTCACTTTCTGAAAGGTATTTTATTTCCCAAAAGGTTGGAAACCAATTAGGAATGTCGGTTCGGGAGTCAAAAATCGGTTATCCAGAAGACGATTTCGGAAAAAAAATTTATTGGTTGATACTGGGGACTTTGTAACATTATCGGGAAGATTAATCGGGAAGTTTCGACCTTTTAATTGGAATCGCTTTATTTTGGGCCACCAATATTTTATTTACTTCCGAATTCAATTCCAAGAAACCCTTACTCATACATTTGTTCCAACCGCAGTTTGAAACTGGTTTGAAACTCCTTGACCATGCGCAGAAGGATTTTGACGTCAATTTGACGTCGCTCAAATCTTTTGTCAGTAAAATCTCAAGTCCAAATCCTTCTGCGCATGCTCCAATAGTTTCAAACCAGTTTCAAACTGCGGTTGGAACAAGGATTTATATTTTTATTGCGTGTGTATTCCGTAAAAGGGGTGGTATTAATATCATAAGATAAATAAAGACAGAAATGACTGTGATAGAGGGTTGCCTGATGAGGCTTTTAATCCGAAACGCGTCGTGAGATACCCGTTATCACAATCATTTCTTCCTCCATTATTGGTTAATTATATGATAATAAAAGTTTTTATTTTTGAAGGAGGGGAAGTATAACGCAGGGGGATGTATAAACGATAGGGAGGTATTAATGATGGGTGTGCGTTTTCACTCACATTTTAACTTCCTTATAGAAGTTATTGAGATACCCTCCACGTCGGGTTTTTGGGGAGGGGTCTTCCGGTGTCCGGAGGGTCAAATCGAATATTGATCTTTACCGATCTCAACTTTGTCTGTGGTTCCGGCCGGCCGTAGCATTTTTTTCCGGAACACTTTACGGCCACAGTTTTCATCAGATTTTCACCAAATTTTGCCATAAAACGGAACTTTTTAAAGAGTTTTTGGCCTCTAGCTCATTCCCTGCTCATTTTTTTGAAGACATAACTCTATACAAAAATTAAGATCACTAAATTTCCGACAATTTTGATTTACACGTTTTTTTTGTAGGACTAACAGCATCCTAGCTACACGCACGCGAAAAAGAGAATTTGGCAAATTTTTGACTGTTCCTCCACTTATCATCCCAAAAACAAGAAGACTTGATTCCAGCAAAAAATTGAACATTTCTGATATCGTTTATACCACTTTTGATATCGTTTATCGCACTTCTGATATCGTTCATCCCACTTCAGATATCATTTATCCCACTTCTGATATCGGTCATCCCACTTCTCATATCGGTCATCCACTTTTGATATCGGTCATCCTACATCTTATATCGGATATCCCATTTCTGATCTCTGGTATCCACATCCGTTATCGGTCATCCCACTTCTGATATCAGTCATCCCACTTCTGATATCGGTTATCCCACTTCTGATAATGGTCATCCCACTTCTGATAATGGTCATCCCACTTCTGATAACGGTCATCCCACTTCTGATATCGGTCATTCCACTTCTGATATCGTTTATCGCACATCTGATATCGGTCATCCCACTTCTGATAATGGTCATCCCACTTCTGATATCGGTCATTCCACTTCTGATATCGTTTATCGCACATCTGATATCGGTCATCCCACTTCTGATAATGGTCATCCCACTTCTGATATCGGTCATCCTCAAAACTTCCCCCTCCCTTATACTTCCCCACCGTTGTACTTCCCCCTCTTTAATACTTTTCCCTCCTATATTTTTAAATCTCTTTAAGGAAGTTTTCGTTGGGACTACTGTACTTTTTTTTTCGCTCGTCCTTCGGAAGACCTTGGGTTCTCGAGGGATAAAAAGGGGGAGACAACTCGCCTCGGAATAATGAGATATCGAAATAGAAAAAAGTTCAAAACTTGATTTTGAAGGGATTCGGTCACTAATTAGAGAGGGAGCGAGATGGCTCGTTAGTGAGAGCCATAAGCGGGCATCTCCCCGCGGACGCCTCTTTAAGAAACGCTTTTAGTCGAGGACGAGACATCCGACGTTTCTCATCCGCGAAAAGTGTCAAAATGAAAGTGATCGTCGACGGAAGCTCAAGTTTCGACGACTCCCACCTCCGGCGACGCTTCCACACACTCCGCTACCGACTCATCCCCACTCCATAACCTCAAAATTTGGATATTTCACCCCTTATATGGTACGTAAACTGTTTCAGGTATAATTGCATGGCAATATGGCGGTTTCCCCCAATAGACGACCCCACCATAAAGTCCATAAAAATGCCCAATAAAGCGCAATTAAATTGTGCTACTCACCATAAAATCCATAAAAATGCCCAATAAAGCGCAATGAAATTGTGCTACTCACCATAAAATCCCTAAAAATGCCCAATAAAGCGCAATTAAATTGTGCTACTCACCATAAAATCCATAAAAATGCCCAATAAAGCGCAATTAAATTGTGCTACTCACCATAAAATCCATAAAAATGCCCAATAAAGCGCAATTAAATTGAGTTATCTAGCCCTAAATGGAGGAAACTCTTTTCTCTTTCCCAAAAAACCAAGAAAAACTTCTTAAAATGTAGATTTTTCCTTCGTAGAATTAGATCATTCGCGCGGAAACCCAATAATATTGATAGTTCTCAAAAGAACGAGAATAACGCCCAAAAATAGGATAAAAAACGGTTTTTCCGGTAGAAAATTAAGGAAATTTTAATTTTCTTTAAACCCTAAAGTAATGGAAAAAAGGCTAAAAAACTGCGGGCGAGACGTCCGAATGAAATTTGCGACGGACGGCCGGCCGGCACAACAGACAATCGTCGAAGATCACCAGTTTTCCTTGCTTTCCTCGGTCATCCCACTTCTGATATCGGTCATCCTACTTCTGATATCGTTTATCGCACATCTGATATCCATTATCCCACTTCTTATATCGGTCATCCCACTTCTGAAATCGGTCATCCCACTTCTGCTATCTAGAAAACTGCGGCCGTTACGTCGGAATAAAAATTGCGACGGACGGCCAGCCGGCACAACAAACAATCGGCGAAGATCTCCAGTTTTCCTCTGCTTTCCTCGGTCATCCCACTTCTGATATCGGTGATCCCACTTCTGATATCTTTTATCGCACATCTGATATCGTTTATCCCACTTCTGATATCGGTCATCCTCTTCTGATATCGGTCATACCACTTCTGACATCGGTCATCCCACTTCTGATATCAGTCGTCCAACTTCTGATATCAGTCGGCCAACTTCTGATATCAGCTGGCCAACTTCTGATATCTGTTGGCCAACTTCTGATATCTGTTGGCCAGCTTCTGATATCTGTTGGCCAACTTCTGATATCTGTTGGCCAACTTATGATATCGGTCATCCCACTTCTGATATCAGTCGTCCAACTTCTGATATCAGTTGGCCAACTTCTGATATCTGTTGGCCAACTTCTGATATCCGTTGGCCAACTTCTGATATCCGTTGGCCAACTTCTGATATCTGTTGGCCAACTTATGATATCTGTTGTCCAACTTATGATATCTGTTGTCCAACTTATGATATCGGTTGTCCAACTTCTGATATCGGTCATCCCGCTTCTGATATCGGTAATCCCACTTCTGATATCGTTGATCCCACTTCTGGTATCGGTCATCCACTTCTGATATCGGTCATCCCTCTTCTGATATCGGTCATACCACTTCTGATATCGGTCATCCCACTTCTGATATCAGTCGTCCAACTTCTGATATCAGTCGTCCAACTTATGATATCTGTTGTCCAACTTATGATATCTGTTGTCCAATTATGATATCGGTTGTCCAACTTCTGATATCGGTCATCCCGCTTCTGATATCGGTAATCCCACTTCTGATATCGTTGATCCCACTTCTGGTATCGGTCATCCCACTTCTGATATCAGTTCTCCAACTTATGATATCGTTTATCCCACTTCTGATATCGGTTATCCCACTTCTGATATCGGTCATCCCGCTTCTGATATCGGTCATCCCGCTTCTGATATCGTTGATCCCACTTCTGGTATCGGTTATCCCACTTCTGATATCTGTTGTCCAACTTCTGATATCGTTTATCCCACTTCTGATATCGGTAATCCCACATCTGATATCTGTCATCCCACTTCTGATTTCGGTCATCCCACTTCTGATATCGGTAATCCTACATCTGATATCTGTCATCCCACTTCTGATTTCGGTCATCCCACTTCTGATATCGTTTATCGCACCTTTCCTAGATACTGTACCCGTGAGGGTATCACAGTAACTTCGTTTCGCCACCAAAAAACTATAAAAAAGGTTGTTTTTCCGCCAAATACGGAATTAGGATAATTAGGGTTGAAAAGGCTATCTTTAAGCCACAAAAATGGAGAGAAAATACCAAAAATTGGGTAGTCCCCCCCCTCACCAAAATACTCGGACAGCTCTACGGGGGTTACTCTACCCTATCGTCTATGACAGTTTTAGTTCTGCGTTTGCTCGTTAGATGGTGCGCCATGTCAATTTTTACAGCCATGACTCCTCCCGTAAACCAACCCTTCTTCTTTTCTTCATCCAAAATGTTCGATTTTCAGCCGTATTTTTACATCATTGTTTTTTAGACAATACTGTGATCCTCAGAACATGGTGATCGAAAACAAGGCGCCACAGACAATCCTAGAGGGTATCACAACAACTTTGATAAAAATGAAGAAAAAAATTTTTTATCTCAGAAAATTTTTGATTAATTGAACGTATCATAAATAAACGTTTAAGTGAAAACGTTTCACAGTTTAGGGCTAAATACAGGTCTTGAAACACAAACGGGTTATTAGTAAAGGCCGCTTCGGGCTTGTCCACGCCTACTTGTGGCTACTCCCCATTGAAATATTGCCCTTCTACTATTTTACCACTTTTGCTACCGTTTTCTTCCTCTCAAATTAGCAGAAAAAAATGATTTCGGACAAGTGGTTCTGGTACTTCTTTTTGTGCTTAAATCGCAAAAAAACGGTCTCCTATGAGGAAGATTCGAAGCAGATTTAGATCAGCTAGATTCAATAGATTAGGTCGACTAGGGGAAATCTTTTTTTTCTTTATATGAAAGTTAAGAAATCTACCTTTTTTTTCTTCTTCTTTTTCTTCCATAAATTGACAGTTTCTAGGTTGTCGGAAGCCGTCACGAACTACCCGGGCAAAATCCACCTTTCACTTCCTTAGAATAAAATTGGCAACGTAAATCCTCTGATTGATGTGAGAAAGCTGGACTATGTACTTTTAAATAAATTTTGCGACTTCCGAAACCGTTGTATGGACGATCCCGAAAGTGAATTCGAAACTACCGGAGTTGAAAAAAAAAATGAGCTTTGCTTGCGAGAGGAAAAAAAATGACAAAAATTTATCCTTGACAGAATTGAGGCGCTCCGGGTACGAAGGGCGAACTCAACAAAACGTAGTTTTGAGATATTCGCATTTTAAAGTTTTATGTTACGGGCGAACTCAACAGAAAAGTCATGCCCTGGAATGGGAAAAGGAGTGGGGGGGTTGTGGACTAGGATGTGGAGTTCGCCCTTCGTACCCGCTCGGATATCGCAGTTAGAGCTTTGCCGCATATCGGTTTTTACGTATTTAAAGGGGAAAAAAGGGCGAACTCAACATAAAAATAATTATGTGTGTATTCACCAAGGGGTCTAGAATCTGAAAATGAAAAAAAAATTTTGTCCGATGTTGAGTTCGCCCTTCGTACCCGGAGCGCCTCAATCGATCCTTTTTCCTTCCCATCGCCTTTTATTGGTCCTTTCTATCATTTGAGCGCAGATGGAGGCTTCGCCATATTGCCAGGAATCATCAAACTTTAGGGTAAGGTGGATTGAGAGAATTTATAGAAGTTTGCGGTCCTTCTAGCGCTTTAAAAAGTGATCCGATTTTAATTTTGAGAATTGATTTCTTCACATTCGGGGAAGATAAATTCGCTGTGCCGTAAGGATTCTAAATCATTTATCAAAATAAAAATATATTGGAGGGGGAAGTATAAAAGAGGGGAAGTATAGTGGAGGGGGAAGTATAAAGAAGGAGGAAGTATAAAGGAGGGAACATAATCGGAGGGATGATAACGTGGGGGGGGGGGAGAATAACGGGGGAGAATATAAAGAAGAGGAAGTATAAAGAGGGAAAGTATAGTGGAGGGGGAAGTATAGAGAAGGAGGAAGTATAAAGGAGGGGAACATAATCGGAGGGAAGATAACGTGGGGGGGGGGGAATAACGGGGGAAAAGTATAAAAGAGGGGAAGTATAGTGGAGGGGGAAGTAAAGAGAAGGAGGAAGTATAAAGGAGGGGAAGATAATCGGAGGGAAGATAACGTGGGGGGGGGGGGAGAATAACGGGGGAGAAGTATAAAGGAGAGGAAGGATATCGGAAGAGGAAGTATAGAGTGAGAAGTATAGTGGAGGGGTAAGTATAGCAGAGGAGGAAGTATAAAGGAGGGGAAGATAACCGGAGGGAAGATAACGGGGTGGGGGGAGAATGACGGGGGCGATAACGATGAGGAAGGAGAGGAAGTATAACGGAAGAGACAGTATAAGAGAGGGAAGTATAAAGGAGGGGGGAGCATAAGGGAGGTAGTATAACGGAGGGGGAAGCATAAAGGAGGGGAAGTATAATTTAGGAGGAAGTATAAAGGATGTCCAAAAATAGAATTAAAGCGGTTTTTCCGGTCGAAAATTAAGGATTTTAATCTTCTATAAACCAAAAAATAATGAAAAAAAAGGCTAAAAAACAGCGGCCGTGACGTCTGAATGGAATTTGTGAGGGACGGCCGGCCGGCACAACAGACAATTGGCAAAGATCATCAGTTTTCCTCTGCTTTCCTCGGTCATCCCACTTCTGATATCGGTCATCGCACTTCTGATATCGGTCATCCTACTTCTGATATCGTTTATCTCACATCTGATATCGGTTATTCCACTTCTGATATCGGTCATCCCACTTCTGATATCGGTTATCCCACTTCTGATATCGGTCATCCCACTTCTGATATCGGTTATCCCGCATCTTATATCGGTCATCCCACTTCTGATATCGGTCATCCCACTTCTGATATCGTTTATCGCACCTTTCCTAGATACCGTACCTGGGAGGGTATCACAGTAACTTCGTTTCGCCACCGAAAAACTATAAAAAGGGTGTTTTTCCGCCAAATACGGAAAACATCGGATAATTAGGGTTGAAAAGGGTATCTTGGGAAGATAAAGGGGGGAAAGTATAAAAGAGGGGAAGTATAAGGGAGGGGTATAACGGAGGGGGAAGTACAAAGAAGGGGAACTTTTTTTTCCCCCGGAAATTTTTCTAATTATCGAGGTAGAAATAATGGGATTTTTGCCCAAGGGACGTCCCTCTCGTAGCGGGAGGAACTATGAAATTTCTCCCTTCTAAAATGATAATTTATGTAAAAAAATGATAATTTTTTTACGCCAAAAATTCTTCAAAAATAAAAGGAGTAATTGGCGAAAATTTGGTGAAAATCGGACCAACGGTTATTTTTAAAATTTCAAACAGACATATCTCCGCCATTTTTTCCGAAATTCAAAAATCGCCCTCGTTACTTTCTTGTCACCGACTAAAGAAAATTTGGTGAAAATCTGGTGAAAATCGGTTGAAAACTGTGGGCATAAAATGTTCCGGAAAAACTACGGACGGCCGGCACCATAGACAATGTTGAGATCGGTAAAAATTCGATTTGACCCTCCGGGGTCAGGAAGACCCTTCCTCAAAAACCCGACTTCCAGGGTATTACAATACCTTTTTTAAGTTAAAATTGATCAAAAATAGGCGTCAGAAAAAGGGAAAAAACGAATCAATGCCGATTTCTATTTTTCAATAACCAAAAATAAGGAAGCAATTTTCCCAAAATATAAAGAAATCAATTTTTTTAAATTAAATAGGATTTTGAACGATACAGAAGGGCCATTTTAACCAAAAGTCTAACTTAGCCCAGACGGAGGCTTCGCCATATTGCCAGGAGTCAATAAACTAAAGGCGTTCGTTGTAAAACGATGATGGCCTGCGCTTACTGGGGATGTTGGAAAGAAGTCTTTTCTCCACAGCCAACAAATCCGTTCATATTTGTAGTGAGCAAATAAGGGAAAGAACAAGTCAATTAACGTTGGATGTAAATTGGTCGGACATATCGAGTTAAATTGTAAAACGGGCGAAGAAGTGGGGTGGGCCCGATTAAGAATTCCTCGCTACCAATGAGCAATTAGAGTCTTTTACGTCCCGTAGGAACCTTATTAGAGTTGCGAGGCGCAATCGAATTACCCGCATTTAAAACGCTTTTCATTCTCCGTTCTTTTTTTCACCGGTTATTGTTCTGTCTTAAGCGTGACGTCCGCCATTAAAAAGCCTTTCGGGGAACGTCCTATGACAGACCCTGCCTTTCAAGATAAATATCTCCAGGCATAATTTTGCATTCAATTTCCGTTCAAACCCTATTTTAAAATTTAAATTTTTTTCAAATTTTTTAAAAAATATTTTCTGCGTAACTTTCGCGACTCCTCCCCCCCCCCCCCCTCCGACACGTGGAGTCCATTGTATGTAGAACACGGCAGAAGGGAAAACTCGGGGGCCGGACAAGGTTACAGGCTTGGAATAAATTTTAAAGGAGAACAGAAAACACACACAAGATATACGCTCTTTACCTCTATACGCTTTTGTTCGAATGTTCTCGATATTTTATTCAAATAGAAAGTCTCCTTAAAAAAAAGAACCCTTCCGTTTTCAATGCCACCTAAATTTACGAGTGTATACGTGTCGACATAATGCGGTTCGCCATATTTGTCCATAAAATAGCAGAAAGCTGCAACTCAACAAAATAGTCGAAAACGCTCACCAAATGAACATAATCTCACCATTAAGAAGAGTAAAAACACATGTCGTTTCGACATAACGCAGTTGAACATAATGGAAATTTTCATTTTAAAAGTCGTTTCGTCATAAAACTGTTTCTGTCGTTTGGGCATAATCTCACCATAAACTACAGCCGATGAGCAAGCCTATTTCGACGTTTAAAACGTGATTATGGCGGACAAAAACTTTGAAATTTGATAGTTCACCGTAATTCGCACATCCTCGCGAGTGGAAAAAAATTAACATTCTTGAGTCATAGAACGAGCTGATCCCATGGCTGCCTGCTTGCTTTTCCTTGCTTGTGGAGAGATGTTTTATGTTGAATTGCATTATGGTGAACTGTCAAGTTTTAAAGTTTTTGTCGTTTCGCCATAATCGCGTTTTGTCCATAAAATAGCAGAAATCGAGATGCAACTCAACAAAATAGTCGAAAACGCTCACCAAATAAACATAATCTCACCATTAAGAAGAGTAAAAAAATTTGTTGTTTCGACATAACGCAGTTGAACATAATGGAAACTTTCATTTTAAAAGTCGTTTCGGCATAAAACTGTTTCTGTCGTTTGGGCATAATCTTACCATAAACTACAGCCGATGAGCAAGCCTATTTTCGACGTTTAAAACGCGATTATGGCGGACAAAAACCTTAAAACTTGACAGTTCACCATAATTCGCAGATCCTCGCGAGAGGAAAAAAATTAACCTCCTTGTGTCAAAAACGAGCTGATACCATTGGCTGCCTGCTTTCTTTCCTAGTTTATGGTGAGATGCTTTATGTTGAATTGCATTATGGTGAACTGTCAAGGAACTTTTCGTTTCGCCATAAAACTGTTTCTGTCGTTTGGGCATAATCTCACCATAAACTAGTGACAGCGAAGGAGCAAGCCAATTTTTCGACGTTTAAAACGCCGGCGAAACGACTTTCAATGGACAATTCACTGGCTTCAGTAGATAGCGAAGGAAATATGGCGAAAGCCTCCTTCTGGGCTCATCCTTTTTCTTCTAAGACAGAGTATATACATGTCGACATAATGCATTTGACCATAAAATAGCAGAAATCGCGAGTTTACCATAAAAAATCTGCAACTCAACATAAAGAAAATAGTCGAAAACGTTCACTATAATGTATTTGAACTATAAAGAAGAGATTTGACACTTGTCGTTTCGACATAAAATTTGTCATTTCAACATAACGCAGTTGAACATAAACTTTCATTTTAAAGAACTTTTCGTTTCGCGATAAAACTGTTTCTGTCGTTTGGGCATAATAAATCTCACCATAAAACCATAAAACATGACTGGTCAACATAATACGATTCGCACATCCTCGCGAGAGAAAAAAATTAACCTCTTAAAGCTTAAAACTAGCTGATCCCATTGGCTGCCTGCTTGTTTATCCTAGTTTATGGTGAGATGTTTTATGTTGAATTGCATTATGGTGAACTGTTAAGTTTTAAGGTTTTTGTCGTTTCGCCATAATTTTCATTTCTGCCATCTTTCTACGAATCTGCGCCATCTCCTGCATCGTTCTACGAATCTACGCCATCTATACCCATATTTCCTACGGATCTGTACCATCTCAAACCGTTTTTCTACGAATCTACACCACTACAGCCATATTTTCTACGGATCTGTTCCATCTCAAACCGTTTTTCTACGAATCTACGCCATCTACAGCCATATTTCCTACTGATCGGCACAATCTCCAACCGTTTTTCTACGAATCTACGCCACCTAGAGCCATATTTCCTACGGATCTGTACCATCTCAAACCATTTTTCTACGAATTACGCCATCTCCTGCATCTTTCTACGAATCTACGCTATTACAGCCATATTTCCTACGGGTCTGTACCTCTCAAACCATTTTTCTACGAATCTATGCCATCTCCTGCAATCCACTACGAATCTACGCCATATTCTGCCATTTCTATGAATCTACGCCATCTACTGCCATATTTCCTACAGATCTGTACCATCTCAAACTATTTTCTACGAATCTACGCCATCGACAGCCATATCAGTGTCGCTCTTGAATAGAAAGGATCGATTTTTTAAAGTTGAAATTTAAAGGTTCTGGCGACATTTTATAAAATCGTTTCCTTTTATAAAAGTTAAAAAAAACGAAGATAGAGAAAAAGGGGGAGAAAGAAGGTTGTTCAAACGGTTCCACCGGTCCGGACGGAATGCGGTATAAAAATGGTCGTGTCACCTCAGAGTGGATTTCTAATGCTAAACTCCTCTCCGGAGGGACCCCGATAGACAGTAGCCGGAGTTCACATTAGGGGCTATCTCTTAAAAAGCGATCCACCGGCGGCGAAGAGGGGAAGAGGGCGAGGACAACGCGGCGACCGGACCGCGGGAGGTAGGGTTGTAGGTGGGATTCCATTAGGAGCCATCTTTGCCTCCTTTATCCATTGTCTTCTGACCATTGTATTCAGATAACTTTTTTTTTCTTCCTTTCTTTTCCCCCCTTTTTATTCACCAACATACAAATCCACCTCTTTCTCAGTTCAAACAAACAAAATTCAGTAGCATCTCAAAAAGGTTCTTTTGGCCGAACGGCCGGCACCACAGACAACTTTAAGAATTTTTCCACGACTCATCATTGGAGGGTATCACAATAACTTCTTTTTTGAGGAAAACCTAAAAATTCGTTGTTTTAACTTTAAAAAAGTTATTGTGATACCCTGCACGTCAGGTTTTTGGGGAAGGGTCTTCCAGAACCTGGAGGGTCAAATCGGATATTGATCTTCACCAATCTCAACTTATTCTGTGAAAAACTTCCCCCTCCGTTATACTACCCCTTGGTTATACTTCCCCTCCACTATACTTCCCATTCCATTATACTTCCCCACCCTTATAATTCCCTCTACGTTATACTTCCCCAACCTTATACTCCACCTCAGTTATACTTCCCCTCCTTTATACTTCCACCTCAGTTATACTTCCCCTCCTTTGTACTTCCCCCTCCGTAACACCCCCTTATACTCCCCTCCGTTATACTACCCTTGGTTATACTTCCCCTCTACGTTATACTTCCCCAACCTTATACTTCCACCTCAGTTATACTTCCCCTCCTTTATACTTCCACCTCAGTTATACTTCCCCTCCTTTATACTTCCACCAACTTATACTTTCTCTCCTTTATACTTCCCCTTCTTTATACTTCCCCTACCTTTATACTTCCCCCTCCGTTATACTTCAACCTCCGTTATACTTCCCCTCCTCTTTTTCTTCCCCTTCTTTATACTTCCCCTCCTTTTTGACTTCCCTGCTTTTTGACTTCCCCTCCTTTTTTCTTCCCCTCCTTTATACTTCCCCCTCCGTTTTACTTCCCCTTCCTTATACTTCCACCTCCGTTTTACTTCCCCTCCCTTATACTTCCACCTCAGTTATACTTCCCCCTCCTATATTTTTACTTCTCTTAAAGGAAGTTTTCGTTTTTTTCATTTCCTGACGCCAATTTTCGATCAATTTTTATTTTAAAAAATGATCTGGAGCCTCTCAAAACAAGTGAATGATAAGGACATAATCGTAGTTATGATTATGATTACAATTAATTATATAATAATAATAATAATAATTATACTAATATAATATACTATTAATTATAACTATGATTATGATTCGTAATCATTATTATATTATACTCATATTCACAATTTTTGATAACTACGCTCGTAATCATACTTTCATAATTAAGAGCGTAATTATCAAAAATTGTGATTACAAGTATAATTATAACTATGATTATGATCACAATCGTAATCAATTATGGCTTAGATTACAAATATAATTATAATCATGGCTATGATTGCGAATGTAGTCATGATTAGAGCTATGATTGCGAATGTAGTTATGATTACGATTGTAATCACATATTTAAGTTCTGTGATTACAATTATAATCATAATTACATCTCATAAACACATGATTTAATCATATTCACTGTTATGATCATGCCCAACACTGGATAAGGAACGTTTAAATTTTGACCATTTTTGGTGAAGGATTTACACTTTTCCCCATGAAAACTTAAAAAGAGCTTTGTTGCGAATTTTGCTTTTCCATAATATGAAGAAATCAATTCTTCAAATTGAAATCGAATCAGTTTTGAAAGCGATAAATGGGAGCAAAGTTCCATCTACTTTTGCTTGTTTTTTACTTAAAAATGACGGGGAAAAAATGAGGCAAAAACGTATTTTTGAAAATTTTAGATCTCATTTTCTTCCTAAAAGTTCAGATAAATCCTTTATTTATTAAACAGAGTTTTGTTAAACTTTCGTTTTATTTTGTGCTTTTTGCAATGGTTTGGAATTTAAATTGTTTGTGTTTTCCTTTTTATTTTTTTTTTACTGTAAAAAAATTCTTGAGCCAACATTCTCATCCAATTGCATTGTAATTTCTTCCGCTTAACGATCCTCTGTTTTTCTCCCTCTTTAAAAAAAAGATAAAAAGCAAAAGAAATTTTCTTCATAAAGGATTTTTCTTGTCTTTTATTATATTTTTTAAGAAAAGTAAGGCTTGTAAAATGAACTGAAAGACCCTTCCCAAAAACCCGACGTAGAAAGATGGCTTGAGAAGGCACAGATTCGTAGAAAGATCGCTTTAGACTCAACAGTTTGTAAAAATACAGCTGTGGATGGCGTAGATTCGTAGAAAGATGGCTTGAGATGGCGTAGATTCGTAGAAAGATGGCTTGAGATGGCGTAGATTCGTAGAAAGATGGCTTGAGATGGCGTAGATTCTTAGAAAGATGGCTTGAGATGGCACAGATTCGTAGGAAGATCACTCTAGACTCAACAGTTCGTAAAAATATAATTGTGGATGGCGTAGATTCAACAGTTCGTAGAAATATGGATGGAGAAGGCAGAGATTCGTAGAAAGATGGCTTGAGAAGACACAGATTTGTAGAAACATCGCTCTAGAATCAAAAGTTCGTAGAAACATCGCTCTAGCCTGTCGTTCGTAGAAAGATGGCTTGACATGGCGTAGATTCGTAGAAAGATGGCTTGGGATGGCATAGATTCGTAGAAAGATGGCTTGAGATGGCATAGATTCGTAAAAAGATGGATTGAGATGGCACAGATGTATAGAAACATCGCTATAGAATCAACAGTTCGTAGAAATATGGCTGGAGAAGGCAGAGATTCGTAGAAAGTTGGTGTGTCGGAGATTCTTAGAAAGATCGCTCAAGAGTCAACTGTTCGAAGAGAGATGGCTCTAGCCTGAACTGTTCGTAGAACGATGGTTAGAGATGGCGTAGATTCGTAGAAAGATGGCTTTAGAAGGCACAGATTCGTAGAAAGATGGCTTGAGAAGGCACAGTTTCGTAGAAAGATAGCTCTAGAATCAAATGTCCGTAGTAATATGGCTGTAGATGTGCGTAGATTCGTAGAAAGATGGCAAAGAAGTTAAAAATTCACATTGCGACGTGTCGAAGGAGACTTTTTTAATTGTTTACCACATACCAGACTACTACGAGACGCATTTTATTCTACTATCGTCGATCTAGAAAAGCAGAAAAAAAAATTCCACAATCTTCGACTTTGCTGACTTCGACTTGGCACAGGTTCGTAGAAAGATGGCTTGAGAAGGCACAGATTCGTAGAAAGATCGCTCTAGGCTCAACAGTTCGTAAAATATAGCTGTGGATGGCGTAGATTCGCAGAAAGATGGCTTGAGAAGGCACAGATTCGCAGAAAGATGGCTTGAGAAGGCACAGATTCGCAGAAAGATGGCTTGAGAAGGCACAGATTCGCAGAAAGATGGCTTGAGAAGGCACAGATTCGCAGAAGATGGCTTGAGAAGGCACAGATTCGAAGAAAGATCGCTCTAGTCTCAACAGTTCATAAAAATATAGCTGTGGATGGCGTAGATTCGTAGAAAGATGGCTTGAGACGACGTTGATTAGCAGAAAGATGGCTTGAGAAGGTACAGATTCGCAGAAAGATGGCTTGAGAAGGCACAGATTCGTAGAAACATGGCTTGAGAAGGATCGTAGAAAGATAGCTCTAGAATCAAATGTTCATAGAAAGATGGCAAGGAAGTTAAAAATTCACATTGCGACGTGTCGAAGGAGACTTTTTTTAATTGTTTACCACTTACCAGACTACTACGAGACGCATTTTATTCCACTATCGTCGATCTAGAAAAGCAGAAAAAAAAAAATTCCACATTCTTCGACTTTGCTCCACAATTTTTTTCAACAGCATTTTTCCAAGAAAATGGCATTCGTGACTTAATTTAAAACAAAAATTCTTGAATAAAAAGGATGCATAAGTAATAATTTCCTTCAAAAGTAGAAATCCTTAAAACGCAATTTTCTAGGTGAGATTTATTTAAACTTTCTTAGATATAAAGGCGCTATAACTCTTTGAAATCGAGATTAGAACCTATTGAATAGAATGTTAAAGCCTTAATGGTCATAAATTTTATGAAAGGGGAGAAAAAAAATCCTTTTTTTGCAACCTCACGACTTGTTATAAAAATAAAACTTGGGTTTTTTCTAATTTTAATTAGGGGGAACGTTTTTTTTTTGTTTATTGGGGGGTGTTTAAGTGACGTCTTGACACGGTAACTATTTTTTAAGGGTTTAATTTGACTTATTTACACAGGGGAAGATAAATAGTCGGATGTTTTTAATTTTTTAATTGCGTAGCAATTGAGGAAGGCCGTTTAAGTATAGAATTACGTCTCTAAATATCACCTGGAAGTCGGTATAATGTAGGTGGGGGATAAACACGAGTCTGTAGACTGAGGGTAATTTTTTCTGTCGCAAAGCTATTTTTTACGTTCTGGAAAGTAATATTTTTTTGTCAGCTGGCGTCTGTATAGCATTTTGTTTTAAAATTTGTGTAAAATTCGGTTTATTTCGGGAAGTTATGTTTTTTAATTTTTAAAGCTGCAGTTTCGTGGGTTCATGTTTTCGTTGGAAGGTGGCTTGAGAGGCCACAGTTTTGTGGGCTTGGGATGGAACAGTTACGTAAAAAGGTGGCGTGTGAAGGCTCAGATTCGTAGAAAGATCGCTCTAGAATCAAAAGTTCGTAGAAATATGGCTGGAGATGGCACAGCTTTGTAGAAAGGTGGCTTGACAAGGCACAGATTTGTAGAAAGATGGATTGAGAAGGCACAGATTCGGAAAAAGATAGCTTTTAAATCAACTGTTTGTAGAAGGATAGCTCTAGACTCAACTGTTCGTAGAAATATGGCTGTAAATGGCGTAGAAAGATGGCTTGAGATAGCACAGATTTGTAGAAAGATCGCTCTAGATTCAACAGTACGAAGAAAGATGGCTTGAGATGGCGTAGATTCGTAGAAAGATGGCTTGAGAAGGCGTAGATTCGTAGAAAGATGGCTTGAGAAGGCACAGATTCGGAGAAAGATTGCTTTTGAATCAGGTGTTCGTAGAAGGATAGCTCTAGACCCAAATGTTCGTAGAAATAAGACTGTATATGGCGTAGATGCTTAGAATATGGCTTGAGATGGCACAGGTTCGTAGGAAGATCGCTCTAGAGTCAACTGCTCGTAGAAAGATCGCTCTAGCCAGAACTGTTCGTTGAAAGATGGCTTGAGATGCCGTAGATTCGTAGAAAGATGGCTTGAGATGCCGTAGATTCGTAGAAAGATGGCTTGAGATGCCGACATTCATAGAAAGATAGCTTGAGATGGCGTAGATTCTTAGAAATATGGCTTGAGATGGCACAGGTTCGTAGGAAGATCGCTCTAGAGTCAACTGCTCGTTGAAAGATCGCTCTAGCCTGAACTGTTCGTAGAAAGATGGCTTGAGAAGGCGTAGATTCGTAGAGAGATGGCTTGACATGGCACAGATTCGTGGAAAGATGCTTTGAGATGGCACAGATGTATAGAAACATCGCTATAGAATCAACAGTTCGTAGAAATATGGCTGGAGAAGGCAAAGATTCGTAGAAAGTTGTGTGTGTCGGAGTTTCGAAGAAAGATCGCTCTAGAATCAACTGCTCGTAGAAAGATCGATCTAGACTCAACTGTTCGTAGAGAGATGGCTTGAGATGGCGTAGATTCGTAGAAAGATCGCTCTAGAATCAAAAGTTCGTAGAAAGATCACTCTAGCTCTCGCTCTAGACTCAACCGTTCGCAGAAATATGGCTGTGGATAGCGTAGATTCTTAGAATGTGGATGGCGTAGATTCTTAGAATGTGGATGGCGTAGATTCTTAGAAATATGGCTGTGGATGGCGTAGATTCTTAGAAATATGGCTGTGGGTGGCGTAGATTCTTAGTAAGATGGCTTGAGGTGGCACAGATTTGTAGAAACATTGCTCTTGGATCAAAAGTTCGTAGAAAATACTGGAGAAGGCTTTCTATTGACTTCTTACAATGGCTGGAGAAGGCAGAGATTCGTAGAAAGTTGGCTGTGTCTGAGTTTCGTAGAAAGATTGCTCTAGTATCAACTTCTCGTAGAAAGATCGCTCTAGACTCAACTGTTCGTAGAAAGATGGCTTGAGATGGCGTAGATTCGTAGAAAGATGGCTTGAGATGGCACCGATTTGTAGAATATGGCTTGAGATGGCGTAGATTCGTAGAAAGATGGCTTGAAGGCACAGATTTGTAGAAACATTGCTCTAGAATCAACAGTTCGTATAAATATGGCCGGAGAAGGCAGAGATTCGTAGAAAGCTGACTGTGTCGGACTTTCGTCCAAGTGGTGCTTTTTCTATGGTCTATAAATACATATTTCTCGCTATAGTTCCTCTTCGTTATTCATTTTATAACAGTTAATTAGGCTAGAATGTTCCGAGTGATAAATTGCAGTGATGCCTAAAAATTTAAATAACTAGAATATGCATTTTCTAGGGTAAGCAATCGGAAAAGGTGATAAAAATGTGATTTTTATGTTTTCTCGATTCCTAATTGTCAATTGGATGTTGGCTTTCTTTCAAAGGAATGCTTGTCCATTGTAATTAATACAAAAGGGTTAATTAATTTTATAGAAAAGTAATTTGTATTGATTTTTATAATACGGGTTGCGTTTTTACCGGTAGGGAGAGAAGGGTAAAAAAAACGAACCGGTTTGCTCTTCGGAAGAAAACAATAAACATGAATTTTTATCGGTCGATTTCGAATGGTCGTGTTTGTCTCCCTGTTTAGGAATGGCGATTTAATTCCGGTGAAGCTTAAAAAATTTAAATAAAAGAAGAAACCGGAGGTATTGCACAAAAGTTGACCAATAAAAATTCGGGGTTGGTTCTTTTTTAAAAAAAGGGGGGAAAAAATGTTGGTGGGGGCGATGACGTAACAAAGGCGGTCTTTACAAAACCGGACGGCTCCCGTTTCTTTCAGCGGAATCCGTCCTTTTCGGATTCCGATCTACCCAAGAAGGAGGCACCTTCTCTTCTCTCATATTCGCTCTTCTCGTATCTGCCATTACTTGCCGTCGACGGATGTTTTTTCACGCGCGCCTTTATTTTTCCATGCCGGCCTCTTTTGTTCTTCGAAGCCCTTCAGGAACCCGGTAAATAACTTCGGAATCCCATATCGAAGAATTTCTCTTCGTTTTTTATTTTTTTTTCTTTCTTGGGACGTTTTTTTCCTTTCCTCTCTCCCCGAACGGCTTCCTGTCACGAAATTCTCGAGTCCACTCAATTTAACGGTTTAACAACGGGAAAATTCGCAATAAAACGAGATTTAATAAATATTTCATCCTCCCACACGTTTCAAAAATTCTGGAGGATTATGGCTAAAGTAGACTGTAAAAATTGGGGAAAAGAGGTAGAATATGCAGCCCCAAAATTTCGGAAATAAACCAATTTTAATTTTAAGCACTTGGAATTTGAAGAGCTTCCAACGAAAACTAGCTTCCAACGGAAGTACATTAAAAAAGGAAAGTATAACAGAGCGGGAAGTATAATGGTGGGGAAGTATAACGGAGGGGGAAGTATAAAAGAGGGTGAAGTATAAAGAAGGGGTAAAGTGTAAAGAAGGGGTTAAGTATAAAGAAGGGGTTAAGTATAACGGAGAAGAAGTATAACGGAGTATAAGGCCATATACTTTCCCCTCCGTTATGCTTCCCTCGTTTATACTCCCCTCTTCGTTATACTTTCCCTCCTATATTGTTACTTCTCTTTAAGGAAGTTTCGTTGGAAGCTCGTCAAACCAGTACAGAGGGAGGTATAAGGGAGGGGAAGTATATAGGAGAGTTAAGTATAAAGGAGGGGTTAAGTATAAATGAGGGGAAGTACGAGGGTTGTCCGTAAAGTAAGGTTCCCAGTGATTTTTCACTTGGTAAAAATTTTTAATTCGATTAATAAGTACATATTTGGAAAATTCAGACTTTAAACTATTTTTCTACGTAGTCGCCTTCGCGGTCAATGCATTTTTCCATACGGTTTTCTAGCTTTTTAATGCCCGAGTCAAAGAACTCTGCCGCCAAGCCTCTCAGATACCCGAGAACCGCCTCTTCCAGCTCTTCTCTGTCGCCGAAATGCGTTCCACCCAGGTTTTCTTCATGTCAGGGAAGTCTCTGCACCATTTACGCACGTGTTGCACGCTCATGCATTTGTCTCCGTAAACTTCGGATAGCTGGGTGGATTTCTGCCGGCGCAATATTTTTTGCACACAGAAAACGGATCACCGAGCGTATCTCACACCTGGCGGGCGAAGCGATTGGAAGATCCATCTCGTACGGCTGCCAAATCAAGACTGAGCTCCGCACGAAGCTCGGAAGGGTGGGGATTTGGAGTGGGGGAACCAAGGTAAACTACAGAATCGCGGGATCCACCGAAATAGCGTTTTTAAGGACTTTAGCGCAATGGGAACCTTACTTTACGGACAACCCTCGTATAGGAGGGTTAAGCATATAGGAGGGTTAAGCATAAAGGAGGGGTTAAGTGTAAATGAGGGGAAGAATATAGTAGGGTTAAGCATAAAGGAGGGGTTAAATAAATGAGGGGAAGTATAAAGAAGGGGTTAAGTATAACGGAGAGGAAGTATAACGGAGTATAAGGCCATATACATTCCCCTCCGTTATACTTCCACTCCTTTATACTTCCCGCTACGTTATGCTTCCCAAAGTATAACGTAGCGGGAAGTATAAAGGAGTGGAAGTATAACGGAGGGGAGGTAAGGGTAAATGAGGGTAATAAGTATATAGGAGGGTTAAGCATAAAGGAGAGGTTAAGTATGAAGGAGGGGTTAAGTATAAATGAGGGGAAGTATATAGGAGGGTTAAGCATAAAAGAGAGGTTAAGTATGAAGGAGGGGTTAAGTATAAATGAGGGCAAGTATATAGGAGGGTTAAGCATAAAGGAGGGGTTAAGTATAAATGAGGGGGAGTATAAATGAGGGGAAGTATAACAGAGGGGAAGTATAAGGGAGGGGGAAGTATAAAGGAGGGGTAGTATAATGGAGGGGAAGTGTATAAGAGGGTTAAGTATAACGGAGGGTTAAGTATGTATAAGGTGTGAAAGTATAACGGAGGGGAAGTATAATGGAGGAGAAGTAAAAGGGAGGGGAAGTATAAAGGGGGTAGTATAAAAGGGGGTTAAGTATAAATGAGGGGAAGTATTTTGGAGGGTTTAGTATAAAGGAGGGGTAACCTATTAATGAGGGTAAGTATAACGGAAAGGAAGTATAGCGGAGTATAACGCCATATACTTTCCCCTCATTTATAATTCCCCTCTGTTATACTTCCCTCTCCGTACTTTTGCGAAGTATAACGCTCTGGAGTACAACGGAGGGGAAGTATAAAGGAGGGGAAGAATAACGAAAGGGGACATATAAAGGAGGGGTCCTCTGGTAAAGGAGGGGAAGTATATCGGAGAGGATGTATAACGGAGTATAACGCCTTATTTGTATTTTTACTCCCCCTCCGTTGTACTTCCCTTCCTTTATACTTCCTTCTCCGTTATATTTTCCCCTACTTTATACTTCACTCTCGGTTATACTTTCCCCTACTTTACACTTCCCTCTCCGTTATACTTCCCCCCATACATTTCTCCCTTCGTTATACTTCCCCTCCTTTATATTTACCCCTCCGTTATACTTCCCCTCCGTTATACTTCTATTCCTTTATACTTCCCCTCCTTTATATTTCCCCTTCCGTTAAGCTTCCACTCCTTTATATTTCCCCCGCCGTTGTACTTCCCCTCCTTTATACTTCCCCGCGTTATACTTCCCCTCCTTTATATTTCCCTCTTCGTTATACTTCCCTCCCTTATGCGTCCCCCTCCGTTGTATTTCCTCTCCCTTATATTTCTCCTTCTGTTATTCTTCCCCTTCATTATACTTCCCCTCTTTAATACTTCCCCGCCTATATTTTTTACTTCTCTTTAAGGAAGTTTTCGTCGGAAGGCCTTGAATAAGTACTTTCCGGGAAAGTTAAAATCCTCCCTAATAAATGGGTATTGAATTAAAAATACAAAAATATCTCTTTGTACACCTAATTCTACGACTTTTTAGGTTCCAATTCATTTTTCAAAATAAAAATTGAACAAAAACTGGCTTCCAAAATGAGAAACAAATTTTTTTTCGGTGTTCCTGCGAGAAATTTGAAAAAATGAGGCGAATTTCGCTCTTTGAAAGCCCTTATTTCTTCAGATTCTCATCTATGGTTATTTTACAAGCAATTACTCGGTCTAAAAATTAGATCACTATTTACGTGCTGGTTTAGATTACGTGAGATACCGTCGGGGGTTAGATAATATCGTGTACCTCGGCCCTTAGACATGTGATAACATTGGAATATTAATCAAGGGCAGAGTGAAACGTTAAACCGCCATAATATCGGAAACCCTTAAACACTTTTAGGGACTTTTTTTTTCCAGGGCGGTAAAATCAGTTCGGAGAATCTCGAGTGGCCGTAAATTAAGGGGGTTCCCAGGGGTCGATAAAGTCTTCAAAAAACGCAGCCTTCTTTTTATCTCAATCTTTTTTAGACAATCGGCCCTTATGAATGGAAATAAGAAAAGGCTACTGTTATATAATTTATTTTACAATATACACAACACTATAACACATAGGAACTAATATCATCTAATTCCTAACTAATTTTAATTAAAATTGCCTTAATTAATTTTTACATTTTTTAAATTTTGTACCTAAAAAAGGAAATTTTTGTCTATTTCAGCTTAAAAAGAAAGTTTTATATTTATAACATAAAAAGTTGACTTTTAATTGACAATAAAAATTGATTATGAATGGGAGGTTTCGTCCTCCATTAAAGGTTTTCTTGAAATAACCTGTTAATTAGTAGATGTCGGAAAAGGCGAGGCCTTGTTGGTGTTGGAGGTCTTCGAGTGACGTCACTGTTTCCGTCACGATGAGAGGAGGTTGGCTGCAGTTTACGTTTCCGCCGCCTTCCTGACGCATCAGGTTCCGCCTCCATTTCGCGCGTGCGTTCTGAAACCAAACCTGCGCAAAAGGGTTTAACATAAAAAATATGTAAAAAGGGCCTTCTTCCTTAAAATCGCGGGTATCACAATATCTTTCTTTTCGAGAAAGGGAGACTTCTCAGGTGTAACAACTAGTAAATCCCTTCTTGAAAACCATCTACCGAGGTTATCTTTCTTTTGACTAAGTTAAACTTAAGTTTTATTAATTATTATAACATAAAAAGTTACTAATTACTTTTAATTGACGTACAATAAAAATTGATTATGAATTAGAGGTTTCGTCTTCCATTAAAGGTTTTCTTAAAATAACCTGAACCCTGCAAGGCATTGTTGGTGTTGGAGGTCTTCGAGTAGTTAACCGTATTAACCGAGTAGTAGGAAGTTAACCGAATAAAAGGAAATGCCCCCTTCCTAAAAATCGCGGGTATCACAATATCTTTCTTTTCGAGAAAGGGAGATTTCTCAGGTGTAACATCTAGAAAATCCCTTCTTGAAAACCATCTACCGAGTTTTTCACAATAACTTTCTTTTTGACTAAAATAAACTTAAGTTTTATTACTTATAACGTAAAAAGTCAACTTTTAAATGACGTACAATAAAAATTGATTATGAATGGGAGGTTTCGCCTTCCATTAAAGGTTTTCTTAAAATGACCTGAACGGTTACATCTAGAAAATCCCTTCTTGAAAACCACCTACCGAGGGTATCACAATAACTTTCTTTTTGACTAAGTTAAACTTAAGTTTTACTAATTATTATTACATAAAAAGTTGACTTTTAATTGACGTAAAATAAAAATTGATTATGAATAGGAGGTTTCGTCTTCCATTAAAGGTTTCTTAAAATAACCTGTACCACAATCGGTATCACAATAACTTTCTTTTTGACTAAGTTAAACTTAAGTTTTACTAATTATTATAACATAAAAAGTTGACTTTTAATTGACGTAAAATAAGAATTGATTATGAATGGAAGGTTTCGCCTTCCATTAAAGGTTTTCTTAAAATAACCTGTACCACAACCGGTATCACAATAACTTTCTCTTTGACTAAGTTAAAAGGGCAATCTCTCAATATAAAATTTTGAAAATCGTCATAATTTAACATAAAAAATTCGATCTGTTTAGGACGGCTTTTCTAAAAATGACATAATTTTAGTTTTTTACGACATAAAAGCAAAGTGTCATAACAAATCGATATAAAATGGCGGGAACTATCAGCCTAGGTCACTCCTAACCGCTTTTAGTTCGGAGATGCGGCGACAGAATGCGTCTAGGTTGACTCAATCGCCATGACAGTTACGTCATCTTTCCCCAGGGCTATTATTGACTGAAAAAAATGTGTTTCTATGGGATTGGTGCCTTCTTGAGGGGTCGAAACTTCGAAATTCCCCCCCCCCCCCCCCCCGGACCCCATTCGGACTAAAACCAGTCCGCAATAAATAGACTCCGGAGTCCCATGTTTTTGCAATATCAGATTTTGAACCTCCCTTGTAAATTTCGAAGAATAATTCTATAGATGGTGGTCCCCCCCGCCTGTTTTTGTTTTTTCGCAGATAGCCATCTCAAGAATCGTGATGGTGGAAGGGGTCTCGCGGGCCCAGCGACGGGTGGAAGGCACGGCTTACACGGGACTCCTTGAGATTCATAGTGCGGGAGCCTCCGTGCAAAACTCGTTAACACGTCTGAGGGCGACACCATTAAAATTTGCATACCGTAAAAGACACACACACGGGAAAAAAAAAAAAAATCCATTTTATTAAATTGTACCCATTTTATTCCTCATTCAATATCTTTTCCTTATAAATTAGCAATTCATGTATCATTTAATTATACATTAATTCATTCTGACAACCTATTATGTGCCTAGTGAATTATCATTATGTGATAAAAAATAAATAAATGTAATTAAATTGTAACCTACTAAAAAGTGGATAAAAAAATTAATAATTAATACTCTAGCCTTCTTTTAAAATAATTCAATGGCACAGATAGTGAAGGAAATATGGCGAAAGCCTCCTTCTGGGCTCATCCTTTTTCTTTTTAGAGTGTATAGGCATGGTTTCTAATAGTAAATTTTGTGGAGAATCGAATTCCGTTGGTAGTTTAACCCTATTACCAACAAAAACGCGTAGTTCACGATTTAGCCAACAGGGGCATTGATTCCAATGAGAAATTAATCCGTATTTTAGCTCTCCTGAAAACCTAGGAAAAATGACTTATCCGGTGTTAGAACTAACGCGACGATTTTAACTATACAGATTTAACACTTTTCGTTTCGACATAAAATTTGTCGTTTCAACGTAACGCAGTTGAACATAAAAGAAACTTTGATTATAAAGAACTTTTTGTTTCGCCATAAAACTGTTTCTGTCGTTTGGGCATAATACATCTCACCATAAAACCTTAAAACTTGACTGCTCAACATAATACGATTCGCACATCCTCGCGAGAGAAAAAAAATTAACCCTCTTAAAGCCTTAAAACGAGCTGATCCCATTGGCTGCCTGCTGTTTTATCCTAGTTTAAGGTGAGATGTTTTATGTTGAATTGCATTATGGTGAACTGTCAAGTTTTAAGGTTTTTGTCGTTTCGCCAAAAATCGCGTTTTAAACTGCGAAAGTAGGCTTGCTCTTTCGCTGTCCCTATTTTATGGTGAGATGTATTATGCCCAAACGACAGAAACAGTTTTATGGCGAACAACAAGTTTTAAGAGAGGCTTTTATGGTGAGAAGCGTTATGGTGACTCGCACATTTTTATGTCGACTTGCATTTATTGAAAAAGTCGTTTAGGGCGATACGCTATATGCTGAAATGCATTATGCTCAAAATTTTTGAACTTTTGAGAGCTTTATGTTCAATTATGGTAAACTGCAGATTTTTTTTTATGTCGAAATGCCGTTACGTTGAAAGATTTATGGTGAGATGTATTATGCCCAAATGACAGAAACAGTTTTATGGGGAAACAACAAGTATAAAGAGAGGCTTTTAATGTGAAAGCGTTATGGTGATTTTTTTATGTCGACTTGTATTTATTGAAAAAGTCGTTTAAGGCGAAACGCTATATGTTGAAATGCATTATGCTCAAAATTTTTGAACTTTTGAGAGCTTTATGTTCAATTATGGTAAACTGTAGATTTTTTTATGTCGAAATGCGTTATGTTGAACGATTTTATTGTGAGATATAGTATGCCCATATGACAGAAACAGTTTTATGGGGAAACAACAAGTATAAAGAGAGGCTTTTAATGTGAAAGCGTTATGGTGATTTTTTTATGTCGACTTGTATTTATTGAAAAAGTCGTTTAAGGCGAAACGCTATATGTTGAAATGCATTATGCTCAAAATTTTTGAACTTTTGAGAGCTTTATGTTCAATTATGGTAAACTGTAGATTTTTTATGTCGAAATGCGTTATGTTGAACGATTTTATGGTGAGATATATTATGCCCAAATGACAGAAACAGTTTTATGGGGAAACAACAAGTATAAAGAGAGGCTTTTAATGTGAAAGCGTTATGGTGATTTTTTTATGTCGACTTGCATTTATTGAAAAAGTCGTTTATGCCGAAACGCTTTATGTTTGAAATTTGCTAAAAATTTTTGAACTTTTGAGATGTTTATATTCATCTGCATTATGCCGAAACGCATTATGGCGAACTTCAAATTTTTTTATGTCGAAATACAGATTTTTTTTAATGTTCAACTGCTTTAGGATCGCCATAATCGCGTTTTAAACGTCGAAAGTAGGCTTGCTGTCCCTAGTTTATGGTGAGATTATGCCCAAACGACAGAAACAGTTTTATGGCGGAACAAGTTTAAAGAGGCTTTTATGGCAAGAAGCGCTATGGTGACTTGCACTTTTTTTTATGTCGACTTGCATTTATTGAAAAAGTCGTTTATGGCGAAACGCTTTATGTTTGAAATTTGCTAAAAATTTTTGAACTTTTGAAAGGTTTATGTTCATCTGCATTATGCTGAAACGCATTATGGTGAACTACAAATTTTTTTATGTCGAAATGCAGATTTTTATGTTCAATATTGATTTAGGGTGACATGCGTTATGTCGGTGTTCTCCCCGATGGAAGAAATTACTGTGGATTTCAAAAAGATTGTGATGCCCTCGATAGACGATTTTTCTGGAAGAAGTCTTCAGACTTCAGAGAAATCGCTCTTTTGACTTTCTCGAAAAGTGAGATATTGTGATACCCTCAATTGATGGTTTTTAGGAAGTCTTAGGAATTTTCGGGCTTTAAGGATACAATATTTACCTGTAAAACTCTTTTTGAAAGTCCTGTTTTTTGGGCTAACTGTTTTAAATCTTTGGCGTCTGGATTTTGGTTGATGGCAAAATAAGATTTCATCGTTCTTAGCTGGTGGTGTTTGAATGATGTTCTCATCCTTTTGGTCCTCTGCTGAGGGATACTCGGCGAAGTGGCCGAACTGTCATATGAAAGGGACTCCATCGAAGACGAGAGATCTCCAGCATGGATGACTTCTGTAAAAAAAAAAAAAGTTCCATCTTTGATCTGGTTTTTCGCTTTTTTCTCTCCCCTCCCGGCTTGTCTGTAAATCATCCGAAGGGGGCAATTTATCAGTCGGGCGTGGACATTTTTCACGAAGATCGGTCGACGGCGAGGAAGGGCGGAGCGGGGGCTTCCCACGACGGACGTGCTCCCGACATCAGCAGCACGTTGACCTTCTCAATCAACCCCGACAACGCGGATAAAAAGAAATAGACTATTTCAAACTCAAACCCGTGTAAAAAATTTTTTTCGTCAGTGTAAATTATTCGGAATTCTGATTAAAAAGTACTTGATTGAAGAGCTTCCAACAAAAACTTCCTTAAAGAGAGGGGAAGTATAACGAAGGGGGAAGTATTTAGGAGGGGGGAGTATAACGGACGGGGAAGTATTTAGGTGGGGAAGTATAACGGAGGGGGAAGTATAAAGGATGGTTAAATATAACAAAAATTCTCTCTCTCCGTTATGCTTCCCTTCCTTATACTTCCCCCTCCGTTATACTGCCCTCCTTTATACTCCCCCCTCCGTTATACTTCCCCCCCCCCCCCCGTTGTTTTCCCACTTCTTTATATAAAAATAAGCCAATTTCAATTTTAAGTACCTAATTTTAAGTACCTTCAATTTTAAGTACCTCTATACTATTTATAATTTTAAGTACCTTTTTTTATAATTTTAAGTACCTTCCTCTATACTATTTATAATTTTAATACCTACCTTAATTTTAAGTATGTACCTTCAATTTTAAGTACCTCTATACTATTATAGAGCTTCCATCGAAAATTTACTTAAAGGGAAGTAAAAATATAAGAGGGGGAAGTATATTAAATAAAGGAAGTATAACGGAGGGGGAAGTATAATAAAGAGAGGAAGTATTACAGAGGGGAAGTATACTAGAGAGAGGAAGTATTACGGAGGGGGAAGTATATTAGAGAGAGGTAGTATAACGGAGGGGGATGTATATTTAAGAGTGGAAGTATAACGGAGGGGGAAATATATTAAAGAGAGGAAGTATAACGGAGGGGGAAATATATTAAAGAGAGGAAGTATAACGGAGGGGGAAGTATATTAAAGAGAGGAAGTATAACGGAGGGGAAGTATATTAAAGAGAGGTAGTATGACGGAGGGGGAAGTATATTAAAGAGAGGAAGTATAACGGAGGGGAAGTATATTAAGAGAGGTAGTATGACGGAGGGGGAAGTATATTAAAGAGAGGAAGTATAACGGAGGGGGAAGTATATTAGAGAGAGGAAGTATAACGGAGGGGAAGTATATTAAAGAGAGGAAGTGTAACGGAGGGGGAAGTATATTAAAGAGAGGAAGTATAACGGAGGGGGAAGTATATTAAAGAGAGGAAGTATAACGGAGGGGGAAGTATATTAAAGAAAGGAAGTATAACGGAGGGGGAAGTATAAATGAGGGTTAAGTATAAAGGAGGGTTAAGTATAAAGGAGGGTTAAGAATAACGGAGGGTTAAGTATAAAAAAATTCTCTCTCTCCGTTATGCTTCCCTTACTTTATACTTCCCCCTCCGAGGGGAAGTATTAAGGAGAAGAAAGTTTTAAGGAGATAATTTCAAGTAATTCAGGCAAACTTCTAATTTTCTATGTTTTTTACACTTTTTTTTTAACCCATGGCAGCAATATTGGACCTTCTGCCCAAGGAATGTCCCTCCCGCAGGTGGTGGAAGTATCGATCCTAATTTAAAAAAAATGTTTTTACACCAAAAATTCTCAAAAAATATAAACAGTAATTTGTTAAAAGTATCAAGGTAGACTGGACCTTTTGCCCAAGGGGGACTCGATTGGCCGAGTTTACAATATATTAGAATGGCGGAACCCACATAGCTAGTAAGCTCCGCCAATTTTAGTTTACTGCAAAAAATTCCTCTGGTCTCTCTCCGCCTTTCTTGATCCAAATTATAAAAATATTGATACAGCATTTTTTCCGCGTTTTCAAGTAATGAGCGGAGTTTACATTTTTCCTTTAAAGAAACGAGTCCTCTCTGGAGTCAAAGACAATGACCACTGATCTACGAAGGCTGCGATTGTTGAATCTTCCCTTTTTTTCAAAAATTTGGTCTTTTGGTCCAGAAATCCTGTTTATCTTATCTCAGATATTTTTATTCATACGAAAAAACACCTTTGACTTTTCGTTTCTTTTTTTCGTTGGCTTTTAATGGCTACGCGTCCACTAATTCGATGCAGACAAATACGACGTCTTTTTGAATAATTTAACCATTTAGGTTTTCTAGAGTTCCCATTCGAAAAGCGAGCTTGGATAAGATATGCTGATGCCTTCAAATACCAAATGAAAAGTCGTTTTTTTTTCTCTCTTCTCCCACCTACTTTTCTGTGAATTGGATTTTATACTGAGATACCTATCTAGAAACTTTAGGTGTGGATACAGTGGAGAATTAAAGGGGAAAAAATTCTGAAGTTTTTTTTTATTGACGATTGAGGCTGGGTGGGCCCTCAATTAGAGGTTTTCGGTGGCTCGTCAGGGGCCCAGGATGTAATAAATCGATCCCTCTCGATCCTTCAGGATGGGGGGAGTTTGATAAGAAGCCTTTCGGATTGGAAGACCCGTTTCCGTGGGGACAAGGAATGTAGATCACAATGGCTTCTATTCGCTCCCATTTTATCTCACTGAAAAGAACTTATTGTTGATATTCTAATTTTTATTGCGTATGTATTCCGCAAGAAGCTGGATTTTACTAAACCAATAATGGAGGAAGAATGACTGAGATAACGGGTATCTCACGACGCGTTTCGGCTTAAAAAGCCTCGTCAGGTGAGCTATTCCCTCTATAACAATCATTCTTCATTTCACTGTGAACCCTATCTCTGAAGGAAAAAAAAAAAAAAAAAAACTTATTGATTTATCCTCCGTATTTTTGGGGAAGGGTCTTACAGACCCCGTAGTGGTCAAATCGATCGGGCAAATCAAGTCTGTTGTTCCGGCCGGCCGTAGCATTTTTTCCTGAACGCTTCACGCCCACAGTTTTCAACCTATTTTCACCAAATTTGCACACAATGTTCCTAAGTAGTTGAACAAAAATGCACCGTGAGCGATTTTTTAACAATAATAATTGAAGGAGTTTACTTATCAGATTGGCGGAGCCTACTATCTAAACCAGTTCTGTCAATCTATTTTGTAAACTCGGCCAGTGGATAAGTAATAATTGAAGGAATTTACTTATCAGATTGGAGGAGCCTATTTCCGTCAATCTATTTTGTAAACTCGGCCAATCGATAAATATATTGAAGGAGTTTACTTATCAGATTGGCGGAGCCTATTATCTATACCATTTCCGTCAATCTATTTTGTAAACTCGGCCAATCGATAAATAATAATTAAAGGAACTTACTTATCAGATTGGCGGAGCCTACTATCTATATCATTTTCGTCAATCTATTTTGTAAACTCGGCCAATCGATTAATAATAATTGAAGGAGTTTACTTATCAGATTGGCGGAGCCTACTATCTATACCATTTCTGTCAATCTATTGTGTAAACTCGGCCAATCGATTAATAATAATAAAAGGAGTTTACTTATCAGATAGGCCTAGCCTATTTCCGCCAATCTATTGTAAACTCGGCCAATCGATTAATAAAAATTGAAGGTGTTTACTTATCACAATGGCGGAGCCTACTATCTATACCATTTCCGTCAATCGATTTTGTAAACTCGGCCAATCGATTATTAATAACTGAAGAAGTTTACAATCAGACTGGGGGAGCCTACTATCTGTACCATTTTCGTCAATCTACTTTGTAAACTCGGCCAATCGATAAATAATAATTGAAGGAGTTTACTTATCAGATTGGAGGAGTCTATTTCCGTCAATCTATCTTGTAAACTCGGCCAATCGATTAATAATAATTAAAGGAGTTTACTTATCAGATTGTCGGAGCCTACTATCTACACCATTTTCGTCAACCTATTTTGTAAACTCGGCCAATCGATTAATAATATTGAAGGAGTTTACTTATCAGATTGGCGGAGCCTACTATCTATGTATACCATTTCTGTCAATCTATTTTGTAAACTCGGCCAGTCGATAAATAATAATCAAAGGAGTTTACTTATCAGATTGGCGGAGCCTACTATCTACACCATTTTCGTCAATCTATTTTGTAAACTCGGCCAATCGATAAATAATAATCAAAGGAATTTACTTATCAGATTGGAGGAGCCTATTTCCGTCAATCTATTTTGTAAACTCGGCCAATCGATTAATAATATTGAAGGAGTTTACTTATCAGATTTGCGGAGCCTACTATCTATGTATACCATTTCTGTCAATCTATTTTGTAAACTCGGCCAGTCGATAAATAATAATCAAAGGAGTTTACTTATCAGATTGGCGGAGCCTACTATCTACACCATTTTCGTCAATCTATTTTGTAAACTCGGCCAATCGATTAATAATAATTGGAGGAGTTTACTTATCAGATTGGCGGAGCCTACTATCTATACCATTTCCGTCCATCTATTTTGTAAACTCGGCCAATCGATTGATAATAATTGAAGAAGTTTACTTAACAGATTGGCGGAGCCTACTATGTACACCATTTTCGTCAATCCATTATGTAAACTCGGCCAATCGATTTATAATAACTGAAGAAGTTAACTTATCAGATTGGCAGAGCTTGCTAGGTATACGAAATCACATATTTCTTAATTATCAGCATTCGTGGATCAGTGGTCATTGCCTTTTTGACTCACCCCCCAAGTAATAGCCCAGTATAAACAAAGATTATGCTATTTATACATTTATTAATTTAAAATATGACTTTCTTAGGCTATTTCTATAGTCAAAGTGTAAAAAACATGACATTTTTTTTGGAAATTCACAAAAAATTCGTTAAAAAATTTCATTTTGCTTATAAAAAAAAATTATTTTTACAGGAACTGAAAATCGACGAAAAACGACGATTGACACCCCGTGTAGCGGAATTGAATGGTCGACGCAGCGACCCCCCGCCACGCCCACGCACAATGGCTACTTGAATCCAGCCCTTTTTTTTTCCTCTCTACAGTCGACTCTCTAATAAAAATCCAGCGTCGATTTAAAATTCAGTTCGAAATCGATTTAAAACTGGTAAAAACATGAGTGAAAGTCGTAATTGAATTCCGAACGAAAAAAAAAAAAAAAAACAAACAAGATTTTTATGTCACCGTTAAGCAATTTTTAAAATGTAAAAAAAAACTAAAATAAAAAAATTAACTTTTCTTAAAATTTATTTAACTCCTTTAAATCTTTATGACATTAGTGAAAGCCATTTTGTAAATGTAAATGAGGTATAAAACCGCGCATCTGTCATTTTATCAAGATTGATAAGTATTATATTACAAAATGGTAATTTATTTTATGTTCAACGTTTCATAACTGAGATAAAAGTTTAATTTTATGGCCCATAAAAGTTATTTATAAAAAAAAAAGAGAGAAAATTTGGGCCAAAAAAGGTTTGTTCAAAATGTAGTCTTCATAAAGGTAAACTCCGCCAATAACTTGAAAACGATGAGAAAATGTCGAAAGATTATCGCAGTTTCCTTCAATCTGGTACGAAAACTCCGCCAATCTGTGATAATATGGAAGGAGTTTACATATTGCGGAGCATACTTGCCTATTCCAACAATCTGGTAGGTAAACAGCGCCAATCTGTGGGTAAAGGAGGAAGGAGTTTACATTATAGGATTTGCGCAACTTACTTCCCAGTGGGAATTCCTGCAATCTGGTATGTAAACTCCGCCAATCTGTGGTAATATTGAAGGAATTTACTTATCAGATTTGTGGAGGTTACTTCCCTATTGGAATTCCAACAATCTTCTGGTATGTAAACTCCGCCAATCAGAGCTAATATAGAAGGAGTTTACATATTAGACTTGCGGAGAGTACTCCCCTGCGAGAATTCCAAAATCTGGTAAGTAAACTGCGCCAATATGAGGAAAAGGGGCAAAGAGTTTACATATGACATTAGAGGAGCTTACTTTCCCGTGGGACTTCCAACAATTGGAATGTAAACTCCGCCAATCTGTGGTAAAGGTGGAAGGAGTTTACATTATAGGATTTGAGCAACTTACTTTCCTGTGGGAATTCCTGCAATCTGGCATGTAAACTCCGCCAATCTGTGGTAATATTGAAGGAGTTTACTTATCAGATTTGTGGAGGTTACTTCCCTATTGGAATTCCAACAATCTTCAGGTATGTAAACTCCGCCAATCAGAGCTAATATAGAAGGAGTTTACATATTAGACTTGCGGAGAGTACTCCCCTGCGAGAATTCCAAAATCTGGTAAGTAAACTGCGCCAATATGAGGAAAAGGGGTAAAGAGTTTACATATGTATGAGATTAGCGGAGCTTACTTCCCGTGGGACTTCCAACAATTGCAATGTAAACTCCGCCAATCTGTGTTAAAGGTGGAAGGAGTTTACATTATAGGATTTGGGGAACTTACTTCCCTGTGGGAAATCCTACAATCTGGAATGTAAACTCCGCCAATCTGTGGTAATATTGAAGGAATTTACTTATCAGATTTGTGGAGCTTACTTCCCTATTGGAATTTCAACAATCTTCTGGTATGTAAACTCCGCCAATCAGAGCTAATATAGAAGGAGTTTACATATTAGACTAGCGGAGCATACTTCCCTGCCGGAAATCCAACAATCTGGTAAGTAAACTCCGCCAATCTGTGGTTGAGATGGAAGGAGTTTTCATAATAGGATTTGCGGAGTTTACTTCCCTGTGGGAATTCCTACAATCTGGTATGTAAGCTAGGCCAATCAGAGGTCATATTGAAGGAGTTTGCGGAGCTTACGTCCCCATCGGAATTCCAACAATCTGGTATGTAAACTCCGCCAATCAGAGGTAATATTGCAGCAGTTTACTTATCAGATTTGCGGAGCTTACTTCCCTGTTGGAATTCTTACATACTGGTATGTAAACTGCGCCAATCTGGTAAGTAAATTCCGCCAATCTGGTAAGTAAGTTCCGCCAATCTGGTAAGTAAATTCCGCCAATCTGATAACAATCAAAAGGACACTTCCCTGTGGTAATTCCTACCAACTGGTATGTAAACTCCGCCAATGTGGTCAGTTAACTCCGCCAATCTGGTAAGTTAACTCCGCCAATCTGGTAAGTAACTCCGACAACCTGGTAAGTAAACTCCGCCAATCTGATAACAATCAAAAGGACACTTCCCTGTGGGAATTCCTACAAACTGGTAAGTTAACTCCGCCAATCTGGTAAGTAAACTCCGCCAATCTGGTAAATATACTCCGCCAATCTGGTAAGTAAACTCCGTCAACCTGGTAAATATACGCCGCCTATCTGGTAAGTAAACTCCGTCAACCTGGTAAGTAAACTCCGCCAATCTGATAACAATCAAAAGGACACTTCCCTGTGGGAATTCTTACATACTGGTATGTAAACTGCGCCAACCTGGTAAGTAAACTGCGCCAATCTGGTAAGTAAACTCCGCCAATCTGGTAAGTAAACTCCGCCAATCTGATAACAATCAAAAGGACACTTCCCTGTGGGAATTCCTACAAACTGGAATGTAAACTGCGCCAATCGGTAAGTAAACTCCGCCAATCTGGTAAATATACTCCGCCAGTCTGGTAGTAAACTCCGCCAATATGGTATATAAACTCCGCCAATCTGATATAATGGTGTAAGGCGCTTTCATACCGAATTGCAAGGAGCTTACTTATACGTCCTTCTGATAAATAGACCAACTGGAGGAGTGTACTCATCAGATTGGCGGAGTTTACTACATATACGAATTCCGTAAACTCCGCCACTTTGAGGAGCTTATCTAAAGGAATTCCGCCTATCTCTAGGTAGTTTAATGCTTCCAAAAGTATGGAGATCAGCACTTATCGACCAGCGGAAGCGTCGCTACCGATCATGTAGTTAAAAAAAACCCTTGACCATTTGTATAACAACAATAGAAATCACATAAAGAATTAAAAAACAAACACGTAAAAAGGGAACAGTTCTATAAAAAGGAAACAAAACAAGGGGGTTTCCCCTTGTCGGTGTTTTTGTTGAATCGGCGACATCTGTAGAGTGGCCCACGTCAATCAGGAACACTCGAGAGAAACTCGAGAAAAGGGAAGGTAAACAAAAAACGTGTGTTCATTTAGAATTCCGCCCCTCTTTAAAAGACCCGCGGGAGTTAAGCAGATGGCGCGATATCAGCAGGTGTAAAAATTGACAGGGAGTTTGTTATGGTAAATCTGACTTAGCATTCAAGGGTAGTTAGCTTCTATAATTCGTTCGCTCGCGTAAACTCCGCCAATCTGACTGCAGAATGCCTGCGTAGCAGGAAACTCCTAGTTCTGCATGATTGATAATTTTCAAAAGTCGCTCTAGCGAAATGAGAAAATCCTGTGTAATTGCCGAAGATAAAAAAAAAGAGGTTGGGGGACTTATGACCCTAGTAGGAGATTATTAAATATTCAAATCCTGAGGATGATCGCCCGTAGTCATATTTGCTAAAAGGCTAAACGTAGGGTTCGATCTTTCTGACCACCTGAGTGTCGTACACAATTGCCGACGGTTCAACTGACTCGGATGATCCGGGATTATCGGTAGAGGGGACACCTGCAGTTCACAGGTGTCGAAAATTCGACATCTGCCTTACCCAATGATGGATGGCGGTGAGGAAAGCTTTTTCTAGGCCTCCCTTTGGTTGCTTCTAAAGCGGGAAGAAGCTTATAACGTCCCCGGCAGAAAACCGAAACTTCCGTCGCCTTTTGTCAGAACCCAATGATGGATGCCACAGAGGTTCCAGAGGCTCCGGTGACGAAAGCTTCCTTTTCCTCGGCCTTCCTTTGGAGGCCCAAACGGGCGAAAGCCAGTGGCGGCTCGTCAGGGGAGGCAAGTGAGGCACGGCCTCACCTGAAGTTCAGAAGAAAAAATTTTTTTTTTAATCCCCAAAATTTTAATTTTTTATGATAATTATTTTAAAACATGGTTTCTAACTTTTTTTTCGGAAATAAATAAGATTTTTTTTCATTTAAAAAAAATAATAATTACGTAAGAATGTTTAAAGTTCATAAATTTAATAACAGGACCTACAAAAATACTCTCAGCCCGGCCTCTAGCGTAGAAAGTCGGTACCGCATCGTTCGGATTTCGAAATATGATTAAAAAGCCAGGAGAGGCACGGGTGACCTTGGCCTCTCATGATAT
This sequence comes from Orius insidiosus, assembly GCA_014119065.1. NCBI lineage: Eukaryota > Metazoa > Arthropoda > Insecta > Hemiptera > Anthocoridae > Orius > Orius insidiosus. The sequence continues at coordinate 549,398 of JACGAQ010000037.1, read as the reverse complement.
AGAAGGAGGGGTCCGGGGGGTTAATATGGTACTCGCGAGAACGAAGGTTAGCCGGGATGAGATCGATCGAACCCACGCGAGCCGGCCTGGAATCGCCGGCTAAACCCTCCAAGTGAGGCACGATACAACTGTGCCTCACGCTAGGGGAATGGTAAAGGAGCTTGAGCAATCTTACCAACTTCAAACTTGCTACCAAGAATATGTTAAGTAAATTGGTAATTTTTGAGTTTTTAGTTTGTTATTATGTCATGAAAAAATAAATAAATATAGCATGGTCTTTTATTAAAGTTAAAAATTCTAAGAAAATTGGGTGGCGCCAAAAAGCGTTCGGGTAACACTGTTACTCTAAACGGCGAGCGCGCGATAGCCTTATTAACGGCTATCCTATCGTAACCTTCACACCCAGTTAAACCGTTAACGTTCTTTAACGTAAGTTTCCGTTGTGAATCTTGGTTGTGACTTGAGAGTTTGTGAATCTTTTTAAAGAAATAACAGTCAACATTATCACTCTATATTATTAGAGGGATTTGGTGACTGGTGAGTCTACTTTTCTTTTTTGAGTTTTCAATTTCAGGTTCCGAAATGGAAATCGGAGAAGACATTATCGTTTCCCTTCTTAATGTTCCGTTTACGAGAAGAAATGAAACGGACAAAAAGGACATTTTAAATCGAGGTAGGCCCGTTCCAAATATTTGTTCTCTTGGTGTAGACAAATTTAAAACCAGGGGATTTCGATCTAGCTGGTATTCATTCACAAATGGCTTTGTGGAAGCCATGTGATGGGCAAACTTTTTTGTTGGCCTTGCCTTCTTTTTTCCACATCTAAAAACATTTGGAACGTTGATGGGTATTTCGACTTAAAAAATCTATCCCGAAGTGCCGACAAACATGCGGCATCAAAAAATCATATTTCTTGTTTACTTTCGTTGAAACTTTTTTCCAAAAATAATTTAAGCGTGATTGAACAATTGTCAGAACAGGCTAAGTTGGAAAAAGTCAATTACAATAAGGATGTTTCTTTAAATAGAGAAGTTTTAAAGAAACTGATCGATTTAACCGTGGTTTTATCAAAACAAGAACTGCCTTTTAGGGGTCATGATGAGTCTGATTCTTCCTTCAATCGAGGAAATTTTAAAGAAATATTTGAGTTGCTAATAAGTTCTGATGTAATTTTTTTTTATTTAATTTATTTTTTATTTATTTTTTATTTTTTTTTTTTTTGGACGGCTGGCCTCACCCTTCACAAGCCCCACGAGCCGCCACTGGCGAAAGCGGAGCCTCTTCGGCGGAAAGAAGCTTGTACCGTCCCCGGCAGAAAACCGAAAGTTCCTCCTCGATTTTCCATCTAAAAACCGGAATCTGAAGAATTTTCCGAGCGGTTTTGACCGACAAACCCTCTTTTAACTGGTTTTTAAAGCGTATTTCTCGGTGTTTTTCGACGGAAAAACCACCTTTTCAGGCGTTTTTTTGGATTTTTAGCCAATAAACCCCGATTTTTGGATGTTTATTACGATTTTACACTGTGCAAAACATCCTCAGAGGATATTCAAGCTAAAAATTTCCCCATTTTATACATTTTCCTCGGATTTTGACTAGCTTTTTCCTCGATTTTCCGTCTAAAAAACAGAATTTGAAGAATTTTCCGAGCGGTTTTGACCGACAAACCCTCTTTTAACTGGTTTTAAGACGTATTTCTCGGTCTTTTTCGACGGAAAAACCTCTTTTTCAGGCGTTTTTCTGGATTTTTTTAGCCGATAAACCCCGATTTTGGATGTTTTTTACGGTTTTACACTGTGCAAAACATCCTCAGCGGATATTTAAGCTAAAATTACGCCATTTTATACATTTTCCTCGGATTTTGATGAGCGTTTTCCTCGATTTTCCGTCTAAAAAAAAGAATCTGAAGAATTTTCGGAGCGGTTTTGACCGACAAACCCTCTTTTAACTGGTTTTAAAGCGTTTTTCTCGGTGTTTTTCGACGGAAAAACCACCTTTTCAGGCGTTTTTCTGGATTTTTTAGCCGATAAACCCCGATTTTGGGGTGTTTTCCTCGATTTTACGTCTAAAAAACAGAATTTGAAGAATTTTCCGAGCGGTTTTGACCGACAAACCCTCTTTTAACTGGTTTTTAAAGCGTTTTTCTCGGTGTTTTTCGACGGAAAAACCACCTTTTCAGGCGTTTTTCTGGATTTTTTAGCCGATAAACCCCGATTCTGGGGTGTTTTCCTCGATTTTACGTCTAAAAACCGGAATCTGAAGAATTTTCCGAGCGGTTTGACCGACAAACCCACTGGTTTTTAAGGCGTTTTTCTCGGTGTTTTTCGACGGAAAACCACCTTTTCAGGCGTTTTTCTGGATTTTTTAGCCGATAAACCCAGATTTTGGGGTGTTTTCCTCGATTTTACGTCTAAAAACCGGAATCTGAAGAATTTTCCGAGCGGTTTTGACCGACAAACCCACTGGTTTTTGAGACGTTTTTCTCGGTGTTTTTCGACGGAAAACCACCTTTTCAGGCGTTTTTCTGGATTTTTTAGCCGATAAACCCCGATTCTGGGGTGTTTTCCTCGATTTTTACGTCTAAAAACCGGAATCTGAAGAATTTTCCGAGTTTTGACTTACAAACCCTCTTTTAACTGGTTTTTAAAGCGTTTTTTCGACGGAAAAACCACCTTTTCAGGCGTTTTTTTTGGATTTTTAGCCAATAAACACCCCAAGAGTGTCTCCTTTTGTCAGAACTTACCCAATGATGGATGGCGCAGAGGTTCCAGAGGCTCCGGCGACGAAAGCTTCCTTTTCCTCGGCCTTCCTTTGGATGCCCAAGCGGGCGAAAGCGGAGCCTCTTCAGCGGGAAGAAGCTCGTAATGGCTCCTGCAGTACACAGAACCTTCCCTCATCCCAAACGTGTCGCCCTTCGTCAGAAGAACACCGCACGTCGAACAAGCGAAACAGTGGACGTGAAAAACTTCACCTTTCGCTCTCATAACGAGCTCTGACGACGATATCCCAGCACCGCAACGCCCGCATCGTCTCACTCCAAACAACCTGTAAAAAAAAGGTAAATATTGACAAAACACCGGGTATATTGATAATGGTTGTTTGTTAACCACCGAGAGCTCTGTCAACATCGGTAAACCATGTTTATTCACAACTCCCCAACAATTTTAACCATCGATTTTTTTGTATGGTAAACTTTTACCTTTTGTTCACCTGTGGGGTTGCCTATAATCAGGACACGTGACATCCACGTGAATCCCTCTTTTATATCCTTATTGAGGCCTGATTAGCGGAGGAAGATCCGGTGACTGAGATCGTAAAAGGGGAGGCTCACCCTACCCGTTTCAAAAGGGAATTTATCGCTTTGTCATGCTCATCGCTGATCCGTGAAACGGGTGCGTTAACAGAATTTGTGCCTCCCTAATGATTATTACCAAATAACCATCCAGATTTAAAGCAAAGGGGAAATATCAATTTTCAAATTAACTCGAAACGGTTTTTCCTACTATTTTATCAAACGGATTATTTTTCCAAACACTCTAGCAGTATAACCTTCCGCATGGTTATACTGAAGTTCTTTCCGTCTTTTGGTAACCAAAAGAACTAACCTACGGAAAACCCCCATTTTTACAGGATTTTTTGGAAACTTCAGAATAACCATGCGGAAGGTTATAGTAACCTAGCTTTCGCGCTTGCACACTCTTCATTCCTCGTTTAATATTTAACCATCGGTTAGCGTTAACCGACAAGCTTCTCCAAATCCGGAGTTTCCCAGCATAAGATTCCTTTAACGGACCCAGATTCAGACGGTTAGGAGCTTTTTTCCAATCACTCTAACGGTATAACCTTCCGCATGGTTATACTGCAGTCCTTTCCGTCTTTGGTAACAAAACGAACTAAACCTTCGGTGAGTTTATTTAATTATGTTCCACCTGCGTCCGTATTTTGTTAAACGATTCGGTTTTTAAAACAGAAAACCACCATTTTGATGGGATTTTTGGTAACTTCAGAATAACCATGCGGAAAGTTATAATAACCTCAGGCTTTGCGCTTGCTCACTATTCATTCCTCGTTTAATATTTAACCGTCGGTTAGCGTTAACCGACAAGCTTCTCCAAATCCGGAGTTTCCCAGCATCAGATGCCTTTTGCGGACCCAGATTCAGACGGTTAGGTGGTAAAAAAAAATGCTTTTTGTCAATCACTTTAGCGGTATAACCTTCCGCATGGTTATACTGCAGTCCTTTCCGTCTTTAGGTAACAAAACGAACTAACCTTCGTTGAGTTTATTTAAGTATGTTCCACCTGCGTCCGTATTTTGTAAAACGATACGGTTTTAAATAGAAAACCCCCATTTTTACAGGATTTTGGGAGCTTCATAATAACCATGCGGAAGGTTATAATAACCTCAGCCTTCGCTGTTGCTCGCTCTTCATTCCTCGTGTAAAACTTAACCGTCGGTTAGCGATAACCGACAAGCTTCTCCAAATCCGGAGTTTCCCAGCATCAGATGCCTTTTGCGGACCCAGATTCAGACGGTAAGGTGGTAAAAAAATGCTTTTTGTCAATCACTTTAGCGGTACAACCTTCCGCATGGTTATACTGCAGTCTTTTCCGTCTTTTGGTAACAAAACGAACTAAACCTTCTGTGAGCTTATTTAATTATATTCCGCCTGCATCCGTATTTCGTGAAACGATTTGGTTTTTTAAACACGCTAGCAAAGGGGTTTTGCCAAACACTCGAGCGGTATAACCTTCCGCATGGTTATACAGCAGTCCTTTCCGTCTTTTGGTAGCAAAACGAACTAAACCTTCGGTAAGTTTATTTAATTATGTTCCACCTGCGTCCGTATTTTGTAAAACGATGCGGTTTTTTAAACGGAAAACCCCCATTTTACAGGATTTTTTGGGAGCTTCATAATAACCATGCGGAAGGTTATAATAACCTCAGCCTTCGCGGTTGCTCGCCCTTCATTCCTCGTGTAAAACTTAACCGTCGGTTAGCGTTAACCGACAAGTTTCTCCAAATCCGGAGTTTCCCAGCATCAAATGCCTTTTGCGGACCCAGATTCAGACGGTAAGGTGGTAAAAAAATGCTTTTTTCAGTCACTTTTGAAGCACTCTAGCGGTATAACCTTCCGCATGGTTATACTGCAGTCCTTTCCGTCTTTTGGTAACAAAACGAACTAACCTTCGGTGAGTTTATTTAATTATGTTCCTCCTGCATCCTTATTTAGTAAAACGGTATGTTTTTTCAACAGACAACTCCCATTTTTACTGCATTTTTTGGGAATTCGGAATAACCATGCGGAAGGTTATAATAACCGTCGGTTTTTCGCGCTTGCTCACTCTTCATTCCTCGTATAAAATTTAACCGTCGCGTCGGTTAAATGGGGGACGTATAAGGGTGGGGAAGTATAAAGGAGGGGAAGTACAAACGAGGGGGAAGGATAAATTTCTTTCAACAGAAACCCCCGATTTACAGGATTTTTTGGGAACTTCAGAATAACCATGAAGAAGGTTATAATACCGTCTAATGAAAGTCAAGTAAAAAGTGTAGGAGAATGAAAAAATAAGGAAATAGTTCACCTGATGAGGCGTATTACGCCGAAACCGGTCGTGGAATATCCGTTTTTTTCATTCTTCTCCCTCTGTAACTTTTAATAGCATCCAATGAGGAAGGTTATTATAACCATCGGTTTTCGCGCTTGCTCACTCTTCATTCCTCGTATAAATTTAACCGTCGTTTCGGTTAAAGGGGGGGAGGTATTAGGGGGGGGGGGGTATTTGGGAGGGGAAGTATTAAGGAGGCGAAGTACAAACGAGGGGGAAGGATAAATTCCTTTCAACAGAAAACCCCCATTTTACATGATTTTTCGGAACTTTAGAGTAACCACGCGGAAGGTTCTAATAACCCTCGGTTTCGCGCTTGCTCACTCTTCATTCCTCGTATAATATTAACCCTCGGTTAGCGTTAACCGACAAGCTCCTCCAAATCCGGAGTTTTCCATCATCAGACGCCTTTTGCGGACCCGGGGTAACTTGAAACCCTTGAAAGGAGATGAAAGTCGACTCATTGAGTTTAAAGAAAAAAAAAATTATTTTCGCAAAGTCATTTATATGTTTTTATTAATGCCTTAGTTATTAATTTCCTTATGATTTACTACCTAGCCAATGACATATACGACTCGCGCATCTCCGAACGTCGAAACTACAGTCGTAAATTAACGTCAAAGATGTTTCTTATTAAAAAAAAAAAATTCTGAAATGCAGCCTCACCAACCATTTTAGCTTACTTTAAGTTCAACTTTCATATTGGGTTTTCCTGACCCCAAAAATCATTTAAAAAAAACAAAAAAAAAAAAAAAAAAAAAAAAAAAAAAAAACATGAAAATTTTTTGTACTTTCATTTGTCTCAGCCTTCTGGGGGCCCAAAGAATGTATATTGCATCAAATATACATTTAAATTCGTAAAAAACTACGCCCTCACGTATACCGACCGATAGCGCAACAAAAAAAACGCACGCCTGCCCGAAGGTTGAGACAAAAAAAATTTAATTCCAAAAATTGACTCCTGACCCGGAAAACAACCTTTTTTTTGTAAAGACATCTTTTTTTGTTTTTTTACAATTTAATTGGCTCGCGTGTTTGTCCGGTTCCGTTATAAGACGAATTTTTTTACCCCTTCAAATCTATTGGGCAATGTGTCGATTTTAAATTTTTTTTGTTAAAAAAAAAAGTTACCTTCTGCTTCTTCTCATTAGGGAAAAAGTACTTGTTCGAAGGGCTTCCAACAAAACTTCCTTAAGAGAATAAAAATATACTAGGAGGGGAAGTACAACAGAGGGGGAGGTATGGGAGGGGAAGTATAAATGAGGGGGAAGTATAAGAGATGAAAAGTATAAGGGAGGGGAAGTATATGGAGGGGGAGATGTATAACGGAGGGGAAGTACAAACGAGGGAGAAGGATAAAGGAGAGGAAGTATAACGGAGAAGGAAGTTTTTCTTTTTTTTTTTTCAAATAATTTTCTAGGTTTTTTTTGATAAATTTTTTAAGTTAATTTTTCGAAAACTTAATAATTTTTTTCGAAAATGTTTCTAAGTTTATTTTATATTATTTTTTTTATTATTAACTTCCTTAAAGAAGTTATTGTGATACCCTCCATGTCGGGTTTTGGGGAGGGGTCTTCCGGGTCCGGAGGGTAAAATCGAATATTGATCTTTACCGATCTCAACTTGTCTGTGGTTCCGGCCGGCCGTAGCATTTTTTTCCGGAACACTTTACGGCCACAGTTTCATCGATTTTCACCAAATTTTACACAAATTTCTTTAGCCGGTGAAGAAGAATATGACGAGGGCGATTTTTGAATTTCGAAAAATGGCGGAGATATGTCGTTTGAAATTTTAAAAAATTCGCTGCGGCCGAACCGTTAATCCGATTTTCACCAAATTTTCACCAATTACTCCTTATATTTTTTAAGAATTTTTGGTGCAAAAATTGCCACTTGTTAATTACTATTTTATTAGTAGGAGAAATTCGTACTTCTACCCTTTACGAGAGGCACATCCCTAGGCCAAAGAGCCCATTATTTCTATCTGACACTTAAAAATTTTTCGAAAAAAAAATTAGAAATTTTCCAAAAAAAAAAAAAAAAAAAAAAAAAAAAAAAAAAAAAAAAAAAAGGAAGAAAAAACCCGGAAAATTTTTCGAAAAAAAAATTTTTTTTTTGACAAAAAAATTTAGAACATTTTTCGAAAAAAAAAAAAAACTTAGAAAATTTCTCGAAAAAAAAAGAAAAAAGAAAAACCCTGAAAATTTTTTCGAAAAAAAACTTTAAAAATTTTTGGACAAAAAAACTTCGAAAATTTTTCAAAAAAAAGAACTTTAAAAATTTTTTCGACAAAAAAAAAAAAAACCCGGAAAATTTTTCGAAAAAAAAAAGATAAAAAAAAAAACCGGAAAATTTTCCGACAAAACAAACTTGGAAAATTCCCTTTATACTTTCCCCTGCTACATCCTCTTCCTTTATACTTCGTTCCCTTATACTTCCCCCTCCGTTATACTTCCCCCTCTGTTATACTTCCCCCTCCGTTATACTTCCCCCTCTGTTATACTTTCCCCTTCCTTATACTTCCCCCCTCGGTTATACTTCCCCGTTCGTTATACTTCCCCCTCCGTTATACTTCCCCTCCCATACTTCCTACTCCGTTATACTTCCCCTCCATATACTTCCTACTCCGTTATTCTCCTCCCATATACTTCCTACTCCGTTATACTTCCCCCTCCGTTATACTTCCCCTCCGTTATACTTCCCCTCCCATATACTTCCCACTACATTTTACGTCCCCTCCGTTATACTTCCCCCTCCTATATAGATACTTCTCTTTAAGGAAGTTTTCGTTGGAAGCTCTTCAAACCAGTACTTATTTATTTTATTTATTTATTTTTTTTAAAGCCTCGTTAGGCGTGGAAATAAGAAATTTTTCCCTACTAAATGATAATTAGTGTAAAAAAAATTATGATTTTATACACCAAAGGGGGAAGTATAAAGGAGGGGAAGTATAAATGAGGGGAAGTATAACGAAGGGGGAAGTATAAATGAGGGGAAAATATAAAGGAGGGGAAGTAAATGGGAGGGGAACTATAAAGGATGGGAAGTATAATGAGGGGGAAGTATAAATGAGGGGGAAGTATATGGGAGGGGAGTACAAACTAGGGGGAAGGATAAAGGAGGGGAAGTATAACGGAGAAGGAAGTTTTTTTTTTTCTTTTTTTTTTTTTTTTTTTTTCTAGGAGGGGATGTATATGGGAGGGGAAGTATAAAGGAGGAGGAAGTATAAATGAGGGGAAGAATAAGGGAGGGGAGGTACAAACGAGGGGGAAGGATAAGGAGGGAAGTATAAAGGAGAAGGAAGTTTTTTTTTTTTTTTTAAATTTGTTTCAAGTTTTCAAGTATCAGGGTAGAATAATGGGATTATTGTGTAAGAGAGTCCCTCTCGTTAGGCGTGGAAGTATGAAATTTCTCCCAACTAAAATGGCAATTAATGTAAAAAAAATGATAAATTTATTTCACCAAAAATTCGTAAAAAATATAAGGAGTAATTGGTGAAAATTTGGTAAAAATCGAACCAACGGTTCGGCCGCAGCGAATTTTTAAAATTTCAAACAAACAATTCTCCGCAATTTTTTTTCGAAATTCAAAAATTGACATCGTTATTTCTTGTTCACCGACTAAAGAAAATTTGGTGAAAATCTGGTGAAAACTGTGGCCGTAAAGTGTTCCGGAAAAACTACGGCCGGCCGGCACCACAGACAAGTTGAGAAAGATCAATATCTCCGGGGTCTGGAAAACCCCTCCCCAAAAACCCGAAGGGTATCACAATACTTCTTTCTTCAAGCGCTTCCAACAAAAAAGTGAGATCTTGTGGATTGTATACCTGTAATAGTCGTGTTTGCAGTAGATGTTTCCGTGTCTGGAGTAGCAGGTGACCTCTGTGTCTAAGCTAGTTTGCATTCTGAGCATTGAAGGCATCCCAGGTGCCACTGACGGTCGACAGCAAGTAGATAAAAACGATCTGTGATTCTCGCCCGGCATCCAGCGCAGCAAGAATCTTCGTCCAAAACTTCCTTCAGCATCCCGCATTCTCAACTCATCTAAAAATAAACTTGTTGAACGAAATCGATTTGAGGTAAAACGCGTTTGCGTGTCGGTCGACAATCAAGACTTAATTAAAAGAGTCGCTCCCGTATGAAGATTTCGTCCGTTAATTATAGAAGAGGCCTCCTTCCCCGCTGTTAATCGCACCGTTTAATTAATCAACCATAAAACCAATAACTTGCTCACAAACACCGATTCCGGAGGCTAATTATCATTTTTAAAAGCGGCGACCCTTTTTTTCCTCTTCCGACGTCTCCAATTAGCGGACAGGTGAAAAGTAACATCCTCCCCCCTTTTATCTCACGAAAATCGCTCAAATCGTCTGTTCTTAAGATCGTAAAAATTAACGAAATTTCATAATTGGGTTAACAGTTTTTTAAATAATAAACCCGTGTGTAATTTTGATTCAGTGGCAGGTAGGCGTAGGTATAAAATAAGAAACGGACGGTAATAAAGTTACTTGTACCGCACGTCGTTTTCTTTTATATCGCGACGTTTGTTTATAAATGGTTTTAATCGATCCGGCTGCATTCCTGGCCGTATCTTAAGAACTTACTCGGTGAATAAAGTTTTTATTATGAAGACATCGCCCGGATTTTCTGTGGACGTTGAGGATTTGAGAGATTTACAGCCTTTGTAGCGCCTTCGATAGGCATATTATTCAATTTACATCTCGAAAAATGGGATTGTGCAGAGAGAAACACTAATTTTCTCATTTTCTGAAGCCAATTTTGGATCAATTTTTCTTTTTAAAAATGATTTAGAATCTGCTAAGTGTTGATAAGCGGTACAGAGCTGGAAAGGCTCTCAGGTTTGCTGTAAGGCAAAGATTCGGCTGCACCGAGGACAGTTGGAGGAGGAGATGGAGTCTTACAGACAAGATTACAGGGACTGTGGCCCTTACAGTACCGCTTATCTAGTGACATAGCTTGGCTGTAAGACTCCATCCCTCGGTGCAGCCATTGCAGTCCACAAATTTTGGAATTTTGGATGGAAAAAGCTTCTTTTTTGTGGACTACAATGGTGCACCGAGGACAGTTGGAGGGGGAAGGGATGAAGTCAGACAAGATTACAGCTATACTAAGTCTCTAGAGAAGCGGTACGGAGCTGGAAAGGCTCTCTGTAATCTTTGCTGTAATGTTTGCATCCCTTCCTCCACCATCTGTCCTCGGTGCTGCCATTGTAGTCTACAAAAAACAAGCTTTTTTGATCCAAAATTCTAACTCGTTTTGAGGACTGCAATGGCTGCACCGAGGACAGATGGAGGAAGAAGGGATGAAGTCTTACAGCCAAGCTATGTCTCTAGATAAGCGGTACTGCGTTGGAAGGGCCTCAATCCCTGTAATCTTGGCTGTAAGACTGCATCCCTTCCTCCTCCAACTGTCTTCGGTGCAGCCATTGTAGTCCACAAAAAAGAATCTTTTTCGATCCAAAATTCTAACTTTTTGTGGACTACAATGGCAGCACCGAGGACAGTTGGAGGAGAAAGGGATGAAGTCAGCGAAGATTATAGATAAGTCTCTAGATAAGCGGTACAGAGCTGGAAGGGCCACAATCGCTGTAATCTTGGCTGTAAGACTCCATCCCTTCCTCCTCCAACTGTCCTCGGTGTAGCCATTGTAGTCCACAAAGAAGAAGCTTTTTCGATCCAAAATTATAAAATTCTAACTTTTTTTTGTGGACTACAATGGCGGCATCGAGGACAGTTGGAGGAAGTAGATAAGAAGTCTTACAGCAAAAGATTACAGTTAAGCTAAGTCTCTAGATAAGCGGTACAGAGCTGGAAGGGCCACAATCGCTGTAATTTTGGCAGTAAGACTCCATCCCTTCCTTCACCAACTGTCCTCGGTGCTGTTAGTGTAGTCCACAAAAACGAAGCTTTTTCGATCCAAAATTCTGAGTGAGAGTGAGAAGGGCCACAAACAGTGTTATCTCTGTAATCTTGGCTGTAAGACTCCACCCTTTCCTCCTCCAACGTCGGTGCAGCCATTGTAGTCCACAAAAACGACGCTTTTTCGATCCAAAATTCTAACTTTTTTTGTGGACTACAATAGCTGCACCGATGACAGTTGACAGCCTCGATGATGGCAGAATGAAATGACCTGCCTCGTGTGGTTTTAATTTTCTTAAAAAAAAAAAAACAATAACTTCTTTAAGGAAGTTAAAAAAAAAAATAAGACCAGGGGGATTTTCCCGGTTTATTGCTTGTATCTCCAAAACGGTTCATCGTAGCTGAAAAATGATTTAGTTAAAAAGAAAGATGATTAAATTATCTACAAATTTGTTTTTTATAAAATGTTTTGTACAACCAACCGTACGTGAGCTACGAGGCGGCGAAAAAAAAAAAGATTTTTGACAGCCTCGATGATGGCAGAATGAATGACCTGCCTCGTGTGGTTTTAATTTTCTTTCCAAAAAAAAAAAAAATAAAATAAACGTAACCAATTATGGACTTATTTCCTTTCACCTGTGATATGAAGTCTAATGATTTTATTCCTCCCATCCTCCGGCACGCGAAGAGGGCGGCCTCTTTTCTGTGGAAAAAATAATTGACACGCGGAAATGTCAACCTTTCCCTTAAAAAAAAAATTAGGGAGCCCACAAAACAGAAACTTGATTTGGAATTTACGAATGAATACATACGAGCGTTTGACGGGTTTCGAAAAGTGGCCGGACGTGTTGAAGTCGCTCGTAATTCATTCGCGATGGATCATCGAAAGGTTTCAGTCGGATTTTTGTGAGGACCCGCTTTCCAAAAGTGCCTCCTTTTATAGGAAGAAATCAAGCCTATTGTCGAACAGGTTTGGTCACGATTTGTTTTACGGATTCTCCGTTTTTTAAGGAAAAAAAGAAGCTTTTTCGATCGTAAATTCTAACTCTTTTTGTGGACTACAATGGCTGCACCAAGTTGGTGGAGGAAGGGATGAAGTCTTAAAGCCACGATTACAGCGATTGCGGCCTTTCCAGCTCTGTACCGCTTATCTAGAGAGTTAGCTTAGCTGTAATCTTGGCTGTAAGACTTCATCCCTTCTTCCTCCAACTGTCCTCGGTGCTGCCATTGTAGTCGACAAAAAAAGTTAGAATTTTGGATCGAAAAAGTGGACTACAATGGCTGCAGCGACGACAGTTGGAGGAGGCAGGGATGGTGTTACAGCAAAGTCAAAATCCCTTTTTTTTCGCCGCCTCTTAGCTCAAGTAGGGTTGGTTGTACAAAAAATTGTATTAAATCAAATGTTTAGGAAATTTAATTATCTTTCTTTTTTAACTAAAGCATTTTTCTGCTACGACGTACCGTTTTTGAGATACAAGCAAAAAAACCGGGAAACCCCTCCCCCCTACAGGTCTTATTTTTTTTGGAAGAAAATTAAAACCACACGAGACAGGTCATTTGAAGATTCTGCCGTCGAGGCTGTCAAAAATCTCTTTTTTTTTTCGCCGCCTCGTAGCTCAAGTACGGTTGGTTGCACTAAAAATTTAATTAAATCAAATTTGTAGGAAATTTAATAATCTTTCTTTTCTAACTAAAGCATTTTTCAGCTACAACGTCCCGTTTTGGAGATACAAGCAAAAAACCGGGAAAATCCCTCCCCCTGGTCTTATTTTTTTTTAAAGAAATTAAAACCACACGAGGCAGGTCATTTCAAGATTCTGCCATCTAGGCTGTCAAAAATCGCTTTTTTTTTTTTCGCCGCCTCGTAGCTCAAGTACGGTTGGTTGTACAAAAAATTTTATTAAATCAAATTCAATTCAATTTATTTATTTACACTTGTTTGTTATATTACAAGTGGGAGTTTGGTCCCAGATACACAAGTAAAAAAAAATTATGATAAAATTATGACAAAAAAAAAAAATGAAAAGTGAAAAAACATCTGTTAAAGAAAAATTTACCTGCAAGAAAAATTTAAAAAGAAAAATGTGCTTATACATAATATATAAAATTAAAATAAAACTTAACAATTGAATTTATCTGCATCTTACTTATATTCTACTACCTATATACAATGGCTTAATTTTAATACTACCGTTAAAACAAAAAGAACAAAAAAAGAAAAGCTTTAAGGGTCAAATTAAATAAAATAATAAAAAAAAAAAAAAAAAAAAAAAACTCTACCTAAAACTGGTGACTACTGAATGGGTTCGATATTTTCTGTGGTTTCCACCCTCCTCCGGGCCTCTACCACCCACCATGTGAAGCGGAAGATTTTCTTCATTTTATCCCCATCATTTAGTGACTCTATCAGAGCTTGTATGGAGAGGCCTAACGCGAACTGGCAGTGTTTTTGCCTAAGGGAGTCAAATGCCGGGCACACGAGGAGCATGTGCTTCAAGGTGTCCAGGCTATTTGAATTGCACATTCTACAGTACTTTTCCGGAAAGAATGTTGTTTTGTAGCGATTGATGTAGATATGCGGGGCTTTGTCGAAGGACATTCGGATCTGAGCAGCAAGTCTGGTCATAGCAAAAGGAATATCACATCTGGTGTAAGTTTCAGGTGTACCAAGATTGCTAATGTGTCTATAAAGGGAGTTGTATCTGCAGGCTATAGCTTTTTCTATATCTTGCGACCATAGGTTATTTTTGAATTTTTTAATTAAGTCGCTTTTGGTTTGTTTGAGAATGTTCGGGTCTAGATTTGTTATTAAGTGACCGGAGCCTATTGACTGAAGTGCTAATTTTAAGTGTTTGGTCCAGTTGAAAGGGATTTTCGGATGATCGATTAGTTCAAGGAGTCGAAGGAGAGAGAGTTTCGACAGGTCGTCATCGGGCTTTGATAGGATCTTCATCCAAAAGCCTACTTGGCGTTGGAAGATTGGGAGACTCAAGTGAGTTTGGCCAGTGTCTAGACGTAGGTAAGAGCCAGGGGTTGAACGAGGCAAGTGTAGTAGGCGCTTAAAAAATGAGGTCTGAACCTTTTCTACATCGTTGGCATATGGGAGACCCCAAACCTCAGATCCATATAAGGTTATTGAGGAGATCATTGAAGTAAATAAAAGGGGTTTTGGGTCCCAGCTGTTCGATTTATAATTGGCAAGAATGTTAAGAGTGTTGACCATTGCGAAGTTACTTTTTTGTATCGCTTGCTGAGCCTCTTTTAGGAATTTTCCCGATGAGGAGATGATTATGCCTAAATATGAGAATGTGGATTGAGAGGGAATCTCGCATCCTTCGTATAGGAGTGGTTTACGTTTTGCTGGTCGCCCAGATTTTTGAAACGGGACCACCACTGTTTTTTTTGCATTAACCTTAAGCTGGTTCATTTTACAATACTCCGAGAGTAATCTCAGCTTAAACTGAGCATCTCTCCAGGAGCGAGCAATGATAGCTAAGTCGTCGGCATAAAGCAGCATGAGAACATCTGCCTGTCCTGAAATTGAAACACCCTCCGCTCCCCTGCCACGAAAAAATTTCGTAATGTCTGCTATGAGAAGCGAGAAAAGGAGTGGGAGAGTTTTTCGCCTTGCAAAACCCCTTTTGTGACTTTTATGGGTTTAGATTCCGCATTCTTAGATGTCACAACAATTTTGGCTGACTTGTAAATTTGCCTGATTACCCTTACCATTTTTGAACTTACTCCCAAGTCGAGTAGTTTACAGAAAAGAAGGTCGTGACAAACCGAGTCGAATGCTTTTTCCAGGTCAACGAATATTACTAGCATTTTGCCTTTGTCGTGCCTGAGTTGAATGTTGATGGCTGAGCTTAAGGTGAAAATTGCCTCAGCGCATCCGGTCCTTTTCCTGAAGCCAAATTGTTCAACAGGAATTTTCCTATTTTCTTCAGCCCAGTCATAAAGGCGGCGGTTCAAAATTGATGTAAAAAGTTTAGTTGTGGTGTTAATAAGTGCTATTGGTCTGTAGTTAGAGGGTAAGTGGGGGTCACCTTTTTTATACAGAAATATCATTTTGGAGATGGCCCACTCTGAGGGGATCTCTTCTTTTGTCCATACTTTATTGAAAAGGTCAAGTAGAAAGTGTGTCCAGGAAGGGGGGAGAATTTTGAAAATTTCGAATGCTATTAGGTTGACTCCCGGGGATTTTTTGTCGGGGCTGTTATTAATTGTGTCCATTAATTCTACGAGGGTGATCGGCGAGTCCAGCCCAGGGACAGAGTGACAGGTGTCCGAGAAAACTAAGTCAATGCTGGGGGATTTAGGTTCGTAGAAGGCAGATAGGTAGGTTTCCCATTCCTTGATATCTATATAATTAGGGGAAGATTTAAAATTTAGACGTTTAACGAGACTCCAGAAATCCTTCGAATTATGTACATTCCTAAATTTTTCCGTCAGAGTGTGATAATAGTTATTTTTGGTTTCACGCAGAAGCGCTTTATATTCGTTCCTAGAGCTTAAATATACATCCACAGACACTTTATCCGATTTGAATTTCCTATAGATTTTGCGTACATGATTTTTTTTGTTTTTGCAGGTAGTATTAAACCAGGGTGTTTTTAAGTTACCAGGGACCAATGGTTTTAGGACTGCCTTTTTAAGGATACCAGAGTTATACATAGCTTTGGTTACGGAGGAGACGAATCTGTCATTTACTTCATCGGTAGACTCGGAGGAGAAGTATAAATCGGGAAGAGAACTGATTAAGGCGTAAAAGTCTTCAGCATTCGAGTCGTTGATGGATCTTATGACAGATTCGTTCCCCCCAGCTGGTTCATTGCTCGGCAGATATAGGGTTGAATCGATGGGAAGGGCTATTTCTAGTTTGCACATTAAATGGTCGGAAGAGAAATTTACAAGATTGAAATTATGGCATATATGCGCCAGATTATAATTGACCCATATAAGATCGATCACGCTTTTGCCTTGATGGGCAACAAAGGTGTACTGGGCTGGGCGGTCAGTGAATACTCTGCCATTACACACTATAAAATCTAGATCATCGAGTATCGGAACAAGCTTTTTGCCGTTCGAATTTGAGATGAGGTCTTGGGAGGATCTTTTTCCGTAGAAGATTGAACCCTCCAATATAGAGCTGTCTATGGAATTTAAGTCTGAAATTCTTGAATTAAAGTCACCACAGAGGAGAATTTTGTGGTCTGAGTGTAAAGTTGAAAGCTCATGTAGTTTATTTGAGAACAGATCAAGAAATTCTTCGAATTTGGCAGTGAAACTGACGTAAACGGAGAAAATAATAAAATCATGAATAGATGTGTTAAGTTTTAGTATATTCCAGAAATAGTTTTCCTCTATAATCGAGAAATTGTACAAGGGAGATTTTTTGTAAAGAGTTAACAAACCGCCACTGGCCCGGCCTACCTTGGACCTCCGGATAGCATTAGATGATATAAAATTAAAATTGTCGAAAAGTTTAGGGAGTGTCTTCGGGATGCTCTCCAGCCAGGTTTCTTGTAAGCAAATAACATCGAGATCATTTAAAATGGATAAGCTATTACAGTCCAATAAGGATAAGGTTCCAAAACCACTTATGTTCCAACTTCCTACCTTGAGATAATTGATGTGGTATGGACGATTACAAGTTGGGGATGGATGGTCACTACTGATGCTCGAGTTATTGCTGACGGCGTTTTGCTATGCGGCAGTGTTGGTGTTCAATGAGGTGTTTTCTGCAATAGTGTTGCTCGTGCTTGCTGCGCTCTTCAGGTCGCTGATCAGAGGTTGTAGGTCGACTCCAGAGATTCGGTGTACCGAAAGAAGAGATTTGCGGTCGTACAGTCCAAGTTTGTCGCACCAGGAGTAGCATTCGTTTCCAAGATGAAGTTTATCAGTTCGTAATCGGATTCGGAGGTCAGGTTTCTTCTGTAGCAGCTCAGCTTTAACGCGACGGATCTTCCACGCACGTTGGTTGATCGCAGGAGGGAGATCTTGTGACACGCTGAAGTCGGTATTCCTTAGGCGCCCGCAGTTCCTTATGATGTTCCATTTATCGGTTTCGTTTGGCAGAGTCACAAGGATTGAGTTTTTGCCATTTTTTTGTGGGCCTAGCCATCGTGCGGATAGAGATATCGAGTGGTCTGCCATTAGGAGGCTTTTCTTAAGGAATTCGGAGGCGCAGGACGAGGGGCAGTCGTCTTCCTTGCGGTCTAGTCCTTTGATAATAATGTTGTTTTTTCGAGCGTTTATTTCAAGTGTCTCAATGCGGTCGATGGCCCCTTTCAAATCTCGCTTAAGCTCGGCATTTTCGGCTCTCAGGGTATGAAATTCCTCAGCAAAAACTTGAAGGTCATTTTTAGTACTACATTGGTCAATTTTGGTTGACAGCTCCTGGAGGATCTCAACGATTCGCGACTCGTCCATTCTTGAGTTCCTTGAGTTTAATTTTTCTCACTATTCTTTGAGGACAAAGGCGGTGACGCGGATGCCGGGCGTTTGGATGCGCTTGACTTTGATGCTTGCTCAGCGGTCTTGAGAGAGGCGCTTGATTTCGAGGACTGGTGTGATTTTTGAATTTGATTAGCGGCTTTAACTGAAGCCTTGTCCTTTTGGAGAAAATTATCCAGAGTGTTCTTACTCATAAAGAGACTTTTGAAGAGCGTTGAGACAAATTGTAGAGAGAAAAGGAACAGAGGGAGAATAAAATGTTCACAACAAAGGTGTTTAGCTGAACGGTGAGGTAAACAGCATGATAAGAGTTTGATATGGCCCCCTCTTCCAAATCCCTAGAGTCCTCGTCAGGCGGCAACGGTAGAATCGGAGGTGGGGGAGGTGTTGTCCTGCGCACAATACCGATAATAAATGGGATTAACAGAATCGGCCGAAAATTAGCGATTTATTTAACGTAAAATCCACAAGAAAACAGTAAAATTAAACGGAAATTTGGGCACCATCACTTAGAGCGGTAAAAAAAGTACCTGTGTGTCATTTTCCAGATCAAAAAGTGCATTGATACCGGTGAAATGAAGGCTTTAATGCGGAGCGATGTTTAGCGTGCGCCGCTCAAGGCCAACTCTTATTAAATCAAATTTGTAGAAAATTTAATAATCTTTCTTTTCTAACTAAAGCATTTTTCTGCTACGACGTACCGTTTTGGAGATACAAGCGAAAACCGGGAAAATCCCCTGGTATTTTTTTTTTTTTTTTTTTTTTTTTGAAAGAAAATTAAAACCACACGAGGCAGGTCATTTCAAGATTCTGCCATTATCTAGGCTGTCAAAAATCACTTTTTTTTCGCCGCTCTTAGCTCAAGTAGGGTTAGTCGTACAAAAAGTTTATTAATTCAAATTTGTAGGAAATTTAATAATCTTTCTTTTTTAACTAAAGCATTTTTCAGCTACGACGTACCGACAAGCGAAAAACCGGGAAAATCCCCGTTTTTCCTACTCTTTGGGGGGGGGGGGTTACAATCAGTAGCAAGGAGTCATCAAGCTTCCCTAAGCCAAAACGATATTTTGGCTGTGAAATTTTGAAACTCCCAGAAAGGCTCCCAAAAACGATGAATAAGCGGCCATTTTGCCACATAGAAAGTTCATAACTTTGGAAAGAAAAAAAGATCTTTCACTTTTTTTGGGAATGAGAAAGAGAAAAAAAAAAGACTTCTTCTTTTATTCGTACCCCTCGGCGAGGAGCTCTTCCGTCATGTTTTGTTATTCGTTCTAATTGGGAGGAGCTCTTTCTTCTCGTTTGCTTCCCTTCTTACAATGAAAAGGGGAATCCATTGTACCGGACACGTGTCAGTCCCAATTACAGAACCTCCCCCTCCCCCCAGTGAGCCTCTCAACCCCACAAAAGAACGTCACAAGTCTTGATATAAGAGTCTCCTTTCTAAAGCTAAACAAATTTTCCCTTAACTTTTTTTATAAGTCAAAAATCGATTTTTTCATAAAAATATGTTTTATATACATAAAAACGTCGATATGAGGATGAAAATGAAAAAAAAGCTTACCTCAGGGCTGCGAAACACCTTCTAGACCCTTCGGCGATATGCGTATGAATAATAAAAGGGTGGGTGACTTTTGGCCGGCGGCGGGGGCGGTTCGAGGCATGCGCAGAAGGAAGGGCCGCCTCCAGGAAAAGCGCAGCCTCCATTTCTTCCAAAGGGGAAGAAAAAAAAACCCACCCTTCTTAGGGGGGAAAAAAAGTTTTCTTTAACGATTTCTGTTTTCTTCTTATTTTTCAAAAAATCCCAAAAAATAGATGGCGTTTGTAAAATATCACCATGGAAACCCAAACCGCAAACGACAAAATCATTACGTGATCCTCCTCCCCACCCCCTTAAATTTCCTTCGTGGTTCACCAAGTTGTTGAATATTTTCCACAAGGTTCGCTGGAGACGGTACAGCAGGCTTGCCAATCTAAAAATTGTTCTACAATCTCCAAAGTTTGGCCGTTCCAAAGATTGCTGTGGTATCCTAAATATTCGTCCTATAATCTCCTCGAGATCCTCCCTCCCCTCCCCCCTAAAATTTCCTTTGTAGTTCACCAAGTTGTTGATATATTTTCCACGAGGTTCGCTGGAGACTGTACAGCAGGCTAGCCAACCTAAAGATTGTTCTACAATCTCCAAGTTTGGCCTTTCCTAAAGATTGCTGTGGTATCTTAAATATTCGTCCTATAATCTAGAGATCCTCCTCCCCTCCCCTAAAATTTCCTTCGTTTTTCACCAAGTCGGTGAAATATTTTCCAAGATGTTCGCTGGAGACTGTACAGGCTAGCCAACCTTTGCCCAAAAGATTGTTCTACAAAGTTTGGCCAACCTATTCTAAAGATTGCTGTGGTATCCTAAATATTCGTCCGGTAATCTCCTAGAGATGTTATACGAATCACCGCCAGGTTCGCTGGAGGCCTAGTTCAAATCTCAAAGGCCAGCTACCAGCTAAGCTGGAGACAGTACAGGCTAGCCAACCTTTGCCCTGAAACATTGTTCTACAATCTCCAAAGTTTGGCCAACCTATTCTAAAGATTGCTGTGGTATCCTAAATATTCGTCCTATAATCTCCTGGAGATGATATACGAATCACCGCCAGGTTCGCTGGAGGTCTCGTTCAAATATCAAAGGCCAGCTTCCAGCTTCGCTTGAGACGGTACAGGCTAGCCAACCATTGCCCTTAAACATTGTTCCACAATCTCCAAAGTTTGGTCAACCTATTCTAAAGAATGCTGTGATATCCTAAATACTCGTCCTGTAATCTCCTAGAGATGTTATACGAATCACCGCCAGGTTCGCTGGAGGCCTAGTTCAAATCTCAAAGGCCCGCTACCAGCTAAGCTGGAGACAGTACAGGCTAGCCAACCTTTGCCCTGAAACATTGTTCTACAATCTCCAAAGTTTGGCCAACCTATTCTAAAGATTGCTGTGGTATCCTAAATATTCGTCCTATAATCTCCTGGAGATGTTATACGAATCACCGCCAGGTTCGCTGGATGCCTCGTTCAAAACTCAATGGCCAACCAGCTTAGCAGGAGACGGTACAGGCTAGCCAACCTTTGCCCTTAAACATTGTTCTACAATCTCCGAAGTTTGGCCAACCTATTCTTAAGGTTGCTGTGGTATCCTAAGTATCCGTCCTATAATCTCCTAGAGATTTTATACGAATCACCGCCAGGTTCGCTGGAGGTTCAAATCTCAAAGGCCGTGGATTCCACAATATTTGGTAATAAAAAAAATTCGGATGATCAAAGGGGTCATTAAAAACTGATAAAGTTTATTAAAAAATTCTCAAGACAAAAAAAAAGGGGTAATTTCATTTTTAAATCAGGGTCGTTCGCACGGCGCCGTTTTTACAACAAATTTAAAATGTTTTCCACGTAAGTATTGATGGTTTTGTTATGGTCGGGGGAGATAATTAGCTATTAACGCAAACACACCATTCCGGGATAGGCTATAAAACGGTAGCCCCCACCGATCGACCCCGAGCAAACAAAAGGTTCAATTTTTTTCTCTCCTCTTCAGTCTTTTTGTGTACGAAAATAACAAATTTACGTGTCTGAGAGTCTTAAAAACGCATAAATTTATTTGTCCCCAAATCAAAGAGCCATCTGTCCCTCTCAGGGCTGCCATTTTCTTCAAATTTTGGTTGTTTTACCTGAGAAAATTAATACACTACGTAAACATTTTTAAAATTTGGCGGGCTACTTTAAATCGAAGACCACCAGCGAACCTGGCGGATATTTAAAGAAATATGCAAAGAACTTCGTTAATCGCTTAGGAGGAGCACATTAAAAATAAAACCTATTATTTCGTTTTCTAATTTATTTAGGAATGTTTACCTTTAATTGAAAATCGAATAATACGAGCATGTTATGACCGAAGGCGATCCGAAACCATTTCTGTTTTACAACTGACATTTTATTTATTACGATTATTCATCGGCTGCGTCCACGGGTCCCCATTAGGACGAAAGTTGTGTTTATATACTCCCGCCTTCTCAAACGTCCATTTGTTTACAAAATGTATTCTATGAATATTATTAGTGGCGGTAGGGATCTTATAAATGGTGTTTAGTCGCTCGAGGGTTTTTCAAATATTAAAAAACATATAAAAAAGAATAAAAAAAAAGATATTATTACATTCTGAAGCCGTCGACACCTACCTAGAACCTTAATATCTCATATTTGATGGTTTTTTTTCGTAGGTCAAAGACCCGCCCTATTCGCAATTGAAACGTGAAATCGAAGGTTGAAGATTTGATTTACCGCCCTCGCTTTTTGAAGAGAAAGACCCCCTTATCAAATTTTCTTTGACAAAAACTGCAAACAAAGCCCAAGTAAAAAGTTTGGGAACATTTATGTGTTACAACCAACACAGAATTGGCCATAGAAATACCCTAAACCCTTCGATTTGGCCATAAAATAGCCCTAAACTCTTGGAATTGTCCATAGAAATACCCTAAACTCTTTGAATTGGCCATAGAAATACCCTAAACTCTTTGAATTGGCCATAGAAATACCCTAAACCCTTCGATTTGGCCATAGAATAGCCCTAAACTCTTGGAATTTGCCTAAACTCTTGGAATAAATCGTTGGGAGATCGGAGGACAATGTAGCACAAATCGTTAGGATATAATCTTTAGGTTGGTAACGCTATTTATTTATTTTTTTTTTTTTTTTGACGATAGATGTTTATAATCCATTGACTAAATTAATACCGCTATTTTTTTAAACCGTTACCTCCAGCGAACCTGGTGGAAGATAATTCCACTAATACTTAAATTGTTTACAATTAAAAGTTACAGAGTGAGAAAGAATGAAAAAAACGGATATTGGTATGATGGACCAAACTTAAATTGTTTGGAGATTATAGGAAAATATTGCACAAATCGTTAGGAAAAGATCATAAGGACAATATAGGTTGGCAACACTGTTTTTTAAGACCAAAGCTATTTGGGCTGATGTTGCTGAAGTTTCCCCGGCCTTATGGCTCTTAAAATCGCTCATAGAAATGCCCTAAACTCTTGGAATTGTCCATAGAAATTCCCTAAACTCTTTGAATTGGCCATAGAAATACGCTAAACTCTTAGAATTTGCCATAGAAATACGCTAAACTCTTTGAATTGGCAATAGAAATACCCTAAACTCTTTGAATTGGCCATAGAAATGCCCTAAACTCTTAGAATTGGCTATTAAATACCCTAAACTCTTAGAATTGCCCATAGAATGGCCCTAAGCTCTTTGAATTGGCCATAGAAATTCCCTAAACCCTTCCATTTGGCCATAGAAATACCCTAAACCTTTCGATTTGGCCATGGAATAGCCCTAAACTCTTGGAATTGTCAATAGAAATACCCTAAACTCTTTGAACTGGCTATATAAATACCCTAAACCCTTCGACTTGGCCATAGAATAGCCCTAAACTCTTGGAATTATCCATAGAAATACCCTAAACTCCTTGAATTGGCCATAGAAATACCCTAAACCCTTCGATTTCGCCCTAGAATAGCCCTAAACTCTTGGAATTGTCCACAGAAATTCCCTAAACTATTTGATGCATTTCAATGAGCAATTTTATATTTCACTCAGAGGACCCCAATATCCCCAAATGATTTTAAGCGTACAAAAAAGGAAAAAAGCACTATGGGTAATTTTATTCATCCAGTTAAGCATAAACAATTTTTTTACGATAGATGTAAATTTAATAATCCATCGATTACATAAAATTTGCATATTCCCCTTTATAATTGGTGCACTATAGGGTAATTTTATTAAAAAACAATTTTCGTGGAAAATATAAGGAGGAAGAAAACGGTCGTCGGAGTAGAAAGAAAAAAAGCGGTAATAACCGTCTTCACTTTTAAACACCGGCTTAACTTCTTTAATTAAATGTTATGTCCGAGGATTTTAATTGTTAAAACTATTATAATTTTCCACTTTTATTGTTTGCGTAAACGTTTTTTTTAGCCAATTTCGTATGCGCTTTTTGCATCGGCTTCTTTGGAAACGCTAGCCGAACTAACATTTTTCTCAAAACTTATTAGAAGGTAAAAATGATTACAAAATTAGTTTTAATATACATAATTTCGTTATAATTGAGGACAGATGTTCAGACGAAAATAGAACATGAGATCCTAATTTTAAGGTGACAACCAATTAGTTTTTGATATGTTCCGAAAGTTTTTTGTGCCTAATATTAAAAAAGTCTGATTTTTTTCATCCGTTCGATCAATTCATTATCGTGGATGTTTTATTGGGCAATCAAAGTCGGCTGGTTTTGAAAGAGGGGAAAAAAATGTGGAATAGGTATAAAAAAAAAAGTTTTCAAACCTTTTTGTTTACAAAACCAATCCATAAAGAAGATATGAAATTCCTTTTGGGAGCCGGCTCCTCCCATAAATAAAAGGTTCTTCATTAACATGTAGGCATTATGAATTTACATTTTTTTTCTTTCTACCTCTTTTATGATTAAAATACAAGATGTTCTGCAAATTGTCGGGTGTAGGGCATTTCTATGGCCATTCGAACCGTTTAGGGTATTTCTGTGGCCAATGCAAAAAGTTTAGGGCATTTCTATGGCAAATTCAAAGAGTTTAGGGCATTTCTATGGCCAATTCAATTAGTTTAGGGTATTTCGATGGCCAATTTTAAGATTTTAGGAGTATTCTAAGGCTAACTCGAAGGGTTTAGGGTATTTCTATGGCCAATTTTAAAATTTTAGGGCTGTTCAATTGCCAATTGAAGGGTTTAGAGTATATTTTACTGCCAATTCAAAGGGTTTAGGGCATTTCTACGGTCAATTGATAAGCTTAGGGCATTTCTATGGCTAATTCTATGAATTTAGGGCATTTATATGGCCAATTCGATGAGTTTACGGCATTTCTATGGCCAATTCGATGAGTATAGGGCATTTCTACGGCCAATTCGATGAGCTTAGTTCATTTCTATGGCCAATTCGATGAGTTTAGGGCATTTCTACGGCCAATTCGATGAGTTTAGGGCATTTCTACGGCCAATTCGATGAGTTTAGTTCATTTCTATGGCCAATTCGATGAGCTTAGTTCATTTCTATGGCCAATTCTATGAGCTTAGTTCATTTCTATGGCCAATTCAAAGAGCTTAGGGCATTTCTACGGCGAATTCGATGACTTTAGGGCATTTCTATGGCCAATTAAAAGAGCTTATGGCTTTTCTACGCCCAATTCGATGATTTTATGGCATTTCTATGGCCAATTCAATGAGCTTATTGCATTCCCATGGCGAATTCAAAGAGTTTAGGGCATTTCTTGGCCAAGAATTATATGTTATTTTTATTGTAAAGGATAAATAATTTATTTTTTCCTCTTTCAGATGGCGATTTGAAATTCAAAAATGTCCGTTCTATTTAAATAGAAACTACATGTTTCGTAAATCTTTAACTTTTAAGCACAATATAAATTAGAATATCTAGAATTGAATACAATAGCGGTTTGCCGTGAGATGGCGAGGTTATTTTTCCATGATAAAGAATAAGAAGGGGGATAAGAAAGAGAAAAAAAAGGCGAAAAAGGAAAGGGTGTAAATAATGCATCAATAGTAAAAAGAAAGGCGTGGCTTTGGGACCGGTTGAGAGAAAATTGTCCCTATTCTCCCGTTAGTCCCGGGCGGCGTTCTCCTTTATGCTTTATGTATTGTATACGTTTGAGAACCCGCCCCGTTAATGGTAAAACTCATTGCCATTCCGAAACGCCGACGTACCGGAGTATCGATCTCGTCGTGCCATCCATAAAACATATGATGAGAGCGAGAATCGCCATGGATTCTCTCGTTAAAATCCACTCGCCGATGAAAAATCCCGAGGGACTTCTTCTTGATTTAAGTCTTAATCTCCACCCCATGGATCCATCCTGTTTTGTATTCCTCCTAGATATGCCAATATGTCTTCTTTTTTATACTAAATTTATTACTTTATATACACCGTCGTTTATTTTAATAATTGTTAACAATCTAATCACCTTTTTAAAGAAATATAAGCATATTATTCATTATCTTCAATATTCCCTACAGAAGACACTTTTGGGCCGAAAATCTTCTCAACAATTTCGTCCGAAATAAATTTCGTTCGAATTGGCCATGCCCTCTTATTTCAAAATTAGGACAAAATGTCTTTCGGACGAAAAACGTTCATTTAACTAATTTTACTTTTTAATAGAAAATCTTCTCGACTGAAAGACATCTCGCCCTAAAAATGCTGCGTTCTAATTTTCCGTTTTTACTTTGTGGCCCTCCTAGATGTGTCAATGTCTTTTTTTATTTTTTTATTCTAAATTTATTACTTATATACAGCATCGTTTATTTATAATTTTTATCAATCTAATCACCTTTTTAAAGAAATATACCCATATTATCTTCAATATTCCATACGGCTACAGAAGACACTTTTGGGCCGAAAATCTTCTCAACAATTTCGTCCGAATTGGCCACTCCCGGCTTCAGAAGACACTTTTGGGTCGAAAATCTTCTCAACAATTTCGTCCGAATTGGCCTCGCCTGGCTACAGAATACACTTTTGGGCCGAAAATCTTCTCAACAATCTCGTCCGAATTGGCCACGCCCCTTATTTGAAACGAAATTAGGACGAAATGTCTTTCGGACGAAAAACGTTCATTTAACTATTTAACTTTTTATAGAAATCCCGACCGAAAGACATCTCGACCTAAAAATGCTACATTCTAATTTCCCGTTTTTACTTTGTAGCCCCGACAAACCGTTTTATTTCATTAATTTTATGACTTCATTTTCCTTCCTTGGGCTTTTTTTATTTATATATTTTTTTAATTATTAAAAGAGAATTCCAGGGACGTGAAATTTAAAACCGAAACGCCATTTATGGAAACCGACACGAATTCCTATGTCTTTATCATTTTCAATATCTCCGAACTCATGAGTTTGTCTTCTTTATTTTTTGTACCTTTTATAAAATTGTTGACTTTCCCATTAAATAATTGACATTCTCGAACAAATTTTTAAAACACGTTTTAAATTTTTTAACTTCTGTTTTTCAACATAAAAGATTTAATTTTTGAAAAATTTGAAATTTTAAGAATCACGATTTTCTCATGTTCTACGTCGTGAGCGAAATCCCAATTTAAATAAATTTGTATCTGCGTGCACTTTGAAATGCGAAATTCTATAGAATCATATCCCTGACGTGGTTTTATCCACCCACCGATTTAAACCCTTGAGGGGAAAAAAAATTCAATTCGACTTTCGGTCATTTTGAAATTCTTTTTGCATGGAAAAAAAAATTGCCTGAAAAAACTACTTTTTTCCAGAAAAAAACCTTTGAAAATGAGACTAAACTAACCATGAAAATCCATAAACTCTTCAAATCGGGCAGAGAAATGCCTTAAAATCTTTAAATTGGCCATAAAAATACCCTAAACACTTGGAATTGTTTGTAGAAAAGCCCTAAACTCTTGGAATTGGCCATACAAATTCCCTAAACTCCTAGAATTGCCATTAGATATGCCCTAAACTCTTGGAATTGTCCTTAGAAAAGCCCTAAACTCTTTGAATTGGTCATAAAAATGACTAAACTCTAGGAATTGTCCATAGAAATGACCTAAACTCTTGGAATTGTTCATAAAAAAGCCCTAAACTCTTTGAATTTTCCATAGAAAAGCCCTAAACTCTTAGAATTGCCTTTAGAAATGCCCTAAACTCTTGGAATTGTCCATAGAAAAGCCCTAAACTCTTGGAATTGGCCTTAGAAATGCCCTAAACTCATCGAATTGGCCATAGAAATGCCCTAAACTCATCGAAATAGCAGTAGAAATGCCCTAAACCCTTCGAGTTAGCCATAGAATACCCCTAAAATCTTCAAATAGGCAATCGAAATACCCTAAACTCATTGAATTGGCCATAGAAATGCCCAAAACTCTTAGAACTGGCCACACAAATGCCCTAAACTCGTCAAATTGGCTATAGAAATGCCCTTAACTCTTTGAATTTTCCATAGAAAAGCCCTAAACTCTTGGAATTGTCTTTAGAAATGCCCTAAACTCTTGGAATTGTCCTTAGAAAGGCCCTAAACTTTTAGAATTGGTCATAAAAATGACCTAAACTCTTGGAATTGTCCATAGAAAAGCCCTAAACTTTTAGAATTGGTCATAAAAATGACCTAAACTTTTGGAATTGGTGATAGAAAAGGACTAAACTCTTAGAATTGGCCATAAAATACCCTAAACTCTTAGAATTGGCCTTAGAAATGCCCTAAACTCATCGAATTGGCCATAGAAATGCCCTAATCTCATCGAAATGGCAGTAGAAATGCAATTAACCCTTCGAGTTAGCCATAGAATACCCCTAAAATCTTCAAATAGGCAATCGAAATACCCTAAACTCATTGAATTGGCCATAGAAATGCCCAAAACTCTTAGAATTGGCCACACAAATGCCCTAAACTCATCGAATTGGCTATAGAAATGCCCTAAACTCTTTGAATTTTCCATAGAAAAGCCCTAAACGCTTGAATTGCCTTTAGAAATGCCCTAAACTCTTGGAATTGTCCATAGAAAAGCCCAAAACTTTTAGAATTGGTCATAAAAATGACCTAAACTTTTGGAATTGTCCATAGAAATGCCTTAAAATCTTACAATTAACCATGATCACTTTCGATTAACCGCACAAATGACATAATTCCTTTAAATTGAGGACTGCTCTAAAACGCTTAAATCGCATCAGTTCAGAGGAAGATGAAGGCTGTTTAGTAAACAAGAACGTGATTAACCCTCAAGGAAACGAAGGTGTCGGAAACTATGTAAACTTATGTTAAGAAGTCTTAAGTTGTTTACGGTTCTCAAAAGGGAGAAGTCGAGAGAAGGCGGAAAAAAAAAAAAGAAGGACGATTTCCGAGGGTGGATGTGAATTATGGGACTCATGTCGTTCTGAGGTCTACATGTGGCGTTCGGGTGTCCGTCTTTTAGTTTAACACACACGTGCCAAAGGGCGCCAGCGGCCCTGCCCTCTTCCAAGCGACCTCATTACCCCCGAAAAGGGCGAAAAAGAAGCCGACACCGAAAATAGAAACTCTGATTTATCGACACGCGACAATATGGCAAAAATCTTCGCAAATATGAAGCTGGAACTTATTTTATCACCCTTTTTTTCCGGTCGTAAAAAAAGTGAAGACGTAAAAAAAAAGAGTGTGGGCCGAATGCTCATTACCGAAATACCCGAAGGCCCTCTTTAAAATGTCGATACTGAAAAACATGAATCATCCCTATTTGCATTCTGAGGCGTCTCGAAGCCCCCTATAAATATTCAATCCTATTTCATTTTCAACATATTAAATCATAAATCCACTTTGAAAGGAATCCTCTTTCGTGTTTTTTTTTCTTTTTCTTTTTTTCCCTTTTTTCTTTATCCTTCAGTGAATCGAAAGGACAATGAAACTATATTTTAAGAGTGGGGACAGGTTGACATCTGCCTTCTACCTCTGAAATCTGGTTTTATGGAATACAGGATCTCTCCTCGGGTCTCCCTCCTGTTTCTTGTATCCCGGCCATATCATCTTCGGATTTTTTTCTTCTTTTTTTTCAGCAAACCTTCTCTCCTTTTCGTCGTATCCTGCACCGTGAGCTTTCTCCTTTCCGCATCCGAGAAAAAAAATAACCGGTTACAATCACTTCATAAATAAAAGAATACTATAAATACAGTAACGAGTTTGCTTAAAAAAATTTTATTTTGACAAAATGGTGGATTATAAGAGGGATTAAGAATTCAAAAGCACTTTTTGGTTTATTCCTGATATCTATTAGACTCAAATCATCATTTTTTGGTTAGTTTCTTTTATCTATAGGCATAAAAACAAACTTTTTGGTTAATTCCTGATGTCTATTTGACTCGAATCATCCTTTTTTGGTTAGTTTCTTTTATCTATCGGCATAAAAACACACTTTTGGTTAATTTCTGATGTCTGTTTGACTCGAATCATCCTTTTTTGGTTAGTTTCTTTTATCTATAGGCATAAAACCCCTCTTTTTGGTTAATTCCTGATGTCTACTGTATTCGAATCATCCTTTTTTGGTTAGTTTCTTTTATCTACAGACATAAAAACACACTTTTTGCTTAATTCCTGATGTCTACTGTATTCGAAAATCCTTTTTTGGTTAGTTTCTTTTATCTATAGGCATAAAAACACACTTTTTGGTTAATTTCTGATGTCTACTGTATTCGAAAAATCCTTTTTTGGTTAGTTTCTTTTATCTATCGGCATAAAAAACACTTTTTGGTTAATTCCTGATGTCTACTGTATTCGAATAATCCTTTTTTGATACCCTCGACGTCGGTTTTTGGGGAAGGGTCTTCCAGACCCGGAGGGTCAAATCGAATATTGATCTTTACCGATCTCAACTTTGTCTGTGGTGCCGGCCGTCCGTACATAGCATTTTTTTTCCGGAACACTTTACGGCCACAATTTTTCAACCGATTTACACCAAATTTTCTTTAGCCGGTGAACAAGAAACTAACGAGGGCGATTTTTGAATTTCGAATAAATGGCGGAGATATGTCTGTTTAAAATTTTAAAAAATTCGCTGCGGCCGAACCGTTGGTCGATTTTCACCAAATTCTCACCAATTACTCCTTATATTTTTAAAGAATTTTTGGTGTAAAAAATTGCCAATTTTAAATTATTATTTTTTTTTTTTTAGGAGGGAGAAATTTCATACTTCTACCCATTACGAGAAGCACATCCGTAGGCCAAAGAGCCCATTATTTCTACCTTGACACTTTAAAAAATTTTCAAAACAAAAGAGCTTAAAAAATTTTTCAAAAAAAAAAAATCGGAAAATTTTTCAAAAAAAAAACTTAAAATTTTTCGGAAAAAAAGAACTCCCCCTCCCTTATACTTCCCCTCATATATACTTCCCATTCCTTATACTTCCCCTCCCTTCGTTATACTTTCGTCCCCTTATACTTCCCCTCTGTTATACTTCCCCCTTCTTTACACTTTCCCTCCCTTCGTTATACGTTTGTTCCCTTATACTTCCCCCTCCGTTATACTTCCTCTCTTTAATACTTCCCCCTTCTATATTTTTACTTCTCTTTAAGGAAGTTTTCGTTGGAAGCTCTTTATTTTACGAAGTTATTGGATTACCCTCCATTTTTTTCGTAAAGGGTCATAAACACCTTTTTAAACCTAAAGCTCCTTTGTTTTAAAATGTGAAAAGAAAGAAAAAAAATTCTCATTTTCCCTCCCTCTATCTCTCTTTATTTTATTATTTTGGCGTGAACTCAATTGTTCGGAGAGGTCGTAAAAAAGCGGAGGCCCCGACGCACTAATTGCGAAAGGATAAACAGATTTTACTGTTCAAACATAAAGGCTGAGGTTGTTAAATGAAGGATGTTTGCTTGCGTATTATTTTGTACGATTTTTTTTAATTAAAAAAATTTTTTTTACCTTTTTTCCGCGGTTTTTTATATTTTGGGTACAAGTGTGGGGCGCAGATGGAAGGGAGGACCCCTCCGCAATTCATCATCTTGAGGGTGGACTGGCTGGCGCCTTTAACGGATAAATCAAACGTTCGAAAAGCTCAGAATACCCACAGGCAATCCTCATGTTCAACGCTTCCGTCTTTAGAAAAAAAAATACTTCATCCCTTAAGAGAAAGGCTTTAGAACATAAGAAAAATTTGTTGTTTTTGATAAAAATGCTTTTTCGACCGAGAAAACCAAGCATTTATGGAAAGACTTCTTAGATTTTTGACGGAAAACCAATTTTTTTCAAAATTTTCAGGGGTTTTCCTCGTTTTTTTGGCCGAAAAACCTCATTTTTCACGCCAACGGATGCTATAAAATGACCCAAATGGAAGTATGTCTTAGGCCGACAGATAAAAGAAACTAACTTAACTTCCTTAAAGAGAAGTAACCATGTAGGAGGGGGAAGTATAACAGAGGGGACGTACATAAGGGGGAAGTAGTATAAGGGAGGGGAAATAGTATGAGGGAGGGGGGAGTTCTTTTTTCCGAAAAATGTTTTAATTTTTTTTTTGAAAATTTTCCGATTTTTTTTATAAAGAAAATTTGGTGAAAATCTGTGAAAACTGTGGCCTTAAAGTGTTCCGGAAAAACTACAGGCAGCTAAATAGTGGCTTAATCGTAAGCCATTAATTCTTCAGCTAAAAAGTAGTTAGATCGTCAGCTAAATAGTCGCTTAATCTTCAGCTAAACAGTGGTTAATTCTTCAGATTGGCAGCTAAATAGTGGCTTAATCGTAAGCCATTAATTCTTCAGCTAAAAAGTAGTTAGATCGTCAGCTAAATAGTCGCTTAATCTTCAGCTAAACAGTGGTTAATTCTTCAGATTGGCAGCTAAATAGTGGCTTAATCGTAAGCCAGTAATTCTTCAGCTAAAAAGTAGTTAGATCGTCAGCTAAATAGTCGCTTAATCTTCAGCTAAACAGTCGTTGACTCTTCAATTGGCAGCTAAATAGTTGCTTTGCCGTATGCCATAATTCTTCAACTAAAAAGTAACTAGATCGTCAGCTAAATAGTCGCTTAATCTTCAGCTAAACAGGTGTTAATTCTTCAGACTTTCAGCTAAATAGTGCATAATCTTCAGCTAAACAGTCGTTAATCATTAGCTAAACAGTCGTTGATTCTTCAGATTGGCAGGTAAATAGTGGCTAAATCGTAAGCCATAATTCTTCAGCTAAAAAGTAGCTAGATCGTCAGCTAAATAGTCGCTTAATCTTCATCTAAACAGTCGTTAATTCTTCAGACTGGCAGCTAAATAGTTGCATAATCTTCAGCTAAACAGTCGTTAAATCATTAGCTAAACAATCGTTGATTCTTCAGATTGGCAGCTAAATAGTTACTCAATCGGAAGCCATTAAGTCTTCAGCTAAAAAGTAGTTAAATCATCTGCTAAATAGTCGCTTAATCGTCAGCTAAACAGTCGTTAATTCTTCAGATTGTCACCTCAATAATTACTTAATCGTCAGCTAAACTGAACAAGCAAAAGCAAGGCCAAAATTGAATACTGAATCTTCCCATCTTAAAAATCGAAAATCTCCGTTTAAACAATAAAGATTTAACCAAAAAGGGGCTTATTCTCCATCCGGCACGCGATATCCTCTTCGAAATAAAGAGCCTCAAAAAATTTTGTGGGGTCCCTACACAAAAATTATCGACCAAAATAATGAAGAGGGAATCTGATTTACGGTCGGGAGGTCACATTGTCCGACAACATATGCCGGACGGACTTAACGTTGAATTGAAAAAAAAAATCCCTCGAAGGGGTGAGCTTGTAAAGTAATTGATAGTCCCTATAAAACATCGAGTGCCCTCTAGACTTCTTTATCCATGGGATTTTCACCCCCACTCGACATAATTTTTTTTTTGAAATTTTTATCTGATATCAAATTAGGCTGTTTTAACACCCGTAACAAAGATATTAATAATTTATTTACTTTGAATGCTTTAATTAGGGTACAAATTAAAGGGGCCATCTTTTTTTAAGAAACGTAGGAATTTATCATCTTGAATGTTATCATAGAGCGTAAATTTCTTAATTATAAGTCGACTAATTTTTCTCGGATTTAGGCCCTTTTTAAGGGGTAATTTAACGGCGTATTTGACCCGTTTCTATAATGAACGGAAGGCGTGTGACATATGCGTCCCTCCCGCTTTCCGCTCCGGATCTTCTCCCGTTTCAACTAATTTTCTGCCGGATAATCTCGACCCTCGTAGGGATGATTAGGAGGAGAAGTCACGTGTTTAATTTGAGGCAAATAACCAGAAATTTAGGGGGGCTTGATTAAATTAGTCTCTCGTTTTATCACTATTTGATTATTTTTAGCTTCCTTAAGTAATGGTCGGGGTTTGGAAGAAGGGTCTTCCAGACCCCGGAGGGTCAAATCGGATCTTTACCGATCTCAACTTTGTCTGTGGTGCCGATCTAAAGAATAAACGACTGTTTAGCTGATGATTATGCCATTATTTAGCTGCCAGTCTGGAGAATAAACCAATGATATAACGGCTGTTTACCTGACGATCTAGCTACTTTTTAGCTGAAGACTTAATGGCATACGATAAAGCAACTATTTAGCTGCCAATCTGAAGAATCGACGCCTGTTTAGCTGAAGATTAAGCGACTTGACGATTAAGCGATTATTTAGCTGCCAATCTGAAGAACTTACGACTGGTTAGCTAAAAATTTAACGACTGTTTATCTGAAGATTAAGTGACCATTTGCTGACGATCTAACTGCTTTTTAGCTGAAGACTTAATGGCTTACGATAAAGCAACTATTTAGCTGCCAATCTGAAGAATCAACAACTGTTTGCTGAAATTAATCAACTGTTTACCTGACGATCTATCTGCTTTTAGCTTAAGACTTAATGTCTTACGAATAAGCAACTATTCAGCTAACCTGAAGAATCAACGACTGTTTAGCTGACGATGAAGCAAACATTTAGTTGAAGATTCAACGGCTGTTGATTTAACGACTTTTTACGTACCAATCTGAAGATTCAATGACTGCTTAGCTGCCATTTTGACGATTTAACGACCGTTTATCTGACGATTTAACGACTATTTAGCTAACGATTAAACGACTTTTCAGCTGAAGACTCCAAGACCGATAAACTGACGATTTGGCGACTTTTTACCGACTTATCTGACCATATAAGACTTTTTCGCAAATGATCTATTGCGAAGATTTGATTATTCTTCCTTTCTATCTACAAAATGGGTTTTTAAATTTTTTACCTTCTTTTACTTTAGTAATAACGGATTTCCCAACTATAAAACAACAAACTTTTAATTAACAAGATAATAAAAAAAATATAGGGTGCATACTTGACGGGATTTCCGCTTTCTCGACCCTGAGAACGGGAAAAAAAAGTCTAAAAAACCTATTTATGAATGAAAAATCTTTTTTTTTACGTTCACCGCGGAGGAAAAAATATAATAAAAAAAATTTATGAATGGAAACCTTGAAATTTTTTCCCAAGAGAAACGTTTCAAAAATATCAGGGTTACCAACCAATTAGTCGACGAGCAATAGAGTTTTGAGATTTTTATAGTTTGTGCCGACTGTTTGGCTGACGTTTAAGCAATTATTTAGCTGCCATCTGAAGAATTAACGTCGCTGTTAGCTAAGATTAGCTACTTTTTAGCTGAAGAATCAATGGCTTCCGATTGAGTAACTATTTAGCTGCCAATCTGAAGAATCGACGACTGTTTAGCTGACGATTAAGCAATTATTTAGCAGCCAATCTGAAGAATTAACGACTGTTTAGCTGAAGATTAAGCGACTATGTTGACGAACTAACTAGTTTTAAAAATAATCAGGGATACCAACCAATTAGTAGACGAGCAAATAAGTTTTGGGTGATTTTGCTGTTTGTAAAGCCTCTCAGGGGTGCCACTACCGAATATGATACGGCACGCGACGAGTCAAAGCGTTAATGAGCTACGTGAAAGACGCGTGTGCCTCTTTTAAAGGCCGAACAAACGGAAAAAAAGGCCGGGACAATACGTTTCGATAACCCCCTCTGGGAATATCAACCACCGCCTTCTTTTTTCCCTTTCATTGTTTTTCATCCCTCCGTTCACACGGAACTCGAAAAGAGAACGAAATATGCCATCAATACGTTTTTGTGGGTGGCGTATATTGCCTTAGGGACTCCGATAAAACGCCCACAGAACGTCCGTTTTATGTCAACCCTCATATCTAAGAGGGCGTAGGAAAATTTTTTTTTCATGTTTTAACTTCCTTAGAGAAGTTATTGAGATACCCTCCACGTCGGGTTGTGGGGGAAGGGTCTTCCAGACCCCGGAGGATCAAATGCAATATTGACCTTTACCGATCTCAACTTTGTCAGTGTGTCGGCCGGCCGTAGTTTTTCCGGAACACTTTACTGCTACAGTTTTCAACCGATTTTCACCAAATTTTCACCAATTACTCCTTATATTTTTTAAGAATTTTTGGCCTAAAAAAATTGACATTTTTTACTTATTATGTTATTAAGCAATTATTTAGCTGCCAATCTGAAGAATTAACGACTGTTTAGCTGATGATTTAACGGCTGTTTAGCTGACGATGAAGCGACTGTTTAGCTGACGATGAAGCGAACATTTAGCTGAAGAATCAGCGACTGTTTAGCTGACGATGAAGCGACTGTTTAGCTGACGATGAAGCGGCTGTTTAGCTGAAGAATCAGCGACTGTTTAGCTGACGATGAAGCGAACATTTAGCTGAAGAATCAGCGACTGTTTAGCTGACGATGAAGCGAACATTTAGCTGAAGAATCAGCGACTGTTTAGCTGACGATGAAGCGACTGTTTAGCTGACGATGAAGCGGCTGTTTAGCTGACGATGAAGCGACTGTTTAGCTGACGATAAAGCGAACATTTAGCTGAAGATTCAACGGCTTTAGTAGGGAGAAATTCCATACTTCCACGCCTAACGAGAGGGACCTCTCTTGCGCAAAAATCCCATTATTTCTACCTTGATACTTAAATTTTCAAAAAAAAGGACTTATAATAATTTAAAAAATTTTCGGAAAAAAGAGCAAAAAAAAAAAAAGAAAACTCGAAAAAATTTTCAAAAAACAAAAACTTATAAAATTTGTTGAAAAAAAAAAAAGAAATTAGAAATTTTTTCGGAAAAAAACTCGGATTCACTAGGTTAAACTTCCCCTGACTTATACTTCTCCCTCCGTTATACATCCCCTCCTATATACTTTCCCCTCCGTTATACTTCCCCCTCCTATAGACTTCCCCCTCCTGTTGGAAGCTCTTCAAACCAGTTTTTTTTTTTCATGTGTTTTGTCTTCAAACTGGCGGAAAAAAATCTGAATTTTTTTTTAAATAATTGTCTACAAGAAAAAAAAAAATTTATTCACAATAATGAGCATCCTTTAACACGTTTCCGTCATGCAATCAGTGTTCATCTGTGCGAAAAAAAAAATACAAGAGCGGAGGGGATTTCACGCTTTATAAGCTCTTGTAATAAAATAATGGCGACCAGAAAATAAATAAATAAAATAAAGTAGCGCCCATAAATTATAGAAAAGAGATCTATTAATTTTTTAAAATTTTTTTCAGCAATGTTCAATAAACTTCTTTTTAATAGACGGGTTGCACCCAGATAATAACTGGTGCCTTCTTCGACTTGCCGTATAATTACGGGATGCCTTCAGGTTAGTTTGGAAATGATGGCTAACTCACCTTTTTTTCATCCCCTTTTATATTGATTTCTTCGATTAACATTTATATTTCTCTACCCTTTTACCTTTTTTATTGTTTTATAATTAAAACTTGTACCTCAGCCACTGAAAAAGAGGAAAAGAGCGAAGAGGGAGGTCCAGGTTTCTCCCTCAGGCAAAAAATTGTGTTCTAATTTGTTTGAAAAACACCCTAAAAGTAAAAAAATTGTGTTTTTGGCCCCAAATACGCAAAAAAAAGCTCACAAATCTGTTTTCTAGCGAAGAAAAACGTCCAAACTTCCTTAAAGAAGTTATTGTTTTACCCTCACATGTCGCTTTTAGGGCAGATTTTCACCAAATTTTTACTCAATATTCCTAAATAGTTGAAGAAGAAGTTCTGGCAGACTACAAGCGTAGTAATGACGACGTTCTGTATCCCGTAATTACATATATAATTATATAGATATAATTACGGGATAGAGGCGTCATTATTGTGCTTATAATAGGAAAGAAACGTCATTTTTATACCCCAGAGGAGGCAGAGTCGGCAGTTTTATGCCCCCAGAATAGGAGAAAACGTCATTTTTAAGTTCAAAACGGCGCTGAAGTGGACGTTTCATATCCTACACGGGATAGAGGCGTCATTTTTATGCTTAAAATGCGGCAGAAACGTCATTTTTATACCCCTAGAATAGAAGAAAACGTCATTTTTAAGCTTAAAATGGGGCTGAAGCGGACGTTTTATGGGTAAAACGGGATAGAGGAGTCATTTTTATGCTTATAATGCGGCTGAATCGTCGTTTTTCAACGGAGGGGAAGTTTATG
Source organism: Orius insidiosus (assembly GCA_014119065.1). NCBI lineage: Eukaryota > Metazoa > Arthropoda > Insecta > Hemiptera > Anthocoridae > Orius > Orius insidiosus. The sequence goes on along the minus strand of JACGAQ010000037.1, from coordinate 511,391 downwards.
GGAGGGGAAGTATAACCGGAGGGAGAAGTATAAGTCAGGGGAAGTTTAACCTAGTAAATCCTAGTTTTTTTCCGAAAAATTTTCTAATTTATTTTTTTTTTCCAAAAAATTTTATAAGTTTTTGTTTTTTGAAAAATTTTCCGAGTTTTCTTTTTTTTTTTTTTTTTTTTGCGCTTTTTTCCGAAAATTTTTTAAATTTTCAGTTCTTTTTTTTTCGAAAATTTAAGTATCAAGGTAGAAATAATGGGATTTTTTACGGACGTTTTATACCCTAAGCCCCATTAAAATTTTAAAAATGAGTTTTCTCCTATTCAGGGGGTATAAAATGACGTTTCTGCCACCTCTAGGGTATAAAATGACGATTCTGCCTCCTCTGGTGTACAAAAATGACGATTCTGCCACCTCTGGGGTATAAAAATGACGATTCTGCCTCCTCTAGAGTATAAAAATGACGATTCTATTATTTTTGGGTTATAAAAATGACGATTCTGCTTCCTCTGGGGTATAAAAATGACAATTCTGCCATATTTGGATTACAAAAATGACTTTTCTGCCACCTCTGGGGTATAAGAATGACGATTCTGCCACCTCTGGGGTAAACAAATGACGTTTTTGCCCGATAATGGCATAAAATGACGCTTCTATCACGTTTAGGGTATAAAACCTCCGTTTCAGCCCTATTTTTAGCTTAAAAATGACGTTTTCTTCTCATCAAAATGACGATTCTGCCCTATTTTGGCCCTAAAAATGAAATTTTAGCCCTCTTTGTGTTATAAAAATCAAAATTCATCGTTCGGTATTCCAATTATTGGCGTAAAAGTGATATTTGAGGCTTAAAACTAAAAAAGGATAAAATAGAAAGAGTTACAAAGGGCTTTCTCATCCGGCCATATTTAATATATTCTGTGAGCTTCGAGTTCCCCACCCTGGTACGAACCGCGTGGCCCAATACCACCGAGCGATATGGGAACTGAATACATTACCCATCCCCCCATGCAAATAGATTATAAATCTTTGTGATTTGTTTAGTATGGTCTCACGATAGCTGATTAACACGTTCGGGCTTTTTTTTTTTTTTTGAGAAACGTTTTTTTTCCCCGCTGACGTCTTTTTTTATTTTGATTGTTCACCCCTCGTTAGATTGGCCGCTTTGTTCGAGGCTGAGGGTCACGATCTTACGGAGCCTTAAAAACTCCAGCGCGCGCGGGAACAAAATAAGATAGCATCTCAATTTATTTATATTCTACACGGACGCCCACCGCTACTGATTGCAGATCCGGGCCGGACTCCGGAATTTCTCGGAAGGGCACCTCGTGAGGGATCACCCACGGATATCCAGCCTTTTTCAAACGAAAAAAAAAAAAGTACCTACTGCTTTTAAGAGCTCCCAACGAAAACTTCCTTAAAAGAAGCAACAATATAGGAGGGGAAGTATAACGGAGGGGGCAGTTTAAGGGAGGGGAAGTATAACAGAGAGGGATGTGTAACGGAGGGGGAAGTATAAAGGAGGGGGAACGGAGGGGGAAGTATAACGGAGGGGGAAGTATGAGGAAGGGGAAATATAACGGAGGGGGAAGTATAAGGAAGGGGAAAATATAAGGGAGGAGAAGTATAACGGAGGAGAAGTATAACGGAGAGGGAAGTATAGTGGAGAGGGAGCATAACGGAGGTAGGAGCATAACGAGAGGGAAAAATTTTCCAACTTTTTTTTCCGAAAAATTTTCCAACTTTTTTCCGAAAAATGTTCCAACTTTTTTTTCGAAAAATTTTCCAACTTTTTTCCGAAAAATTTTCCAACTTTTTTTTTAAGAATTTTTCCAAGTTTTGTATTCAAAAATTTTTCTTAAAGTAGTTTTTTTTAATTTTCCAAAATTTTTTTCCGAAAAATTTTCCTATTGTAGTATTTTTTTTTTCAAAAAATTTTATTAGAGTACTTTTTTTTGAAAAATTTTCCAAGTTTTTAGTTTTTTTTTGAAAAATTCGGAGTTTTTTTTTTCGTTAGAAAAATTTTCCAAGTTTTATATTTTTAAAGCGCTTTTTTTCCGAAAAATTTTCTAAGTTCTTTTTCTATCGAAAATTTTTCGAAGTATCAGGTAAAAATAATGGGATTATTCCCCGAGAGGTCCCTCTCGTAAGGCGTGAAACTATAAAATTTCTCCCTACTAAAATGATAATTAATGTAAAAAAAATGATTTTTTTTCACCAAAAATTCCTAAAAAATAAATAGTAATTGGTGAAAATTTGGTGAAAATCGGACCAACGATTCGGCCGCAGCGAATTTTTTAAAATTTCAAACAGACATATCTCCGCCATTTTTTCGAAATTCAAAAATCGCCCTCGTTAGTTTCTTGTTCTCCGACTAAAGAAAATTTGGTGAAAATCTGGTGAAAACTGTGGCAGGGAAGTGTTCCGGAAAAACTACGGCCGGCCGGCACCACAGACAAAGTTGATCAACATTTTTGACCCTCCGGGGTCTGGAAAAATTCCCAAAAACCCGACGTCGAGTGTATCACAATTCTTTATGTAAGTTAAAAAAATTTCATTTAGTATGGAAATAAATCGGCTTTCCGACTCAATTATTCTAAAATTGATGCCAGAATTAACGTTAATTAACAATAATTATTTCCTTTCCAGAAAATGATTGAAAGTGGGGAGAGAAAAAACTTTTTTTTTCTTCTTCGATTTTTATCGACAATGTACGCCGGTGAAATTGTGCGGATCGGGCGGACCTTTGAAGCCTCCAAGCGATCATAATTAAAACGATTTGACTAAATTATTTTCATAAATTTTTTTCTTCCTTGAATAAAGTACGAGAGGCAAATTGGATGGGCAGAAAACCCTCGTTTTCTCATTAGCAGCCCCTAAATTAATAACCGCAGAAGCTTTTGCAGCGTGAAAATTAATTAACAGGGTTTGAAAATCATGAAAATTCAGAAATTGAAGAAAAAGAACAAAATGTTTTTTTTTTTTTTGTTTTAAAAAACTGAAGTAGCTCTTTTGCTCATTCCGAGTTCTCGCCCGTTTAAAAGCCCCCCTCGAGGTGCAACATACACCACTTAGGATCAACGTCTTCCTTTTCTTTTTTTTTTAATGCACAGTAATGGACAAACTGGCTCTATTTAGAAAGATCCCCCCGCTCTCCCCAGGCTAGTCGACATAACGAACGACGCTTTTATTTAACAGGTAGCTTAAAACGTGAATTATCGTCTGTCTTACTCGTTGAGTAGACACATACTAGTTGGATTTTTTTTAACTTTTCAGTCCAGTTGTAGGTAGAAATAATGGACAGTCTGCCGGAAGGATGACCTTGTCGCCCGTGGCGAAACTATCAAATTTCTCCCCACTATAAAAGAAAAATTTCATCTTAAACTTTTATTATTACATTTTAATTTTAATTGCGTATAATATCCTGCAAGGTAATTTATTTTAATATTAAACAATTAACCAATAATAGAGGAAGAAATGACTGTGATAATTGGTATCTCACGACGTGTTTCGGCTTAAAAAGCCTCGTCAGGGTTTTATCAAATATGAAGTGGCCGAGATTTGGTGATAATAGGACCAACGGCCGCAGCGCAGTTTTCGTTTCAAACTATCATATCTCCACCATTTTTTTGAATTTCAAAAATTCCTTCGGAGAACTTCTTCAACGTTCGCTTATATGTACTTCTTTACGTTTGTTAACCAACGATTTAGCGATTGTTTAGCCGACGATTCTGCCACTATTTAGCCGACGATTTAGCCACCCTAAACGGGTCAGATGCGTCATTTTTATGCTTATAACCCGTCAGAAACGTCATATTCGTATAGCAGAGGAGGTAGAATCGTCATTTTTATACTTATAATCCGGCAGAAACGTCATTTTCGTATACCAGAGGAGGCAGAAACGTCATTTTTATACCCCCAGAATAGGAGAAAACTTCATTTTTAAGCTCAAAATGGGGCTGAAGTAGACGTTTTATACCCTAAACGGGGTAGAGGCGTCATTTTTATGCTATTATCGGGCGAAAACGTCATTTGTATACCCCTGAGGTGGAAGAATCGTCATTTTTATACCCCCAGAGGTGGCAGAAACGTAATTTTACAAAACAAAAATGGCATAATTGTCATTTTTATACCCCAGAGGTGGCAGAATCGTCATTTTTATACCCCAGAGGTGGCAGAATCGTCTTAATTTTTTAACCCAAAATTGGCAGAATCGTCATTTGTATACCCCGGAGGTGGCAGAATCTTCATTTTTATACCCCAGAGGTGGCAGAATCGTCATTTGTATACCCCAGAGGTGGCAGAATCGTCATTTTTATACCCCAGAGGTGGCAGAATCGTCATTTTTATACCCTAGAGGAGGCAGAATCGTCTTTTTTATACCTCCAAAAGATGCGGAAACGTCATTTTTATGCGTTTGATTGCCGTATTCACTACCCTGATATCCCCTAATTAGGGTTAAAAAAAATCCCCTGCCATTCCTAATTGTTGAGAAGCCATTTTATTATTTTAAAAATTAATGTTTGATTATAAATGATAAGTTAACGAGTGGTTATGACGGTTAATGGTGGAAAAGGGAGTAGTGGGAGAAAAAATGATGTCTTTTTTTTTTTTAATTTGTTAATTAAGAGGTAGCAACGTTTTTACAGATACATGTCAGTGGTTAAGACGTTTCTAAATTAGCTTAAAATGAAAACGGAAGCCCTTGTTAGCGTTTTTTTTTTTTTTTTTTTTTTTCGAATTTTTTATACAAAAATAAAGAAGAGATTAAAATAATTTTTTTTACACTAATTTACTGTTTTTTAGACAAAAATAAGAACTAAAAAAATTTTTTTTTTTAATTTAAAATTTTTCTTTTTTCCCTGGGTTAACCTAACATTTTAGGCTGTCACAAGGGGAGGGAGCTGGGCACAGAAGGGGGATTTCGCCATATTTCCTAAAATTCTTCTTCACAACCCGGTGGTAAAACCCTTTACCCCTTCAAATTCCTTTTGTTTAATTGAGGCGCTCCGGGTTACGAAGGGCGAACTCAACAAAACGTAGTTTCGAGATAATCGCATTTTAAAGTTTTATGTTACGGGGAACTCAACAGAAAAGTCATGCCCTGGAATGGGAAAAGGAGTTGGGGACTAGGATGTGGAGTTCGCCCTTCGTACCCGCACGGATATCGCAGTTAGAGCTTTGCCGCATATCGGTTTTTACGTATTTAAAGGGGAAAAAAGGGCGAACTCAACATAAAAATTATATGGGTGTAATCACCAAGAGGTCTAGAATCTGAAAATGAAAAAAAAAATTTGTCCGATGTTGAGTTCGCCCTTCGTACCCGGAGCGCCTCAATTTTACTGGGGTTTTTATCCAATTCGTTGGGCTCATCTAGGCTGTAAAAAGGGGCGGGAGCTGGACACAGAAGGGGGATTTCGCCTTATTTCCTAAAATCCTTCTACACAACCCGGTGGTAGAGCCCTTTACCCCTTCAAATGCCTTTTGTTTAATTTTACTGGAGTTTTTATCCAATTCGTTGGGCTCATCAAACCCTATCTACATCGACTTTCATCCCCTTCCCCTTTACAGAAACAGGTGTACGTTAAAAATTACATTTGTCATAACAATTCGGCACAGTCATAACCCTCCCCAGACATAAAAAAGAGAAGAGATAACGCCTGTCAATTTGTTCGCCACCTGGAAACTTTTTTTGTGTGTGTAAAACCCCTTTGATTACTCTTTATGCTCTCCCCAGATAAATCTCCGTCCCCCTAACAATTTATGAAGTCATCTACCGGCCACCTTTTTATTATGTATGCCAATTAATTTTATCACCCTTTGAAATGAACAATCAAGCTCGTTAAGGGGTCCTTTTTACCTCATTTTTTTATTAACTTCATTTTCAAGTGAAAGTACTAGTCTGGAGCTGGCCCCGATGAGAACTTCCTAAATAGAAGGAACAATATAGGAGGGGGAAGTATTAAGGAGGGGGACTTATAAAGGAGGAATAGTATAACGGAGGGGGAAATACAAAGGAGGGGTAGTATAACGGAGGGGGAAGTATAGCGGAGGGGAAAGTATAACGGAAGGGGGAAGTTTTTTTTTTTTTTTTTTTTTCCAAAAATTTTATAAGTTTTTATTTTTTCAAAAACGCTTTTTTTTTTTTTTAATTTCTGTTTTTTTCGAAAATTTTTCAAAGGTATCAAGGTAGAAATAATGGGTTATTTGCTTTAGGGATGTGCCTCATCTAACGGGTGGAAGTATGAAATTTCTCCCTACTGAAAATACTGGTTTGAAGAGCTTCCGACGAAAACTTCCTTGAAGAGAAGTAAGAAAATGGGAGGGGAAGTACAACGGAGGGGGAATTATCAGGGAGCGGAAGTATAAGGGAGGGGAAGTATAACGGTGGGAAACGTTTTTTTTTTTTTTTTTTTTTTTTTTTTTTTTTTTTTTTTTTTTTTTTTTTTTTTTTTTTTTTTTAACTGTCCTAGTTTTTTTTTAATTTTTCGAGTTTTTCGAAAAATTTTACGAGTTTATTTTTTTTTTCTGAAAAACGTTCTAAGTTTGATTTTTCGAAAAATTTTTCAAGTTCTTTTTTCTCGAAACTTTTTCTAAGTGTCAAGGTAGAAATAACGGGCTCTTTGGCCTACGGATGTGCCTCTCGTAATGGGTAGAAGTATGAAATTTCTCCCTACTAAAAAAAATTATAATTAAAAAGTGACAATTTTTTTACACCAAAAATTCGTCAAAAATATAAGGAGTAATTGGTGAAAATTTGGTGAAAATCGGATTTACGGTTCGGCCGCAGCGAATTTTTTAAAATTTCAGACATATCTCCGCCATTTTTTCGAAATTCAAAAATCGCCCTAGTTTCTTGTTGACCAACTAAAGAAACTGTGAAAATCTGATGAAAATTGAGGCCCTAAAGTGTTCCGGAAAAACTACGGCCGGCCGGCACCACAGACAAAGTTGAGATCGGTAAAGATCAATATTCGATTTGACCCTGCGGGGTCTGGAAGTTCCCCAAAACCTGAATTGGAGGGTATCACAATAACTTCTTTAAGCAAGTTAAAAACTTAGTCTGAAAGATTGACTGTACTTCCCGTTTATTGTTCTCAAAAATGATCAAATTTTAATTTTAAAAATTGATTTCTTCGTATTTTGAAAAAACGAAATTCGCTACAAAGCCCTTTTTTCAGTTTTCTTCTCCAAAAATTAATATTCTCCAAAAATTTAATAATATCTCCTTGTACAGCTAATCTAGGGAATTATAAGATTACAAATAATTTTTTGAAATGAAAATTGGTTCAAAAAAAGAGAAAAAAAATTTTTTCATCGCTTTTTTGCACAGTTTTTGAATGAAGCGTGAGGGTGGTCTCGTTTATTATTTTTTACACGTAGTTAACACCCACGCGTTTTGAAAACAATGTCTTACAAGTTGTAATCTTTGAAAGGAGGTGGTGAAGAAGGGGTAAAAGGGTAAACATTCAGGTTGTATAAATCATAGAAGACAAGACGTTTGAGAAAAAGGCGAAGTAGTTTCAATAAACGTCAGAGGAATCGAAGTGGGACAAAAAGGGGGTTGATTAACGGCTCCCCGCGCTTCCCCGCTCACCTCCGAGAAACCATCAACCACCAGAAAACCACGACTTCCAATCCCACGCGCAATCGCGGACTTCCCGCCGGGCCGCAACACTCTTTTTACGTTTTATTTAATTTATACAGGTGGTAATGCTCTTGTTAAGTCTTGTGTGAACTTGAAAAATCGATCCACGACTAAATCTTACGAGTTCGTGATTTTCACTAGGGAGAAATAAACCGTAAATCACTTCCTATTCAAAAAATCAAGGTTGAAAAAACCATTTACATTCCTAACTAATTTAGGGGAAAACCATTTTTATCGGATTGTCAGGAGTGAGTGAGTTTAGGGAACGCTATGACCATCGATCGTCGCTATCGTCAGATTCGGCGACGATTGTCGTTAGGCTTGGGGACGATCATCGTCAACCATAGAGACTGTCTTCGTCAGGCTGTGGATAGGAGGATCATCGACGGTTTTATAGACTATCGTCGTCAGTCTTGGGGACTATCGTCGTCAGTCTTGGGGATTATCATCGTCAATCTATGGAGAATCATCGTTATTCTTGGAGACATACATCGTCAATCATAGAGACTGTCTTCGTCAGGCTATGGATGGGATTATCATCGTCAGTTGCGGAGACTATCGTCGTCAGTATTGAGATTATAGTCGTCATCTTTGGGGAGGGGAGGCATCGTTGGTCTTGGGACTATCGCCGTCAGTCTTAGGTCTTAGAGACTATCGTCGTTATCTTGCCCCCCCCCCCATCATCGTTAGTCTTGGGGACTATCGTCGTCTCAGTCTTGGGGACATACATCGTCAATCTTAGGAACTGTCTTCGTCAGGCTATGGATGAGATTATAATCTTCAGTCTTGGAGACGATCATCGTCAGTCTTGGAGATTATCGTAGTCTTCTTGGGGGGGGGGGGGGGGATCAATGTTAGTCTTGAGGACTATCGTCGAAAGTCTTGGGGACGATTGACCGGAACACTCACGGGATTGTTAGGAGTGACGTCTCTTAAGTTTAGGGAACGCTACGACCATCGACCGTCGCTATCGTCAGTTTGGGCAACGATCGTCGTAAATCTTGGGGACATACATCGTCAGTCTTGGGGACGATCATCGTCAATCTTAGGGACTGTCTTCGTCAGGCTGTGAACGGGATTATCGTCGTCAATCTTGGAGACTATCGTCTCAGTCATGAAGATTATCGTCGTCATCTTGGGGGGGGGGGGATCATCTTGGGGGATCGTCTTGTGGACTATCTTCCTCAGTCTTGGGGACGATTGACCAGAAGACTCACGGGATTGTCAGAAGCGACGTCTCTTAAGTTCAGGGAACGCTACGACTATCTATCGTCGCTATCGTCTGTTTCGGCGACGATAGTCGTCAATGTTGGGGACATACATCGTCAATGTTGGGGACATACATCGTCAATGTTGGGGACATACATCGTCAATGTTGGGGACGTACATCGTCAATCATAGGGACTGTTTTCGTCAGGCTGTACATGGGATTATCATCGTCAGTCTTGGAAACTATTGTCGTCAGTCTTGGGACGATACATCGTCAATCCTGGGGACGATCATCGTCAGTCATGGAGCCATACATCGTCAATCCTGGGGACTATCATCTTCAGTCATGGAGCCATACATCGTCAATCCTTGGGACGATCATCGTCAGTCTTGGAGACGATCGACCAGAAGACTCACGCGATTGTCAGGAGTGACGTCTCTGAAGTTCAGGGAACGCTACGACCATCTACCGCTGCTATCGTCAGTTTCAGCGACGATCGTCGTCAATCTTGGGGAGATACATCGTCAATCCAGGGGACGATCATCGTCAGTCTTAGGGATTATATTCGTCAGTCTGTGGGTGGGAGGATCATCGTCAGTCTTGGAGCCTATCGTCATCAGTGATGGAGACTATCGTCTCCAAATCGTGTCTTGGGGACATACATCGTGAGTCTCAGAGACGATCGTCGTCAGTCTTGGGGGCGATCGACCAGAAGACTCACGGGATTGACATGAGTGACGTCTCTGAAGTTTAGGGAACGCAATGACGTCACGTTAGCTCTTCCTACTCCAGCGGCCAAAAAAACCAAAGCGGCTTTTATACTCTTTGTTCTCCCTCATGCAGCCTCAATGACGTCACTATTATTTTTAATTATTTTGTGTACCCCGGGAATTTTATGAAAAATTAATGTTTATTCAGTAACAATTAAGTTAAATGAAGGCTATCTGACAGGTGCATTTTACCGAGAATTTTTTTTTAATAATTCGATTTTAATACGTTTAATTCTTTGTACACGGTCGCTAACAGTCTCTTTAATCGGCAGATGTATCCACAATTTGGGGAGAAAAATATTCCCGCTTCGCCTCCCGCCTGATTATTTTAATGACGGGTAATTGCGGGTAATAAAAATATGGTTTGAAAAAAAGAACGTGATAGGATGCATGTTCTCGGACGCTTTATTAAACGGAACATGAAAAAATTGCATTTTAAAAGGGGCAAAGAGTAATTTCGATGTTGAAAACAACCGGGAAAAATGGGATTTATCCGGAGGTAATTTGCAATAAACAACGTTAATTTGCGCTATTTAAACATGGTAATTGACGCCTTGAGGTTCATTAAAAACTGTATTTTTATTATTTTTAAATCTAGATTTTTTTCCTGAGTATGGAGGAAGTATTCGCGGATATTGAAGAAGGGGAGGACGAGATGGCGGTGGTTGCCATGACGACTTACAACCCTAACAAGGATTTCTGCTCCTAACGAACCCACCCTCCCCCAGAGCCTTCACGACAAGAAGTTTTCCCTCGAAACCTCTCCCGCCACCCTTATTTCAGACATTTCTACCTCTGCGAAAAAATAAAAATCCAAGATTCTTCCACAATCTTTTATTTTTTAAGTTTTTCTGTATTTTTATTATCTGGATAACTGCTACATTGCAGAAAATGGTTGATGTTCCATATTTTATTGAAAAAGTAGTTTGGGGCAAAAAAACTTTCGGTTTCTTGACGCCTTGAGACGAACTTAATTAAATTAATGTCGAAATTAGTCTTCATTATAATCGTAAATTATTCAAATAACACCCTTTTATCTTTTTTTAAAAAGAAAAATGGAAATTAGCCTAATGCTCAACCCCTTTTCCTTTTTTTTAAGATCGACACCGAGACTGACATTCGGGAAAGGTGTCGAGTTCACCCTTAGGCGAAGGGAAGAAGGGCGGTGGGGGGGGGGGGGGGGGGGGGACCTGCGGACACGTTGGGAGGTGTTGAAAAAATTAAGGCAGGTGATTTTATAATAAAAACCAGATGCTTAAATGTAACGAAACAACGCTGGTATAACGCGGCGTATTTTGGGGACAATTGCCGTCAGTTTTGGGGTCGATCGTCGAAAGTCTTGGGGAGAATCATCGTCAGTCTTGAAGACTATCGTTGTCAGTCTGGTGGAGGGGGGGATCATCGGCGACGATCGTCGTCTTACGGACATACCTCTTCACTCCTGGGGACGACCATCGCCAGTCTTGGGGACTACCGTCGTTAGTCTGTGGATGGGAGGATCATCATCAGTCTTGTAGCCTGTCGTCATCAGTGAGTCGATGGGAGGATCATCATCGTCAGTCTTGGGGCCATACAACTTCAGTCTTGGGGACATTAATCGTCAGTCTGTGGATGGGAGAATCCTCGTCAGTCTTTTAGACTATCGTCGCCACTCTTTTAGACTATCGTGGTCAGTCTTGGGAACATACATCTTCAGTTTTGGGGACAATCATTGTCTGTGATGGGGAGAATCATCGTCAGACTTGTAGACTATCGTTGTCACTCTGGGGGGGGGGATCATCGTCAGTTTCGGCGACGATCGTCGTCAGTATTACGGACATACCCTTCACTCCTGGGGACTACCATCGCCAGTCTTGGGGACTATCGTCGTCGGTCTGGCAGGCTGTCTTCGTCAGCTCGACTATCGTCTTCAGTCTTTAAGACATACATCGTCAGTCCTTGGGGTGATCTTCGACAGTCTTGAGGACCATCATCGTCAGTCTGTGGAAGGGAGAATCGTCGTCAGTCTTGAAGACTATCGTCTTCAGCCTGTAGATGGGAGGATCATCGTCAGTCTTGTAGACTATCGTCGTCAGCCTTCAGGACGATCGTCGTCAGTCTTCAGGACGATCGACACGAACCCTCACGGCGATCATCCCCAGACTAACGAAGACCTCCCTTTGCCCCGACTCGGGTCGCCTTCTCCAGGTTATCGTTTCGGGAGAAATTCAACGATTCTAAAAACCCTTTACCTGTAATCCACACCCTTCGTGAAAAGGTGACAGGTATGGGAACCTGTCTTACGCAACAAAAAAAAAAAGTCATCGAAAGTTTTATGGGGGTTTCGTCCCTTTTTTTCACTTTAAACCGATACGTCTCCATTAGAAAGGCCAAAAAATCTTATCGGACCCTTTAAATCAACCTGACAAAAGGGCCAGAAGGGATCTATTTGCTTTGGCGATTACTCTAATCGTTTTTATGAGCTAATACGTTGAATAAATTCGGTAAACACTTGAATTAAGAAGAAACAGCCCCTCAAATCTCCCCCTATTCAATTATGGTGGAAAGCCATTGTGACGTCATACCCCCCCTTACATCTCGAGAACTTCATTACCGCATTTCGCCTCAAAGAATTTACCACAAAAGACGTATGCGTTTAAAAACGCAACACACTTCAAGTTTGTTGCGCTCTTGACTTTTTTTTTTGCAAAGATTCCAATTAAACAGGACACTCTAGAGATAAAAAAACTTGTAGAGTTTTCACACCTTCGTTGAAAATGATGAATGTTTAACGAACCCCTTGAGAAGTAAATAATAAAAGTAAAATCTCATTGGCATTATATTTCAACAAAATTCAAAACCCTCACCGAATTGCGCTTGTATTTCTACAAGCGGGGGGGGGGGGGGGGGCATCGCCAGTCTTGTAAACTATCATCGTGAGTGGGACTATCGTCGTTAGTCGGTGGATGGGAGGATCATCGTCAGTCTGGTAGACTACGGTCGTCAGTCTTAAAGACATACATCGTCGGTCTTAAAGACATACATCGTCAGTCTTAAAGACATACATCGTCAGTCTTAAAGACATACATCGTCAGTCTTAAAGACATACATCGTCAGTCTTAAAGGCATACATCGTCAGTCTTAAAGACATGAGTACATCGTCAGTCTTAAAGACATAAGTGCATCGTCAGTTTTAAAGACATATGTACATCGTCAGTCTTAAAGACATAAGTACATCGTCAATCTTAAAGACATACATCGTCAGTCCTTGGGACAATCGTTGTCGGTCTTTGGGGCATACATCTTCCCGTCAGTCTTAAAGACATCCTTCGTCAGTCTTAAAGACATACATCGTCAGTCCTTGGGACAATCGTTGTCAGTCTTGGGGACATATATCTTCAGTCTTGGGTACAATCATTGCTAGTCTGCGGAGGGGATAATCATCGTCAGTTGGGGGGGGGGGTCATCGTCAGTTTCGGCAACGATCGTCGTCAATCTTAGGGACGTACATCTTACGTCCTGGGGACGATCTTTGCCATTCTTTGCGACCATCGTAGTCAGTCTGTGGATGGGAGAATCATCGTCAGTCCTGTAGACTATCGTCGTCAGTCTGGTCGACTATCGTCTCATTGGCATTATATTTCAACAAAACTCAAATCCCTCACCGAATTGCGCTTGTATTTCTGCGTTGAAAGATAAATATGTACAAAAGCAATATCAATCGGATGCCAATAAAAAAAACAACTTGTTTTTCCAATCGTTCTCTTTACTCTACAAAAAAAAGAAGGCGGAGAAGACATTTCTGCATAGTCTCACGATTGAACAATTACGTTTGTTGTCTCTTTTTTTGTGCGACCGTTAGAATGGTCGTCTCGGACCTTAAAAGGAAAAGAGAGAGAGGCCGTCATGGAAGGGATGATCGAAAAAAAGTAGAAATAATAAGAAAAAGCCAATAACAAGGAAACTTTCACCATGGAGAAAAAAAAAATGAGAAGCACCGCTTAGTCAGGAGAGAGAATAGTCAAAAATTAGTTGTAGTTTAAGACGGAAGAATGCGCCAAATTCTTTATATACGCTTTATTTGTTTAAAGAAGCTTTTTTGGGGAGCGTGCGTGAAACAAAAGTCATCGTGGATGATGTGGATTAACGAATGTAACCCGACTAAAGTCGACTCCGGGCTTTAACAAAAGGGATGAAGAAGCGACGAGTGGGTGAAGGAAAGGGGGTAAAAAAAAGGGACGGAAAGGGGTTGGAGAGCTTCATGTTTCCCGAGTAATGAAGCCACTTGACAACCCTCCCGAGGGCTCTTTTCCCTTCCACGGTCCGCCCTCGTATTTTTTTTTATTCCCCCGGTCGCTATACTCCCCAATGGGAATACTCAGAAACTTTTTTTTTTGTCAAATTATTTTAATAAACCACAAGGCGTGAATTCTACAATATTTTTAGAGTTCATTTTGAAGTCGGCTTAAGTTTTTAATGTTCTTAGAGAAGTTTTGATACCCTCGACGTCGGGTTTTTGGAGAAGGGTCTTCCAGACCCCGTAGGCTCAATTGAGGCGCTCCGGGTACGAAGGGCGAACTCGACATCGGACAAATTTTTTTAACTTCCTTAAAGAAGTTATTGTGATACCCTTCGGGTCTTTGGTCTTCCAGTTTTTTTTTCATTTTCAGATTCTAGACCTCTTGGTGAATACACCCATATAATTTTTATGTTGAGTTCGCCATTTTTTCCCCTTTAAATACGTAAAAACCCAAACTTTAAAATGTGAATATCTCGAAACTACGTTTTGTCGAGTTCGCTCTTCGTACCCGGAGCGCCTCAATTCGAATATTGATCTTTACCGATCTAAATTTTGTCTGTGGTGCCGGCCGGCCGTAGTTTTTCCGGAACACTTTACGGCCACAGTTTTCATTCGATTTTGACCAAATTTTCACACAAATTTCTTTAGTCGGTGAACAAGCAACTAACGAGAGCGATTTTAGAATTTCCAAAAAAATGGCGGAGATATGTCTGTTTGAAATTTTAGAAAAGTTCTCTGCGGCCGAAAAATTTTTCGAAAAAGAGAACTTTGAAAATTTCTTAAAAAAACTTATAAAATTTTTCGAAAAAAAAAAAAAAAAGAAAAGAAAACTTGGAAAATATTTCGGAAAAAAAACTTCCCCTCTCTTATACTTTCCCTTCCTTATACTTCCACTCCTTCATACTTCCCCCTCCTTTATACTTCTATATGAGAAAAATGGTCACTTTTCCGTTCTGATTTAAATTAATGAGAAAAATAGTCACTTTTCCGTATTTTTCTACTGAATTTATGAGAAAAAAAAGTCACATTTCCATTGTTGTCGTAAGAATTCCTAAAATAAGTAGTCACTTTTCAGTATTTTTCGTCCGAATTTATGAGAAAAACAGTCACATTTCCATTGTTGTCGTAAGAATCCATGAGAAAAGTATTCAATTTTCCGTATTCGCCATCAGAGTTTATGAGAAAGAGAGTCACATTTACATTGCTTTCGTAAGAATCCATGAGTAAAGTAGTCACTTTTCCGTATTTATCACCTGAATTTATGAGAAAAAGAGTCACATTTCCATTTTTGTAGTAAGAATCCATGAGAAAAGTAGCCACTTTTCCGTATTTATCATCTGAAATAATGAGAAAAACGGTCACATTTCCATTTCGTCGTAAGAATCCATGAGAAAAGTAGTCACTTTTCCGTATTTATCATCTGAATTTATGAGAAAAAGGGTCACATTTCCATTTTGTCATAAGAGAATCCATGAGAAAAGTAGCCACTTTTCCGTATTTATCATCAGAAATAATGAGAAAAACGGTCACATTTCCATTTCGTCGTAAGAATCCATGAGAAAAGTAGTCACTTTTCCGTATTTATCATCTGAATTTATGAGAAAAAAGGTCACATTTCCGTATTTGTCATCTGAATTAATGAGAAAAACAGTCACATTTCCGTATTTGTCAACTGAATTCATGAGAAAAAGAGTTACATTTCGATTTGTGTCCGAAAAGAAGGATGTTTACACAATTTGGGATGCGGTTTCCCCGAACTAGTAATTAATAAACAAACAGGAGTTCTCGAGAATCTCGTTAACCGGCTGTTTACATTCGGTTAGGCCGCAATTGTAAAAACAATAGTCGCCTTTGAAAGGGGTTAGGCGACGACTCTTCCACCCCGGCCTTCAACTCCGCTCATTACTCGGAAATCCCTTAAGTGCTTACAATCTCGAGGAAATAATTGAACCAATTTACGTTCAGAAACGCGACGGGTTTACAAGACTTGGTAAACTTGCAGATTCCAAGCGGAAAGAAAAAAAAAAAAAAGAACACAGAAAATGAAAAATTGAGTTTTTCGCCCTTTTAATGAAGTCCAGACGGAAACGGGATCGGGGGCCTTCTATGACACGGAAGAGTGATAGTGTAGGGCCCCTTAATTAGGTAACCCGAGGCGTTCGGATAGGAAATGGCCGAATGTTCGACACCTCGTACTAGCAGAAATCCGTCGGTGGTACCTCCCCCGGGGGTCAAATTGACACCCTTCACAAATATTCTCTCGTAAATTAAAACCAAAAGGGAGGAAATCGTCGTGGGTCCTCCGAATGTCGTAAAAACCGAGGGATAAAAACGATGATTTACACCGTAGGCGGAGTTCGTAATGGTTTTTCCCACTCCCCCAAACACAAAACAACCAATTAAACCGTTTTATCCAGCTTCCAGGAGTAAAATGTTCCGGAAAAACAAATTTTGAACATAACTGCAAGTCGACATAAAAAACGT
This sequence comes from Orius insidiosus, assembly GCA_014119065.1. Classification (NCBI taxonomy): domain Eukaryota; kingdom Metazoa; phylum Arthropoda; class Insecta; order Hemiptera; family Anthocoridae; genus Orius; species Orius insidiosus. The sequence goes on along the minus strand of JACGAQ010000037.1, from coordinate 495,015 downwards.
GCAAGTCACCATAACGCTTCTTACTACATAAAAACCTCACGTTATCGCCATAAAACTGTTTCTGTCATTTGGGCATAATACATCTCACCATAATCTAGAGACAGCGAAAGAGCAAGCCTACTTTCGCCGTTTAAAACGCGATTATGGTGAAACGACAAAAACCTTAAAACTTGACAGTTCACCATAATGCAATCTCACCATAAACTATTAAAAGCAAAAGAGCAGCTCCGTATTCGTCAACTGAATTTATGAGAACACTAACCACTTTTCTGTATTTTTCGTCTGAATTTATGAGAAAAACAGTCACTTTTCCATATTTTTCGTCTAAACTCATTACAAAAATAGCGCTTAATGTTCAATTATGCCGAAACGCATTATGGTTAACTACAGATTTATTATGTTCAACTGCTTTAGGGTGAAATGCGTTATGTTGAACAATGTTATCCACCCTATTTTTTAACAAAAATAATTAAAACATTATGGTTTATCAACTACCTAGATCAATGTAAATCCATAAATTTTGACCCCCCCCCCCCCCCCGAAAACCAAAAAAATAGGCAAGTTTTCTGCCACCAATCTTAAGCTAAAATTAGAAAAAGACGATTTAAAAAAATGAGGTTGAAAATTGCAAAAAGCAAATTTTGTTCTTATATCTTGAAAAATAAGAGTTTTATGAGGTATAAAAATTGATAAGAAAACTATGCACTTTTCTGTATTTGTCGTCTGAATTTATGAGAAATACAGTCACTTTTCCATATTTACCGTCTGAAATATTTACCGTCTGAATATATGAGAAAAAAAGGCCCTTTTCCGTATTTCTCAACTGAATTTATGAGAAAAGGGCCACTTTTCCGTATTTGTCAAATGAATTTATGAGAAAAGGGTCACTTTTCCGTATTCACCAACTGTATTTATGAGAAAACTAGTCGCTTTTCCATATTTATCGTCTGAATTTATGAGAAAAACAGTCACTTCTCCGTATTTGTAAACTGAATTTATGAGAAAACTATTCACTTTTCCATATTTGGCGTCTAAACTCATTACAAAAATAGCGCTTTTTGTTGAAAATTGCAAAAAGCGAATTTTGTTCTTATATCTTGAAAAATAATAGTTTTATGAGGTATAAAAATTTATAAGAAAACTATGCACTTTTCTGTATTTGTCGTCTGAATTGATGAGAAAAACAGTCACTTTTCCATATTTACCGTCTGAATTTATGAGAAAAACAGTCACTTTCCGTATTTGTCAACTGAATTTATGAGAAAAGGGTCACTTTTCCGTATTCGTCAACCGTATTTATGAGAAAACTAGTCACTTTTCCATATTTTTCGTCTAAATTCATTACAATAAATGCGCTTTATGTTCAATTATGCCGAAACGCATTGTGGTAAACAACAGATTTTTATGTTCAACTGCTTTAGGGTGAAATGCGTTATGCTGAACGGTGTTCTCCCCCCTATTTTTAACAAAAATAATTAAAACATTCTTGTATATAAACTACCTAGAGCTATGTAAATCCATAAATTTTGAATTCCTCCCCCCTCAAAATAAAAAAACCCAAAAAATAGGCACGTTTTCTCCATTGCCCGTTCACGATGTATATAGGAAAAGACAGGGCGGGAGACCACCTGCCGTTCGAACGGCACCGATCGTAGATTCTTTTTTTGTGGGCCCGCGGGTGTCAAAACAAGCGTTACTTCAACATGTAATACAGTCATTTACATTATTTACAAAACCGAGGGAGGGATCTGTCAAAACAACGAGCGGCCTGATTTATTTTGAGAACCTACTCCGTAGGGAATATAAAAATTATAAAATATTTCACGCCCGCGACGTGCGCTCAACGATAAAAATGTAAATTGTTTTCTACATGAAAAAAAAAAAAAAATCCCGGGCCTACATTTAGGTAAGACAATATCGGTATATCACAGCACTTTTTTTTATAAAAAAATAATTTCCATGTCGGCCTCTTATTCTTTTAATAGACTATTAACTTTTTTTTAGTTATTATAAAAACATCATTCCAGGGGGCCTAACTCTCCGAAACAAATGTTTTTTTTTTTTCAAAATTGTTTTATGTATTCCATTTACTTTAATTTCCTTAATAAAGTGTCTCAGGCAGTTAGTTTTGATCGGAGAAACTATTTTTAATATCGTAGAGGATTTGCGGAGTTTACATTTTTGAATTAAAGACGATTTGCGCAGTTTGCAGCCTGGTACGGGTTCAGTCAGATTATTAGTTTTTGGAACATCCCAGATTTTCACCAATTACTCCTTATATTTTTTACGAATTTTTGGTGTAAAAAAATTATCATTTTTTCCATTATCATTTTAGTAGGGAGAAATTTCATACTTCCACCCGGTACGAGAGGGACCTCCCTAGGGCAAAAATCCCATCATTTCTACCTTGATACTTCAAAATTTTCTGAAAAATTTGGAAAATATCACAATAATTTTCGTTTTCACCCAAAACCGGATTTTAATTAGAAAATGTTTTTCTCATAAATTCAGTTGACAAATACGGAAAAGTGACTGTTTTCTCATAAATGTAGACGAAAAATATGGGGAAATGACTGTTTTTCTCATAAATTCAGTTGACAAATACGGAAAAGTGACTATTTTTCTCATAAATGTAGACGATAAATATGGGAAAGTGACTGTTTTTCTCATAAATTCAGTTGACAAATACAGAAAAGTGACTGTTTTCTCATAAATGTAGACGATAAATATGGGAAAGTGACTGGTTTTCTCATAAATTCAGTTGAAAAATACGGAAAAGTGACTGTTTTTCTCATAAATTCAGACGATAAATGTGGAAAAGTGACTGGTTTTCTCATAAATTCAGACGACAAATACAGAAAAGTGACTACTTTCTCATAAATTTTTAAAACACATAAAACACTTCCAAACTGGAAGACCATTCTTTTCAAAAACTGTCTGTGGATAGTATCACAATAGTTTTCGTATTCACCCAAATCTTTGACCCCCCAAAAATGTCGCTTTCCTATAGGTTTGTGTGGTTTTTCTTAAATTTGAGAACACCGGATTTTAATTAGAAAATGTTTTTCTCATAAATTCAGATAATAATAAGATAATAAATATGGAAAAGTGACTGTTTTTCTCATAAATTCAGTTGACAAATACGGAAAAGTGACTGGTTTTCTCATAAATTCAGTTGACAAATACGGAAAAGTGACTGGTTTTCTCATAAATTCAGTTGACAAATACGGAAAAGTGACTGTTTTTCTCATAAATTCAGACGATAAATATGGAAAAGTGACTGGTTTTCTCATAAATTCAGACGACAAATACAGAAAAGTGACTACTTTCTCATAAATTTTTATAACTCATAAAACACTTCCAAACTGGAAGACCTTTCTTTTCAAAAACTGTCTGTGGATAGTATCACAACAGTTTTCGTTTTCACCCAAAACTTTGACCCCCCAAAAATGTCGCTCTTCTTATTGGTTTGAGTGGTTTTTCTTAAATTTGAGAACACCGGATTTTAATTAGAATGTCTGGACGTCATTAGAAGAGAGGAAAAACGCAAAAACCGAAACTGCCGGCGGGGGTTGACTCAAGAAACGGCCACGCTCGATGTCATTTCTGGATGCCACACATGTCGCTTTTTTTCCCATCCTTTCTCTCCCCCTGAACTATTTTTTAAAATATCGTTTTCAAAGTTTTAAATCAAATAAATGTTATTCTTGTCTTTTCTATTAATTTGTTCCTTTCCTCCGGTTAATTTATTCAACTTTTTAATAATTGATTGAGGTAGACTCGTCGATTTATCAGCCCGAAACGGGCTCTGGGCCAAACACAACCTTTTTAACCTACTTGAACCCCTAATAATTAAAAAAAAATCCATAAAATGAGTTTGTAATTAAATTTATTTGTGGTTAATAAAGCTAAAATCCACGGGAAAATATGGAAAAGTGACTAGTTTTCTCATAATCCAGTCGACAAATACAGAAAAGTGACTGTTTTTCTCATAAATTCAGATGATAAATATGGAAAAGTGACTAGTTTTCTCATGAATTCAGTTGAAAAATACGGAAAGGTGACTCTTTTTCTCATTAATTCAGAAGAAGTTTTGAGGCTTTTTTAAATCGGGAGAACACCGTTCATCATAACGCATTTCACCCTAAAGCAGTTGAACATAAAAAATCTCCATTTCAGCATAATAAATCAGAAGTTTACCATAATGCGTTTCGGCATAATTGAACATAAAGATCTCAAAAGTTCAAAAATCTTTCAGCATATTTCAACATAAAGCGTTCCGCCATAAGCGATTTTTAATAAATGCAAGTCGATATTTTATTCAAAAATTCTGACGAAAATACGAAAAGAGAGACTATTTGTTTGTTTGTTGAAAAAATACGAAAAAGTGTCAAGTTTTCTCATAAATTCAGACGATAAATATGGAAAATAAACTGTTTTTCTCATAAATTAAGTTGTTATCATAAATTCAGACGATAAATATGGAAAAGTGAGTAGTTTTCTTATAAATTCAGTTGACTAATACGGAAAAGTGACTGTTTTCTCATAAATTCAGACGACAAATACAGAAAAGTGACTAATGGGCTTAAGATTAGAAGCTAAAAACGTGCCTATTTTATGGTCAAATGCATTATGGCGAACCGCATTATGTCGACACGTATACACTATGAACCATCAGGAAAATTCAGTTTTGGTGCTTTTTTTAAACTCAAAATGAGGAGTTTCACGGTCGAACGGCGAGAAAAATTTCGTTTCGATCTCCTGATCGCTCGCGCCCTTGAACGGTAGATGATCTGGCTAAAAAAACGGTCGCGGTAGTCCAGTAAGTGCCCTCTAATTATATTGTCAGTCATTACTCGGGCCTTCCTATTAATAAACCCGTCATTTTTTTCAAAGATAGAAAAAAAAATGAGAGGCGTGAGAAACGAGATGATATTTATAGAATCGGTCCTGTCCGTAAATCATAGCCTTCTTTAAATGGTGACTTTTATGATTCTTTTGTTTCTCACATGTGACGTAATTTTTATTTTTTATTTCACCTTCATTTCCGCCAGGTTTTTCCCCAAAGAAGAGAAATAGTCACGTTGTACCCTTTTTTCCTCCTCCCAAAAAATTAGCGATTTTTTTTTTTTAGTGAAAAATGATTTTAGTGATTAATGATTTAGTCTTTTCTTTGAGACGGCACTTTTCCGTATTTATTGAGTAAATTAATGAAGAAACCAGCCACATTTCGTCTGAATTTATGAGAAAAACTGTGATTCTTACGACAAAAATGGAAATGTGACTGTTTTTCTCATAAATTCAGATGATAAATACGGAAAAGTGACTACTTTTCTCATGGATTCTTATGACAAATATGGAAAACTGACTACTTTTCTCATAAATTCAGTTGACAAATACGGAAAAGTGACTGTTTTTACTAGTTTTCTCATAAATTCAGTTGACAAATATGGAAAAGTGACTAGTTTTCTCATGGATTCTTATGACAAATATGGAAAACTGACTACTTTTCTCATAAATTCAGTTGACAAATACGGAAAAGTGGGAAAAGTGACTGTTTTTACTAGTTTTCTCATAAATTCAGTTGACAAATATGGAAAAGTGACTAGTTTTCTCATGGATTCTTATGACAAATATGGAAAACTGACTACTTTTCTCATAAATTCAGTTGACAAATACGGAAAGGTGGGAAAAGTGACTGTTTTTACTAGTTTTCTCATAAATTCAGTTGACAAATATGGAAAAGTGACTAGTTTTCTCATAAAATTTTATACCTAAAATACTCTATTTTTCGATAAATAAGAACAAAAATTAGCTTTTCGCAATTTTCGGCCTCATTATTTAAATCGTCTTTTTTTAAACCATGGCTTACTGCGCTTAAAATTAGTGACTGAAAACGTGCCTATTTTTTTTTTTTTTTTTTTTTTTTTTTTTTTTTTTTTTTTTTTTTTTTTTTTTTTTTTTTTTTTTTTAATTATTTTTGTTACAAATAGGGGGGAGAACACCGTTCAACATAACGCATTTCACCCTATAGCAGTTGGACATAAAAAATCTGTAGTTCACCATAATGCGTTTCGGCATAATTGAACATAAAGCTCTCAGAAGTTGATTTTGAGCATTTTCTACGAAGAAACAAGGAAGAAAACCCGAAAAAAAAGGATGCCACGGTTTGTAGAAAATTTTTTTTGGGGTGAATACAATTAAAAGACTATCTGATGATCGCTCATAATTAAAAACTTATAGATGGCGTAGGTATATTCATGAATTTTTATCCCATAAACTTTTAATTGGGCTTTTTTTTTCCACGCTGCTTTTCATCTCTCCTTTACAGCGAATACATCAATTTTATGACCATATTTTATTCAATTTGTGGGTAATTAGTTTTCTTTTTATGAAGGGGCGTTGGGTCAAATCAAATACCCCAAAATTATTACTTTTTTTGAGGTCAATAAACCTAAAAATCCGAAGAAAATTACTAGTTTGAATCCACTTCCTTAAAGAACATAGGAGGGGGATGTATAAAGGAGGGGAAGTATAACAGAGGGGGAAGTATAAAGGAGGGGAAGTATAACAGAGGAGGAAGTATAAAGGAGGGGAAGTATAACTGAGTGGGAAGAATAAAGGAGGGGGAAGTATAAAGGAGGGGAAGTATAACAGAGGAGGAAGTATAAAGGAGGGGAAGTATAACCGAGGGGGAAATATAAAGGAGGGGAAGTATAAAGGAAAGGGGAGTGTAAGGAGGGCCGTATAACGGGGGGAAGTACAAAGGAGGGGAAGTTTAACGGAGGGGTAATTTTTTCCACAGGCGGTTTTTGAAAAGAAAGGTCTTCCAGTTTGGAAGTGTTTTATGAGTTATAAAATTTATGAGAAAGTAGTCACTTTACTGTATTTGTCGTCTGAATTTATGAGAAAAACAGTCACTTTTCCGTACATATCGTCTGAATTTATGAGTAAAAAAGTCACTTTTCCGTATTTGTCAACTGAATTTATGAGAAAACCAGTCACTTTTCCATATTTATCGTCTGAATTTATGAGAAAAACAGTCACTTTCCGTATTTGTCAACTGAATTTATGAGAAAACTAGTTACTTTTCCATATTTATTGTCAGAATATATGAGAAAAACATTTTCTAATTAAAATTCGGTGTTCTCAAATTTAAGAAAAACCACACAAACTTATAGGAAAGGGTGATTTTAGGAGGGTCCAAGTTTTGGGTGAAAACGAAAATTATTGTGATACTCTCCATAGACAGTTTTTGAAAAGAAAGGTCTTCCATTTTAGCAGATTTTCATGACTTTTTTGTCTCAAAAGATGAAAAAGAAGGGAACTTTGGTTGTCTGGTCCATATTTAGTGCGAGTGAAAATAATATTTAGGGTGAGTACGCGTGTGGTCTAACCGGAGTGATTTAGAGGGTCGTCCCGAGATGTTTTTCCGAGTGAGGGACCGCCGATAAAAAGAAACCCGACGAGCAGACAGTTAACATGGTTATTATCATACTCTCTGCCAAAACCCGACTTACTTTATAGCTTCCGTACATCAACTAGACACCCTAGTAAAGATCAACGGATTTTAAAATTAAAAATAGTAGAGGGGGAACCACCATCCAAGGAATCTTTTTTTTCGTTACAGATGCTTCGCACATGTCTTTTTATGTAGGCCGAACGCAAAAAATGAACTTCCGCAAAACGTCAATCGAGGGTACCACAATATCTTTCATGAAACTCCTTTCATCGAAGAATCCCCGAAAAATAAAGATGCCAAGGTTTGAAGAAATTTTTTTTGGGGTGAATACGAAAAAGTGTCAAGTTTTCTCATAAATTCAGACGAAAGAGTGCTAATTTTCTCATAAATTCAGACGACAAAGACCGAAAAATGACTGTTTTTCTCAAAAGGTTTTCTGAAAAATACCAAAAAAGTGATTGTTTTTTCCCCTTTTATAAAATGAGGCAAAAGATACGAAAAAGTGACTAGTTATCTCATAGATTCAGACGAAAAAGTAGCTAGTTTCGTAATGAATTTAGACGAAAAATATGGAAAAGTGACTGTTTTTTCATCAATTCAGACGAAAGATACGGAAAAGTGATTATTTTTCTCATAAATTCAGACGACAAATACGAAAAGTGACTGTTTGTCTTATAAATTCAGTGGCAAATACGGAAAAGTGACTGTTTTCTCATAAATTCTGACGAGAATTACAGAAAAGTGACTACTTTCTAATAATTGTTGACGATAAATATGGAAAAGTGACCGTTTTTCTCATAAATTCAGACGAAAAATACTGGTAAGTGGCTAGCTTCTTCATCAATTTAGATATAGATAAAGCATTGCTTGCGAGAGGGAAAAAATGATCTAAACTATCGTTATCAGAGCATAGGATTATTCGTCGTTCCTATCGCTCCTTATAGTTACGATTTTGCTGTATTGCCAAGGTTTCTTAATACGGCAAAGTGATTAATTTTTTAATACACAAATACGGAAAAGTGTCTGTTTTTCTCATGAATTCAGATGGTAAATACAGAAATGTGACCACTTTTCTCATGAATTCAGACGAAAAATACGGAAGTGGCTAGTTTTGTAATACTTTAAACTTTACTTGTAAACTTTTTGATATTTTTCGTCTGAATTTAATTGACATATAAATTCTGACGAGTGCGGAAAAGTAGAAAATATGGCGTACCTGTTTTTCTCATAAATTCACACGATAAGTACGGAAAAGTGACTTTTTTTACTCATATATCCAGACGACTGCGGAAAAGTGACTGTTTTTCTCATAAATTCAGACGATAAGTACGGAAAAGTAGAAAAAATGGCGTACCGTTTGCCTGAGAACGATGAAAAAGCAACTTTTCCGTATCTGAAGACTGAATTTGTGAGAAAACACTCACTTTTCCGCAATCGTCAGAATTAATGAGTAAAAAAAGTCACTTTTCCGTATTTATCGTTTGAATTTATGCAAAAAGATGTTACTTTTCCGCATTTTTTTGACAGATTTTATATGAAAATTAAGTCCAAAAATTTGGAGAAATAATTATAACGGCGTACTCTTTGCCTGAGAACGATGAAAAAGAAACTTTTCAGTATCTGACGATTGAATTTATGAGAAAAAATGTCACTTTTCCGCACTCTTTAGAATTTATGAGTAAAAAAGTCACTTTTCCGTACATATCGTCTGAATTTATTAGAAAAACAGTCATTTTTCCGCACTCGTCAGAATTTATGAGTTAAAAAAAGTCACATTTCTGTACATATCGTCAGAAAATATGAGAAAAACAGTCACTTTTCCGTACTTATCGTCTGAATTTATGAGAAACCTTATTACGGCAAATAGGAGCGAAAGGAAGAACGAAGAATCCTATGCTCAGGATAATTTTTTTCCTCTCGCAAGCAATGCTCTTTCATCTAAAAAATTTCGAACCTACAGTTCACCCTCCACATCCGCCTGTGATTCTTTTGAAAATGACAGATTTTCGGTCCCCCATCATAAATAAAGAAGGAAAAAATATAATTTATTATTTTTCCAATTATTCTATCCCTTTTGATACACGCGATAAATTTTCCCGCAAGACTAGAAATAACGTGTTTGGCAAAGTTTCAACCCCTCCTTTTTTTTACGCGGATTTTCATACTGGAGGAAGTTTTTTGCATATTTTTTACTAGTTGTAATAATGTTCTGAGGCGCTTAATTTGATTGTTTCGGAATTCCAGCACCTCCGCTAATTGATGTATTGATTAAAGTGTGTTCGACTCATTAGCTACGGACAGAACAATGGAAGAAAAGGCGGCGAGGGCGGGGAGGTCACGAGGGTTAAAGCGTTAAAGTGTTTGTTTTCCTAGTTTCCTATTCACTGTTTTCCTTGAATATAAAAAAAAATCTAACACACCCAGCTGGTTAGAATTTTTTTTCGCGTGAAAACAACTGCGTAATTCTTCTCTTGAGGAAGTGGAAGCTACCTTGACATGTGTCGCCCTCTCGCGCTCCCCTTTACAAGCCAGGAAACAGACTTTCAATCAAAAAGATCGCCTTTTAGACACTTCACATATTTTTGAACAAAAAAGTGAAAAAATATACGGAGCTTAAAAAAGGAGGCAGATCATTCAAGTAGCCGATGACCAATTAAATGGTATAAAAGGTTTTCCTTGTATCCTCTCGGATATAGAAAAAAAAAGTTAAAAAACGAGGTAGGAACGTGTTGAGTTATTGGTAACACGGCACCCAAAGTTTTAAAAACATCGGCTACGTTTTATTTTATTCAAGAATTTTAAAATAGATCATAATTTTTTTCTGATTATGGGAAATCCAAAAATGGGTCCTGTGCGGATTTGAAGGCTGCGTGAAGAAGAAAGAGTCCTCAATCACTGACCTACAGAAGTCATAAATTGAGACATTTTTTGGTGGACTTAGAAGAGGGAAAAGGAAACTTTTAGGTACCTTAGTCGATTTTGGAGAAAAAAGTAACAGCTTTTCTCATAAATTCAGACGATAAGTACGGAAAAGTAGAAAAAATGGCGTACCTTTTGCCTGAGAACGATGAAAAACCAACTTTTCCGTATTTGACGACTGAATCTATGAGAAAACAATCACTTTTCCGCAATCGTCAGAATTAATGAGTAAAAACAAGTCACTTTTCCGTATTTATCATCTGAATTTATGAGGAAGATTAATTTATATAGGGCCATGTGCACTCTGACCCCTAGTGGGTCTATTGTGCGCCAATTTATGAGGAAAAAAGTCACTTTTCCGTATTTATCGTTTGAATTTATGCAAAAAGCTGTTATTTTTCCGCATTTTTCGCCAGATTTTATATGAAAATTAAGTCCAAAATTTAGGAGAAAAAATTACAACGGCGTACCTTTCGCCTGGGAATGATGAAAAAAAAAAACTTTTCCGTATCTGACGATTGAATTTATGAAAAGCAGTAACTTTTGCCACAATCGTCAGGATTTATGAGTAAAAAAGTCACTTTTCCGTACTTATCGTCTGAATTTATGAGAAAAACAGTCACTTTTCCGCAATCGTCAGAATTTATGAGTTAAAAAAGTCACTTTTCTATATTTCTCGCCTGAATATATGAGTAAAAAAGTCACTTTTCCGTACTTAACGTCTGAGTTTACGAGAAAAACAGTCACTGTTCCGCACTCTTCAGAATTTATGAGTAAATAAAGTCACTTTTCCGAATTTTTCAACCGAATTTATGATAAAAGCTGCAACTTTTTCGTATTTTTCGCCAGATTTTATGAGAAAATCACGCTTTAATGCACTTTATCCTACGAAGTTTTGAAGAAACTGTTTGACTGACTGTGTGAAACAATAATCTAGTTAAATGACTAGTATGAAAAGAGTCATTTTTCTTAGGAAAAATCGTTAAAGAGAAATTCCTTCCTACAATGTAACAGACGCTTTAAAGGATAAACTAGTTTTTTTGTCATCTCAACCTGGCCTTTTTCCAATTTTTTTTATTCCCCTCTCACGCTTTTATTTTATTAAACGGCGGAATTTCTGGTTCAAGGAAACCCATAAATCAAAATAAAAAAAATGTTTTTTTCTCTTTGTAAATAAATCATTGGTGAGTCTAGTGAATTGTTTAATTATTTATTTTATTTTTTTAAACTTTATAGGTCGAATACTTTGACATTTTGATCTTTTAAGTTCAAATCGATTTGTCAAAATTATTTTTAAAAAAGCGACCAAATATCAAGAGAGGAAAAAAAGTGATTGAAAATCACCTTTTGGCCGTAATTGATGGGGGTCCTGTTTTGAAAGGCAGAAGTCAAAAGGAGGATTTTCATGGAGTTTTAAACCCGTCGGGCATATCGATTTATCTTCATCGAATAGGAATCCTCCACTTTAAAGGTTCTTCGGGCTTTTTTTTTTCTTCATTCTTCTTCTCTTTTTACAAACGGACTGCCGTATTCTAATCAGATGAGACGAATGCGAAGGAGGGGAAGGAGAATCCGAAGGTGATCAATACAGGACTGGAGGGTCTAAAAAAAAAGAAAGGTATTTTAAAGGTGCAAGAAGCTAACGAAATCAGGCTCGTTACTCGACTGGTGGCCCTCGGCCATTTATCAACGAGGAGACTGCGGACAAGCAATGAATCTTAAAGCTTCCATCTGATCTACTTCAGCCACGGGTGATATTTCAAATCGATAAATAAACTTAACCCATCCACACAAAATCCCTAAAAAATCAAAACCTCTTAAAAAGTCACTAATCTTAAGCCCAGTAAGCCAAGATTTAAAAAAGACGATTTAAAAAAATGGGGACAAAATAGCAAAAAGTTATTTCTTTTATGCTTATATCTCGAAGAATTATATGAGTTATGAAAATTTATGAGAAAGCAGTAACTTTTCAATATTTGTCGTCTGAATTTTTGAGAAAAACAGTCACTTTTCCGTATTTGTCAACTGAATTTATGAGAAAACTAGTCACTTTTCCATATTTGTCGTCTAAACTCATTACGAAACTTGCAACTTTTTTGTCTGAATCAATGAGAACATCAGTCACTTTTTCGTATTTTTTGCCTCATTGTATGAAGGAAAAAAAAAGTCACATTTTCGTATTTTTCAGATTAATTTTTGAGAAAAATAGTTATTTTTTGGTCTTCGTCCTCTGAATTTATGAGAACAACAGTCACTTTTCCGTATTTGTCAACTGAATTTATAAGAAAACTAGTCACTTTTCCATATTTGTCGTCTAAATTCATTACAAAACTAGCTACTTTTTCGTCTGAATCTATGAGAAAACTTGTCACTTTTTCGTATATTTTGCCGCATTTTATGATGGGAAAAAACAGTCACTTTTTTCGTATTTTTCAGAAAAATGGTCATTTTTTTGGTCTTCGTCCTCAAAATTTATGAGAAAAACAGTCACTTTTCCGTATTTGTCAACTGAATTTATGAGAAAACTAGTCACTTTTCCATATTTTTCGTCTAAATTCATTACGAAACTAGCTACTTTTTTGTCTGAATCTATGAGAAAACTGGTCACATTTTCGTATATTTTGCCGCATTTTATGAAGGGGAAAAAAACAGTCACTTTTTCGTATTTTTCTGAATAATTTTTGATAAAAATAGTCATTTTTCGGTCTTCGTCGTCTGAATTTATGAGAAAAACAGTCACTTTTCCGTATTTATCATCTAAATTCATTACGAAACTATCCACTTTTTCGTCTGAATCTATGAGAACAATAGTCATTTTTTCGTATTTTTGCCTAATTTTATAATGGGGAAAAAAAAAACAGTCACTTTTTCGTATTTTTCAGAAAAATAGTCATTATTCGGTCTTCGTCGTCTGAATTTATGAGAAAAACAGTCACTTTTCCGTATTTGTCAACTGAATTTATGAGAAAACTAGTCACTTTTCCATATTTTAGTTTTGCCTCATTTTATGAGGGGGAAAAACAGTCACGGTTTTCATATTTTTCAAAATAATTTTTGAGAATAATTGTCATTTTTCGGTCTTCGTCGTCTGAATTTATGAGAAAAACAGTCACTTTTCCGTTTTTATCGTCTGAGTGCTACTTTGTCGTCTGAATCATGAGAAAACTTTTCACTTTTTCGTATTTTTTGCCTGATTTTAAAGAAAAAAACCGTCACTCTTTTTGTGTTTTTTATCATAACTTTTGAGAAAATAGTAAAAGAAAAATATTTTGAGAAAAATAGTCACTTTTCCGACTTTACTTGTCGTCTGAATTTATGAGAAAAACAGTCACTTATCCGTTTTTATCGTCTAAATTCATTTGAAAACTAGTCACTTTTCGATCTTTGACGTCGGAATTAATGAGAAAGAAGTCACTTTTCCGTATTCCTCGTCTGAATTATGAGAAAAACGGTGTAACTTTTCCGTATCTGTCGTCTGAATTTATGAGAAAAACAGTCACTTTTCCGTTTTTATCGTCTGAATTCATTTGAAAACTAGTCACTTTTCGGTCTTTGACGTCTGCATAATGAGACAAAAAAGTCACTTTTCCGTATTCCTCGTCTGAATTTAGAGAAAAACGGTCACTTTTCCATATTTATCGTTTGAATCTCTCCTATCTTTCTTCTTTTCGAAATAGAATAATTTCAAAAATTTTGAGATTTTTCGCGAGTTGTAACCATGCGCGAAAAAAATTATGTTGGCAACCTTGATAGTTTAAAACAACCGTAATTTAAGACAAATAAATCATATAGAAATCAAACATTTGTAAAAAAGCGACGAACAATTGTTTTGGCATCGTAACAGTCGTTAAGACGTTCCCGATCTCTCCTCTGTTCTTTTGCCAAATCGACTTTTCTTTTTAGACCTTCAAAAGACGTTTTTTTAATTTTTTTTTTCTTTTTCTTTCGTTACGCCTCATCAGCCTATAGCAACCACCGCATAGCTCAGTCCCAACTAGGCCCCGCAGGCTGATTAATAACCACAACCCACACGTCAGAAAATTAGAAGAAGGAACAATAAATAAAATAAACTTGTTAATAATTTATTTATTACAAAAAAAAAATTTATTCGTGCTAATAATTTTTAAAGAAATTTCATTTTTTTCTCATGTAAATAAAAATAAATATGCAAGGTAAATAGGAACACAATAACTAATATAATCATGTTTATTAACAATAATTTTTTTTTCTTTTTAAAATTTTTAAAATTTATTTACACATTACACTAAACATATATTACACCAAATTGTACAAAACAAAAATGTCCATAGATTCAAAAATTATATCACAATAAGTTTATTTTAAACTTACGCCAAATAAATATAAATTAAAAAAAAAAGAGTTCTATGGATTTTATGATTTATAATACGATTTTTGAATAGTATATACAAAAAATATACAGAATAAACCACACCTTATGTGATGTAAAGATAAATTTTCGGTGTTTATATACAGAGGAATTGTTTTTTTCATATGAGAAAAAAAAACACGTTTTTAAGATTTTCAAAATCTTAAAATTTTTTTGAAACCTCGAAATTTTGAGTTTTTCTTTTGTTTATGAAGAGCATTCTAAAGGAGATGGGCTGAGGTAGTGTTGGGGACTTCCGTGCGAGGACATTCCGTGATGGTAGGGTTCGAGGCCGGATCCAGGATCCATTTTGTCCTTACCGCCCCCGCCAGGTCCGCTTCCTTCCTGCTTCAAAACCATCCGCCTCCATTTAGCGCGTGCGTTTTGAAACCAGACCTGCAAAAAAAACAAACACATATTTTAAATAATCTGTATGTAACAACCAATCTACATGTAAAAGTCCCGTTTTCTACATAATCGAATCTATGACCGTATAAAGTGCCATTTTCTTCGAGATAATGACATTTACAGCTCTAAAAGTCCTTTTTTCTGCGAAAAAAGGCCTGAATATGCCTTATGAATATGCTGAATATGCCATAAAGTACCATTTTCTACGAGGTAACAGCATTTAAAGTTTCTTTTTCTACGAGATTATGGCCTCTACAGCCCATAAAGTTCTATTTTCTACGAATAACATCGTTGTAAGTCCCATTTTCAAAGAGATAATGGCATTAACAGCTCTAAAAGTCCCTTTTTCTACGAGAAAATGCATCTTCAGCCCTTAAAGTCCCATTTTCCACCAGGTAACAGCATTTTTTCTACGAGCTAACATCATTTAAAGTACCTTTATCAAAGAGATATTGGCATCTACAGCCCTTAAACTCCCTTTTGTACTAGATAACAGCGTTTTCAACCCTTAAATGCGCGTTTTCTACGAAATAACATCCCCTTTTTCTGCGAGATAATGGCATTTACAACTTTTAAAAATCCCTTTTTCTACGATATAACAGCGTCTTCAATCATTAAATGCCCGTTTTCAACGAAATAAAAGCATTTTAAGCCCCTTTTTCAAGAAGATAATGGCATTTACAGCCTTTCAAGTCCCCTTTTCTACGAGATAACAGCGTTTTCAATCATTAAAGGTCCGTTTTCTACGACATAACAGCACTTCCAGCCCCTTTTTTAGTAGATAATGGTATTTACAGCCTTTAAAGTCCCCTTTTCTACGAGATAACAGCGTTTTCAATCCTTAAAGGTCCGTTTCTACGATATAACAGCATTTTAAGCCCGATTTTCTACGTAATAATAGCATTTACATCCTTTAAAGTCCCTTTTTCTACGAGATGACAGCGTTTTCTACCCTTGAAGGCCCGTTTTCTACGAAATAACAGCACTTCCAGCCCCTTTTTCTAGTAGATAATGGCATTGACAGCCTTTAAAGTCCCTTTTTCTACGAGATAACAGCGTTTTCAATCATTAAAGGTCTGTTTTCTACGAAATAACAACATTTTAAGCCCCTTTTCCTACGAGGTAATGACATTTACAGCCTTTAAAGTCCCTTTTCTACGAGATAACAGCGTTTTCTACCCTTTAAGGCCAGTTTTCTACGAAATTACAGCGTTTGTAGTCCCTTTCGCCACGAGATTACATAATTTTCAATCCTTAAAGGTCCGTTTTCTACGAAATAACAGCACTTCCAACCCCTTTTTCTATGGGATATTGCCATTTACAGCCTTTGAAGTCCCTTTTTCTACGAGATAACAGCGTTTTAAATCCTTAAAGGTCCGTTTTCTACGAAATAACAACATTTTAAGCCCCTTTTTCTACGAGCTAACAGCGTTTTCAATCCTTAAAGATCCGCTTTCTACGAAATAACAGCACTTCCAGTCCCTTTTTCTTCGAGATAATGACATTTACATCCTTTAAAGGCCCTTTTTCTACGCGATAACAGCGTTTTCAAGGCCCGTTTTCTATGGGATATTGGTATTTACAGTCTTTGAAGTCCCTTTTTCTACGAAATAACACCATTTCAAGCCCCTTTTTCTACGAGCCAATTTCGCCGACGTGAAGACCTGAGTTGAACGCTTCAAGTTAGGTAGACGACATTCCTCAAAATAAGACAAAAAGAGACCCTTAGATTCGTTTCAAGGCCTACTTATCCTGTCAATTTGTAAGATATTCAGAGCCGTAAATCAAGTGTAGGACAAATTATTAAAGGTGGAGACGATTTAAAATGGAAGAATAAGAGGGGAAAAAGAAAAAGAAAAAGAAAAAAAATTCACTCTCCAGAAATGGCGAAGACGGGAGTTTCTAGTTCTGAACTGGCATCTGCGTTCGGAATTTCTTCACCTGGGCTTTCTGAGTGATCGGCCGCAATCACACCTTCCCTCCGGGCTTTAAAACCACCGCACATCAATCTCGTTTCCCCGTCCCTTCTTTTTCTATATTGAATAATCACGCCTCGTTTATTACAATACTCAGTAGACGAAATAAGAAAAGTCTATTAGGTTAACTTTGAAAAATTACTTTTTAAAAAAATAGTCCCTAGTTATCGACAAATTGCATGTATTTCATCCTTTTAATATAAATCTACGTCGAAAATTACGGTTTACGTCACTCAAATGATTTTTCTTCCTAACCTAAATCATTTTTTCTTACTAGTATACTTAAAATTTAAATGTTTAAAGGATGGGCTTATTGATCTTTCGACACTCCTTAGCAATGCTGGCGTTGCTTGAGCCCCAAAACTCTCATCCTCGTTCAATAGGCAAAAAAAAACAATTTTTTTCACCTGATTTTCCATAGTTTTTCAACGGAAAACCCTATTTTTTCCCGACTTTTGGGACGAGAAACTCCCTTCTTAGAAACTCCTTTTGAAATTTGTTTTTTCGGCGTTTTTTCGTCTGAATTTATGAGAAAACACAGCCACTTTTCCGTATCTGTCGTCTGAATTTGTGAGAAAAACAGTCACTTTTCATATTTTTCGTCTGAATTTATGAAAAAAAGTCACTTTTCCGTATCTGCCGTCTGAATTTGGGAGAAAAACATTCACTTTTCCGTATCTGTTGTCTGAATTAATGAGAAAAACAATCACTTTTCATATTTCTTGTCTGAATTTATGGGAAAAAAGTCACTTTTCCGTATCTGTCGTCTGAATTAATGAGAAAAACAGTCACTTTTCATATTTCTTGTCTGAATTTATGGGAAAAAAGTCACTTTTCCGTATCTGTCGTCAGAATTAATGAGAAAAACAATCACTTTTCATATTTCTTGTCTGAATTTATGGGAAAAAAGTCACTTTTCCGTATCTGTCGTCTGAATTAATGAGAAAAACAGTCACTTTTCATATTTCTTGTCTGAATTTATGGGAAAAAAGTCACTTTTCCGTATCTGTCGTCAGAATTAATGAGAAAAACAATCACTTTTCCGTATCTGACGACTGAATTTATGAGAAAAACAGTCACTTTTCATATTTCTCTTCTGAATTTATGAGAAAAAAAGTCACTTTTCCGTATCTGTCGTCAGAATTAATGAGAAAAACAATCACTTTTCCGTATCTGACGACTGAATTTATGAGAAAAACAGTCACTTTTCATATTTCTCTTCTGAATTTATGAGAAAAAAGTCACTTTTCCGTATCTGTCGTCAGAATTAATGAGAAAAACAATCACTTTTCCGTATCTGACGACTGAATTTATGAGAAAAACAATCACTTTTCCGTATCTGACGACTGAATTTATGAGAAAAACAGTCACTTTTCATATTTTTCGTCGGGGAAAACGCCTTAAATTCCCCTGTAAAAAGAGTTTTCTTGAAGAAAATGCGAGGAAAATATTCCTAGCGAAAGGGGGATTAATCTAAGTGCCATTATTTCGTAGAAAAAGGGACTTTAAGAGCTGTAGATGCCATTATCTCGTAGAAAATGGAAATTAAAATTATGTTAGCTCGTAGAAAATGGGCTTTTAAGGGCCCGGCCGTAGATGTCATTATCTCTTAGAAGAGGTTTCTAGTATAAAAGAAAACCAATCTAAAAATCGAGAAAAACCTTCCAAAAATACAGTAAAAATTGTGGTTTTTGAGACAAAAACTCAGGAAAACTTTCAAAAATTCTAAAAACGGAGGTTTTAGATTTTAAAAAAAGTCCAGTAAAAAGTGAAAATTTGTGTTTCTGAGACTAAAACTAAGGAAAACTCTCAAAAATCCTAAAAATGGTGTTTTTTGGAAAAAAAAATCAAAGAAAAAGCCAAAAAAGAAATAAAAACTTGGAGAACACCGAGGATAAACTTCCATCAGTTTTTATTTCTCTGGGTACATAAAAATGATTTCCCAAAGGGATCGATTTTCATCATCTCCTCCCCATTTTTTAAATATTTCTTCTCCCTCTTTTTTTTTCTTGCGCAATAATTAATTTATCTTTTTTCTCCCCGTAGCCATTAAATTCTTTCACTCGGATGCTCCCGCGGAGAGTAAAGAGTTGTTTGCCCGCTTCCTTCAGGATAAACACTCCCTCTTGTTTGCAACTAAGGGAATCTCCTCACCGTTCAAACAAAAACCCTCCCCCTTCGACTTCTTTATAAAAACCCGATTGCATATTCACTCAAAAGCCTTGAATTTTTCTTTGATTAGAAAGTCTGTTTTCACTTATTTTTATAAATAAATCTACGATAGGGATCAAAACAGAAGGATTAGAAGGGGAAATTAATTTCGCCCGCTAATGGAATGAAGGAAAAACCTTTTTGGTGTGAAGAAAAAGACCACCTGGACACTTAACGGGAATGCGGGTTATTTGTAGGTACCCTTATAATAAAAAAAGTACTGTCTGGAGCTATCCCCGACGGGAATATCCTTAAAAAGAAGGAACAATATAGGAGGGGGAAGTATTAAGTAGGGAGAAGTATAAAAGAGGGGTGAAGATTAACGGTTTGGCTGCAGTTTTTGAAATTTCAACGAATTCAGAAGTCTTTTCCAGACAGAATTGACACTTTTTCTCATAGATTCTGACGAAAAAGACGTAAAATTAGTCTTTCCTCATAGATTCAGACGAAAAAGTGACTGTTTTTCTCATTAATTCAGACGAAAGATACAAAAACTGACCGTTTTTCTCATAAATTCAGACGAAAGATACAGAAAAGTGATTGTTTTTCTCATAAATTCGGACGACATATACGGAAAAGTGACTTTTTCCATAAATTCAGACGAAAAATTTGAAAAAGAACTGTTTTTCTCATTAATTTAGACGACAGATACGGAAAAGTGATTGTTTTTCTCATAAATTCAGACGAAAGATACGGAAAAGTGATTGTTTTCCTCATAAATTCGGACGACATATACGGAAAAGTGACTTTTTTCCATAAATTCAGACGAAAAATATAAAAAGTGACTGTTTTTATCATTAATTCAGACGAAAAATACGCAAAAGTGGCTGTGTTTTCTCATAAATTCAGACGAAAAGACGACGAAAACCAAATTTTTAAAGGAGTTTCCAATAAGAGAATTTCTCGTCCCAAAAGTCGGGATTAAATTGGGTTTTTCCGTTGAAAAGCTAAGGAAAATCCGGTGAAAAAAAAAAAAATGTTTTTTTGGCCTAATGAACGAGGATAAGGGTTTTGGGGCTCAAGGAGGGGGCAGTATAAAAGAGGGGTGAAGATAAACGGAAAGTGCATACTTTCGCAATTTTTTCAAAATTCAAAAATCGCCGAAGTTAATAATTTTCGTACCTGTAGGACTCTTTTGGGGAGGCCGGTCTTTTGAGAAAGCTGCTTGAGATCTTTCGCATCCGGATTATGATTGATGGCGAAATAGGACTTCATCGTTCGAAGCTGATGGTGCTTAAAAGACGTCCGCATCCTTTTAGTCCTCTGATGATGTGAGCCGTTCGGACCTCCCATCCCGGGCGTCCCTGGACCAAACGCCACGTCAAGGTACGACTCCGTATTTAAATCTGAAACATAAAAATAAAAAAACGTATTAAAATTATGTGCGGACATTATGGAAATCTAATGTATCCTAAGATCGGACCACCCAATGGAAAGTCGTGCTCTTTTACTATACCTTGTCACGCCATCCCCAGATACTCAATTCGATAATAAACTTATGTATTCAACTAAAATTATTAAAATTAACTCAATTTGACTGAAAACGTTAAAAAAAATTAACCATCTAGCATGAACGAAGAAAGAAGGTCACTTTTCCGTAGTTGTCGTCTGAATTTATAAGACAGACAATCACTTTTCCGTATTTTGTATGAATTTATGAGAAAACAGTAACTTTTTGTGTTTGTCGTCTGAATTTATGAGAAAAACAGTCACTTTTTCATATAATTCGTCTGAATAAACTCCTAAAAATCCGGTAAAAAGTGTATTTCTCGGTCGAAAGAAGCCGAAAAAATCCCCCTTTCATTAGCCCAACATTTTTGGCATATTTTTCATTGATAAAAAATGAAGAAAAACGTGATTTTTTTTTTTTTTTGAAATTTGCAACTTTTCCGTATTAATCGTCTGAATTTATGAGAAAAACAGTCACTAGTAGTATCTACTATGTCACTGGATTAATATCCGTTTTGGTTGTATTTTGGCGTTTTCAGTTCCCCAAAAATGGATTTTTTAGGGAAATTTTTATGTTTTTTTCACAACCAATGACCAAATTTTGTGCTTTTTAAGACGAAAAATACGAGAAAAAAACATACAAACTAAAAATTTTTTGTGGGGGACCACCTTTTGATTGCTCCAGGGTGACTTGTGTGGGAAAGTGCGACGATCTGTGGCCGAAGCGTCGCGGCAAAAACGATCTCTCGGGATCAACGAGCCGCATAGCCCGTGCCCAACGATTTTTTTTTGCCCCGAAGGATCACTTACAGCCATCTTGTCCCGATCGACCGCAAACGGAGAGGATGAAAAAAAGTCAACTGTGATCACCGGTTTCCTTTCGAATTCCGAAGGTAATCGGATCAATGAGTCATCACCCGTGTTTTCCCACACTTTTTTAAGGTAGATTTTTTTCTATTTACTTGTCTGGAACTTCCTTTATGTCTCCCTTATCCCTTCAAACACGAAAAATACGAAAAGTGACTGTTTTTCTCATTAATTCAGACGACAGATACAGAAAAGTGACTGTTTTCTCATAAATTCAGACGACAGATACGGAAAAGTGACAGTTTTTCTCATAAATCCAGACTTCAAATACGGAAAAGTGACCGTCTTTCTAATATATTCATGCTAGATCGTTAAATATTGAAAGTCTGGAACTTCCCTTATGTCATCGGGGGAAAACTGGACGGCTGGCCGGCTCCAGAGACAAAGTTGCGCTCAATAAAGAGTATTTATCCCTTCAAAAAAAGAACCCTTTGCTTTTTTATATACACAAAAAGTGGGCAAAAAAGCCACACAATGACCCTTTTAGGCTTTAATCCCATGTCAGGACGTTTTCTTGACAAAAGGGACTTGAGGAGAGAGAAAAAGGGTTCGCTCGTAAGAGGTCGTAGGTCGCCCACTCACGCCATTAAGCGAAACCGGAACAACAATGGTGATAAAACCGGTTTCTCCCTTCTGGAGTGCAGATGTCGCGCGGATCCCCCGCCGAGACGGCGGAAACCCAAACAATAACAGAAAAACGATATTATAAAAATACAAACAGAGCAAAAAAGAATCAAAGATTACAAACACCTGCCTTAATAGAAAAGGCCTTTATTGTATTCAAGTGGTATTAACCCTGCTATCACTGAAGGCCCTCAAGTACTTAACACCTCCGGGTTTATAACACTTGAAAATCTCTCTCGTAAAATCATTTCCGACAATCCCTTTCACTTTTATGTCCCACTAAACCTTTTTTTTTGGGGAGAGACAAGAAGGTTGTATTTTTTTTTATGGATAAATAGGCGTGAGAGCAGGAAACCACTTGAACCGAATAAACCAACAGCCAGAAAAAACCGAGCACGTGAGACACCACCGCAACACACAAAAAACTAATCAACCTATTTCTATATCTAAACATCAAAATCAAGTTTCAAATTTCTAAAAAAATAACGTTTTTCTACCTTTTTATCAATAAAAAATATGCCAAAAATGTCGCGCTTATGAGAGCGGGGTTTTTTCGGCTTCTTTCGACCGAGAAATCCACTTTTTACCGGATTTTTGGGAGTAAATTCAGACGAAATTACCAGTTAAGTTAAACTTTTATTTCTTTTTAGTAAGAAATTACCGGTTAAGTTAAACTTTTATGTTTTTCAGTTAAAAATTACCAGTTAAGTTAAACTTTTATTTCTTTTTTACTTAGAAATTACCAGTTAAGTTAAACTTTTATTTCTTTTTTTACTTAGAAATTACCAGTTTAATTTCACACTTTTATTTTTTAGGTTAAAAATTACCAGTTAAATCAAACTTTTATTAATTTAAGTTAAAAGTTACCAGATAAATTAAACTTTTTTTTCTACTATTTACATGATTCACATTTACAGTTGCTAAAAAGCGTATTTTTGTCGGGGAAAGAAGGAACTTGAAATATTCGCCACCTGCATCTTGGTAGTAAAACGATAAGTTACGACAGCAATGAAAAATCGTCCGTTTAACCCGTTTTACAAGCTTTCACAGTCAAAACAAAAGGTAAAACCACCTGCTGTGGCATTAATTCAATTTGCTTCTTTACGACCACCCTATTTTACGTTTTTTTCAACATTTTTCAGTCCTTCAGAAAAAAAAGTTGGTAATTAAAGTATACAAGTGTTCAATTGTGTATTTTCCAATTACATTTATACGAACACGAGTCGTAAATTTATAAAATGTTTATGATCTCTCGTAAATCGAAATGAGTTTCGCATTTTTTAAAAAAAAGCACGGTTACAATATAGGAAGGTTGTTTTTTTGTTTAAACGTTTTCTCCCTTTAAATCAGCTTATGTGGGATTATTCTCGTTTTTAGGTGGGGAGGAGAGGAAATCTATTCAGGGTTTTTATCTTTGTCCTCCATGCTTACCAGTAATCCAAATATAATTAGACGTCGTCCTGAACGGATGGGAAAGAGAGAAAAAAGAGCCCTCACCCCATTTTGGCATTCGGAAACACCGGAGGTAAAACGTTTGAGAGGATTTTCTACCAGAAAGAGGATTTTAAATGCAATTTTAATTGGCCACGTCAGACATAAACAATAAAAATAACAAAAAAACAAATTTATTTATATGAAATTCTATAGAATTAAAAGTTGTGAAATATTTAGGAAAAGTCAGCTTTTTTTGAACTTAAAAAAATTTCTTTTGCTACTTTTCACGAGCAAAAAACCGCAAAAATCCCCGTTTTCACTCAGGGGAACATCCTCTTCACGATATTTCATAATTTTTTATTGATAAAAAAGGAAGAAAAACGTTATTTTTTTAGAAATTTGAAACTTGATTTTGATGTTTAGATATAGAAAAAGATTGATTAGCCTGAATTTATGAGAAAGAAAGTCACTTTTCGTATTTGTCGTTTGAATTTATGAGAAAACCAGTCACTTTTCCGTATCTGACGACTGAATTTATGAGAAAAACAGTCACTTTTCCGTATCGCCGTATGAATTTATGAGAAAATAAACACTTTCCGTATTTGTCGTCTGAATTTATGAGAAAATAAACACTTTCCGTATTTGTCGTCTGAATTTACTCCCAAAAATCCGGTAAAAAGTGGATTTCTCGGTCGAAGAAGCCTCAAAAACCCCCCTCTTATTAGCACAAAATTTTTGGCATATTTTTCATTTATAAAAAAGGAAGAAAAACGTTATTTTTTTGAAATTTGAAACTTGATTTTGATGTTTAGATATTAAAAGTTTAACTTCACTGGTAATTTCTAACTTGAAAACACAAAAGTTAAACTTAACTGGTAATTTCTAACTAAAAAGGAAATAAAAGATTAACTTAACCGGTAATTTCTACAAAAAGAAATAAAAGGTTAACTTAACTGGTAATTTCTAACTAAAAAGGAAATAAAAGTTTAACTTAACTGGTAATTTTTAACTTTAAAACATAAAAGTTTAACTTAATTGGTAATTTTTAACTTTAAAACATAAAAGTTTAACTTAATTGGTAATTTTTAAGTAAATAAGAAATAAAAGTTTAACTTAACTGGTAATTTTTAACTAAAGACGAAATAAAAGTTTAACTTAACTGGTAATTTTTAACTCAAAAAGAAATAAAAGTTTAACTTAACCGGTAATTTCTAACTAAAAAATAAATAAAAGTTTAATTAAACTGCTAATTTCTTACTTTCTCTATAAAAACTAAAATAAATAAAAGTTTCAATTCCTGCGAAAATTCGAAGGGAACGACATAAAATCTTGCATACTGAGAAAATTGATAAAAACAATCAAAAATTAGGTAAAACAGATTGTTTGGAACACAGTTTTACCAACTTAACAAAACTCGAAATGAGCATATGTTTGGTCTCTACAGTTGGCTGCCTGCAATATGACCAAATCTTCCAACTTGGAGGCAAATTTTACGGTATTCTAATAAAAAGGAAATCGAAAAAAAAGTCGCTCTTGATCTATAAATAACATTTTAAATAAAAAAAAATATAATTTTCATCAAGTTGTCAAGTCGAAGGCGGTCAGTCGTAAATAATGGTTTCTTTACCGGGAGCCTCTAAGACCTCTCTTACATATGATTAATCCTACACGTCCGAGCTCCCTGTGCCGGCCAACAGATAAGAAACTACATTAACAGGATCTATTTACATGATTCACTTTTATGCGAAAACGTAGGCGTATCTACAACTTTCCGCTTTTTTATGGTAAAAACGATCTTAATATAAAACGTGAAAGGTTTAAAAAAGCGGAGTTTTTATTGGTGTCTTTAATAGAGTGAATAAAGTCTGGTTTTGTGAGAAGAATTTACCTAGATTTGCGGTCATTCCTTCGAGATCTTTGGGTTTCTTCTTTCTGGGCCTTCCTTTCTGCCTGGGGGCTGGATTCCCGTTGAAGAATCCTCCCATTTGACTGGGTCGTTCGGCGGCAGGGAGGCGTCGGATGAGGTGCGAGTCGTGGGTGGAATTCGTTTTGGTGAGGAAAATGCGGGTCGGGAATCGGCGGTGGCGGATACGGAGAAAGAGGCGGGAGTTCGGAATAATGAAGGCGGCAAAAGACAGCACCCTCGCGCATACCGAACGTGTCTCCTTTTGTCAGTAAAGACGAGCAGACCGCGCACGTAAAACAGTGGACGTGGAAGACCAACTCGCGCGCCCGCATCACCAGCTCCGATGAGAGTATCGCCGCCTGACATCTCGCGCATCTCTTAATCCCGAACAGCCTGTAACAAAAATGAAAAATCCGTTATCGACAACCCTTTTCTTTTCAAAAAGTGGGAGGGGCTACCTAACAAATACAGAAACAAAATAACATAAAGGACAATGAAGATTTCTTTACAGACTCTCCGGGGTGCCTCTTTTTTTCATTTCCCTCCCGTTGTTGAGCCCGACATAATAGAACGGCTTGAGGTTAACCCGAACACCCTCAAAAATATTTACTCAAATTCACTATAACGTAATAAGTTAAAGAGTCCGTGAGGCCCGTGAGCGATAATAGATTCATCAGCGTCTGTGAGCCGGGAGGTCTTGTTCCGCCTATTTCCGCCTGCATCTTGGAATTTATGGCAAAAAAGTAGACTCTCCTTAACTTTTTCGTATTTGTCTGAATTAATGAGAAAAACAATCACTTTTCCGTATTTGCCGTCTGAATTTATTAGACAAACAGTCACTTTTCGTATTTGTCGTTTGAATTATGAGAAAAATAATCACTTTTCCGTATCCGTCGTCTGAATTGATGAGAAAAACAGTCACTTTTCGTCGGAATCAATGAGGAAAGACTAATTTTACGTCTTTGTCGTCAGAATCTATGAGAAAAACAGTCAATTCTGTCTAGAAAAGACGTAAATGTGGCCGTTTTTCATACATTTCAGATGTTATAATAAATTCAGACAAAAAATGCCTGAATTTATGAGAAAAGAAGGTCACTTTTCCGTATCAGTCGTCTGAATTTATGAGAAAAACAGTCACTTTTCGTAGTATCGTCTGAATTTATGAGAAAAATAATCACTTTTCCGAATCTGTCGTCTGAATTGATGAGAAAACAGTCACTTTTTCGTCGGAATCTAAGGAAAGACTAATATTACGTTTTGTCGTTTTTCGTCAGAATCTATGAGAAAAACAGTCAATTGACTGTTTTTCATAGATACCGCCGAAAAAGTGACAGTTTTTCTCATAAATTCAGACGACAAATACTGAAAAGTGACCTTCTTTTTCATAAATTCGGGCATTTTTTGTTTGAATTATTTATAACATCTAAATTTGTACGAAAACGGCCACATTTACGTCTTTTCTCGACAGAATTGACTGTTTTTCTAATAGATTCTGACGAAAAAGTGTATGCTTTTCTCATGAATTCGGACGACAAATACGAAAAAGTGACTGTTTTAACTCAGACGACAGATACGGAAAAGTGATTGATTTTCTCATAGATTCTAACAAAAAAGACGTAAATTTGTCTTTCCTCATTGATTCCGCCGAAAAAGTGACAGTTTTTCTCATAAATTCAGACGACAAATACGAAAAAGTGACTCTGTTTACTCACTCAGACGACAGATACGGAAAAGTGATTGTTTTTCATAAATTCATGCGAAAAATACGGAAAAGTGACTGTTTTTCTCAAATTCAGACGACAAATACGAAAAAGTGACGAAAAAACGATTAAATTTGGGCCTTTTTATGTCTACATGAATATCAGATACAAAAACGGCCACTTTTACGTCGGAATCTATGAGAAAAAAAGACTTACATCTTTTTCGTCAGAATCTATGAGAAACATTTTTTTTTAGGCTTCTCCATCTGAATTTATGAGCAGATTTGTTCAGAAAATTTCCATTTCTGCGTCTTTTCCGTCTGATACAATCAGAAAATCGTATACAAAAAATTTTTTTATGTTTTTGTAGGAGGAAACATGCCACCTATCTCATTTTTGAATCAGTCACGTGTCCTACGTGTTCGTAACATAATATTTTGACTAGAAAGAGGGAAAAAGAAGGAAGAAAAAAGGGAAAAAAATCGCGATATACAGCATTCAACGCGATAAAACATCCTCGACTATAAAAGTTTGAGTGATTTAAGTTTATGGTCGGACGGGACAGAAGCGGGGCCCGACTCTTTTCCTCCTGCAATCTCAAGCATTAACTCGACCATAAATTTCCCCTTCGCGGAATCCAGACTACGAATAACAATAATTTTTTTTTCTTACTATTTAACTTCTACACCCTTTTAGAATCAAAAGATAAAAAATTACGCGTGTCAGAGTTGAACAATAGACTTTAATTAGTCACATTTGAATATCTCCGTATGCAAAATATTTTTTTTTAAAGCGCCCGTTTTTTTTTTCAAGATGGGAAAAGATAATTTAATTTTATACGATAGCCTTAACCTGTTCATAGTCCATAGGTCTTAAGAGCAAAATTGTATAAAAAATATTAAAACAACTTAACACTCTCAGCGCGGGTCGATGTATACATTGAGTAGAAAGTTCCTTTCTCGGGGCGGCTCGATGTATACATCGACCGTTCATGCGTCTTTTAAAAAGCGATTTTCGATGCTTAAAGCGTTGAATTTCGCTCAACCGTTGACATACGTTAATTCTTAAAGGGTTTTTATACCTAAATACGGCCTTAGCTTGACTCTAGACCTTTTTCTTCATTTCGATTTGACTTTCTAAGTAGACAGTTGAACCAGCTACTTCACGGAGACGTTTTCAGTTCAATTTTGGATTACTTTTCTACTTTTTGACTGTAAGTTTTTTAAAATAATAATTTTAAAACTATTAATTAACTTATGATCACAACTTTTTGCCGTTTTTATTAATATTTAGCTTTTAGACCAAAAGAGTAGAAAAAACCAAAAGCGTTCCTTCTCATAATGGGACCTTTTACTATTAATTTCGGGTAATTTCTTTAAAAACTTTTTAATTTTTTGTTCTAAGTTAAATTAAACACAAAATTATTATTAGATACAACGATCATAAGTTACAATCATTTTTTAAAGTATAATTAAAAAAAAAAGTAAAGACTTCCTAGCGGCCAGGAGCAGTGGCGAATTCGGGAACTAAAACTATGAACGGTAGCAGTTCGTTCTATGTTTCACTCTAAAAACAAGTTCGTTACTTTTTACCTTTTCCAACTTTATTAGGGCCTAAGATTCATTTAGTTTTTTAGTAGATTTTATTTAAAATATTCACTTTTATTAATTATTTTAGTTTTTGCACTTAAAAAAAAAAAAATAAATACCCATTTCCGCTCTTCAAAAATTTTAAAGTATATCAACTTTTCATTATCGTAGTGATCCGCGCAGTTTTTTTTTCTATACAATTTTTTTTTAACGTTTTTACCCAGGTTTTCACCGGATTAGAGATAATCTTTACTACTTACGTATTAAGAGCCCGTTTTGACAAAAAAAATCGTTAAATTAACTAAAGTTTCCTTTCTAATCCCAACGGTTTTTCGGGAATCCCAAGCCGTTACAAATGGCTAGTGACTTTATTTTTATTTTTTGTCATCAGAAAAGCAATTTTGAATAATTTGAGTAGGTACCAAAAATATTTCGCACCCGTGAAAATGTATCCACACGAAAATATATAACGAGCAAATGTAATAATATAAAAAAAAATTAAGCTAATGGCTAAAAGTAATAGATTGACCACTTAGAGAAGTTGATCCTAGTAACCGTTCCAAAATAGTATGAGAAGGGGAATTCATTGCGGGATTGCCTACAAATCTGATCTTTTGTGAGGGATAATTAAGCCTTATTTTGGCATAATTAACATGCCAAATTAATTTTATACTTCATTTTAATGTTTTTGGAGGAATTAAGTAGTTTGACGAAAAAAAATTTTCCCGCCCCAGGGTGAGATTTGCCAGTTGGGCTTGCCGCGCTGAGAGTGTTAATATATGGAATAGATTGAATCCGACGATTTTTTTTTATTTTATATTATTCATAGTTTTTTTTACACATTAATGCACCCTTGACGTGGAACTCTGATGAATATGATAAAAAAATTACAAAATTTTTTTTCTCGTTATGACGTAGAGACAAAAGTCACCGTTTTTTTTACAAATTCAGATCTGCGCAATTTTTGCACATTCTGCTTTTTTTAAGATCGGTCGGATGGGATTCGATTGGATAGTGGCACTGAGAAAAAGGGAAATTTCAGGGTATTTTTTTCTTCCGAATCTATGATTGTGCTTTTTTTCCTTCTGAATTTATGAGAAAAAGGGAAATTTCAGGGGTTTTTTTTTCTTCCGAATCTATGAGTGTGCTTCTTTTCCTTCTGAATTTATGAGAAAAAGGGAATTTCTGGGTTTTTTTTTCTTCCGAATCTATGAGTGCTTCTTTCCTTCTGAATTTATGAGAAAAAGGGAAATTTCTGGTTTTTTTTCTTCCGAATCTATGAGTGTGCTTCTTTTCCTTCTGAATTAATGAGAAAAAGGGATATTTCAGGGTACTTTTTTCTTCAGGATATATGAGTGTGCTTCTTTTCTTTCTGAATTTATGAAGAAAAAGGGAAATTTCAGGGTTTTTTTCTTCTTCCGAATCTATTAGATAATTCGTGAGTCTTTTCCTTCTGAATTTATGAAAAAAAGGGAAATTTTATGGTATTTTTTTTCTTCCGAATCTATGGGTGCGCTTTTTTTCTCTGAATTTATGAGAAAAAGGGAAATTAAAGAGTTTTTTTTTCTTCCGAATCAATGATTGTGCTTCTTTTCTTTCTGAATTTATGAGAAAAGGGAAATTTCAGGGTGTTTTTTTCTTCCGAATCTATGAGTGAGCTTCTTTTCCTTCTGAATTTATGAGAAAAAGGGAAATTTTATGGTATTTTTTTCTTCCGAATCTATGAGTGCGCTTCTTTTTTCTCTGAATTTATGAGAAAAAGGGAAATTTAAGAATTTTTTTTCTTCCGAATCAATGAATGTGCTTCTTTTCTTTCTGAATTTATGAAAAAAAAAGTGAATTTTGAGGTTTTTTATTCCGTATCTATGAGTATGCTTATTTTCCTTCTGAATTTATAGGAAAAAGGGAAATTTCAGGGTTTTTTTCTTCTTCCCAATCTATGAGATAATCTGTGCTTCTTTTAACTTCCTCAAGAAGTTACTGTGATACCCTCCGACCCCCTGTTACTAGAAAAGGGTCTTCCAGACCCCGTAGGATAAATCTGATCTGATCTGAGCGGCCGTGAAGTGTTCCGGAAAAAGTGGCGACGGACGGCCGGACGGCCGGACGGCCAGACGGCCGGACGGCCGGACGGCCAGACGGCCGGACGGCCGGACGGCCGGCACCACAGACAAAGTCAGGATCGGCAAAGATCACTTATCAGATTATCCTACGGGGTCTGGAAGACCCTTTTCTAGTAACAGGGGGTCGGAGGGTATCACAGTAACTTCTTGAGGAAGTTAATAATCTGTGCTTCTTTTAACTTCCTCAAGAAGTTACTGTGATACCCTCCGACCCCCTGTTACTAGAAAAGGGTCTTCCAGACCCCGTAGGATAAATCTGATAAGTGATCTTTGCCGATCCTGACTTTGTCTGTGGTGCCGGCCGTCCGGCCGTCCGGCCGTCCGGCCGTCCGTCGCCACTTTTTCCGGAACACTTCACGGCCGCAATTTTCATCCGATCTTCACCAAATTTATACACAAGCTTCCTTTCACAGAAATCTTGAAAATGACGAGAGCTTTTTTCGAAATTTTCAAAATGGCGGAGATATGACTGTTCAAAGATTTAAAATGAGCGCTGTGGGCGTACTGTTGGTCCGATCTTCACCAAATTTTCACTAAACATCCTTGAATTATTTAAAAATTTTCCATGTTTTAAAATTTTAATTTTCCAAAATTTTTTTTACTTAATAATTTTTCTAGGCAGAAATGTGAGTCACTTCGCCGGCTCGAGGGCGGCCTCTCTTTGGCTAACCGTACTGAATTTCTACCTTGATATAAAATTTTCAAAATAATTTTTTTTTTTTTTTTTTTTAACTTCCTCAAGATTTTTAACGGAAAATAAAATGGCGATTTATTAGGTACTTAATTTTATTTTTTTTTTCAAAAAACAGAAAACGAACAACAAAAAATACCTAAAATTTCTAACTTCCTCAAGACTTACTGCGATACCCACCAAATTTATTTCACAACTTTTACAAAAATTTAGTTCTCCTACTTAATATTCCTCCTCCTGTATCCTTGAGGAAGTTATCGTTGGAAGCTCTTCAAACCGGAACTTTCTTCTGAATTTATAAGAAAAAGGGAAATTTTAGGGTTTTTTTTTTCTAATCTATGAGATAATCTCTACTTCTTCTCCTTCTGAATTTATGAGAAAAAGGGAAATTTCATGGGCACTTACTTCCGATTTTTCGATAAGAATCTGAATTTATGAGAAAAAATTAGCCAATTCAGCTTCTGAATTCATGAGCGAAACTGTCATCTGAATCCTCACATGAGAGGTTAATTTACGTCGATTTTTTTAACTTTTGATCTCGAATTCAGATTTTGTACGCCGAATAAGTGATTAGGTTGTATTTAAAAGGCGGCGTGAAACGCATTGGGAAGCCGTAGCATTGTAGGCCATTAGGGGGTCTTCGGAGATTGAATGGAGGTAAAGATGGACTAATGAAGACATTCACAACTCTCACGGATAAAGAAGGCACCTTCGTTTTTTCTCTCTCTCTCTCTCTCCTCTCCCGGCACACATACATCACGGTCCCGATTAATTACCGTGTAAATCCCACCCGAGACGGGAAACGACGTACGGAACCGCTTTTTAGGACGAGTACTCGCTCCAATTCTCCCAGGGTCAAAAATCAAAAAAAACTTTTTCCATCCTTCTCTAATAAAAAATTTTTGTCAACACCTGTATCCTCTTCAGGTTTCAAAACCTTTCCTACGCTCCGTTCTCATCATAATTGCCTTATCTGAATATCTCTAAAATTCCTCCTTTTGAAAGAATTTCACGAATTTTTGTCTCCTATTTTTAGAAAAACACTGTCGACAAGAAAAACGCTAAATAATCCGTTTCGATTCAGATCCGTTTCCGCTAAATTCAGAAGTAAAAGAATCACCGAATTTCATAGATTCGGAAGAAAAAAATACCCTGAAATTTCCTTTTTCTCATAAATTCAAAAGGAAAAGAAGCACGAATAATCTGAAAGATTCGGAAGAAGATATAAACCCTTCCGAATCTCATAATTTGTGCTCCTTTTCCTTCTGAATTTATGAGAAAAAGGGAAATTTGTGGGTTTTTTTTCTTCCGAATCTATGAGATAATTCGTGCTTCTTTTCCTTCTGAATTTATGGGAAAAAGGGAAATTTCAGGGTTTTATTTTTTAAAAATAAAGGGAAATTTCAGGGTTTTACTTTTTTAAAAATAAAGGGAAATTTCAGGGTTTTTATTTTATTTATTTATTTATTTCTTTTTAAATGAAAACCCTGAAATTTCCCTTTTTCCCATAAATTCAGAAGGAAAAGAAGCACGAATTATCTCATAGATTCGGAAGAAGAAAAAAACCTTCAAATTTCCCTTTTTTCCCATGAATTCAGAAGGAAAAGGAGCACAAATTATCTCATTGATTCGGAAGAAGAAAAAAACCCTGAAATTCCCCCTTTTTCTCATAAATTCAGAAGGAATAGAAGCACACTCATAGATTCGGAAGAAAAAAAAACCTGAAATTTCCCATTTTCTCATAAATTCAGAAGGAAAGGAGCACGAATTATCTCATTGATTCGGAAGAAGAAAAAACCCTCAAATTTCCCTTTTCTTATAAATTCAGAAGAAAAAGAAGCACGAATTATCTCATTGATTCGGAAGAAGAAAAAAACCCTCAAATTTCCCTTTTTCTTATAAATTTAGAAGAAAAAGAAGCACGAATTATCTCATAGATTCGTGAGAAGAAAAAACCCCTCAAATTTCCCTTTTTCTCATAAATTCAGAAGGAATAGAAGCACAGATTATTCATAGATGCTTAAGAAGAACAAAACCCTGAAATTCCCCTTTTTCTCATAAATTCAGAAGTAAAAGAAGCACACTCATAGATTGGGAAGAAAAAAAAATTCTCTAAAATTTCCCTTTTTCTCATAAATTCAGAAGGGGAAAAAAACTGCAAAATTATGAATTTTTCTTACAAATCAATCTTAAATTCAGACTTCACGAGTCTCAGAAATCTCAGCACTTATTTCCAAGGCTAAAATTTAAAAATCCTTTAAAAACCCCTTATTTGTTCCTTCATGCTGATATTATGCAAATTTCATATTTTCCCGTGAGAAATGGGTTTTTTGTAAGATCAATTTTTTTTCTCTCCTCTTCAATATCTAACCAAGGACTTAATTATATCTCGCTCACCTTCATTACATTGAAATCAGGCCAATATTTTCCTTCACTTTTATGAAATTATTATTTTTATGACGTCACGAAAGGGAGCGTACTTCTAAAACTTAGGGAACCCTTTTATTTGAGAATTGAGGTGCTCCGGGTACGAAGGGCGAACTCAACAAAACGTAGTTTCGAGATATTCGCATTTTAAAGTTTTATGTTACGGGCGAACTCAACAGAAAGTCATGCCCTGGAATGGGAAAAGGAGTGGGGGGTTGTGGACTAGTATGTGGAGTTCGCCCTTCGTGCTCGGATATCGCAGTTAGAGCTTTGCCGCATATCGGTTTTTACGTATTAAAAGAGGAAAAAAGGGCGAACTCAACATAAAAATTATATGGGTGTATTCACCAAGAGGTCTAGAATCTGAAAATGAAAAAAAAAATTTGTCCGATGTTGAGTTCGCCCTTCGTACCCGGAGGACCTCAATTCTTCCTTGAGGAACCTTGAGGAGTCCTCGAACGGTGGGCTCTCATTGGCTGGTGATAACAGCTTGATTTACAGCAACAAAAAACGATGTTTAAGTTGTCCTTTGGCTAAGAAAAGGAGATTTTCAAGGAATGCTGTACAAATAGGGCCTTAAGACTAAAAAAAAAGTACGAAGATGTTTTTTGGTTTTCGTGAGAGGCGTGACTCGACATAAAACTCGTAAAGTTAGGGCAGATAGGGGAACTGCGTTTTTTTTACCAGATCCCCTTTAATTTATTCTTTCGGGTGTCACTTCTGGGATTGAGATGTACTCTTTTATTACCGTTTCGGAGGACTGTTCTCCGGTGACAACTGGATCCCGTGGGAAACAAGCGACGACATTTGCATCGCCCACTTTCCAATTCGAGTTTTTCGAAGCCCAATAATCTATCGAAGAGATACAAAACCAATAAATCTCTTCTTTCCTCCAACGTCTCCTTATCTTGAATTTCTTGAAAAGAAACCCTTAAAAAAAATTTTTCCTTTTTTTTTCATTCGTAAAACGTATTGTCCTTGCGGTAACGACTTATTTGGTGTGAAAGTCTCTCTCTATATTTTTTTTTTCTCTTAATTGAGGTGAATGGCCAGAAGTGGTTTTTAACTGTAACGATCTCAAATACGGGAGTGCATCCATTATTTATGGAGAAGGTATTCTGGAGGCTGGACCGCCGGCTCCACGTACAGACCCCACCATTTTCGGTTTTTTTCTCCTCTTTCTCGAACGAGAAGGACAACCTCTTCGCTATAGATGGGAGCACTCCGCAACCTCACCGGATAGAGCAATAAATTCCTTTATTTGGTACAACCAGTTATTAGTTTCGTGGTGAGACGTCGTTAAAAAAAGTTCGCTATAAGCCCTTAAATTGAGACAAGAACCCTTCAAATGAGCTGAAAATGCGATAGGAACCTTTAAAATGAGCTAAAAGTACGCTATAAGCCCTTGACTCATGATAATCTCCCCCAAAACTCGCGATGTTCAGCCACAAAACTCACGATAATCTCCCCCAAAACTCACGATAATCTCCCCCCCCCAAAACTCACGATAATCTTCCCCTATAGGTGCACACGAAATGTTAATTTTCCATAAGACTCTCGATAATCATCTTCAACACTAAAAATAATCGTCCTCAAGACTCATGATAATCTCCCCCAAAACTCACGATAATCTCCCCCAAAACTCACGATAATCTCCCCCAACACTCACGACAATCTTCCCCTATACCCACGAAATGTTAAGAAAAAAAAATCCTCGCAAAACTAGAGCAAAACTTCAAAGAAAAAACGCCACCTTTTAAGCACGCTATCTGTTGTAGTTTTGTCTAAAATCTGAATTATTGGGGGGGGGGGGGATTATTTGCTTTTAGTAGCAATTAATTTTTTTCTTTCTCTATCGCCTTGGGGAAGGCGTCAATATATTTTTTTTTCGAGTATTTTATGAACGTTTGATACTCTTTGTCGGCACCTAAAGGCTTTTCTTGTGTACACAATCGATCCGCTGGGCAGGTGAGAGGTTCGAAAAATGGGGAACACATAGATCCCCACTCGAACACACAGGGCTACCACCCTTGTTTACCGCAAATACGATTATTTACACGGATTGAACAAATGCGGATTTAGGCTGTTGACGTGCAACACCTTTTCAGACGACTCCCCGATGTTTCTTGTACACGGCGTTCAAAAAATCGAAATTTTGTTTCTCCCCAAAATCTACTTTTTAATTTTTGGGTACAGAAGTACTCTTTCTAAAGACTATCTGAGGTGTTTTATGGGAGTCAAGATACACAGTTTTACGGTTTTTGGCGAACTTTTTTAGCTCTACTTTAACTTTTTAAAGGGATTTTTATCGTTCTTTTAGCTCAGTTGAAGGGTTTTTAGCGAACTCTTGACTAAGTTTTTGGTTATTTAGCGAACTCTTAGCTCATTTAAATGGCTTTTATTGTACTATCAGCACAATTTTAGGGATTTTAGCGAACTCATAGCTCAGTTGAAGTTATCAGCGAACTCTTAGCTCGGTTGTATGGTTTTAGCGAACTCTTAGCTCAGTTTTAGGATATTTAGCGAACTCTTAGCTCATTTAAAAGGTTTTAGCGTACTTTTAGCTCAGTTTAAGGGTTTTTAGCGAACTCTTAGCACATTTTAAAAGTTCATATCGTACTTTTGAAGAGTTGAAAACGATTATCGAGAGTCTTATGGAAAATTAACGATTCGTGAGTGCCTATAGGGGAAGATTGTCGTGAGCGTTGTGGGAGATTATCGTGAGTTTTGGGGTAGATTATCGTGAGTTTTGGGGGAGATTATCATGAGTTTTGAGAACGATTGTCTTTACTGTTGAAGTCAGTCTTGGCAATCGTGAGTCTTCATGACGATTGTCTTGAGTTTTAGCGCCGATTAAATTAATTCTTGAGGAGGATTTTGATGAGCCTTGGGGAAAGTTAACCGTGATCCAAATTTGTTGAGCAGTGGAGCCTTTATTTAATAAAAATCGTGAGAAGTTGAGTTGTGGGAAAGAAAAAAAAAAGAAAAAAAAAATTATAGCGCCGATTGTCGGCTCAAATGCACAATGAGGCGAGTAACGAAGTAGTCCACGGGTCACGACGAAGTGATCAATCAAAAGTAACAAATGAAAGGCCCAGAAAGGAGAAAAAAATGCGAATTTCCAATCACTAAAAATTCTGATTTGGCAAAACACACGAAAAATTTAAAACTTTTATTTGTTTATTTTCTTCTTGTACAGAAACGCTTTTGTCAGTCGCCGTCTTTATCTGGTGCCGGGAGCTATCATTCATTCTGCGGCTCGTTTAAGAAATAAGGGCGGACGATATAGAAAATGTCACTTTTTTCTCTCTTAGCCGGGTTTACCGTTCTTTCGAATAAATCTTCGCGTCTATTTATACCCTCAGGGAAATGTTTTTTAAATAAATATTTTTAAAAAAAAAAAAAAAAATTAATAATCGGCGTTTAATTGCGTAACGTCCGATTAAATTAAAAAAAAGAGGTCTTTACGGTCAATAAAGGTTTCATCAAATTATCTCATCATCAGGATAATCCGTCTAAGACATATAATTAAATATTCCCACGTATGCGACCTCGAAAAAATAGTTTTCTTCTCTAATTTTTGAAAAAAAAAAAAAAAAACATCAATTTTCTCGATTAAGGGAACCTGGGAGACTTCTTTGGCAAGTTTGCCCCAAGACTCACGATAATCTCCCAAATACTCGCGATATTCTCCCCCAAAACTCGTGATAATCTCGCTAAACACTCACGATCCCCCAACGCTCACGTAAAATCTTCCCAAAAACTTGCGTCATTCTTCCCCAACTCTCATGACAATCCTCCCCATGACTCACCATAATCTCCCCCAAAACTCACGATGATCTCCCCGAAAACTCGTGATAATCACCCAAGACTCACGATAATCAAACCAAAAACTAATGATAATTTTCCCCAACAACCACGATGATCTCCCGCAACGCTCACGAAATATCATTCACAAGACTCACGAAAATCTTCCCCAAGACTTGCGCCTTTCTTCCCCAACTCTCGCAATCTTCCCCAAGACTCACGATAGTCTCCCCCAAAAACTCACGATAATCTCCCGCAGCACTCACGATAATCTCCCCCAACGCTCACGACAATTTTCGCCAAGGCTCCCGAAAATCCTTCCCAAGACTTGCGCCTTTCTTCCCTAACTCTCGCAATCTTCCCCAAGACTCACGATAGTCTCCCCCAAAAACTCACGATAATCTCCCCCAAAACTCACGATAATCTACCCCCTAAACACACAATAATCTCCCGCAGCACTCACGATAATCTCCCCTAACGCTCACGACAATTTTCGCCAAGACTCCCGAAAATCTTTCCCAAGACTTGCGCCTTTCTTCCCTATTTCTCGCAATCTTCCCCAAGACTCACGATTGTATCCCCCTAATACTCACGATAATCTCCCCCAAAACTCACGATAATCTCCCTCAAAACTCACGATAATCTTCCCCAAGACTCACTATCGCGAGTTTTTATCCCCCAAATACTCACGATAATCTCCCCCACAACTCACGATAATCTACCCCCAAACACCCGATAATCTCCCTCAACACTAACGATAATCTCCCCCAACGCTCACGACAATCTTCGCCAAGACTCCCGAAAATCTTCCCAAAGACTTGCATCTTTCTACCCCAATTCTCGCAATCTTCCCTAAGACTCACGATTGTCTCCCCCAAGACTCACGATAGCCTCCCCCAAAACTCACGATAATCTCCCCCAAAACTCACGATAATCTCCCCCAACACTAACGAAAATCTCCCCCAAAACTCACGATAATCTCCCCCAACACTAACGAAAATCTCCCCCACAACTCACGATAATCTCCCTCAACACTAACGATAATCTCCCCCAAAACTCACGATAATCTCCCCAACACTAACGAAAATCTCCCCCAAAACTCACGAAAATCTCCCCAACACTAACGATAATCTCCCCCAAAACTCACGATAATTTCCCCCAACACTAACGATAATCTCCCCCAAAACTCACGATAATCTCCCCCAACACTAACGATAATCCCCAATAGTTCTCAAGAATTAAAATAACCGTCCCCAAGACCCGCTATAATTGTCAACCCTTGAAATACTGATCAGTAAAAGGGTATCAACATATCTTTTATTAGACGCCAGAAATGAACCTGTTAAAAACTTTTAAGGCCTGGGAAAAGGTTCCAGAATTGAGACAAACGTCCGTAACTCGATACAAGCCTCTTCTTATCTGATCCCACCTTACGTGCCCTACATTAGAGGAGAAGCCTTCACCGCAAGTTCCCAATTCCTCCCAGAAGAACCCACCCCGGAGTTCCGAAAACAAAAACTATTTCGCGGTTCATCGCTTCACCACAAAACCACAAAAATTTTTTTCCGAGCTTCTTATCGTCTATAAGTCAAAAATTCTTGCTTTGTAAGTTAAATAAGACATAATTTTCTAGCAAAATGTTTGTTTTTGAAGGAAAAAAAATAAAACATGCGTTTCACAGGGACATAAAATTGATTGCGGATACCTCGTTTGGTGTCGAACCGGGTGCCAGATAAGGACTGATAGATAAGGCGGGGGCGTTAGGACTTATATCTGACAGTGGGCAAACATTTATCGTGTTTTTCGCCTACTTCTGACCTCCCCGCGAACGGAAAACACGCCTCTTATTTCAGTAACGGACTTATATTGGGAAAAAAACGCGAAACGAAATCGTAAAGAAAAACAAATAAACGAGAGCCAAAGACAATTCACCGTGAACTCGAGAAGATCACGAGCATTTAACATTCCTGAGAATATTTCAACAATTAGACATAAATAATTTTATAATTGTCCGTGATAATTTTAATACTTCATAAAAAAAAGTTCCTTCATTCTTAGGAAAGAATTCAACCATTTCAAAACCAGTTAAAACTCGAATTTTCAGCACGGTTTTTAGCGCACTACGAATTTTCCGTCATCAGAATCGACTTTTATTGCTTAATAACTGTGTTAAGCGAAATTTAGCATAGATTGAGGGATTTTAGCGAGATTTTAGCGAGATTTTAGAAGTATAATGGGTTTTTTTAGCGAACTTTTAGCCCAGTTCAAGGATTTTTAGTGAACACAAAGCTCAGTTCCAGGGGTTTTAGCGAATATTTAGCTCAGTTCAAGGAATTTTAGTGAAAATTTGGCTCAGTTAATGGGTTTTAGCGAGCTTTTAGCTCAGCTCAAGAGGTTTTAGTAAGCACTGAGCTCAGTTCCAGTGGTTTTAGCTAACTTTTAGTTCAGTTTAAGGGTTTTTAGTGAACACTAAACTCAGTTAAAGGGTTTTTAGTGAACGCTATGCTCAGTTCCAGGGGTTTTAGCGAACTTATAGCTCTGTTAAAGGATTTTTAGCGAACTTTTAGCTCTGTAAAAAGGGTTTTTAGCGAACTTTTAGCTCAGTTCCAGGGGTTTTAGTGAACTTTTAGCTCAGTTTAAGGGTTTTTAGTGAACACTATGCTCAGTTCCAGGGGTTTTAGCGAACTTTTAGCTCTGTTAAAGGGTTTTTAGCGAACTTTTAGCTCTGCTCAAGAGGTTTTAGTGATTACTGAGCTCAGTTCCAGTGGTTTTAGCTAACTTTTAGCTCAGTTTAAGGGTTTTTAGTGAACACTAAGCTCAGTTAAAGGGCATTTAGTGAACGCTATGCTCAGTTCCAGGGGTTTTAGCAAACTTTTAGCTCTGTTAAAGGGTTTTTAGTGAACACTAAGCTCAGTTCCAGGGGTTTTTTGCAAACTTTTATCTCATTTCAAGGGTTTTTAGCGAACTTTTAGCACAGCTCAAGGTTTTTAGAGAAAACTAAGCCCAGCTCCCGGGTATTTTAGCGAAATTTTATCTCTGTTAAAGGGTTTTTAGCGAACTTTTAGCTCAGTTCAAGGGTTTTTAGTGAATACTTAAGGGTTTTTAGCTAAGTTTTAGCCCAATAACTACTCGGAGTAGACTAAGAAGGCTGGAAAACGTTTTTTTTTTTTATTTTGTTTTGAAATAAGAAAACAGTAGCTGAACAGGATACGCCCACGAGGTGGACAATTAATTTGCATCCAGCCTTTTATTGTCACTTGAGAAAGGAGGGTCCAATTAAACCGTAATTATATGCTTTGTATAAAGCGTTAAAGCTTAACCCTTCTGTGTGGCTTTTTTTTCTCTGTTTCTATTGATTTTATTAACACGCAAGCCTAAGTCAGAAAGAGAAAAATTTGATTCTTCACCTACGCGTTGGCGATTTGAAACTTCGAGGATTTTAACGAGCGCGCCATTTATAAATAAAAATTGTTTTACGTAAGGCGAAAAAAAAAAAAAAACTTGCACAAGATGGCGTTGCTCAATGGGGCGATTGTCCGTTGACAGGTCAACTCGAAAGGGGGAGAGGAAAAAGACGAGAAGGCTTCTCGGCGAAGGGTTCAAAACGCCGCCTTTCACGTTTTCCCTCACTTTAATGAGAAGCTCGATGGGACCAAACATGGGACTGGACTTCAACCTCGATATTTCGATTACATAAAATCAAGAAAAAGAAGAAAAAAAGACCTATCAATCAGAAAGTGAAAGGGCTTTTCTAGAAAATACGATGAACCTATGACAGTTAGGAAACCTTAGATTTTGTTTACAAGAATCCTTTTTATTGGGCTAAAAGTTAGCTAAAAACCCTTAAGTATTCACTAAAAACCCTTGAACTGAGCTAAAAGTTCACTAAAACCCCTGGAACTGAGCTAAAAGTTCGCTAAAAACCCTTTAACAGAGCTAAAATACCCGGGAGCTGGGCTTAGTTTTCTCTAAAAACCCTTGAGCTGAGCTAAAAGTTCGCTAAAAACCCTTGAAATGAGCTAAAAGTTTGCAAAAACCCCTGGAACTGAGCTTAGTGTTCACTAAAAACCCTTGAACTGAGCTAAAAGTTCACTAAAACCCCTGGAACTGAGCTAAAAGTTCGCTAAAAACCCTTGAAATGAGCTAAAATACCCGGGAGCAAGGCATAGTTTTC
This sequence comes from Orius insidiosus, assembly GCA_014119065.1. Taxonomy (NCBI): domain Eukaryota; kingdom Metazoa; phylum Arthropoda; class Insecta; order Hemiptera; family Anthocoridae; genus Orius; species Orius insidiosus. The sequence continues at coordinate 452,861 of JACGAQ010000037.1, read as the reverse complement.
TCTAAAAACCCTTGAGCTGAGCTAAAAGTTCGCTAAAAACCCTTGAAATGAGCTAAAAGTTTGCAAAAACCCCTGGAACTGAGCTTAGTGTTCACTAAAAACCCTTAAACTGAGCTAAACGTTCGCTAAAACCCCTGGAACTGAGCTCAGTGTTCACTAAAACCTCTTGAGCAGAGCTAAAAGTTCGCTAAAAACCCTTTAACAGAGCTATAAGTGCGCTTAAAACCCTTAAAATGAGCAAGAGGTAAGATAAAATCTTTAAAATTAGCTAATTGTGCGCTACAACCCATAAACTGAGCTTAAAGTACGCTAAAAACCCTTAAACTGAGCTAAGAGTGCGCTAAAACCCATAAATTGAGCTTTAAGTACGCGAAAAACCCTTTAGCTGAGCTAGAAGTTTTCTAAAACCCCTTAAATTGTCCCAACTCTACCATAACCTTCAAATATCAAACAGAATAAACATAAGCCACCAAAAACCCGGATTCTCGCAGATCTCCGACCTTTTTCTCCTTTCGCCTAAACGTACGAAGGAAACGATCGATTTTATCTCGGTAGATTGTTATTAAAAGACGAGGATTTCAACCTCTTTTTCCCTTCCCTTCCCCATCCGTGTGTGTGCGCGCTTTTGCCATTCATGAATGGCCATGTGAGCCGCCCCTGTGTGAACGGATGCGTTGAAATTAGCCGTAGGAATATTAAATTTTCCCAACTTCATTCATTCTTTCTTAAGTTCCGTTGTTCATCTTTTATTCATGAACACTTTAAAATTAGATTTTAGTCTTTTTTTTCGACCCAACAACTATTTATGGGTAGGAAAAAAAGAGTTCGCAGAATTTTTACCTTTTTTCTGTATTCTGGTACAAAATAAAAATAGAAAAAAATTATTTTAATCGCCTAAGTAACAGTTAAGGAGGGGAAAAAAAGAAGATTTACACAACCCAGAATAATAAGCGAGAGCGGGATATTTTTTTTTTTATCCTCGTCGCCCAGATTAATGTCCCGATGTCAGTCTTAAGCCCCACTCGAAGTATTTACATCGGATCATAAACACGTTTAAAAAGTTGATTTACAAGTTTCGAACTGGTCGTGGATGGAATCGGGGATAGGTGGGCTTGAATAATTTCGCAATAAACCCGGACGAGGCTTAATGACAAGAGGGTGGACTCTATCTGTCAATCATACCATTCAATTCTGTCCACACATGACTTTTTACCCCGTTCGCTGCTAATTTATGGTATAAATCATGGGATTTCGTGCTGCTATGTAGACAAGGAAGTCTAGATAAACATTTGTCACTGAAAACCTTTATAATGGTCTAAAACAGGTTAAACCGTGCTAAAACAACGCTAAAAATAGTTTAGTTCGAACTAAATCTTCGCTAAAACCCCTTACTCCGATCTAAAACCCGTTAAACTGCGCTAAAACATCGCTAAAAACTGGTTAGTCCGAACTAAATCTTCGCTAAAAACGTTTAGCGGGTTCTTTTGGAGGTTTTACAGCGTTTGGAGGGTTCTATTAGGGGTTTTACCATGTTTAGTGGGTTCTTCTGGCGGTTTAATAGCGTTTGGAGGGATCTAATGGAGGTTTTACCGCGTTTGGAGGGTTCTTCTAGAGGTTTTCCTGCGTTTGGTGGGTTCTAATGGAGGTTTTACCGCGTTTAAAGGGTTCTTTTAGAGGTTTTTACCGCGTTTGAAGTGTTTTTCTGGAGGTTTTACAGCGTTTGGAGAGCTCTTTTGGAGGTTTTACCGCCTTAGGAGGGTCCTTTTGGACGTTTTACCGCGTTTTGCTGGTTCTTCTGGAGGTTTTACAGCGTTCGGGAAGTTCTTTAGGATGTTTTACTTCGCTTCGCGGGTTCTTTTGGAGGTTTTACCGCGTTTTGCGGGTTCTTCTGGAGGTGTTACAGAGTTTTGCGGGTTATTCTGGAGGTTTTACAGCGTTCGGGGAGTTCTTTAGGATGTTTTACTTCGCTTCGCGGGTTCTTTTGGAGGTTTTACCGCGTTTCACGGGTTCTTCTGGAGGTTTTACCGCGTTTAGAGGGTTCTTCTGGAGGTTTTACCACGTTTGGAGAGTTCTTTTGGAGGTTTTACCGCGTTTTCGGGTTCTTCTGGAGGTTTTAAAGCGTTTAGAGGGTTTTTCTGGAGGTTTTACCACATTTGGAGAGTTCATTTGGAGGTTTTACAGCGTTAAGAGGGTTCTTCTGGAGGTTTTAAAGCGTTTAGAGGGTTCTTTTGGAGGTTTTAAAGCGTTAAGAGGGTTCTTCTGGAGGTTTTACAGAATTTGGAGAGGGCTTCTGGAGGCTAAACCGCGTTTGGAGGGTTCTTCAGGAGGTTTTACAGCATTTTGAGAGGGCTTCTGGAGGCTAAACCGCGTTGGGAGGGTTCTTCTGGAGGTTTTACAGCGTTTGGAGAGGTTCGAACAGTTTGTAGAGCAGAAATAAGCAGATAAGAAAGTAGTAGTAGTTATAAGAAAAAACTCACCGGTAGTAGTCTTTTTTACAGAAGATGCTTCCGTCGCGTGCGAAGCAAGTGACTTCACCGTCCAAAGGAACCCGACACTGGGAACACTGAAGACACGAGGCGTGCCATCTTCGGTCGACGGCGAACAAATAAAAACGGTCGGTTATCCTCGAATTGCACCCGGCACAAACGACGTCTTCGCCGTTCTGCTGCGGCGGGACAAGCTGACTCGGCTTCGGCTTCGAATCCTGCACGCCTCCAGGTCCCGGAGAGCCACAGTCCTGACAAGGCGTGAACTCCGACTTACAACACGTCGAGCCCCCGCTACTCGAACTGCTGCTACACCCGCTTGAGTTGCTCGAATCTTGGCAAGGCAGGTTCGGACTCAGGTCCCGAGATGGGTCGTACGCCGCCGCGAGCATCTGCTGACGGTCCTGCTGCTAAAAAAAAACACATTATCCCTCTTAAAATTTCATCAAAAATTCAACTCCTACAACAAAAAGTTGCAGAAAATTCAATTTCCATTCAGCATAGAATATCTCGTTTGTGCTTTGGATATATAGCCACGGTAACTGAGCTCAGAGAAACAGTTTGGAGGGATCTTTTGGGTGTTTAAAAGCGTTTAGAGGGTGTTTTTGGAGGATAAACCGAGTTTGGAGGGTGTTTTTGGAGGCTAACCCGCATTTGGAGGGTTCTTGTATGAGGTTTTAACGTTTTTGGAGGGTGTTTTTGGAGGCTAAGCCACATTTGGAGGGTTCTTTTTGGAGGTTTTAACGCGTTTGGAGGGTGTTTTTGGAGGCTAAGCCTCGTTTGGGGGGTTATATTTGGAGGCTATAACGCCTTTGGAGCATGTTTTGGGAGGTTTTAATGCCTATGGAGGGTGTTTTTGGAGGCTAAGCCGCGTTTGGAGGGTTTTTTTTGGAGGTTTTACCGCGTTTGGAGGGTTCTTTTCGAAGTCTTACCGCGTTTAGTGGGTTCTTCTGGAGGTTTTACCGCGTTTTGAGGGTTCTTTTGGAGGTTTTACCGCGTATGGAGGGTTCTTCTGGAGGTTTTACCGCGTTTTGAGGGTTCTTTTGGAGGTTTTACCGCGTATGGAGGGTTCTTCTGGAGGTTTTACAGAGTTTGGAGGCTCTTTTGGACGTTTTACCGCGTTTGGAGGGTTCTTCTGGAGGTTTTATTTACCGCGTTTGAGGGTTCTTTTGGAGGTTTTACCAAGTTTGGAGGGTTCTTCTGGAGGTTTTACGGCGTTTGGAGGGTTCTTCTGGAGGTTTTACCGCGTTTGAAGAGTTCTTCTGGAGGTTTTACCACGTTTGGAGAGTTCTTCTGGAGGTTTTACCGCGTTTGGAGGGTTCTTCTGGAGGTTTTACGGCGTAGAATATCTCAGCTTCCTTTTGACCAATTAAATTGCAACTTTCAGGGCGTTTTCTCATGTTTTTAAATAAAATTTAGGCAAAATATCATGTTGGGAGGTTGAGACTGGCTATCCGAAAAACTAGTAAACAGCGATAAAACAAAACTTGCCGACAAAATAGTGTTTATTTTAAAAATGGCCTACTGGGGATTATTTTTTTCTTATCTTTGTTTATAAGGCCCAAGAAAAACGAGAAAAAAAAAGCTCTAAAATTAAATATTTTTCGGAAGAACGCGCGGATGATAAATCGAAATGTTCCGGACGATATGAAAACGTGTGGAACAAAAGGTCCCCTTGTCTTTGGGACGTTCAGTCATAAGATTCGGACGGGGTTTACGAGGCGTCTAGAACGCGATTAAGAAGATTTAAAACGTTTTTACGTCTGTTTGCCAAGTGGAAGGAGGCCCCTCAACGTTTCCAATTATACGGGCTCCACCAAAAGAACTTCCCCCGGAGGATTTATCATGTCCGCGGCCCACGATTTTTTAAAAAAAAACTTCAAGATTTATTTATACAAAACGTTTTAGTCTCTAATGCTCCACCGATTTGGCACCTTGGACGCCTCGAATTTGTCATAACCGTCTTCTTTCTTGGCGGTTATGAACTATTTAAATGGATCGACTCACGAAATTAAAAAGTACTTCCAATTTTTTTTACAGCTAAAAATTATTGGTTTTAAATGTGCCAAAAGGCCACTTTAAAAGCAAAAGTGACGACTTATCAGGAAGTTATTTCATTAAAAAAAAGTTCCAACGGTTTTTAGCGTACATTTAGCACAATATAAGGATTTTTAGCTAATTTTTAGCTCAGTTTAACGGTTTTTAGCGATCTTAGCACAGTTTGATAGTTCATATTAAACTTTTAGCACAATTTGAGGGGTTTTAAGCTCAGTTTATGGCTGTTAGCGATGTTTTAGCACAGTTTTAGGGGTTTTAGCAAAATTTTAGCTCAGTTTAAGGGTTTTAAGCGGATCTTTTAGTACAGTTTAAGGAGTTTTAGCGAAATTTTAACGCACAGCTCAGGGGTTTTGAGCGATCGTTTAGTACATTTTGAGGGGTTTTAGCCAAATTTAAGCTTAGTTTATGGCGTTTTAGCGGTCTTTAAGCACAGTGTGAGGGGTTTTAGCAAATTTTTAGCTCAGTTTAAGGGTTTTAAGCGGATCTTTTAGCACAGTTTGAGGAGTTATAGCTCTGTTTAAGTTTTTAGCGAACATTTAGCTCATTTTGAGGGGTTTTAGCGTACTTTTAGCTCAATGTAAGGGTTTCAAACGAATTTTTAGCTCAGTTTAAGGGTTCTTTGCGATCTTTTAGCACATTTTGAGGGGTTTTTAGAAAAATTTATGCACAGTTTATGGCTTTTTAGCGATCTTTTAGCACACTTTGAAGAGTTTTAGCGAACTTTTAGCACTGTTTAAGAGTTTTTAGCGAACATTTAGCACATTTTCAGGGGTTTCAGCGTACCTACTATTAGCTCAATATAAGGTTTTTAAGCAAAATTTTAGCTCAGTTTAAGGGTTTTTCGCAATCTTTTAGCACATTTTGAGGCGTTTTAGAAAAATTTAAACTCAGTTCATATTTGGCTTTTTAGAAATCTTAAAGCATAGTTTAAGGAGTTTTAGCGAGCATTTAGCACGGTTTAAGAGGGTTTAGCCAAATTTTAGCTCAGTTTATGACTTTTAAGCGATCTTTCAGCACAGTTAGAGTAGTTTTTACCAAGCTCTTAGCTCATATTGAGGGGTTTTAGCCAATTTCAAGCACAGTTTAAAAACCTATCTTTAAGCACAGTTTGAGGGGTTATAGCAAATTTTCAGCTCAGTTTAAGGGTTTTTAGCGATCTTTTAGCATAGTTTGAGGAGTATTAGCGAGCATGTAGCACTGTTTAAGAGGGTTTAGCGAACTTTTAGCTAAGTTTAAGAGTTTTTAGCGAACATTTAGCTCATTTGAAGGAGTTTTAGCGTACTTTTAGCTCAGTTTGAGGAGTTTTAACGCGCCTTTATTAATTTTTAAGAGGGTTTAACGAACTTTTAGCTAAGTTTAAGAGTTTTTAGCGAACATTTAGCTCATTTGAAGGAGTTTTAGCGTACTTTTAGCTCAGTTTGAGGAGTTTTAACGCGCCTTTATTAATTTTTAAGAGGGTTTAGCGAATTTTTAGCTAAGTTTAAGAGTTTTTAGCGAACATTTAGCTCATTTGAAGGAGTTTTAGCGTACTTTTAGCTCAGTTTGTGGAGTTTTAACGCGCCTTTATTAATTTTTAAGAGGGTTTAACGAACTTTTTGCTAAGTTTATGAGTTTTTAGCGAACATTTAGCTCATTTCAAGGAGTTTTAGCGTACTTTTAGCTAAGTTAGAGGGTTTTTCGGATACTTTTAGCTCACTTGGAGGGTTTTTAGCGTACTTCAAGGTAAGTTTGAGAACTCAAAATTATTTTTTTTAAATGTGGCAAAAGGGCACTTAGGAAGGATAAACCACGACTTAACCGCATGCAGGTAGCAACATGATAATCTCCTTTTTCCAGGTTTCAAAATTAGAAAGTTATTTCATTGAAAAAAACGTTCCAAGTCCAACTTTTAGTACCTTCCTTTTGTCATCCCACTGAATGAAGGAGGTACCTGTACGCGGGCAGAGAAGAAAAAAGAAGAAAAAAATTCATTTAAGAGTTTTGTGGGTTCGCGCGAACACAATATACAGTAAAACTAACAACATATAACGTAATTTATACACTCATAAACGCCATTATGAGTTTATGATTTACGATGGGGTCGTGAGATGGAAGCAGTTAACTCTTGGGGCCTTCCCACAGAATTGTTTTTATATAACTGTCATTTTTTATACCCTCAGCCCCTTCGTTTTTTTACGTGGAAACTCGCCCGCTAACTTAATCTCGTAAATACGAAGAGTTAATTATTAATTTTAATTACTTTTTTAAAGCAAAATATACTGGGAGAGTATATTTTTAATACTTTTTAGAAGGAGAAACTACCCCCCCCCCCTTAAAACACAAAGTTGGTTAACATACAATAGTTTGATCGTAGCGCATTGAGCTCCGTGCTACATGTTCGCTAAAACCTTTAGACTGAGCTTAAACCACGCTAAAACAATTCTAAAAAGTCAATCTTAGCTTTAATTTAACTAAATCTTAGCTAAAAACAATTAAAATTTCCTAAAAACCATAACACTGTGCTAAAACATCGCTAAAAATCGTTTGGTCCGTGCTACATGTTCGCTAAAACCTTTAGACTGAGCTAAAACCACGCTAAAACAATTCTAAAAACCATTTAGTCAATCTTAGCTTTAATTTAAATAAATCTTAGCTAAAAACAATTAGAATTTCCTAAAAACCATCACACTGTGCTAAAACATCGCTCAAAACCGTTCGGTCCGTGCTACATGTTCGCTAAAATTTTTTATTAAGCTAAAATCGTTAGACTGTGCTAAAACCACGCTAAAATAATTCTAAAAACCATTTAGTCAGAACTAAATCTTAGCTAAAAACGATTAGAATTTCCTAAAAACCATCATACTGTGCTAAAAACATAGCTCAAAACCGTTTGGTCCGTGCTACGTGTTAGCTAAAAATTTTCTTATTAAGCTAAAACCGTTAGACTGTGCTAAAACCACGCTAAAACAATTCTAAAAACCATTTAGTCAGAACTAAATCTTATCTAAAAATCCTTAGAAGTTCCTAAAAACCATCATACTGTGCTAAAACATCGCACAAAACCGTTTGGTCCGTACTACATGTTCGCTAAAAAATTTTTTATTAAGCGTAAAACCTTTAGACTGTGCTAAAACCACGCTAAAACAATTCTAAAAACTCTTCAGTCAGAACTAAACATTATCTAAAAACCCTTAGAATTTCCCAAAACCTTCATACTGTGCTAAAACATCGCTAAAAACAATTTACTCCCAGCTAAATCTTCGCTACTTTATACAAAGCTAAAAGCAAATAAACTGTGCTGAAACATCGCTAAAACCCGTTTGGTCCGTGCTACATGTTCGCTAAAAATTTTCTTATTAAGCTAAAACCTTTAGACTGTGCTAAAAACACGCTAAAACAATTCTAAAACTCTTCAGTCAGAACTAAACATTATCAAAAACCCTTAGAATTTCCCAAAAACCTCCTTAAATCCATGCTAAAAACTCCTTAGTCAGAACTAAATCTTATCTAAAACCCTTAGAATTTCCTAAAAACCTTCATACTGTGCTAAAACAACGCTAAAAACAATTCACTCCTAGCTAAATCTTCGCTAAAAACATTTATGCTGAGCTAAAAGCAATTTAACTGTGCTTAAACATCGCTAAAAACCGTTTGGTCCGTGCTACATGTTCGCTAAAAATTTTCTTATCAAGTTAAAACCTTTGGACCCACGCTAAAACAATTCTAAAAACCCTTTAGTCAGAGCTAAAAACCCTTAGAATTTCATAAAAACCACCCTAAAACCTCGCTAAAAATCTTCCAACGCTAATACCAACGCTAAAAACCATCCGTCAGAAATCCTAGATAAAAAAAGCGAGTTTTGAATAATAAAAAAGTACTTTCTTGTATTCTTCCCTCCCACTTTCCACGTAGATTTTGTATCTAATTGCGTTCTGAACGTTTTCTCAAACGGATGTCACCCACGTTTCTCGAGGATCTCGGGGAGGTCTCAGCTCCGTGACGGCGATCATATGATAAGATTAGGCCTTTCCACCCTGGGAGGCGCCCTATGATCTACTGCTTTTTATGAAATATAGAGAGAAGAAAGAATAAGAGAAAGAGGAGAGAAATAAAAAGTTTCTCTTCAAACATATGCAGAAATTTAAGATTTACTGCCCGAGCTATAAATAAAACGCGATTATAAATCTAAACATCTTATCCACACGCGTTTTTAATTGCGAAATCCTTTGGGAGTTGTCCATCGACCTTAATTAAAAAAGACAATGAATCAAAAACTAACATTTATCGGACAATAACTACAATCGCCTATAACTTTTTTTTCTTCTTTTCGACTACAAATAAAGGGAATAGAACTGGCGATATGATTTCACCCTGAAGAACACCCTCAGTACCGCTTAAAAAAATTTTTTTTCTACATTTCAATTTGGTACTGGACAAGTCGATACGATGAGAAAAGATGTGCGAAATGGCTGCCATCAATCGCCCAGAGTAGATCTGACCAAATAAAGGTAGAAAGAAAAAAAAAGGTTGCTCGCGAGGGGTCCCAGACGGGAAAAAGTGTCGTTAACCGGGCAATAAAATTAGCCGCGTTTAAAAAAGAAGAAAAACGAGTGAAGATGGGTTGGGAAGAGAAAAAAAAATTTTCTGCTACCGAGACAGTCTACATATAGACGTCAAAACGTTTATTTTTATAAGTGCTTAGGTATTTTTTTTATTAGGTAAAAAGGACCCCTAAAACAACAAAGCCTGGCTCCTGTCTGCTTTAGGGACCCTTAAGTTCATTTTCGATTTTTACTTTTTCCAGGATTAGCGCAATTTTCGTGTACAAAAGGTGGTAAAATTAATGTGCGGTCTACGGAGTGATACATGAGGTTGACACCTGGGATGGCATTAATATAAGAGGAGGGTCTCAGGTTGATTTACTATCCCGGACACTATTTATAAGGTTTTTTTTTTACAGAAGATATTTTTAGGGCGTTATGAGGGTAAAACGGTTCCGCTCAATTCTCAAAAACCGTATAGATTTATCAATTTTGTAGCAAAAAAAAAATTTTTTTTAACGAAGAACTAGTTTTTCTGCTATTTGTGTGCCTTATGAATTGAGCGAATTGGATTCTAAAATTAAAGCTCATTCTCAAGGGTTTCCAGCAAATTTTTAACGCATTCTCAAAGGTCTTTAGCAAATTTTTAGCGCATTCTCAAAGGTATTTAGCAAATTTTTTAGCGTATTCTAAAGGGTTTTCAGCAAACTATATGTTGTTTATGTTGTTTTTTGCTCAGTATAAATTTTTTTAGCGAAGATTTAGCTAGAAGTAAATTGTTTTTAGCGATGTTTTAGCACAGTTTAAAGGTTTTTAATGAATGAAAAAAAATTAGTAAAGATACTAAATTGTTTGTAACATTTTTTTAGAACATTCTAAAGGTTTTTAGCGAAGAGTAAACTGTTTTTAGCGAAATGTTAGCCCAGAATGAAGGTTTAGGCTTAAATAAGTCTCTAAAAATCTTCTGGGCTAAAATTTTGATATCAAAAATTGAAAAATTCACCGTATTTTTTGTCCTTAATAAATGATTTAAATTAAATTTGAGCCTCATTTTTAGCCTCAAAATTATTAATTTTTATTACAATATCTATTTTTAATCGCTTCATTTCACACCCACTTAAAACTAATTTTAAAACAAATAATTTAACCCGTAATAAAAAAATCCGATTGGGCTAATTGTTCAGTAATTAACCAATTATTTTAGTATTAAATAATTATTTGTTTCTAATTCGAATGCGATAATTTCTAATCCTTATGATGTGAATCAATTTTAAAAATTCATATTTGATCCTTTCCCTATCGACAAAGATGACCTTTTATTATCTAATCGATACCAGACTCAAATTCCTAAATTGTAATTTTCGAACGAAAATAAATAATTGGGTTAATTTGTTGAATTATCCGAAAATATGGGTAGACGCCAACTCGGTTTATTACGTCATACGTGTGACGTCACTGAAGATACGCCATTGTTATCTGTGATGTATGAGGTTATATTTTCCGCCATTTTCATTCATTTTTAGCCTTAGATTTTTTTTTTAACTGAAAACCCACGAGTTTTTCTATACAAGAGAAAAAAATTAATGAAAAAGTTGTTGGGATATTGAAAAATGAAAATTTATGTAAAACGTCTCGGTTGTATTTCGTATTTCGAAAACCGATTAAAAGGATTTTAGGACCTTTCGAGTTATGCAGAGATTTAGAGAGAGAGAAAAAAAAAAAAAAGGATAAAAGGATTTTAAAAGTAGAGAGAAAAAAAAATAAAAGAAAGTAAAGGCCCAGTTTTTTTTTTCATCCTTCAACGTTTTTTGAAGACCGGTAGTTATCTCTAATAGACTCCGACCTCAAGATCGTGTCGCGTACGGATCACGAGCCAAATCATAAAAAACAAAAAAAAATATGAAGAAGAAAAAAAGATTTTGAGTTTGTCACAGAAAATAAGCCACGACTTCACGATGGCCCGATTATCGAAATGATCGGGAATGTCAACAATTCCTGACTAGAAAGAAGAAAAAAAAACATGACAAAAGTGTAACGGGAAATAAGGAGAAAAGGCGCTGAGTGAGGTAAAAAAAAGGCAGGTAAATATGACAAGTGTTAACACTTCAAAAGGTCTTTTTTTTGTCTGTCCCCTCTCAGCAGGTGCCGGCGATTATCGATTTTTCGGCTAAAAGACTTGAGGTCATCGCGGTCATCATTCATCCCAAAAAGACTATTTCTAATTTTGAACCCATTTTCGAATATGATAGGCTTCAATAATATACAGGATTTTAGCGGATTTTTAGAGAGCTTTTAGCACATTTTAGGCCGATTTTATTAGTTTTTATCTCAGATTTAGAGGAGTATGAAGGTTTTTATCAATTCAGCTCAGTTAAGATTTCATAAAGGATTTTAGCGATTTTTTAGCGAGCTTTTAGCTCATTTTAGGCCGGTTTTATTGGTTTTTAGCTCAGATTTAGAGGAGTATGAAGGTTTTTATCCCTTCAGTTCAGTTAAGATTTTATAAAGGATTTTAGCGAAGTTATAGCAATTTTTTAGCGAGCTTTTAGCTCATTTTAGGCCGGTTTTATTGGTTTTTAGCTCAGATTTAGAGGATTATGAAGGTTTTTATCCCTTCAGCTCAGTAAAGATTTTGTAAAGGATTTTAGCGAAGTTTTAGCGAGCTTTTAGCTCATTTTAGGCCGGTTTTATTGGTTTTTAGCTCAGATTTAGAGGAGTATGATGGTTTTTATCCCTTCAGCTCAGTTAAGATTTTATACAGGATTTTAGCGAAGTTTTAGCGAATTTTTAGCGAGCTTTTAGCTCATTTTAGGCCGGTTTTATTGGTTTTTAGCTCAGATTTAGAGGAGTATGAACGTTTTTATCCCTTCAGCTCAGTTAAGATTTTATAAAGGATTTTAGCGAGCTTTTAGCTCATTTCAGGCCGATTTTATTGGTTTTTAGCTCAGATTTAGAGGAGTATGAAGGTTTTTATCCCTTCAGCTCAGTTAAGATTTTATACAGGATTTTAGCGAAGTTTTAGCACATTTTTAGCGAACTTTTAGCCCAAAATTTAATCTTAGGCCGGTTTTATTGGTTTTTACTCAGTTTTATATGAGTATGATGGCTTTATCTCTTCAGCTTATTTTAAAGGCTTACAGGGAAGATTTTATACAAAAATTTTAGCGAAGTTTTAGCTCATTTTTAGCGAACTTTTAGCACAAAGGTTTTATTGGTTTTCAGCCAAGCTTTAGCAGAGTACGATGGTTTTTATCCATTCAACTCAGTTAAAAGGCCTATTTACAAGGAAGAATATCAAAAGGATTTTAGAAAACTTTTAGCGCATTTTAGCGAACTTTTAGCCCAATATTGAAGATTTCCGCCGATTTTATTGGTTTTTAGCCTAGTTTTAGCAGAGTATCATGGTTTTAAGACTTACAGCTCAGTATAAAGGATTACAAGGAAGAAAATATAACGGATTTTAGCGAGGTTTTAGCGAGCTTTTAGCCCAATACTCAAGATTTTCGCCGGTTTTATTGGTTTTTAGCTCAGCTTTATCGGAGTACAAATGTTTTAAGACTAACAGCTCAGTTTAAAGAATATTGAAATAATTTTAGCGAAGTTTTAGCACAAAAAATTCAAAATTTCCGATGGTTTTATTGGTTTTTAGCTCAGCTTTAGAGGAATATGATGGTTTTATCACTTCAGCTCAGTTTAAAGGCTTTCAGGAAAGATTTTATAAAGAATTTTAGCGAAGTTTTAGCGAGCTTTTAGCACTAACTTTAATATTAGGCCGGTTGGCTAACAGGGAAGATTTTATAAAAAATTTTAGCGAAGTTTTAGCTCATTTTTAGCGAGCTTTTAGCCCCGAAATTCAAGATTCCGCAGGTTTTATTGGTTTTTAGCCAAGCTTAGCAGAGTACGATGGTTTTAAGACTTACAGCCATGTTTAAAGGATTTCAAGGAAGAATATCGAAAGGATTTTAGCAACGTTTTAGCGCATTTTTAGCGAACTTTTAGCCCGATATTTAAGATTTGCGCAAGTTTTATTGGTTTTTAGCCTAGTTTTATCGGAGTATGATGGTTTTAAGATTTACAGCTCAGTTTAAAGGATTACAAGGAAGAATATCGAAAGGATTTTAGCAACGTTTTAGCGCATTTTTAGCGAACTTTTAGCCCGATATTCAAGATTTACGCAAGTTTTATTGGCTTCCAGCCCAGCTTTATCGGAGTATGATGGTTTTAAGACTTTTAGCTCAGTTTAAAGGATCCCAAGAAAGAATATCGAAAGGATTTTAGCGAACTTTTAGCCCAATATTCAAGATTTCCGCCGATTTTATTGGTTTTTAGCCGAGTTTTAGCAGAGTATGATGGTTTTAAGACTTACAGCTCAGTGTAAAGGATTAAAAGGAAGAAATTTAGCACATTTTAAAAACTTTTTAGCGAACCTAAAAACCGAAATATCCGTTTTTCTCAACATTGTTTCCTAGCCGTGTGATTCGGACAAATCCCCAGTTCCCATTTGCAATATGTAAATGTGCAATTTCATTATGAAATTTAACAAAATAAAATTTTAAAAATAATATTATTTTTACGGCCACAGCGTTAATCTTTGATCTGAAAAAAAAAAAGAGGTGCCTACTCACAAAAAAAAAGAGAAAAATTTACATAAACGATCGTTATCAACAGTCTGGCCTTTTTATTCTAAATTTTATTATTATCGTTTATAATTACTTATTTTTTGATAATTTCAGGAAAAGCATTTTTGTATAAAAAAAATTAAAATGTGGGGGGTTTCTTATTATTATTTTTTTTTTTGGGTTCTAAAATGCTAATAGATGTGGTTAAACGTGACCGATGCATCTCGATATGGCGCCACGTTTTTCGTGCTTAACTTGGACACTGACAGCTAAATACAAATGAAAAAAAAAAAAAAAAAAAAAAAAACTTTTTTTGACGTATATATATAAAGAAGTATATACATAATATATATATATAATAATTACATACCCAATGCATGCCTGGAGAGCTCAGTGGGTGTAGCTCATAGACTCCCATGGGGCTCGTGTTGGAGACTTTTAGTCAACCTGCATGAGCCTCTTCGTCCATACCGCACACCTAAAAAAAAAAAAAAATTACAAAAATATGTAAAAGAGTACAAATTACAATGTAAAATGTTCAACATGTAAGCTTTTAATTACAGTGAGAGATTAATCCGATATTCAAATAGAAACCTCGGAGGAGGTCCCCATAAGAGAATTTATTCAGACGCCCCCACAAACACAGGAAGTTTTAATTACCGTCTTGATTTTTCACAGTTTTCAAAATTTGCACTTTTTTTTTTATTTTTAAAAGTTTAGACAGAAAATGTTATATTTTAAAATTTTGGTTTAAAAAAATTTCGGATGTTTTAATCCTGAAACCTGAAGGCCTTCACCCAAATTAATAATCAATATAAACATTTATTTATAGATTTCTCGCTTTCTAATCTAGAGAAAAAAAAATTAAGCGCGACGCAGCTCCAGAGGCACCACGAAATAAAGAAGGCCCACATAGTTCAGAAGCGGAGTATCATTATATTACGGTGGTTTTTCGAAAATTTTTAGAGAAAAAAAGGATTCAGCGAATAATTAGCTAAGTATGATGGATTTTAGCGAATTATAGAGCAACCTCAAGGTTTCAAGCGGTTTTTTTTTTAGCGCAATGTGATGGTACATAAGCAAATTTTTAGAGCAATATGAGAGGTTTTAGCGAAGTTTTAGCGCATTAAGATGGATTCTAAGAAAATTATTTAAGAAATCTTAAGCTTTAGCGGATTATTAGCTCAGTATGATGGTTATTAGCGAATTTTTAGAGCTTCCTCAAGGTTTTTAGCGGTTTTTTTAGCGCAATGTGATGGTAAACAAGCAAATTTTTAGAGCAATCGGAGGAATTTCTAGCGAAGTTTTAGCGCATTACGATGAATCCGAAGCATATTTTTAAAAAAAACTAAAGGTTTTAGCGGATTATTAGCTCAGTATGATAGTTTTTAGCGAATTCTTAAAGCAACCTCAAGATTTTAGGTTTTTTTTTTTTTTTTTTTTTTTTTTTTTTTGCGCAATGTGATGTATATAATCAAATTTATAGAGCAATCTGAGGGTTTTAAGCGAAGTTTTAGCGCATAACGATGGATTCGATGTAAATTTTTAGAGAAATTTTAAGCTTTTAGCTCAGTATGATGGTTTTTAGCGAATTTTTTGAGCAACCTCAAGGTTTCTAGCGGATTTTTTAGCGCAATGTGATGGTACTTTAACCAATTTTTAGGGCAATCTTAAGGTTTTTAGCGAAGTTTTAGCGCATTACGATGGATTCAAAGCTAATTTTTAGAGAAACCTAAAGGTTTTAGCAGATTATTAGTTCAGTATGACGGTTTTTTTGCGAATTATAGAGCAACCTTTAGCTTTTTACCGGTTTTTTTAGCGCAATGTGATGGTACAAAAAAAAATTTTTTTAGAGCAATCTGAGGGTTTTTAGCGAAGTTTTAGCGCATTACGATGGATTCAAAGCAGATTGTTAGAGAAATCTAAAGGTTTTAGCGGATTATTAGCTCAGTATGATAGATTGTAGCGAATTATAGAGCAGCCTCAAGGTTTTTAGTGTTTTTTTTTAGCCCAATGTGATAGTAGGTACATAATCTAGTTTTTAGAGCAATCTGAGGGTTTTTAGCGAAGTTTTAGCGCATCATGAGAGATTCCGAGCAAATTTTTCTTTAGAGAAATCTAAAGGTTTTAGCGGATTATTAGCTCAATATGTTGGTTTTTCGCAACCTCAAGGTTTTTAGCGGATTTTTTTGGCGCATTGTGATGGTACATAAGCAAATTTTTAGAGCAATCTGAGAGTTTTTAGCGAAGTTTTTGCTGCCTGTGTGTTTTTAGGCTTATTTTTGGTCATTTAATTTCAGCTTTTAATTTTCTCAGCGCATTTTAAGTGTTATCCTTTCTCTTTTTTTAAATAAAAATATTCCAGACCCTCATAAAACATGCGAAATTTCCATGGAATTACAAGGATTCAAACGCGTGGATTGGAGGTCAAATTTTATTGTCGAAAACGAGTGAATGGGGTTTCCGTTTTTAGAAGGTTTTCCTTTTCCGACGCCGCTGGAGGCTTTCCAGGAACACGTTTTTCCCCCAGAATAAAAAGAAAAGCTTGAGGAAAATACAAAATTTTCCAGACTTTTCTGGAAGCTTTCCAGAGATCCAAACGTTTTTCCCCACTTGAGAATAAATGAAATTTCCAGGTGAATTTTTTTTTTTTTTTTAAACATGTAAATAAACATTTAAAGTGTTTAAAATAAATAAAATGTAAACATGGGATGCAAATAAGTGTAATTTAAGATAAGCCTGTGTACAAATCCTTTAATTTTCTAGTCGCACATCCCGTCTTTAAGTTTCTGAGATAAAAATTCAAATCTAATTGCTAATTTTAAAACTTTATAAGATAAATTTTCGTGGGAAAAACTTGAATATTTAGGTCAATTTTTTTTCTCCACCCCTCAATCTTTGTTATTTTGTGTTAAAATATATGTCGACACCCCGCATCCCCACGTCTTGTTATACCTTTCTCGGCGGGAGTTAATTGTTGTCGAGTCCTATTGTTAATCTTGACATCTGCCCAGACAAAATATGAGGACAGGAAGGACAAAAAACACAAATAAACACGCAAAAAAGAAGTTCTGGAAAATAAAAAAACTTCTTGAAATGCAGGCTTTCTTGAAAACCATCATTGCGCGCTAAAAATACGCTAAAAACCGTTAGGTTGCTCTAAATGTTCGCTAAAAACCATCATACAGTGCTAAAACTTCGCTAAAAACCATCAGATTGCTCTAATAATTTGATTATATACTTCACATTGCGCTAAGAAACAGCTAAAAACCTTCAGGTTGCTCTAAATATTCGCTAAAAACCATCATACTGAGCTTATAATCCGCTAAAACCGTTTGATTTCTCTAAACATTTGCTTCGAATCCTTCGTAATGCGCTAAAACTTCGTTTAAAACCCTCTGATTAATCAATAAATTTTGTTATGTACCATCACATTGCGCTAAAAAAACTGCTAAAAACCTTGAGGTTGCTCTAAACGTTCGCTAAAAACCATCATACAGTGCTAAAACTTCGCTAAAAACCATCAGATTGCTCTTTAAATTTTCTTATAACCATCACATTGTGCTAACAAAAAAAATACGCTAAAAACCTTTAGGTTGCTCTAACGTTCGCTAAAAACCATCATACAGTGCTAAAACTTCGCTAAAAACCATCAGATTGCTCTAATAATTTGATTATATACTTCACATTGCGCTAAGAAACAGCTAAAAACCTTCAGGTTGCTCTAAATATTCGCTAAAAACCATCATACTGAGCTTATAATCCGCTAAAACCTTTTGATTTCTCTAAACATTTGCTTCGAATCCTTCGTAATGCGCTAAAACTTCGTTTAAAACCCTCTGATTAATCAATAAATTTTGTTATGTACCATCACATTGCGCTAAAAAAACTGCTAAAAACCTTGAGGTTGCTCTAAACGTTCGCTAAAAACCATCATACAGTGCTAAAACTTCGCTAAAACCATAAGATTGCTCTTTAAATTTTCTTATAACCATCACATTGTGCTAACAAAAAAAAACGCTAAAAACCTTTAGGTTGCTCTAAACATTCGCTAATATTGAGATAATTATCCGCTAAAACCTTTAGATTCCTCTAAAAATTTTAGTTGAATCCATTGTGATGCGCTATAAAATTTGCTATAAACCTTGTTCTCCAAGAATTTGCTTAGAATCCATCGTGATGCGCTAAAACATCGTTAAAAACCCTTAGATTTCTACAAAAGTTTTCTTATGTACCATCACATTGCGCTAAAACACAGGTAAAAACCCGGAGGTTCGCTCTAAAGATTCGCTAAAAGCCATCAAACTGAGTGAGCTAATAATCCGTTAAAACCTTCAGATTTCTCAAATAATCTGCTTAGAATCCATCGTAATGCGCTAAAACGTCTCTAAAAACCCGCAGAATGCACTAAAAATTGGCTTATGTACCATCACATTGCGCTAAAAAACCGCTAAAAACCTTGAGGTTGCTCTAAAAATTCGCTAAAAACATCATACATTACTAATAATCTGCTAAAACCTTTAGATTTCTCGAATAATTTGCTTGATTGCTCTATAAATTTGGTTATGTATCATTACATTGCGCTAAAAAAAAACGCTAAAAACATTGAGGTTGCTCTAAAAGTTCGCTAAAAACCATCATACTGAGCTAAAAATCCGCTAAAACCTGTAGATTTTTGAAATACATAATTTGCTTAGAATCCATCGTAATGCGCTAAAACTGCGCTAAAAACCAGCGAATTTCTCTAAAAATATGCTTATGTACCATCACATTGCGCTAATAAAAACAGCTAAAAACTCTGTGGTTGCTCTAAAAATTCGCTAAAAACTATCGTACTTAGCTAATAATCTGCTGGAACCTTTAGATTTTTCTAAAAATTAGCTTCGGATTCATCGTAATGCGCTAAAACTTCGCTTAAAATCCCTCAGATTGTTCTAAAAATGTGCTTATGTGCCATCACATTGGGCTAAAAAAAACCGCTAAAAACCTTGAGGTTACTAAAAACCATCATACTGAGCTAGTAATCCGCTAAAACCTTTTGATTTCTCTAAAAATTTGCTTAGAATCCATCGTAATGCGCTAAAACTTCGCAAAAAACCCTCATATTGCTCTAAAAATTTGCTTATGTGCCATCACATTGGGCTAAAAAAAAAGCGCTAAAAACCTTGAGGTTGCTAAAAAAATTCGCTAAATACCATCATACTGAGCTAATAATCCGCTAAAGCTTAAGATTTTTCAAACAATTGTAATGCGCTAAAACTTCGCTAAAACCTCTCAGATAGCTCTAAAAATTTGATTGTATACCATCACATTACGCAAAAAAAAACACCTAAAAACCTAGAGGTTGCTCTAAAAATTCGCTAAAAACTATCATACCTAGCTATCTGCTAAAACCTTTAGATTTCTTTTAAAACTTGCTTAGAATCCATCGTAATGCGCTAAAACTTCGTTAAAAACCCGCAGATTGCTCTAAAAATTTGCTTAAGTACCTTCAAATTGCGCTAGAAAACCCGCTAAAAACCTTGAGGTTCCCCTAAAAATTCGGTGTAAACCTTGGGAAAAATATATCTCCAAAAAAATTGTTTACAGAAAGCTTATAATAGCGAAAACTGAACATTAAAAAATTTAGAATGGTCTATAAGAGAGATAAAAACCGATTGTACTCCTACCGAAACCATTTAACTGCTCTAAAACTGGGCCAAAAACCTATTATAGTGCCTATAAACCAATAGACTGCTCTAAAACTGAGGTAAAAACCGGTTATTTTGAACTAAAAATCCATTCGTCTGCTCTAAAATCGAGCTAAAAACCGAGTTTACTGCGATTAAAAACTTTAGACTGCTCTAAAATCGAGCTAAAACCGATTTTCCAGCGATTACAACCTTTAGACTGTTCTGAAATCGAGCTAAAAACCGATTTTACTACGATTAAAAGCTTTAGACGGCTCTAAAATCATGCTAAAAACCGATTTTACCGCGATTAAAACCTTTAGACTGCTCTAAAATCGGGCTAAAAACCGATTTTACAGCGATTAAAAACTTTAAACTGCTCTAAAATCGAACTAAAAACCGATTTTACTGCGATTAAAACCTTTAGACTGCTCTAAAATCGGGCTAAAAACCGATTTTACAGCGATTAAAAACTTTAAACTGCTCTAAAATCGAGCTAAAAACCGATTTTACTGCGATTAAAACCTTTAGACTGCTCTAAAATCGAGCTAAAAACCGATTTTACTGCGATTAAAACCTTTAGACGGCTCTAAAATCGAGCTAAAAACCGATTTTAGTACGATTACAAACTTTAGACTGCTCTAAAATTGGGGAAAAAACGATTATACACATTTCTTTTTTTCGCTATAAAACTTCAAGCCGCGCAGGACCTTCGCTAAAATCCTTTGAATACACTAAAATTCCGCTAAATTCTTAGCTTGCTATTTTAATTTCGATAAAACGAGATCTTTAAAAGCGCTAATTTAATTATGGGTTCGCACTATAAAATGAGTTGTTGAAAGTTTTAATAACCGTAAAGCAAAAAATATAATCGGAGGGCCGAATTTTTTTTTTAAATCTCAATAAATTAACGTGATTGTTCGTCCGAAACTCTTAAATTAAAATGGCAACCTGTAATTTAGAGTTTGGCAAATTGAAAATTAAAATCAAAATCCCAACACGACAGGCTACCGTACCCGGCAAAACTAAAAGGCGCGCAGTTTAGGGGAAATTTTTCAAAATAAATTTTAAATAAATATAATTAAATTTATTATTAAAAAAAATGGACATAAATTTTATTTTAGGGAATTTTAGTTGCAGCCTAATTTGAATCGCTAGACTTGTGGCTGTTTGATTTTACAAATTTTTGTGGCCCTAAATATGGATATAAAATTTTTATAGTATAATAAAAAATGTAACTTACAAAAGATCCAGTTTAGATGAAATTTTAGTTGAACACTGGCACGAGATACGGAAAAAAAAATCACACAAAAAAATTGAAAAGTCACCAAAAAAACGCGAGATAAATAAAGAAACCAAAGATAAAAAAATAAAAAATAAAATAGAAAAAAAAATGTAAACACTTTAGAGAGGAGCGAGAAGCATCGTACCGACAAGACGTACCGAAGCACAATGCTGGGTAGCGTCGGAGGGTCTTCGCGAGCGCGGCGTTGCGGCGAAGTCCGGTACTATCCTCGGTGGAAGGCGGGACGTGTTTTCGAGCGTTCCGATTGGTCGAGGTGGCAGGGGAAAAGGCGGAGTTCGGTCTGCTGGAGTGGGAGATCTGATTGATTGCCACCCGGTTTCATCCTCGCCCTCCCTTTGGGGACCTACTGTCTAACCCGGGGACAAATAGAAATGGCTAAAACCGTGACATTTCTCTCCACCCAGTTTTTTTTCCCTTCTTCTTTTTTCTCTTCCCTTCCGGCCTTCCCCGATTCATTCATAATGAAATCTTTCGCCTCAGGCTTCAGAAAAAAAATGTTTTTTTCTTTCTTTAAAATATCTATAAAATTTTTATAATCTTCTACAAGGCTTCCTGGGCCTAATCTGAGATTAAAGTGTGAACAAAAGGCTGGGAAAACCCTTGGGAAAGAGGATCGAGGATTCCCCAGACCTCAAGTCTCTACCGGCTGCTAGGTAACGTTCTATTTACACGAGAGTTCGGAATTTTCGCATTTTTCTTCTTTTCAACAGTTCCGGGAGGATTAGTGAAGTTAAGAGTGTTTAAAACTATTCTAAAGAAATGATTTCAGTACAGCGAAGTTTAGAAGGATTAGCGCCACAGAGGGGATTATTTAGTGCAATGAGATGTTCTTTAGTGGATTTTTAGCGCAATCTAAAGGTTTTTAGCGTGGCATGATGGTTTTTAAGCAAATATTGGGAGCAACCTAAGGGTTATAATGGATTTTTATGGAGGTGAGATTGTTTAAAGCAAATTTAATGAGCAATCTAAAGGTTTTTAGTGGATTTTTAGCGCAGTATGATAGTTTGCAAGCAAATTCTTAGGGGAATCTACAGGTTTTAGCGGGCTTTTAGAGTAATCTAAAGGCTTTTAGCGATATTTTAGCGTGGCATGATGGTTTTTAAGCAAACATTAAAAGCAATCTAAAGGTTTAAATGGGTTTTTAGGGCGGTGAGATGGTTTAGAGCAAACTTATGGACAAATCTAAAGGTTTTTAGCGACATTTTAGCGTGGCATGATGGATTGTAATTAAATTTATAGGAGAAATCTAAAAGTTTTAGCGGATTTTTAGAGCAATCTAAAGGTTTTTAGGGTGGCGTGATGGTTTTTAAGCAAATATTGGGAGTAATCTAAAGGTTTAAGTGGGTTTTCAGGGCGGTGAGATGGTTTAGAGCAAATTTAAGAAGAAATCGAAAGGTTTTAGTGGATTTTTAGTGCCTTATGACGGCTTATAAACCAATTTTTAGGGAAATCTAAAGGTTTTAGCCGATTTTTAGAGCAATCTAAAGGTTTTTAGTGGATTTTCCTCGCAGTATGATGGTTTGTAAGGCAATTTTTAGGGAAATCTAAAGGTTTTAGCGGATTTTTTTAGCAATCGAAAGAATTTTAGTGGATTTCTAGCGCAGAATGATGGTGTATAAGCCAATTTTTAGGGAAATTGAAAGGTTTTAGCGGACTATCAGAGCAATCTTAAGTTTTTAAGTGGATTTTTAGCGCAGTATGACTGTTTTTAAGCCAATTTTTTAGGGGGATCAAAAGGTTTCAGCGGATTTTTAGAGGAATCTATAGGGTTTTAGTGAATTTTTAGCGCAGTATGATGGTTCGTCAGCCAATTTTTAGGGAAATCTAAAGGTTTTAGCGAATTGTTAGAGATATCTAATGGTTTTTAGCCTATTTTTAGCGCACTATCATAGTTGGTAAGCCGAATTTTAGGGAAATCAAAAGGTTTTAGCGGATTTCTAGTGCAACCTAAAGGTTTTTAGCGATATTTTAGCGTAGCATGATGGTTTTTAAGCAAATATTAGGAGCATTCTAAAGGTTTTAGTGGATTTTTACGGCGGTGAGATGGTTTAAAGCAAAGTTATAGAGCAATCTAAAGGTTTTTAGCGGCATTTTAGCGTGGCATGATGGTTTTCAAGCAAATATTGCTAGCAATCTAATGGTTTTTGGTGGATTATTAGAGAAACCTATAGATTGTAGCAGATTTTTAGAGAAACCTAAAGGTTTTAGCAGATATTTAGAGCAATCAAAAGGTTTTTAGCGTTATTTCAGTGTGGCATGATGATTTTAAAGCAAATATTGGGAGCAATCTAAAGGTTTTAGTGGATTTTTAGGGCGGTGAGATGGTTTAAAGCAAAGTTATAGAGCAATCTAAAGGTTTTTAGCGGTATTTTAGCGTGGCATGATTGTTTTCAAGCAAATATTGCTAGCAATCTAATGGTTTTTAGAGAATTTTTAGAGAAACTTAAAGGTTTTAGCAGATTTTTAGAGCAATCTAAAGGTTTTCAGCGATATTTTAGCGTGATGGTTTTCACGCAAATTTTGTCAGCAATATAAAGGTTTTTAGGGGATTTTTAACGCAGTACCTATAAATGTTTTTATGCAAATTTTTGGGGAAATCTAAAGGTTTTAGCTCAGTATGATGTTTTTTTTAGCATATTTTTAGAGCAATCTAATAGTTTTGACTGGATTATTGAAGTTTCGAATTTCACGAATTCCATTTTTTGCAAGATTAGCGTAAGTACGCGATATTTTTGGATTCTTTTATATATATGAGGCTCTCCGGGTACGAAGGGCGAACTCAACATCGGACAATTATTTTTTTTCATTTTCAGATTCTAGACCTCTTGGTGAATACACCCATATAATTTTTATGTTGAGTTCGCCCTTTTTTCCCCTTAAAATACGTAAAAACCGATTTGCGGCAAAGCTCTAACTGCGATATCCGAGCGGGTACGAAGGGCGAACTCCACATTCTAGTCCACAACCCCCACTCCTTTTCCCATTCCAGGGCATGACTTTTCTGTTGAGTTCGCCCGTAACATAAAACTTTAAAATGCGAATATCTCGAAACTACGTTTTGTTGAGTTCGCCCTTCGTACCCAGAGCGCCTTATATGTTTTTAACTTCTTTTTTTATATTAGGTTGAAAGAAACGACTCGCAATGACCAATACTCCTTCTTTCTCATTTCCTCCTTCATTATTCTTGCTCGAATGATTTCATATATATAAAAAAAGTCGTAATCTTCATGCCCACAAAACGAACGGTCGTCTATTTGCATACTCTATTATTTAGGGATTTCCTCAAAGGTGGCTCGAGTGTGAAAAAAGCTCACGCTAAAAGTACAAAAAATGCAAATTTCTAAGCCTAAAAAAAAAGGTCCCCCTTTTATGTATGCTAATCCTACAATTTATCCTTAAAAATTTTGGTAATGACCTTTTTCCCAGAGTATACAGGGGAAACCAAAAAAAAACCGGTAATGGAGAGAAAAAATCTTTTTTTAAAAAATCATCACTTTTGAAAACACGCAAAAAAACGCTTAAAATTAATATTTCATCGCGAAAAATAGAGAAATAGTCTTAAAAATTTATCCAATTATCAAGAGTTAAACTTTAATGTTTTTCGACAAGGTGTAATTTGCTTAATTTCCTAATAATTTGTTTAAAAAAATTTTTTTTTTTAATTAATAGGTCCATGTTTGTTTTAGTGGTCAATATTACAATTTTACGCTCCGTAAGGTTTTTCCAGTTGTGTAAACTTGTTATTTTATTATTTTTTTATTATTTAAAAAAGGGGTTTAATTACGGGCGAGCGAGGCTGAGAAAATTAACGAGTTGTCGAGGAAAAATGTAGGTAATTGGATGAGCTTAAGCGATTTGAGGATCACGCGATTGAAATAAAAATATTTTAAAAATTAATTTTTTTTATCTTTCTTCTTCCGCAAAATGGTGGAAAACTACCCAAAACCTGTTAAAAAGATGTTAAACGCCTAAAAACCCGATAAAACGGATGTTTCTAAAACAGAATTTTGAAGAAAACGTGGCCCAAAAGCCCTAAAAAGAACTAGTCTGGAGCTGGTCCCGACTGGAACTTAGTTAAAAAGAAGAAAGCAATGTAGGAGGGGGAGTTCCAAGGAGGGGGAAGTGAAAATGAGGGGTTCCTTTGTCAAAAAAATTTCCTGAAAATTCAGTATTTTTCTTCAAAAAACCGAGATAAACTTCTGAAAATCCGACTAAAATGAGATTTTCCCTTCAAAATACCGAGAAAAATTGCTTGAATTTTTTTTCTCTCTCTTTTCTCCCGAAAATAGAGGAAAAATACCCAAAACCCGTTAAAAAGATGTTAAACGCCTAATAACCCGATAAAACGGATGTTTCTAAAACAGAATTTTGAAGAAAACGTGGCCCAAAAGCCCTAAAAAGAACTAGTCTGGAGTTGGTCCCGACGGGAGCTTAGTTAAAAAGAAGGAAACAATGTAGGAGGGGGAGTTACAAGGAGGGGGAAGTGCAAAGGAGGGGTTTCTTTGTCAAAAAGTTTTCCTGTAAATCGAATATTTTTCTTCAAAAAACCGAGAAAAACTTCAGAAAATCCGACAAATATGAGATTTTCCCTTCAAAATACCGAGAAAAATTGCTTGAATTTTTTCTCTCTCTCTTTTCTCCCGAAAATAGAGGAAAAATACCGAAAACCCGTTAAAAAGATGAAACGCCTAAAAACCCGATAAAACGGATATTTCAAAATCAGAATTTTGAAGAAAACGAGGCCCAAAGGCCCTAAAAAGAACTAGTCTGGAGCTGGTCCGACGGGAACTTAGTAAAATAGAAGGAAACAATGTAGGAGGGGGAAGTGCAAAGGAGAGGTTTCTTTGTCAAAAAAATTCCATGTAAACTCTGTATTTTTCTTGAAAAAACCGCGGAAAGCTTCTGAAAATCCGAAAAAAATGGGGTTTTCCCTTCGAAATACCGAGAAAAATTGCTCGAATTTTTTTTTCTCTCTCTTCTCTCCCGAAAATAGGGGAAAACTACCCAAATACAGTTGAAAAGATGTTAAACGCCTCAAAACCCGATAAAACGGATGTTTCTAAAACAGAATTTTGAAGAAAACGTGGCCCAAAAGCCCTAAAAAGAACTAGTCTGGAGCTGGTCCCGACGGGAACTTAGTTAAAAAGAAGGAAACAATGTAGGAGGGGGAGTTCCAAGGAGGGGAATTGCAAAGGAGAGGTTTCTTTGTCAAAAAAATTTCCTGTAAATCCAGTATTATTCTCCAAAAAACCGAGGAAAACTTCTGAAAATTCGAAAAAAATGGGGTTTTTTATTCAAAATACCGAAAAAACTTGCTTGAATTTTTTTCACTCTCTTCTCCCCCGAAATAGAGGAAAACTACCCAAAAGATGTTAAACGCCTAAAAACCCGATAAAACGGATGTTTCAAAACCAAAATTTCGAAGAAAATGTAGCCCAAAACCTCTAAAAAGAACTAGTCTGGAGCTGGTCCCGAATGGGAACTTAGTCAAAGAGAAAACAATATAGGAGGGGGAAGTGCCAAGGAGGGGTTGAACTACAAAAAAAATTTATGTAAATCCAGTTCTTCAAAAAACCGAGGAAAACTTCTGCAAATTAGGCAAAAATGTGGTTTTCCTTTCAAAAAACCGAGAAAATTTCCTGTACATTCTGCAAAAACGGGGTTTTTCTTACAAAAAACCGAGGAGAAATCATTTACTCGTACTCTTATCTTTACATTTTAATTTAAACAAATTTCAAGCATAAAAAAAAGGTGTCGATAAGTCCCTTAATATCTAAAAAGTCGAGGTCGGATGATACCCTTCGGGGTCAACTCGAAGAGTTTTATCTCCTTTAAAAAAAACGTAATCTTGGGCACTAAATCAAAAGGAAAGGGCTCACGTTCACAATCTACGATGACATCCTTAAAATAAGAAATGGTATTTCATTTTAAACCTTAATTGGCGTTATATGAGTTATAGATTTGGTTTGAATAAACAAAAGGATACGAGATGAGAGAGAGAAAAAAAAAACTAACAAAAAAAGTGATTTTAAAACGTGATTCATGCCTGTCTGCCCTCAAGCAAATTTCGTTCATGATTTACTCTTTGTTAACAATCCAATATCTAATTGAAAAAATACTAGTCTGGAGCTAGCCCCAACGGGAACTTCCTAAAAGAGAGGGAACACTATAGGAGGGGGAAGTATTAAGGAGGGGAAGTATTACGGCGAGGGAAGTATAAGTAGGGGAAGTATAAGGGGGTAAAGTATTTTTTAGAAGGGGAAGTATAAGGGGGAGAAGTATTTTTTAGAAGGGGAAGTATAAGGGGGTAAAGTATATTTTAGAAGGGAAGTATAAGGGGGTAAAGTATATTTTAGAAGGGGAAGTATAAGGGGGTAAAGTATTTATAAGTATCAAGGCAGAAATAATGGGCTCTTTGCTCTAGGGATGTGCCACTGGTAACAGGTAAAAGTATGAAATTTCTCCCTTCTAAATAAAATGATAAATTGAAAAAGTGACAATTTTTTTACTTATTATCTTCTGCTGCTGCTTCGAAGCTTTTTCGTCCAGCAATGGATCTTCTGCTGCTGCCTCGATGCTTTTTCGACCAGTACCGGATCTGCTGCAGCTGCCTCGATGCTTTTTCGACTAGGAATAGATCTTCTGCTGCTCCCTCGATGCTTTTTCGATCAGGAATGGATCTTCTGCTGCTGCATTGAACAGTAATGGATTGCCTTCTGCTGCAGCTGCCTCGATGCTTTTTCGACCAGTACCGGGTCTTCTGCGGCATCCTTGGTGCTTTTTCGATCAGGAATGGATCTGCTACTTCTGCACCTACTAGTGCGGTGCCTTCTGCTTCTTTATCGACGATTAATTTATCTCCTGCAGATTCATCGACCAGGAATGGATTTTCTTCTTCTCCATCACCGATAAATCTTCTAGTTTTTCGACTAGGAATCGATCTCCTTCTGCTGCATCAAACATAGGATATTCTCCAGCTAAGGATTTTAGAACAAAAAAAATATTGAGATCGACAGATGGTTTTCAGGAAGGGGTCAGACGGACCCAGTAGGATCTTGAGTTTGTCTGTGGCGCCGTCCGGACCACTTTTTTCTTTAACCATCCTATTTTCACCAGTTTTAGACCATAAAATCGGTCTGTATGAGCAGATTTTTCCCCCTTTTATAAAAATCTGAATAATTTCCTATGCGCGTTCGAATTATGCAAAGTTGTTCGTTATAAATTGTGACGAGAAGGAAACGTTTTGACTAATTCATCCCGTATTCTGGAAGTTTCCTGAACATGTAATATGCATCCTTAGGACAATAAACAAGGATTTATCAAGATTTGCACACCCTTGGTAATTGGATAAATTGCCTTTTAATTAATAGCCTTATTAGAGCTGTTCCAGAGCTACCCTCGACGTAACTTCAATTAGTTTTTGCAAAAATTTGCTGTGCGATGAAAATCTGTGAGTTATTTAATGAGATCATATGTTATTTAGTTTGAAAATAAAAGATGCATTTGACGAAACGTATCGTGAAGGAGACGAAGACGCTTCTGGACGAGCCGGTGCCTGGAATCGACGTCGTCCCTGATGAGTCGAACGCGCGATATTTCCACGTGAACATCGCCGGACCAGTGGATTCTCCATTTGAAGGAGGTACGTTCAAACTGGAACTCTTCCTTCCCGAAGAGTACCCGATGGCATCGCCCAAAGTAAGATTCGTCACGAAAATCTTCCATCCGAACATCGACAAACTCGGACGGATCTGTCTCGACATACTGAAGGACAAATGGAGTCCGGCATTGCAGATTCGTACCGTACTTTTATCCATCCAGGCGCTTCTGAGCGCTCCGAATCCGGACGACCCGCTCGCCAACGACGTCGCCGAACTCTGGAAAGCCGATGAAGCAAAAGCGATCAACACCGCCAAAGAATGGACCTCATCATATGCCAAATAATTTTCATATAAGCATGTCTAAAAATATATTAATCATTTCAGATGGTTATTTCTCATTTTTTATCATTACGTTGGCCCCCCTGCTCCACAAAAAACTTAGACAAACTACACTATAACTAAAAACCCAGCAACACTTCTGAAAGTTCGGGAAAAATAGGATAAACTTCCCCCTCCTTAAAAGCTCCCCCTCCTATATTGTTCCTTCGTTTTAAGGAAGCGCCGGGGCTAGCTCCCCTTTTAAAATATAATTTACCCACTTATACTTCCTCTTCTAAAAAATACTTCACCCCTTATACTTCCCCTTCTAAAATATACTTTACCCCTTTATACTTCCCCTTCTTAAAAATACTTTACCCCCTTATACTTCCCCTTCTAAAAATACTTTACCCCCTTATACTTGAAGATTTATCGGTGATGGAGAAGTAGAAAATCCATTACTTGTTGATGTATCTGCAGGAGATCAATTAATTGTCGATAAAGAAGCAGAAGGTACATCACTGGTAATGCAGCAGTAGCTGATCCTGATCAAAAAGCATCGAGGCAGCCGCAGAAGATCTATTCCTGGTCGAAAAAGCAACGAGGTAGCAGTAGAAGATCCATTTTAATGCAGCAGGAGGCAATCCATTACTGTTCAATGCAGCTGTAGATCTAATACTGGTCGACAAAGCTTCGAGGCAGCAGCAGAAGCTCTTCACCGTTGAGAGTGTTAACAACTAGAACCTTTCTAAATACGCTAAAATCTTTGAGATCGCGCTAAAAATTTGCTAAATATGCAGAAGATCTATTCGTAGTCGAAAAAGCATCGAGGCAGCTGCAGCAGATCCGGTACTGGTCGAAAAAGCTTCGAGGAAGCAGCAGAAGATCTATTACTAGTCGATAAAGCTTCGAGGTAGCAGCAGAAGATCTATTACTGGTCGAAAAAGCATCGAGGCAGCTGCAGCAGATCCATTACTGGTCGAAAAAGCATCGAGGCAGCAGCAGAAGATTCCTTGCTGGTCGAAAAAGCTTCCAGAAGGAAGCAGAAGATCCATTACTGGTCGAAAAAGCATCGAGGCAGCAGAAGCAGACCCAATGCTGGTCGAAGAAGCTTCGAGGTCGCTGCAGAAGATCCGGTACTTTTGATGCTGAAGAAGGAAATCCATTCCTAGTCGAAAAAGCATCGAGGCTGCAGCAGAAGCTCAAAACCGTTGAGAGTTTTAACAACTAGAACCTGTCTAAATACGCTAAAACCTTTGAGACTGTGTTAAAAATGTTCTAAAATCTTTGAGAATGCGCTAAAAATTTGCTAAATATTGCAGCAGAAGATCTATTCCTAGTCGAAAAAGCATCGAGGCAGCTGCAGCAGATCCGGTACTGGTCGAAAAAGCTTCGAGGAAGCAGCAGAAGGCTCCATTAATGGTCGAAAGAGTACCGAAATATCAGCAGTCCCATTGCTGGTCGAAAAAGCATCGAGTAAGAAGCAGAAGCTCAAAACCGTTGAGAGTGTTAACAACTAGCTAAGTACCTTTCTAAATACACTAAAACCTTTGAGAGTGCGCTAAAAATTTGCTAAATATTGCTGCAGAAGATCTATTCATAGTCGAAAAAGCATCGAGGCAGCTGCAGCAGATCCATTACTGGTCGAAAAAGCTTTGAGGAAGCAGCAGAAGATCTATTACTAGTCGATAAAGCTTCGAGGCAGCAGCAGAAGATCTATTACTGGTCAAAAAAGCTTCAAGGTAGCAGCAGAAGATCTATTACTGGTCGAAAAAGCTTCCAGAAGGAAGCAGAAGATCCATTACTGGTCGAAAAAGCATCGAGGCAGCAGAAGCAGACCCATTGCTGGTCGAAGAAGCTTCGAGGTCGCTGCAGAAGATCCGGTACTGTTTGATGCTGAAGAAGGAATTCCACTCCTAGTCGAAAAACCATCGAGGCTGCAGCAGAAGCTCAAAACCGTTGAGAGTGTTAACAACTAGAACCTGTCTAAATACGTTAAAACCTTTTAGAATGTGCTAAAAATTTTCTAAAATCTTTATGAGTGCGCTAAAAATTTGCTAAATATTATTGAGAGTGCTTTAAAATTTGCTAAAAAAATATAGCAAATACGCTAAAAGTCTTTGAGAGTGCGCTAAAAATTTGCCAAAAACCTTCTGTAGCTGGTTTGTACCCTTTCCATAAAACATCGAGGGTAATACAATATAACTTTTTTTTCTGAAAGAACTAGAAATAAAAGAAGTTTCGCTATAAAAATTTCAATAAAAATGATAAATAATAATTAAAAGCATATAAATTGAATAATTCCACATAAAACGAACGGATACCGCTAATGGTCGTTTGACTTCCGTTTCTTATCCATCGACCTTCGCCTCCCGTCGGTTTATTTTTCTTTTACATTCAAACAAATTATGAATAATTAAAAGGATACAAATTATGTTCGGCTTCTTTACGCCGAAAAATTCATGTTACAAAATCTTACATTGTTTTTACTTTTATTAAGATAATAACGAGGAACAAACTATTATTTAGGGCTTTTTAACCTTTTTTTATCTGTAATTACTATTCTTACTGACTCCTACATCCCCGGCATCTGATAAAGTTGCCTTTTGGTTCTTTAAATTGTATGGTATTAAGTCCTAATATGTCAATTAAAATGTAATTAGTTTATTTTAAATTCATTTTTTAACGTCTTTTTTTCCTCTTTCTTATATTTCAATTATTCTAAAAATCCTCTCAAAAGAATAGTAACCATTGTGTACAGTTTTTTTTTTCTTTGAAATTTGCTCATAGCTGAATATTTGAATTTACTTGAATATTTACTCTACTAAGATCTACTGCTGCTGCCTCGAAGCTTTTGTGAATAGTGATGGTCCTTCTGCTGCTGCCTAGAAGCTTTATCGAACAGAGATGGTTCTTCTGCAGCTGCATCGAAGCTTTTTCGAACAGTGATGGTTCTTCTGCTGCTGCCTCGATGGTTTTTCGACCAGTAATGGTTCTTCTGCTGCTGCCTCGAAGCTTTTTCGACCAGTAATGGTTCTTCTGCTGCTGGCTCGATGCTTTTTCGACCAGTAAAGGCTCTTCTGCAGCTGCCTCAAAGCTTTTTCGAACAGTAATGGTTCTTCTGCTGCTGCCTCGAAGCTTTTTACCAGGAATGGATCTCCTACTCCAGCATCTCCTGCAGCCGTAGTGCCATTATTTTAAATACTAGATTTCCGTTGAAATATAATTTATATAATTTTTCTAAATTATTCATTAATTCAGGACAAATATCATGCACGGACGGAACCTCTGGTTTTGCTTGAATTAAAGAGGAAGAAGACAATGTTATCTAGGCCAAGATCGTATGTCGGGAATAGTGAATAACGTTATTTCCACCTTTTAAAATAGTCTCGGAGTTAACAATGATTACTCAACTTTAATAATTTTATTGTATTTATTTCCTTATAAATGTTGTATTACTCTCAAAGCCGGTTTTTTGGGAAGGGGTCTCGAAGATGGATGATTGATTCACCTTTTTGGTGGTTCCGGCTGGCCGTACGTATACTTCCACCGCCTTAAAACTTTTCCATAGCTCTACTAGGATCTTCTGCAGCTGCCTCGATGATTTTTCGACCAGTAATGGTTTTTCTGCAGCTGCCAAGAAGGTTTTTCGACCATTAATGGTCTTTCTGCAGCTGCCAAGAAGGTTTTTCGACCAGTAATGGTTTTTCTGCAGCTGCCAAGAAGGTTTTTCGACCATTAATGGTCTTTCTGAAGCTGCCCCGACGCTTTTTCGACCAGTGATCGTTCTTCTGCTATTGCCTGGAAGCTTTTTCGATCAATAATGGATCTTCTGCTGCTACCTCGATGGATCAGGAATGGATCAGGTACTGCTGCATAAACCAGTGATGTATCTTCTGCTTCTTTATGGACGATTGATGCTGCTTCTTTATGGACGATTGATGCTGCTTCTTTATGGACGATTGATGCTGCTTCTTTATGGACGATTGATGCTGCTTCTTTATGGACGATTGATGCTGCTTCTTTATGGACGATTGGTGCTGCTTCTTTATGGACGATTGATGCTGCTTCTTTATGGACAATTAATGCTGCTTCTTTATGGGCGATTGATGCTGCTTCTTTATGGACGATTGATGCTGCTTATTTATGGACGATTGATGCTGCTTCTTTATGGACAATTGATCCTGCTTCTTTATGGACGATTGATGCTGCTTCTTTTCGACCTCAAGTGGATCTTCTGCAGCTACCTCGAAGTTTGTCGACCAGTAATGGATCTCCTAATGCTGCAATGAACAGTAATGGATTTTCACCTTTACATTTACATTTTCCTGTTTGTATCAGCATGAAATGATCCCGGTCATCAAAAATGATCCTTAAAGCTATCACAGAATAGCAAACTATCACAAAATCGCTAAAAAGATCCTGAAAACTATTAAAAAATAGCAAAAATGATCCTAAAAGCTATCCCCGAAAAGCAAAAAGATCCTAAAAACTATCACAGAATAGCAATAAAGATCCTACAAGCTGTCAAAGAATAGCAAAAAGAGATCCTAAAAGCTATCCCAGAATAGCAAAATATCACAAAACAGCTAAAAATATCCTGAAAACTATTAAAGAATTGCAAAAATGATCCTAAAAACTATCACAAAATAGCAAAAAAGATCCTAAAAGGTATCACAGAATAGCAAAAAAGACCCTAAAAGCTATCAAAGATTAGCGAACTATCACAGAATAGAAAAAAGATCCTAAAACCTATCTTGGAATAGCAAAAAAGATCCTAAAAGCTATCACAGAATAGCAAACTATCACAGAATAGCAAAAAAGATCCTAAAAACTATCACAAAATAGCAAAAAAGATCCTAAAAGCTATCACAGAATAGCAAAAAAGATCCTAAAAGCTATCACAGAATAGCAAAAAAGATCCTAAAAGCTATCCCAGAATAGCAAAAAATATGCTTAAACCTATCACAGAATAGCAAAAATGATCTTAAATGCTATCACAGAATAGCAAAAAAGATCCTAAAAGCTATCACAGAATAGCAAACTATCACAGAATAGCAAACTATCACAGAATAGCAAAAATGATCCTAAAAACTATCACAAAATAGCAAAAAAGATCCTAAAGCTATCACAGAATAGCAAAAAAGATCCTAAAAGCTATCACAGAATAGCAAAAAAGATCCTAAAAACTATCCCAGAATAGCAAAAAATATCTTAAATGCTATCACAGAATAGCAAAAAAAGATGCTAAAAGCTATCACAGAATAGCAAACTATCACAGAATAGCAAAAAAGATCCTAAAAACTATCACAAAATAGCAAAAAAGATCCTAAAATCTATCCCAGAATAGCAAAAGAGATCCTAAAAACTATCTCAGAATCTCTAAAAAATCCTTTTCTGCTATTTTGTAATGATTTTTACGATATAAAGACAATTCTACATGACTTTCAGATTATTTTTGAAATAAAATCAACCTAATATTATGTTTTTAAATCAAATAAACATTTTTTGTCATGTATACATTTACATTTCATTACCTCCATACGTGTAAAATGGTAATAAAGTGTGGGAACCATACCCAACAATTTAAAATCTCTCTAATTCTAGATATCTGGATAAAAAAAGAAGAAAAAAAGATGGAAATCTAAAATCTACCCCCCGTTTTTTTTATTATTCAATTCTTTTATCAGATACACTCCTCATACGCATTAAAATCGCTTAACTTTCTGCACTAGATATAAAAGATAAAAATTATAGTTATAAAAAAAGAGTTTAATGTACTATAATTTTAAAAGTGAAGATATGCATCTAATTTTTTGTTATTTTTTATCAGTGGGAGGTTAATGTCGAATTAAATGGTTCTGTTTTTATGGTTTTATTATATTCTTTTTATACGAAAGATAAGACTAAATTTATTACTTTTATAGTACGATTAAGTAATTAAATATATTTTATTGTTTTTTTAACTTTATGTTTGCATATCTACCGGATTTTGTTTCTTTTAAATTGGTTTGGGAAAAAAAGAAAAAAAATTGAGCTTTATCAGCGATCGTGGTGTAAAATGTGACCTTTTATTTAAATAATTTAATAATAAAAAAAGGTTATAAATTTTCTTTCTGGACAGGTTTCATTAAAAAGAGTAATTTTTTTAAAAACCTTTTGCTTGGGGAGAAAATGCGAAAAGGACACCTGCTCTATTTACAAGGGACATTTTTATATTAATCGTCTTGACTTGGTCTTTTGTAGCAAAATGCAAGACGTCAACTTTATATAAAACTCTATTGCAAAAAGGATAATTTGATCCTAAAAGTTATCACATAATAGCAAAAAAGATCCTAAAAGCTATCACAGAATAGGAAAAAAGATCCTAAAAGCTATCACGGAATCGCGCAAAAAGATCCTTAAATCTATCCCAGAATAGCAAAAATGATCCTAAAAGCTATCGCAGAATAGCAAACTATCACAGAATAGCAAAGAAGATCCTAAAAGCTATCAAAGATTAGCAAACTATCACAGAATATCAAAAAAGATCCTAAAAACTATCTTTTTTCTTTTTCTTTCTTAAATGAAGAAAGAAGAATAGGTTTTACCGATGAGCAAGAGGCATTCTTCCTCATTGGTTAATCCATTCTTCTTCTTTTTTGGTTTACCTTTATGGGCCATTAAGGGGGAAGGGAGGACCCAGGCGGGGGCTCTCGCCATATTGCCGTGGCGCCCCATCAGGGCCAACTCCAGAGGAGTGGCCTAACCAATTTATCCACGAATTTTTGGAAGAATATTTATTTGGAATTTAACTTCCAAACCATCCCAAAACTATTACAAAATAGCAAAAAAGATCCTAAAAACTATCATTGAATGGCAAAAAAGATCCTAAAATCTATCCCAGAATTGCAAACTATCACAGAATAGCAAAAAAGATCCTAAAAGCTATCATTGAATGGCAAAAAAGATCCTAAAATCTACCCAGAATAGCAAAAAAGATCATAAAAGCTATCAAAGAATAGGAAAAAAGATCCTAAAAGCTATCACAGAATAGAAAAAAAGATCCTAAAATCTATCACAGAATTGCAAACTATCACAGAATTAGCAAAAAAGATCCTAAAAGCTATCACGGAATCGCGCATAAAAGATCCTAAAAGCTATCACTGAATAGCAAAAGAGATCCTATAAGCAATCCCAGAATAGCAGAAATGATCCTATAAGCAATCCCAGAATAGCAGATATGATCCTAAAAGCTATCACAGAATCTAAAAAATCCTTTTCTGCGATTTAGTCATCATTTTTACGATTCTTTGATAACCGTTAACTTTTTACTTTTTTTTAAAAACAATGTTTATCCTCATTTTTTTCAGTTTGAAAAGACGATAAAATTGTTTTTTTCATCCTTTTTTTTTATAAAACGCGTCGGTAGTTATTATTTGTTATTATCTACTAAGTTGTTTGTGGGCAGGTGCGGTGGAGGAGGAGGCACGCGATGGATCCCTGAGTAAACACAAAAAGTTTAAACTTAACCACCGGCTTCGGGGCTTCCATGTTTCATCATCGAGACCGCTAATTACGTCACGAAAGTGAAAAGCCGAGAAGGCAAAAGGCCCTTCTCAAAACCAGTGTTTATACGCGATAGCTTCTACCGGTCATAACATCAATTAGTGATTAAGGAGGAAACCTTATTTTTTCGTTTAGTTTCCTTTAGAATTTCTTACTAACTGATACTCCGTATGTGATCAAAAAATGTGGGATTTTCAAGCTAGAAGTAAAGGACCGTCTGCCGGGGGATGCACGTTTCGCCAGTGGTGAAAGTTTCCTTTCTACCTATTACATAGAAAAAAAGTGCTAGTTTGAAGAGATTTCAACGAAAACATTCATAAAGAGAAGGATCCATATAGGAGGGGAAAAGTATAAAGGAGGGGATGTTTTAAGGCGGTGGAAGTATAAAGGAGAAATGTAGCAGGAGATACACTCATGGTCGAAAAAGCATCAAGACAGCTGCAGCAGATCAGCACATGCAGCACATCATTGTAGCTTGGATACTGTTGATCCTACGAAAAAAAAAACGTGTAAGTCAAATTCGTTGGAAGTTTAGTCGTCTAAAGTTATGTATATCGCTGTCTTCTGTCTATCTGTCTAGCTTTTAGGATCATTTTTGTTTTTCTAATATAGTTTGCTATTCTGTGATAGCTTTTAAAATCATTTTTGCTATTCTGTGATAGCTTTTAGGATCTTTTTTGCTATTCCGGGATAGGTTTTAGGATCTTTTTTGCTATTCTGTGATAGTTCGCTAATCTGTGATAGCTTTTAGGATCTTTTTTGCTATTCTGTGATAGTTCGCTAATCTGTGATAGCTTTTAGGATCTTTTTGCTATTCTGTGATAGCTTTTAGGATCTTTTTTGCTATTCTGTGATAGCTTTTAGGATCTTTTTTGCTATTCCGTGATAGCTTTTAGGATCTTTTTTGCTATTCTGTGATAGCTTTTAGGATCTTTTTTGCGTTTTTGCTATTCTGTGATAGTTTTAACTTCCTTAAAGAAGTTATTGCGATACCCTCGACGTCGGGTTTTTGGGGAAGGGTCTTCCAGACCCCGGAGGGTCAAAACGAATATTGATCTTTACCGATCTCAACTTTGTCTATGGTTCCGTCCGGCCAGCCGGCCGTCCGACCGTTACGCCGTTACGTCGTCCGTACCATTTTTCCGGAACACTTTACGGCCACAGTTTTTAACCGATTTTCACCGAATTTTCACAAAATCTTCCTTAGTCAGAGAAGAAGAATGTAACGAGGGCGATTTTTGAATTTCGAAAAAATGGCGGAGATACGTGGTCTGATCAAAAAGTTCTGGAACTTTTGAATTTGCGCGCGAACGGAGGGTCGCAGAAACCCCGCGATGGTCTCATATGTTAGCTTTACTCTTCCTGAGTCACGTGGAATTTGGCTGATTGCTGTAACCTTCTTAGTTCTGGAGTTATCGCATTTTTAGTGAAGCGAGATTTTCGTCTGCGGCGATTTTTAAGATGAACGCGAAACAGGAGCAGCGCGTGTGTGTGAAGTTTTGGGTTAAATTTGCGAAATCTTTCTCGGAAACGATCAAACCTTTGACCGAGGCTTACGGGGATGAAACTATGGGTCGTTCAAGGTGTTATGAGTGGTACCAGCGATTCAAACAAGGCAGGATGTCCGTCGAAGATGACGCCCGTTCCGGGAGACCCTCAACGTCCACATGAGGACGCTCACGTGGCCCAAGTGAACGCCCTGGTTCGTTCAAACCACCGTCTGACTATCCGTGAAATGGCTGATGAGTGTCGGATATCCTACGGATCATGCCAGGAAATTTTGACCCAGAAATTGGGGATGAGAAGGGTCGCAGCGAAGTTCGTCCCGAGGCTCATGTCGGACGACCAAAAACAACACCGTGTTGCAGTTTGCCGGGAGCTTCTGGAAATGGCCAATTCTGATGAAAACTTCATGAAACCTATCATAACTGGTGATGAAACATGGGTTTATGGTTATGACGTTGAAACCAAGGTGCAATCACTTTTTGACATCGATTATCGTAAAAATCGCCGCGGACGAAAATCTCGCTTCACTAAAAATGCGATAACTCCAGAACTAAGAAGGTTACAGCAATCAGCCAAATTCCACGTGACTCAGGAAGAGTAAAGCTAACATATGAGACCATCGCGGGGTTTCTGCGACCCTCCGTTCGCGCGCAAATTCAAAAGTTCCTGAACTTTTTGATCAGACCACGTATGTCTGTTTAAAGTTTGAATTTTCCGGAACACTTTACGGCAACAAATTTCATCCGATTTTTTAGGATCTTTTTTGCGCGATTCCGTGATAGCTTTTAGGATCTTTTTTGTTATGCTGGGATAGATTTTAGGATCTATTTTGCTATTCTGTGATAGTTTGCTATTCTTTGATGGCATTACGGATCATTTTTGCTATTATGTGATAGCTTTTAGGATCTTTTTGTTATGCTGGGATAGATTTTAGGATCTTTTTTGCTATTCTGTGATAGTTTGCTATTCTTTGATGGCTTTTCGGATCATTTTTGCTATTATGTGATAGCTTTTAGGATCTTTTTTGTTATGCTGGGATAGATTTTAGGATCTTTTTGCTATTCTGTGATAGTTTGCTATCTTTGATGGCTTTTCGGATCATTTTTGCTATTATGTGATAGCTTTTAGGATCTTTTTGGCTACTCTTTGATAGCTTTAAGGATCTTTTTGCGTTTTTGCTATTCTGTGATAGCTTTTATATCAGTATCATTTTTGCTATTCTGTGATAGCTTTTAGGATCTTTTTTGCGTTTTGGCTTTACTGTGATAGTTTTTAGGATCTTTTTTGCTATTTTGTGATTGTTTTTAGAATCTTTTTTGTTATTCTCGGAAAGATTTTACGATCTTTTTTGCTATTCTGTGATAGTTTGCTATTCTTTGATAGCTTTTTGGATCTTTTTTGCTATTCTGGGATGGATTTTAGGATCTTTTTTGCTATTCTGTGATAGCTTTTAGGATCGTTTTTAAAATTCCATCGACTGAAGAGCGATCTAGAGATTCAAATAAGTACTAATTCGTCAGTTTTCATTTCAATAAGTGAGCTTTCTATTAAATTACACACTCAAAGGTTTTGGTAATGATTCCATCCTTCCTCGAGACTAGCTGTTGACAATGACACCGGCTGACGTTTATAAGGAAGAGGGTAATTAAACGTAATTTAACACAAGAAGAATCATGTCATTAGAGCACGTTAAAAAAAATTTTTTTTCCACTCTACAATTAACAGTTATGAATATTAAAAAGTGGCTAGAAAGGTGACCACTGAAAATCCTCAAATAAACCGATTCTATATAATTATGATAATAAAAAGAAATAACGCCACGTTTGACACGTTTCCTCCCGTTCTGGCGCCTCAGAATAAACCAACAAAGGCTTTTTCATTTGCATATTAATGGATGCGATTTTTTACATTTTTATTAACTCTCGGAAACAAAAGGACTCGCGGGGAAAAATGCATCTGCGGTTACAATAGTTTACAAAGTTTGTGATCCACATCTTGACATGTAATTGTTCTTAAGTGGGCCATTTGTAATGCACCTTTTTTATTTTTCCTTCACGTTATATTCTGCCCTTTCACGCGGTGGGAAAGTCCCTTTCGAGGCCGTCGAACTTCTAATCTTCTTAAAGGCACCCGAAAATGCCGAACACGTGAAAATTCTTTTGAACCGCTCTATTTTTTAAAGTAAACTAGGAGTTTTA
Source organism: Orius insidiosus (assembly GCA_014119065.1). Taxonomy (NCBI): domain Eukaryota; kingdom Metazoa; phylum Arthropoda; class Insecta; order Hemiptera; family Anthocoridae; genus Orius; species Orius insidiosus. Next base: position 413,032 of record JACGAQ010000037.1, on the reverse strand, counting down.
CAGTAGAAGCCCCAATATTAACATTGTTCCGCAGTTTGAAACTCCTGGAGCATGCGCAGAAGAATTCCTGGTCGAAAAAGTATCGAGGCAGCTGCAGAAGATCTATTTCTGGACGAAAAACCATTGAGGTAGCATCAGAAGATCCATTTCTAGTCGAAAAGAATCAATCATCAATCGTCGATAAAGAAGCAGAAGGTACGTCGCTGATGCAGCAGTAGCTGATCCATTGCTGATCCATCGACGTAGTAGCAGAAGATCCATTATTGGTCGAAAAAGCTTCGAGATAGCAGCTGAAGGATCCATTACAGGTCGAAAAAGCATTGAGGTAGCAGGAGAAGGATCCATTACAGGTCGAAAAAGCATTGAGGTAGCAGCAGAAGGACCATTGCAGGTCGAAAAAGCTTCGAGGCAGCAGCAGAAGATCCATTCCTGGTTGACTAAGCATCGATTCAGCTGCAGCCGATCCATTACTGTTTGATGCAGCAGAAGGCAATCCATTATTGTTCAATGCAGCAGCAGAAGATCCATTCCTGGTCGAAAAAGCTTCGAGGTAGCAGCAGAAGATCTATTACTGGTCGAAAAAGCTTCGAGACAGCAGCAGAAGATCCATTCCTGGTTGACTAAGCATCGAGGCAACTGTAGCCGATCCATTACTTTTTGATACAGCAGAAGGCAATCCATTACTGTTCAATACAGCAGCAGAAGATCCATTCCTGGTCGAAAAAGCATTGTGGCAGCAGCAGATCTATTTCTGGTCGAAAAACCATCGAGATAGCAGCAGAAGATCCATTTCTAGTCGAAAAGAAGTAGCATCAATCGTCGATAAAGAAGCAGAAGGTACGTCACTGATGCAGCAGTTGCTGATCCATTCCTGATCTATCGAGGTAGTAGCAGAAGATCCATCATTGGCCGGAAAGGCTTCGAGGCAGCAGCAGAAGGATCCATTACAGGTCGAAAAAGCATCGAGGCAGCAGCAGAAGATCTATTACTGGTCGAAAAAGCTTCGAGGCAGCAGCAGAAGATCCATTCCTGGTTGACTAAGCATCGTGGCAACTGTAGCCGATCCATTACTGTTTGATATAGCAGAAAGCAATCCATTACTGTTCAATGCAGCAGCAGAAGATCTATTTCTGGTCGAAAAACCATCGAGATAGCAGCAGAAGATCCATTTCTAGTCGAAAAGAAGCAGCATCAATCGTCGATAAAGAAGCAGAAGGTAAGTCACTGATGCAGCAGTAGCAGATCCATTCCTGATCCATCGAGGTAGTAGCAGAAGATCCATTATTGGTCGTAAAAGCTTCGAGGCAGCAGTAGAAAATACATTTCTGGTCAATGAAGCAGCGTTAAAACTGCTCATTTTCGAAAACGGAAGACCTTTTAGGTGTTCAAAATTTTAATTTAACGATTACAGGGTCTACTAGGGATCCAAAAGACGTGAATCGGAAGCATAAATTAGCATAACATGGAGATGAGTCTATTCTAATGAGATATCAAAAGATAAATACCGAAGGAGAGAGAATTATTCCGATTCGCCGACACTTTTATAATCCTTTTTCACGCAAACGGGCTTTTATTTCGTAAACGATTAATTCGTTTAATTTCATAATTAACATTTTTTTTTCACCTAAGCGAATCCGCCTGCCAGGCGGTTGAAAACGATTGGATCTGCCGTATTGTTCAGTCTTAGCGGTACAAGTAGCCGGTCATTATACGGATTGATAACGATCATTTTTTTTTTTCGTATTCCAAATCGGGTGCGAATGGAAATGTAATGAACGTAATGAGCATGATGCTGATGCTATTGATGCTGATGCTATTGATGCTGATGCTATCTCGCTACGCCACCAAGGGGAGCTTTAAAAACCTTGATCGTTCCTTTGCTCTTTGGAATAAAATTTGCTTTTTGGTGGAAATATCTAGGATCTTGTCGGATTTCGTTGTTTGCATATGGCTCGACGGGTGGTCCTTAATAAAATAAAAGGAGATAGGAAGAAGGGACTCCACCGAATTCGAATAAAGACTAATTATAGTCTTTCGAGGATGAAAACGAAGATGTACCGCCTTCGTTCTGGTTGGCAACACTTCTGAAACAATACTCAAGAGCTTAGGAAGGCATTTCACTTTGTAAACAAAACAAAGGGGGGCGCGCGTTGCGCTTCTCGAAACGTTTTGGGAACCACCCGTTCCCGTTGTACCCACTCCCTTGTCCTCATCATTCGAAGATCTTATGCAAGATCGATCCGACCCCTGACATGTTTATGGCCCCTTTAAATTAATTATTTCGGACAGTTTGTTTTCTTCCACACAATTCCGGTTTCTCGTGATCATTCTGTGTTTGTATTGCTAAATCTACCTTTTGGACTCAAACGTTGTCTGTCCAGCTGCAGCAGATCATTACTGTTTGATGCAGCAGAAGGGAATCCATTACTGTTCAATGCAGCAGTAGGAGATCCATTACTGGTCGAAAAAGCATCGAGGAAGCAGCAGAAGATCCATTATTGGTCGAAAAAGCATCGAGGCAGCAGCAGAAGATCCATTCCTGCTCGAAAAAGCATCGTGGTAGCAGCAGAAGATCCATTATTGGTCGAAAAAGCTTCGGGGCAGCAGCAGAAGATACATTCCTGCTCGAAAAAGCATCGAGGCAGCTGCAGCCGATCCATTACTGTTTGATGTAGCAGAAGGAAATCCATTACTGTTCAATGCAGCAAAAATACGAAAAATACTGTTCAAAAACGAGCAAAAATGAAGTAAATTTGGGGTTCTCAGGCCTAAAAACTGAGGGAAAACGAGCAAAAAGGAATCGGAAGCCTAAATGCAAATTAGTTAGTAATTTTTTAGGTTTAAGAAAACTAGGTGTCTAATCGTTTGAACGTTTACTTAGACCCGCGAGCGAGCACGACGTGAGGTCCCTGCATATTCATCTCCATTCACGTCTTTATCCTCAATTAAAAGAAATTTATAACGTTTTTATACAAAACTGTTTCTCCGTTGCACAAAAGCGCAACAATTAAAAGGATACTCGTAAATTCAAACGTTCAACAAATGCGTTCGGAAATGAATTTTCTCACATCTCTTTTAGGGGTGTTTCCAGATCCGCCACATAGAGCGCTTTTCAAAATGGCTCGGAAGTCGAAAATAATCCGTTTGTATTATCTGAGTAATTAAAAAGAGGGCTATGAAAATAGTAGGTCCCTATGCGAAGGAAAGAAAAGAAACGGTACAGGAGGAGGCACTCACTATGATAATGAATACAAAAGCCCGAGAGTTGATCGGAGCTACTGATAGCATTCATGCTAAGTGCTCTCCGTGTTATTACCGAGGCCCACCATCACATGCAATGTTTCACGCCGGACCGCTGTCTCGGGTCCTTCTCATAAAAAGTAAAAATAACAATAATCATACCGATTTCTTTAATCTTATCACCAAATCAAGTCATCTGACGTCAAATTTCCTTCTGCGCATGCTCCAGGAGTTTTAAACTGCGGCTGGAATAAAGCTAATATTGGGGATTCGAGGCAGCAGTAGGAGATCCATTCCTGATCGAAAAAGCATCGAGCAGCAAACGATCCCACTGGTCGAAAATGGTCTTTCTTGTAAATAATTACCTTCGGGAAAAAACATCTAGATCTACAAAACTAGCTACATCGTGTAAAACGGTTCAAAAGCAATTTCAACGTCGACGTCGTTCAAATCGTTTTTCCGTCAAAACTTAAGTCATCTGACGTCAATATGACGTGCGTATCCTTCTGCGCATGCTCCAGGAGTTTTAAACCAGTTTCAAACTGCGGTTATTTCACATTTTTGCTCGTTTTTCCTTAGTTTTTTGGCCTAGGAACCCCAAATTTACTCGTTTTCTACCCCCTTTTGGTCAATAGAAATCTTTTTAACCCAATTATACTAATTTTCACACGATTTTTCGACCCAAAAACGCCAGTATTACAACAGTTTTGGCCTGGTAACCCCAAATTTACAATATTTTTGCTCGTTTTCCTCTCTCTTCTGCTGCTGCCTCGAAGCTACTTCGACCAGGAATGGATCTTCTGCTACTACTTCGATGCTTTTTTGACCAGCAATGAATCTTCTGCTGCTACCACGATGCTTTTTCGAGTAGGAATGAATCTTCTGCTGCTGCTACGATGCTTTTTCGACCAGTACTGGATCTTCCACTACTGTTTCGAACAGAAATGTACCTTTCGCAAAGTTCATATTCCACTTCTGATAACTCCTAGTTCTGTGGATCAAGATATTTTTTCCCAAAGCTTATTAATTATTTACAAGAAAGACCTTAAAAAAAAGCAATTTTTTCCGCCAAAGATGTCCATCGAATATGCAGTTTGAAGGAAAATACACACGAAGATGCTATTTTAAAGATTTGAATAATAAATAATTCATTTTTTTTTCCTTTTAAAAACTTGTTGAAATCACTTAGCTTCCTCTATTTTCGTGGAGGTAATTTTTTTTTTGGAAAGAAGGAAAAAGATAAGAAAAAAAAAGTTGCGTGGTAGAAATCAAGATGTTTTTTTCTTGTGACAATTAAAGAGGACGTGAACCCCAAAAAAAAGTTGGAAAAAATGGGTTTTTTGTTTAATAAAAAAAATCTCAATATTAAAAAAAATCTTTAAATCTTCCCCTCATTTATACTACCCCCTCCTTTATACTTCCCCCTCCTTAAAACTTCCCCCTCCTACATTGTTACTTCTGAAGTCTTCGACCACTAATGGATCTTCTGCTGTCTCGATGCTTTTTCGATCGGGAATGGATCTCCTACTGCCGCATTGATCAGTAATGGATTGCCTTCTACTGCATCAAAATGGATTTGCTGCAGCTGCCTTGATGCTTTTTCGACCAGTAATGGTTCTTCTGCTGCTGCCTCGAAGCTTTTTCGACCAGTAATGGTTCTTCTGCTGCCTCGATGCTTTTTCGATCAGGGATGGATATCCTACTGCAGCATTGAACAGTAATGGATTACCTTCTGCTACATCAAACAGTAATGAATCTGCAGCAGCTGCCTCGATTCTTTTTCGACCAGTAAGGGTCAGCTGCCTAGATGCTTTTTCGAGCAGTAATGGTTCTGCTGCATCTGCTTCGATGCTTTCTCGTCCAGAAATGGATCTCCGACTGTATCGAACAGTAATGTACCATCCGCAAAGTTCATATTCATCTTCTAATAACTGCTAGTTTTGTAGATCAAGATGTTTTTTCCCGAAGCTTATTAATTATTTACAAGAAAGACCTTTCGACCAGTAATGGATCATCCGCTGCTTCGATGCTTTTTCGATCAGGAATGGACCTCCTACTGCAGCATCAAACAGTAATGGATCTGCTGCAGCTGCTTCGATTCTTTTTCGACCAGTAAGGGTCTTCTGCAGCTGCTTCGATGCTTTTTCGACCAATAAACTCTCCTACTGCTACTGCTACTGCTACTTCTACTGCTACCGGGAATGGATCTCCTACTGCTGCATTGAATAGTAATGGATTTCTTTCTGCTACATCAAACAAAAAGTTGCTAAAAAGTTGTTAAATCTTCCCCTCCTTAAAACTTCCCCCTCCTACATTGTTATTTCTGAAGTTTTCGTTCTTTTCGAATCGAAGAAATTTATATGATCGTAAAATATGGGACGTTAGATCGTGTTTCCTGTTTTCTTGAGAAATTGAAGTAAAAAAACTATGTTCATGTTAAGACCTTAATGACTTTGAAATTACCCCTAGGCGAAGCCTGGTTTAATCAGGAGTACCAATCTTGTTATCAAACTTGTTCAAGTCGTCTCTTTTAAACAATTTCGGACCTTAGAAAAGAAGAGTATCCAAAAGACACGGTTCGTTGACGAAAAATCCAAGCATCTGATAATACGCGCTTCTGTGAAAAACTGCATAATTATTAAGTTTAATTACGTTTAATTGAGTTCAGATAAGTCGAAAGTAGGAGGGGGATCACGCAAGACAATAGACTCTGCGGCCCACATTCTATTATATCTGAAGCGTGCATCTTTTTATTAATTATAACCTCCGCGGTCCAACCCCTTCGCTGCCGAATGTCTAAAAACCTAAACGTAATTGCTACCTTCCACGTCCCTTTAGGGAACTTCCTTCCTCAGCGACATCTTTTCTTATTTCACAAAAGATTTTTTTTTACTGCCATATGCTGAAATTTCACCAATTCCTATAGTTTTCACTTTAATCGCCCTCCCGGATAACAGTTGTGATGTTTAGACACAAAAATGCTTGGAAATAGAATTCTTACTAATTGCCAAAGTATCTTCTTTGTTCCAACCGCAGTTGCAGCAGCAGAACCATTTACTGGTCGAAAAAGCATCGACTAAGCAGCAGAAGAACCATTACTGGTCGAAAAAGCATCGAGGCCGCTGCAGCAGATCCATTACTGTTTGATGCAGCAGTAGGAGATCCATTCCTGGTCGAAAATGCACCGACTAAGCAGCAGAAGAACCATTACTGGTCGAAAAAGCATCGAGGCAGCTGCAGCAGATCCATTACTGTTTGATGCAGCAGTAGGAGATCCATTCCTGGTCGAAAATGCATCGACTAAGCAGCAGAAGAACAATTACTGGTCGAAAAAGCTTCGAGGCAGCAGCAGAAGATTCATTCCTGCTCGAAAAAGCATCGTGGTAGCAGCAGAAGATCCATTTATGGTCGAAAAAGCTTCGAGGCAGCAGAAGAAGATTCATTCCAGCTCGAAAAAGCATCGAGGTAGCAGCAGAAGATTCATTAATGGTCGAAAAAGCATCGAGGCAGCTGCAGAGGACCCTTACTGTTCAATGCAGCAGTAGGAGATCCATTCCTGGTCGAAAACGCATCGAGGAAGCAGCAGAAGATTCATTCCTACTCGAAAAAGCATCGTGGTAGCAGCAGAAGATTCATTGCTGGTCAAAAAAGCATCAAGGTAGCAGAAGATCCATTCCTGGTCGAAATAGCTTCGAGGCAGCAGCAGAAGAGGGAGGAAAAGAGCAAAAATATTGAAAATTTGGGTTTCCCAGGCCAAAAACTGAGGAAAAAAGTTGTAATATTGGGGTTTTTGGGCCAAAAAATCGAGTGAAAATGAGTACAATTGGGTTAAAAAGATTTCTATTTGCCGAAAGAGTGTAGAAAACGAGGAAAATTGAGTAAATTTGGGGTTCCCAAACCTAAAAACTATTAATAGGAGAATAAGCTTTGATTTGAATAATGATTTGATTTGTTTTCATTAGAATAAGCTTTGGTTTGAAACTTCTGGAACATGCGCTGAAGGATTCGGTTGTCATATTTGACGTCGTTCAAATCGTTTGTCCGTCAAAACTGAAGTCATCTGACGTCATCTGTGTGATGTAGGAGAAGGCAATCCATTACTGTTCAATGCAGCAGTTGGAGATCCATTCCTGATCGACAAATCATCGAGGCAGCAGAAGATTACTGGTCGAAAAAGGTCATTCTTGTGAATAATTAATTAGCTTCAGGAAAAAGCATCTAGATCTACAGAACTAGGAGTTGTCTGAAGTGGAATATGAACATTTTGGCCGAAAGATTTCAAAAACGAGCAAAAACGTCGTAAATTGGGGTTCTCATGCCTAAATTACTGGTCGAAAAAGCTTCGATGCAGCAGCAGAAGATCCATTACTGTTTGATGCAGCAGTAGGAGATCCATTCCTGGTCGAAAATGCATCGACTAAGCAGCAGAAGAACCATTACTAGTCGAAAAAGCATCGAGGCAGCTGCAGCAGATCCATTACTGTTTGATGCAGCAGTAGGAGATCCATTCCTGGTCGAAAATGCATCGAGGCAGCTGCAGCAGATCCATTACTGTTTGATGCTGCAGTAGAAGATCCACTCCTGTTGGAAACTGGTTTGAAACTTCTGCAGCATACGCAGAAGGATTTGCACGCCTAATTTGACGGTAGATGACTTCAGATTTGACGTTCAAACCCTTCTGCGCATGATCCAGGAGTTTCAAATCAGTTTCAAACTGCGTTTGGAACGAAGCTTGCGTTTATTATACGTTTGTGACACTTTATTAGGTACTAAAAAAAAACGAAAAAAAATTTATGATCTGTAAAGTCCGAAATTAGGTCTATTATGAACGGTCTTTACCCCAAAAAATGTTTAATTATTCATTTTACAAGGTAACGGTCGGTAAAAAAATTAAGTTACAAACACCAACAATCAACAAGACCTTTTTTTTTTAAGTCCCACACTCCTCCCGCCTTCTGAGTTTATTCATAGTTTAAGATCGCGCTTCTGATTGTGTATGATGAAAGATAATAGCTTTGTAATCACCCACCTGAAGTCACCCGGTTAGAAAATATACGTTGCTAAAGTTTTTTTTTTTTCTTTTTTTATGTTTTAAAAGAGGTGGTTTTTCCCCCCGATGTTGTGGGATTCTGCTGGAAGAATTGTGCGAAAGAGTTTTTAGATTCGTGCGAGGTCTCTGAAGGAATGACGATTTCGAACGATTTTGTGGGAGTTCGAACGAATCCTCTGGCTCACCCTAGCAGGCTGCTCCTCTGGCTAACCCAAGCAGGCTGCTCCTCTAGCTCCCCTAGCCCGTTGCTCCTCAGGCTCACCCTAGCAGGCTGCTCCTCTAGCTCACCCTAGCCCGTCACTACTCACTCCTCTGGCTCACCCTAGCAGGCTGCTCCTCTAGCTCACCCTAGCAGGCTGCTCCACCGGCTAACCCAAGCAGGCTGCTTCTCTAGCTCCCCTAGCCCGTCACTCCTCTAGCTCTCCCTAGCAGGCTGCTCCACTGGCTAACCCTAGCTGGCTGCTCCTCTGGCTCACCTTAGCCCGTCGCTCCTCTAGCTCACCCTAGCCCGTCGCTCCTCTGGATCACCCTAGCAGGCTGCTCCTCTGGCTCACCCTAGCCCGTCACTACTCACTCCTCTGGCTCACCCTAGCAGGCTGCTCCTCTAGCTCACCTTAGCCCGTCGCTCCTCTGGCTCACCTTAGCCCGTCACTCCTCTGGCTCACCCTAGCAGGCTGCTCCTCTAGCTCACCTTAGCCCGTCACTCCTCTGGATCACCCTAGCAGGCTGCTCCTCTGGCTCACCTTAGCCCGTCGCTCCTCTGGCTCACCTTAGCCCGTCACTCCTCTGGATCACCCTAGCAGGCTGCTCCTCTGGCTCACCTTAGCCCGTCGCTCCTCTGGCTCACCTTAGCCCGTCACTCCTCTGGCTCACCCTAGCAGGCTGCTCCTCTAGCTCACCTTAGCCCGTCACTCCTCTGGATCACCCTAGCAGGCTGCTCCTCTGGCTCACCTTAGCCCGTCGCTCCTCTGGCTCACCTTAGCCCGTCACTCCTCTGGCTCACCCTAGCAGGCTGCTCCTCTAGCTCACCCTAGCAGGCTGCTCCACTGGCTAACCCAAGCAGGCTGCTCCTCTGCCTCACCCAAGCAGGCTGCTCCTCTGGCTCACCCAAGCAGGCTGCTCCTCTGGCTCACCTTAGCCCGTCGCTCCTCTGGCTCACCTTAGCCCGTCACTCCTCTGGCTCACCCTAGCAGGCTGCTCCTCTAGCTCACCCTAGCCCGTCACTCCTCTGGCTCTCCATAGCAGACTGCCCCTCTGGCTCACCTTAGCCCGTCGCTCCTCTAGCTCACCCTAGCCCGTCACTCCTCTGGCTCTCCATAGCAGACTGCCCCTCTGGCTCGCCATAGCAGGCTGCTCCCCTGGCTCTCCCTGGCCCGTTGCTCCGCTGGCCGTTTCGTGGAAGAATGGGTCGAAGTTGACGAGAGGCTTTTTTTATAATCATAAAGAAGGCGATAAATAAGGACGGTAGCCGAGCCCATTAACAAGTGACCTTTTAGCCAAGTTATGAATGATCTTATGAAGAGGAGAATCTTCTTTAAGTCGTCCTCTCTAATTGCTATAATTTTTGCACTCTCCTTTTTCATAGTAAAAGTCGAACTCTCGAGTACATTTCAAGGCTCGGCCGAGCGTATAAAAAAAGGTCCGCCCGGTGTTTTGAGATTAAGTGCTTTGAGATCTCCGTCCGAGATGACGTCTGCCTTATCTTTTTTCTCAAAAGGCGAGAATGAGAGATAAAAAGGGGGAAAAGAATGAAAAGAGAGACGGAGAAAAGGTGCAAACGGAGACGTCTCATCTCCACACAATCCAACCGCAGGGAAGGAAGTGAGCCCAGGAATCTTGATAGAAACCTCTGGTTAAAATAAATAGGTGAGGATATCTTTTTCAAACATGGGAAATCTCGAAAACTAGGCTTCATACAAAGTTCCGTATAGCGGAGAACACCGCATTTTTCAAATTTTCCTACAAAACTTTCATTATTTTAACTTCCTTAAAGAAGTTATTGTGATACCCCCGACGTCGGGTTTATGGCGAAGAGTCTTTCAGACCCCGGAGGGTCAAATCGAATCTTACCGATCTCAACTTTGTCAGTGGTGCCGGCCGGCCGTAGCATTTTTTACGGAACACTTTATGGCCACAGTTTATACAACCGATTTTCACCAAATTATCACGCAGATTTCTTTAGCCGGTGAAGAAGAAACTAACGCGGGCGATTTTTAAATTTCGAAAAAATGGCGGAGATATGTCTGTTCGAAATTTTAAAAAATTCGTTGCGGCCGAACCGTTAATCCGATTTTCACCAAATTTTCACCAATTACTCCTTATATTTTTTAAGAATTTTTGGTGTAAAAAAATTGCAACTTTTTAATTATTAATTTTTTTTAGTAGGGAGAAATTTCGTACTTCTACCCTTTACGAGAGGCACATCCCTAGGCCAAAGAGCCCATTATTTCTACCTTGACACTTAGAAAAATTTTCGAAAAATAAGAACTTACAAAATTTTTCAGAAAAAAAAGAGCGCAAATTTAAAAAAGAAAACCCGGAAAATTTTTTCAAAAAAAAAACTCGGAAAATTTTTCGAAAAAAAACTCGGAAAATTTTTAAAAATAAAACTTAAAAAATTTTCTGAAAAAAACTTTAAAAAATTTTCAAAAAAAAAAAAGAAAACTTGGAAAATTTTTCCATCCTTGGAAGATTTTTGGACTCGATAAAATCAGACAAGCAGCTCTGGTACTTGGCTTGGGACTAAAAATGTGATTTTTTAACTCGATAAAATCAGACTAGCAGGTCTGGTACTTGGCTTGGCACTGAAAATGTGATTTTTTGACTCGATAAAATCACACAAGCAGCTCTGGTACTTGGCTTGGGACTAAAAATGTGATTATTCGAACCAGTTCGAAACAGTTTTCAACCGATTTTCACCAGATTTTCACCAAATTTTCTATAGTCGGTGTACAAAAAACTAACGAGGGCGATTTTGAATTTCGAAAAAATGGCGCCGATTATGTCAGAAAATAAAAAAAAAAAAAACTCGGGAAATTGTTTGAAGAAAAACAAACTTGAAAATTTTTCAAAAAAAAACTTCCCCCTCCGTTATACTTCCCCTTCTTTATACTTCCCCTCCCTTATACTTTCGTTCCCTTATATGGTACTTCCCCCTCCGTTGTACGTCCCCCTCCTATATTGTTACTTCTTTTTAAGGAAGTTTTCGTTTGAAGCTCTTAAAAACCTACTTTACTTCCTCAATAAGAATTTATTATCTCTGGAAAAAGGTACTTTTCTTGATAATTTCAAGCCATTTAACTGATTTCAAAATTATTAATTATATTCAATCAACAATTGACGTCATTTTTAAATAACAAAGAAATTAAAACCACGCAATTTTTCAAGATGAAACCATTTTTCATGTCATGTTTTTGACATTTCGCAATTTTATTCCAAGTTCGAAAATTACGTGTGAAGGCGACTTAATTCATATTTACATTTTAAAAAATCGCTTAAATCTATCCCGAGTTTTTTTCCTAGACTATTATTAAGGCTTTATCATAATGAACATTCTTAGAACCTTTATTATATTACCATAAGTAAATTAATTTCCGTTTTTCTCTCCTCTTTCTCACTTTTGAAGGGAAAAAAAAAACCTCTTTCGTGATGAGTTATTTCTTAATTTCGCGATAATTAAGCGAGAAAAATTCATAGAAAAAAAATGGGCGGATTGATCATAATTCACACTAAAAAAAGTTGTTTTTAAAAATGTTTAGGAGAGTTGTAAAGCAATAAAAACGTTGTCTGACGAGAGGGGGTTTACATTTTTATGGGGCCTTTGGCCCTCTCGCCCGTGGTGAAAGTATATCATTTCTCCCTACTAAAAAAAATCTTAAATTTTGAAATTTTTGATTTTTTTAGGCCGAAAATTTTTATGAAATATAAGTAGATTTGGTGCAAATCTTTGGTATAAAATTTTTCTGGAAGAAAAGTACTTATTTGAAGAGCTTCCAACGAAAACTTCCTTAAAAAGAAGGAACAATATAGGAGGGGGGAAGTATAAAGGAGGTGAACACTATAAGAGGGGGGAAGTATAAGGGAAATGAACAATATATGAGGGGGAAGTATACGGAAAGGAACGATATAGGAGGGGAAGTATATAAGTAGAATACAAGAGGGGGAGTATAATAGAAGGGGAAGTATGAGGAAGGGGAAGTATTAAGAAGGGGGTTGTATTAATGAGATGGAAGTATTAAGGGGGGGGAGTATTAAAGAGGGAGAATATTAAGGAGGGGAAGTATAAGGAAAAGGAACAATATAGGAGGGGAAAGTATACGGGAAGAGAACAAAATAGGAGGGGGTAGTATAAGTGAAGAGAACAATATAGGAGGGGTAGTATAAGTGAAGAACATAGGAGGGAAAGTTTAAGGGAAGAATATAGGAGGGGGAAGTATAAGGGAAGAATATAGGAGGGGGAAGTATAAGGGAAGAATATAGGAGGGGGAGTATAAGGGAAGAATATAGGAGGGGGAAGTATAAGGGAAGAATATAGGAGGGGGAGTACAAGGGAAGAATATAGGAGTGGGTAGTATAAAGGAAGAATATAGGAGGGGGAAGTATAAGGGAAGAATATAGGAGGGGTAAGTATAAGGGAGGATAAGTATTATGGAGGGGGAAGTATTAAGAAGGGGGATGTATTAATGAGATGGAAGTAGTAAGGGGGGAAGTATTAAAGAGGGAGAATATTATGGAGGGGGAATAATAATTAGAAGCGTTTAGACAAATTTTAATTTTTTTTTTTTTTGAACAAAAATTTATCAGTTATTGTTCCATTTTTTTTTTTTTTTTTTTTTTTTCAAAAAATGTCCAAGTGTACGGAAAATTTTCAATTTTTTTTATTATTTGACGAAAAAAATTGTCTAAGTTTTTTTTTTAATTTGCAGTATTCTTTTTCCCTTTTTTTTTTTTTTTTTTTGAAAAAATTTTGAAAAAAAAAACAAACTTTTTTTAAGTATCAAGGTAGAAATACTGGGCTCTTTGCACATAGGGATGCGTCTCTCGTAACGGGTGGAAGTATGAAATTTCTCCCTTCTAAAAAAACAAACAAAAATTTCTTTTTACACAAATAATTCTTAAAAAATGTAAGGAGTACATATTTGGTGAAAACTTCCCCTCCCTTAAACGTCCCCCTCCGTTATACTTCCCCTCCCTTATACTTTCCCTCCATTATACTTCCCCTCCATTATACTTCCCATCCGTTATTAATTCCCCCTCCTTTATTGTTTTTTCTCTTTAAGGAAGTTTTCGTTGGAAGCTAATGCAAATAATTCTTAAAAAATATAAGGAGTATTTGTGAAAACTTCCCCTCCCTTATACTTCCCCTTCCGTTATACTTCCCCTTCCGTTCTACTTTCCCTCCGCTATACTTCCCCTCCGTTATACTTCCCTCTCCTTTATTGTTCCTTTTCTTTAAGGAAGTTTTCGTTGGGAGCTCATCAAACTAGTACTTTTCTTCGAGGTTACACTACGAACTTCTGGCACCATCGACAGAATTAAAATGAAAACTATTTTTAAACGCGATATTCGGAAATAAACTCAGACAAACGTGTTACCAGTATCGTTCGTTTTGACAAGGAAGGGTTGACTTTCGTTAACGACCCGTGAAACTGTTTCGCTTTGATGTGTGACACCGATCCGGCCGATTAGTACATCTCACGGCTTCCCCAACGGTAATTAGAAGGCGGAAAACACTTTTTTTTCAAAAGACCCACCATACGAAATGAATAATTAACACCTGTAATTTTTTCCCGACGTAAATGAGACAAATCATTTCGATTTCCCGTCACAAATCACCGATGGTAAAATGTTTTTAATTTATCAAAAAGCAGAGGTCCAAAAAGTGCGATTTGAGAGAAGGCGATGGTGAATTTGGAGTAGAAAATCGATGAGGCGTCGCCCATGTCGAAATAGTCGAAGTAAGGCCAATAAAGGAGAAAAACATTGGAGTCAGCGGTGACTTTTCCACATCTGAAACTTCCGACTGCATGCCCTTGGACGGTTCCGTTGCAGATTAAAATAGTTCCTGCGTCTCCGCAAGGTTCTCCGACGTACTCCTGTATATCAGCGGTGATGCAGACTTCATATTTGCTTTTGTTCGTCGGACATTCCATCAGCGGGACGACATCTGTCACCAATAAATCTTCAGTTTGATCCACAGGGTACGCCAGAATCGGCGTCGTCCATCCTAAAGCTACGCATTCTTCTCCGCTTTTCACAAAATCTTCATATCTTCTTCTCATCTCCTTCATTTCTCTGGGAAAACTGGCAACCTTCGTATCAAACAAACATTGATCGAAAGCCTCTTTTAAAATAACAACTCCGATATTATTAGCGAAGTGGTCATACTCCAATTTTTTGAATCCAATATGAAGTTGGACTTCTTTGATTTTTCTTATTTGGCCTGAACGAGCCGGGTTGTCGTCCGGGGGCATTTTCAACGTGCCCGAAACCGCGTGAAATTCGTCGACGTCGATCGTCGAACCGTCGTCGTAGACGAGACAACTTCCCGCCGTTAAAAACTTCGAATATGAAATGAGCGTCCCGCCGCAGATGTACTCACCTACTAACCCGACTACAAAGGGAAACTCGTGCTTTTTCGCCTTTCTTCGTAAGTTACAAAAAACTAAGTCGAAGTATAACAATAAAACGAAAATTCTCATCATTCATGATCATTTAAACTAAAAATTTGGAGAAAAAAATCACATGAATTCTTTCTAGATTGCTGAAGACAGTGGGTGATTTTTAAGAGCGCATGCGCCAACGATGCAATGGTTTGGAATAGTAGCGTAGCGGTTAGCGCTTGCGCGAGAAAGTAGAGCAACGGGCTAGGGCGAGCCAGAGGAGCAACGGGCTAGGGAGAGCTAGAGGAGCGATGGGCTGGGGCGAGCCAGAGGAGAAACGGGCTAAGGCGAACCAGAGTAGCAGCCTGCTAGGGCGAGTCATTGGAGCATCCGGCTAAGGCGAGCCAGAGGAACAGCCTGCTAGGGTGAGCCAAAGGAGCAACGGGCTAGAGCAAGCCAGAGGAGCATCCGGCTAAGGCGAGCCAGAGGAACAGCCTGCTAGGGTGAGCCAGAGGAGCAGCCTTGTAGGGTGAGCCAGAGGAGCAGCCTGCTAGGGTGAGCCAGAGGAGCAACGGGCTAGAGCAAGCCAGAGGAGCATCCGGCTAAGGTGAGCCAGAGGAGCAGCCTGCTAGGGTGTGCCAGAGGAGCAGCCTTCTAGGGTGAGCCAGAGGAGCAGCCTGCTAGGGTGTGCCAGAGGAGCAGCCTGCTAGGGTGAGCCAGAGGAGCAGCCTTGTACGGTGAGCCAGAGGAGCAGCCTTGTACGGTGAGCCAGAGGAGCAGCCTGCTAGGGCGAGCCAGAGGAGCAACGGGCTAGAGCAAGCCAGAGGAGCATCCGGCTAAGGCGAGCCAGAGGAGCAGCCTGCTAGGGTGAGCCAGAGGAGCAGCCTGCTAGGGTGAGCCAGAGGAGCAGCCTTGTAGGGTGAGCCAGAGGAGCAGCCTGCTAGGGTGAGCCAGAGGAGCAGCCTGCTAGGGTGTGCCAGAGGAGCAGCCTTCTAGGGTGAGCCAGAGGAGCAGCCTGCTAGGGTGTGCCAGAGGAGCAGCCTGCTAGGGTGAGCCAGAGGAGCAGCCTTGTACGGTTAGCCAGAGGAGCAGCCTTGTACGGTGAACCAGAGGAGCAGCCTGCTAGGGTGAGCCAGAGGAGCAGCCTGCTAGGGTGAGCCTGAGAAGCAACGGGCTATGGAGAGCCAACACAGAATCGCGCATGCGCGAGCTGAAAGCCCCCCCCCCCCCTCCTCCTTCCTACATTTTGACAAAATTTCGTTGAAAACACATGAAAGTTTTTGTTTTTAGAGAAAAAAAATTATAAAATCAAGCGGTGAAATTAAAGATGCTATTATCCGATAAGAGCGTACGGGTTCTTTAACCGGTTCACCTGCCAAAACGATTTTCGTCCGTTTATTAAATTTTTCTTCCTTTTTTTTTTTTTTCTCAAAATAAAACTACTAAAAATCCAATTTTTGAAAGTTACAGCCCGTAAACGAGATGATATCGAGGAAAAAATAGCGTAATTTTATACGGTGGGCCCAAAAATATTTTTAATTAAAAAAATGAAGAAGCGACTTCCTGAAAAAGTGATATATTTGAAAAGCTTCTCATCGTTTGTTTTGTTTTTCTAAAATATATTCCATGAATAATAAAACAGGGCTGTTGATAGAGAAGATCTTCTTGTCGACACAATATTTAATGAATGTTTTTGCATTTTTAATAAGTTATATAAACTTTAAAATATTTTTTAAAAATTGTTTTTTTGATTGAAAATGAGCCATTTTTAACATATTTCAAGAATGGTGCATCGTATATTATAAATTACTAAAAGCAAAATTAAAATTTTCTATAATTTTTAACTTTTCTGTGTTTTTTCTGCGGTTTACTAGTTATGTAATGTAAAAAAAAATTTTTTTTATCCAAAAATTAGAGGGAAAAAGGGGATTTTTTGGTCCAAAAACGAAGAAAAAGAAGTTATTGTGATACCCTCGACGTCGGATTTTTTGGAAAGGGTCTTCCAGTCCCCGGAGGGTCAAATCGAACATTGATCTTTACCGATCTCAACTTTGTCTGTGGTGCCGGCCGGCCGTACTTTTTCCGGAACACTTTACGGCCACAGTTTTCAACCGATTTTCACCAAATTTTGTTTAGTCGGTGAACAAGAAACTAAAGAAGGCGATTTTTGAATTTCGAAAAAAAAAAATGGCGCAGATATGTCTGAAAATTTTTTGAAAAAAAAAAAACTTGGAAAATTTTTCGAAAAAAATAAAAATAAAAAAGTTAGAACCAAAAAAACTTCCCAGTCCGTTATACTTCCCATCCTTTATAGGTACTTCCCTCTCGGTTTACTTTTCCTCCTTTATACTTCCCCCTCCGTAATACTTTCCCTCCTTTATACTTCCACCTCCGTTATACTTTCCCTCCATTGTGCTTCCTCCTTCGTTAGCAATCTATTTAGAAGGCGGAAAACGCAGAAAAACGACCTAAAATCGTAAATAAAATATGATTACGAGTACAATCGTTATCTTAATCATAATCATATTCGTTGTCAAAATCAAGTGAAAACTGTGGTAAAACTTGCTTGGAAATCTGGAAAATTTGGAAAATCTGGAAAAACAATTATAACGGTTTTTTTTTCGCCCCAAAAATACTTGGAAAAAGGATTCCTGGGCCGGAAAATCGTGGAAAACTATTTAGATGGCGAAAAACGTAGTAAAAGGACATAAAATCGTAAACAAAATATGATTACGAGTACAATCGTTATCTTAATCATAATCATATTCGTTGTCAAAATCAAGTGAAAACTGTGGTAAAACTTGCTTGGAAATCTGGAAAATTTGGAAAATCTGGAAAACGGCTTTTTTTCGCTCCAAAAATACTTGGAAAAAGGATTTCCCGGGCCGGAAAATCGTGGAAAACTAGTTAGATGGCGAAAAACGTAGAAAAACGACCAAATATCGTAAATAAAATATGATTACCAGTACAATAGTAATCTTAATCATAATCATATTTTGTCAAAATCACGTGAAAACGGTGGTAAAACATGCTTGGAAATCTGGAAAATTTGGAAAACCAAGTAAAACGGCTTTTTTTTCCCCAAAAATACTTGGAAAAAGGATTTCCTGAGCCGGAAAATCGTGGAATACTAGTTAGACGGCGAAAAACGTAGAAAAACGATCAAATATCGTAAATAAAATATGATTATCAGTACAATCGTAATCTTAATCATAATCATATTTTGTCAAAATCACGTGAAAACTGTGGTAAAACATGCTTGGAAATCTGGAAAATCTGGAAAACCAAGTAAAACGGCTTTTTTTTTTGCCCCAAAAATACTTGGAAAAAGGGTTTCCTGGGACGGAAAATCGAGGAAAACTAACAGAAATCTATTTAGATGGCGGAAAACGCAGAAAAACGACCTAAAATCGTAAATAAAATATGATTACCAGTACAAACGTAATCTTAATCATAATCATATTCGTTGTCAAAATCATGTAAAAACTGAGGGAAACTTCAAAAATCTGCTTAAATAAATATCTTCAAAATATTCAGTCCCTACTTTTTCTTCGTAATGATTTTTTTTTCTATCCGCTTTCCTGAAAGGAAGTCAGATAAAGAAAACATCTTTAGAAAAAATGTATTTAACATAAATTATACAATGTTTTGCATTCATGTAATTTTTATAGGATATATATTCATATAATAAAAAAATTAACGGTTTTTTAAACGATAATGACGTTTGCGTTCAAGATCAAGGCTGAAGGAAAACAGGAAACTGAAGAAGAGAAAAAAATTCTGAGATTATAGTAAAAAAAAGTTCATGAGAAGAGGACAAATTCTGAAATGACTCCCATTAACATGAAGATCATGTTAATTTATTAAGTCGGAGAACCCGTCCGGCTGGAAATCGTACCACGGAAGTCCTCTTTATCAAAAGAAAAAACTTGTCTTCAATGATAAACTTAAAGAAAAGATATCGTTTGAACCCTTGATAGATGGAGAGGATAAACATTAAGAAAAAATTTTAAGTCTCATTTTACGTGGTTAAC
This sequence comes from Orius insidiosus, assembly GCA_014119065.1. NCBI lineage: Eukaryota > Metazoa > Arthropoda > Insecta > Hemiptera > Anthocoridae > Orius > Orius insidiosus. The sequence goes on along the minus strand of JACGAQ010000037.1, from coordinate 394,106 downwards.
GTGCACGCTAATCGTAAATTTAGGGGTCGAGTTCGTAGGCTAATTGAGACCTTAAGTTTTCTGCTTTTTTCTTTTTCTTTCGGTTCCTACCCCCGCAAGTTGATTTAGATCCGGTCCTGGGATAAAAACGTACGTTTTACTTCTGAGGTTATCAGATGTCAGGGTACGAAGAAGGTCGATAAATTTACGTCCTTTCGGTCACAAGTGTCACCTGCGCCCCTTTCCCGAACTATCTTTTTTTTTACCCCGACACGATTTACGACGGAGACTTTTCGACTTCCTAAGAGTCCTGATACTCGATTGACTAGTTTTCAAAAATTTTTTAAAAAGAAGCAAAAGAACGGTCGGACGGAATTGAGCATTTTTTGGGAAATGCGATGTATTTCAACATTTTTGAGCCAAAAGAAACCTTATTTACATTATTTTAAAAATTTGTCGTCAGTTTTGTAGAATTTACGGAGATTCGAGTAAAAACGCTACGTTTTGGAATATTCGTCAAAAGAATATAAATAACAAGTACTTGTTTGAAGAGCTTCATTTTTGGGGCAAAAAAAACCGTTTTACTTGGTTTTCTTGATTTTCCAGATTTTCTAGATTTCCAAGCATGTTTTACGGATATGATTATGATTAAGATTAAGATTGTACTGGTAATCATATTGTATTTAATATTAAAACTCCCAAAAATCCGGAAAACAAAGGGTTTCTGGGCCTAATGTCAAGAAAAAAGAGGGTTTCATCTTCCAAAACCTGATTAAAACTCCTGAAAATCCGGTAAACAATGGTTTTCTGGGCCTCATGTCAAGGAAAAAAAGGGTTCCCCTTTCCAAAGACTGATGAAAACTCCCGAAAATCCGGTAAGCAACGGGTTTCTAGGCCTAATGTCAAGGAAAAAATGGATTTCCCCTTCCAAAACTTATTAAAACTCCCGAAATTCAGGTTAGCAAAGGGCTTCTATGCCAGTGAACTACCAAAAATGGTGTTAAAATGGGGTTTTCCATTCAAAAAACCGAGAAAAACTCCTAAAATTGACTTAGTTTTTTTCTTTCAAAAAATGAGGAAAACTCCCAAAAATTCAGTAACTATCAAGCCTCTTCTCAATCGAACTGGAGATCATTTAATCTTTAAAAGTAGGAGATAAAAAAAGTTTAGAAAGGTTTCGCTCGTGTAATAAAATATAAGAAAAGGGCAGGTGTCAAGCTACCTGCTCGTTTGAATGGAGTCGTCGTTGATATACTGGGCATCTTCACATTTTACCTTTTTATCTCCCCAGGATCAGAGACGCTCCGAGATAAACCTTTCACTAGTCCATTAAGCCAAAAGTCTAAAATTCACAGAAACTTCAAAAATAAAAATGTTTTTTTGTAAATAAAAAGACCTTTTTAAAAAAATATCCAAGATCCTTTTTACGTTTTAAACATTTTATCGGAGAATGTTAAAAGCAATAAAACCTGTGGAAAGGAAAATAAAAACTTAATACTGTCGGAGCCGAAATATCCGAAGATCCTTGTCGACGATAAAATTCGTGGTTCTAAACCAAGATTCCGAAGGGATCGATACAAAAAAGAAGTAAAAACGAAAAAGCCGAGAGAAATAAAAGTTACTTTTTTTTTTGTTCGACAAAAGTAGCATGAAGATGTGCAACTGTAACCGGAGTCTTCTATCTTTATGTCTCATTTACACGGAACCCTTTGTGTCTTTAAAATTTATTTTTTCCTAGAAACCAGGTAGAAGATTTTTTTTCTTCTAAATTTATTACACAGACTATAAAATAAATGGAAAATTTAATCCTGCACATAGAAAACCAAGTAAAACGGCTTTTTTTCGCCCCAAATACTTGGGAAAAGAGTTTCCTGGGCGGGAAAATCGAGGAAAATTAGGCCCAGAAATCCTTTGTTTACCGGATTTTCAGGAGTTTTAATCAGTTTTTGGAAGATGAAACCCTCTTTTTCCTTGACATTAGGCCCAGAAAACCTTTGCTTACCGTATTTTTGGGAGTTTCAATCAGTCTTTGGAAGGAGAAAGCCTTATCTCCTTGACATTAGGCCCAGAAACCCTTTGTTTACCGTATTTTTGGGAGTTTTAATTAGTTTTTGGAAGATGAAACCCTCTTTTTCCTAGACATTAGGCCCAGAAAACCTTTGCTTACCGTATTTTTGGGAGTTTTAATCAGTCTTTGGAAGAGAAAGCCTTTTCTCCTTGACATTAGGCCCAGAAACCCTTTGTTTACCGGATTTTTGGGAGTTTTAATCAGTTTAGGGAGGGGAAACCCTTTTTTCCTTGACATTAGGCCCAGAAACCCTTTGTTTACCGGATTTTTGGGAGTTTTAATCAGTTTTTGGAAGATTAAACCCTCTTTTTCCTAGACATTAGGCCCAGAAACCCTTTGTTTACCGGATTTTTGTAAGTTTTAATCAGTTTAGGGAGGGGAAACCCTTTTTTCCTTGACATTAGGCCCAGAAACCCTTTGTTTACCGGATTTTTGGGAGTTTTAATCAGTTTTTGGAAGATTAAACCCTCTTTTTCCTAGACATTAGGCCCAGAAAACCTTTGCTTACCGTATTTTTGGGAGTTTCAATCAGTCTTTGGAAGGAGAAAGCCTTATCTCCTTGACATTAGGCCCAGAAACCCTTTGTTTACCGTATTTTTGGGAGTTTTAATCAGTCTTTGGAAAGAGAAAGCCTTTTCTCCTTGACATTAGGCCCAGAAACCCTTTGTTTACCGGATTTTTGGGAGTTTTAATCAGTTTAGGGAGGGGAAACCCTTTTTCCTTGACATTAGGCCCAGAAACCCTTTGGTTACCGGATTTTTGGGAGTTTTAATCAGTTTTTGGAAGATTAAACCCTCTTTTTCCTAGACATTAGGCCCAGAAACCCTTTGTTTACCGGATTTTTGTAAGTTTTAATCAGTTTAGGGAGGGGAAACCCTTTTTTTTGACATTAGGCCCAGAAACCCTTTGTTTACCGGATTTTTGGGAGTTTTAATCAGTTTTTGGAAGATTAAACCCTCTTTTTCCTAGACATTAGGCCCAGAAAACCTTTGCTTACCGTATTTTTGGGAGTTTCAATCAGTCTTTGGAAGGAGAAAGCCTTATCTCCTTGACATTAGGCCCAGAAAACCTTTGCTTACCGTGTTTTCGGGAGTTTTAATCAGTTTTCGGGTGAGGAAACCCTCTTTTTCCTTGACATTAGGCCCAGAAAACCTTTGCTTACCGTATTTTCGGGAGTTTTAATCAGTTTTCGAAGGGGAAAACCTTTTTTTTCCTCGACATTAGGCCCATAAAAACTTTGCTTACCGTGATCGGGAGTTTTATCAAATTTTGGATGAGGAAATCCTTTTCTTTCCTATACATAAGGCCCAGAATTTTTGGGAGTTTTCCTCGTTTTTTTGTCGATGGATATTTCTCGGTTTTTTTGAAGTGAAAACCCCACTTTTGCCGGATTTTTGGTAGTTCACCGCCAAAACCGCATTTTTACGGGATTTTCAGTAGTCCGCTTGCTATAAACTTTGGGATACCCTGTATAAAATCAAGGTACAAAATCTTCATGAGGGAAATTTGTATGATTTATCGTGTGTGAATTGAACTCTCTTGTTCTTTAAAGCCTCTAATTACGCCCATAAAGGGGTTGATCTCACGCAACTTTACCCATTTTTAAAAACATAAATCATTTTTTAAAAAAATTACCCTTGACTTCATAATTGAAAAAAAGTATCGATCTGAAAAGATAAAAATTTTGATAAATTGACTTTTTTTAAAGGAAAAGATAGTGAAATAATTTGTCAGTTGTTAGGTTCAATTAGGATTTTTTTTTATAATTCGCTTCTTTCATCTCGTCTGTCCATCTGAAAGGGAGGAGTTCAAAAGGTGTACAATTAAAAAACTCTTAAATTTCTGTTATTAAATGCTTTAATTAAAAACCTGGGCATCGTGGATAATTTGTGGGTGGGAAAAAGAAATTAGGGAAGTCGATGAAATTCATTTTTAAGGCCAAAAAATTTATCATAAGAGAAATTTACTCGGTTTTGACAGGTAGACCCCATTTTTACGGAATTTTTGTCGTGTTTTTCGGTTTTTTGACAAGAAAACCCAATTTTTTAGACATTTTTGTCGTGTTTTGTCTTTTTTTTTTGACAAGAAAACCCCATTTTTCAGGAATTTTTGTGTTGTTTTTTCGGTTTTTTGACAAGAAACCCCCATTTTTCAGGAATTTTTGTGTTGTTTTTTCGGTTTTTTGACAAGAAAACCCTATCTTTCAGGCATCTTTGTGTTGTTTTTTCGGTTTTTTTTTGACAAGAAAACCCCATTTTTCAGGAATTTTTGTCGTGTTCTTTCGTTTTTTTTTTTTTAATTGTGTCGTCCAATTTTCTTAAAATTTTTAATTACATGCAATATGTTTAAAAAGCCCTTAAAATTGTACTTCCTCCTGCTTTTAAGTTCTGGTTTGAAGATCTTCCAACGAAAACTTCCTTAAAGAGACGTAACAATAAAGGAGGGGACCTACAACGGAGGAGGAAATACATGGGAGGGGAAGTATAACCAAGGGGGAAGTATAAGTGAGGAGAAGTAAACAGAGGGGGAAAGTATAAGGGAACGATATTGTAACAGAGGTTAGTTTAAGCGAGGGAAAGTATGTATAAAGGAGGGGGGAGTATAATGGAGGGGAAGTATAAGGAAGGGGAAGTATAATGGAGGGGAAGTATACAGTATTCTTCCTCTTCTTTCTACTCCTCTTCTTCCTCTTTCTTCTCCCTCTTTCTTATTTTCTTCTCCCTCTTTCATGTCCCTCTTTCTTGTCCCTCTTTCTTCTCCTACTTTCTTGTAACTCTTCTCCTTCTTTCTTGTCCCTCTTTCTTCTCCCTCTTCTCCCTCTTCTCCCTCTTTCTTCTCTTTCTTCCCTTTGTGTTCTTCTGTCAAGGAAAACGAGGATTTCATCTTCCAAAGACTGATTAAAACTTCCAAAAATCCGGTAAACAAAGGTTTTCTGGGTCTAATGTCATGGAAAAAGAGGGTTTCATCTTCCAAAGACTGATTAAAACTTCCAAAAATCCGGTAAACAAAGGGTTTCTGGGTCTAATGTCAAGGAAAACGAGGGTTTCATCTTCCAAAGACTGATTAAAACTTCCAAAATCCGGTAAACAAAGGGTTTCTGGGCCTAATGTCAAGTAAAAAGAGGGTTTCATCTTCTAAAAACTGATTAAAAATTCCCAAAAATCCGGTAAAAATGGGTTTTTGGGCCTTATGTCAAGGGAAAAGATGGTTTCATCTTCCAAAGACTGATTAAAACTCCCGGAAATCCGATAAACAAAGGGTTTTTGGGTCTAATGTCAAGGAATTAGAGGGTTTCATCTTCCAAAGACTGATTAAAACTTCCAAAAATCCGGTAAACAAAGGGTTTCTGGGTCTAATGTCAAGGAAAAAGAGGGTTTCGTGTTCCAAAGACTGATTCATGTCCCTCTTTCTTCTCCTCTTTCTTGTCCCTCTTCTCCTTCTTTCTTGTCCCTCTTTCTTCTCCCTCTTTCTTACTTTCTTCTCCCTCTTCTTACTTTCTTCTCCTCTTTCATGTCCCTCTTTCTTCTCCCTCTTTCTTCTCCTCTTTCTTCTCCCTCTTTCTTCTCCTTCTTTCTTGTCCCTCTTTCTTCTCCCCCTTCTCCCTCTTCTCCCTCTTTCTTCTCCCTCTTCTCCCTCTTCTTCTCCCACAGAGGACTAGAACAATAGCTCTCTAGATTTAAGTTTGACAAAGTTGAGGGACGCCCACGGCTTCGGCTAATTTAATTAGCGACGGCTGACTGGAACGAATCCCATTAATCAACGGGAGAATTTTTGTTTTTTCTTCCGTTTTAGTAAAACAAGAAATTATCTTAAGAATCTTCACACTTTTGGATTGATAGATGGTGTACAAATTAGGGGAAAAAATGACGTTTTAGGGAAAAACGGCGGAGGCGCCGTGGCTTAGTTGGTTAAAGCGCCTGTCTAGTAAACAGGAGATCGTGAGTTCGAATCTCGCCGGTGCCTTTTTTTTTGCCCCCCCCCCCCCCCCGGAAGAGCGTATTTGGGCCCATATTCAAAAATTATGACGTTTTTTGGTGGATCGCGTGGCGGCGATAAATTTCGATGGCAGGTGCGCCGAATGGGAGAACTATTACTCAAAAAACGGTTTCGGCTCATAAAAGAAGTCGCTCGTCGATTCTCAAAGTCATAATCCTCAAATTTATCGCCCACTTTTGACAAACTGCCCTTTCTTCTTTTTCCCGGCCGCATCAGATCGTTTTATCCAAAATTACCCCACGGAAAAGAATTAAAAAACAATTTGTCAAAATAATGTGGCTTTTTTATTGATATGGGAGAACATTAAAGAGGTAAAAGTAGTGGTTAATTTTTACCTCTCGCAAACAAAGCTCTCAGTTTTATAATTTACTTATTTTGGACGAAAAAATGATTTTCATCTTATGGCTTCCTTATTATTTTTAATCATCCACGATCATTTAATAATAGAAGGTTTACTACCAAAAATTCATGAAAAATGGGGGTTTTTTGTCGAAAAAACCGAAAAAACACGACAAATCCGGAAAAATGGGTTTTTTTGTCAACAAAACCGAAAAAACACGACAAAAATTCCTGAAAAATGGTGTTTTTCAGTCCAATAAACCGAAAAAGCACAACAAAAAATTCTGGAAATTGGGGATTTTTTGTCGAAAAACCGAAAAACACGACAAAAATTCCTGAAAAATGGGGTTTCTTTGTCAACAAAACCGAAAAACGCGACAAAAATTCCTGAAAAATGGGGTTTTCTTGTCAACAAAACCGAAAAAACACGACAAAAATTCCTGAAAAATAGGGTTTTTCTGTCCAAAAACCGAAAAACACGACCAAAAAAATTCTGGAAATTGGGGCTTTTTTGTCAAAAAAACCGAAAAAGCACGACAAAAATTCCTGAAAAATGAGGTTTCTTGTAAAAAAAAAAAACGACAAAAATTCCTGAAAATGGGGTTTTTTTGTACAAAAAACCGAAAAAAACACGACATAAATTCCTTAAAAATAGGGTTTTTGTCCAAAAAACCGAAAAAACACGACAAAAAATTCTGGAAATCGGGGCTTTTTTGTCGAAAAAACCGAAAAAAACACGACAAAAATTCCTGAAAAATGGGGTTTTTGTCAACAAAACCGAAAAAACACGACAAAAATTCTGGAAATTGGGTTCTCTTGTCGAAAAAACCGAAAAAACACGACAAAAATTCCTTAAAAATGGGGTTTTCTTGTCAAAACCGAAAAACCACGACAAAACTTCTTAAAAATGGGTTTTTTGTCAACAAAACCGAAAAAACACGACAAAAATTCCTAAAAATGGTGTTTTTCTGTCCAAATAACCGAAAAACACGACAAAATTCTGGAAATTGGGTTTTATTGTCGAAAAAACCGAAAAAAACAACAAAAATTCTGAAAAATGTTTTTTTTTTTTTTTTTTTCAAAAATAACCGAATAAACACGACAGAAATGGATTTTTTTTTCGAAAAAAACCGAAAAAAACACGATAAAAAGTTCCGACATATGTTTTTTTTTTGTTTTCAAAAAAACCGATAAAACACGACAAAATTTCCAGAAAAATGGGGTTTTTCTCCCTCAGAGGAAGAAGAGGGAGAACAGGAAAAGAGGGGAACAGGAGAACAGGGAGAGAAAGAAGAGGGAGAAGAGGGAGATGTTGTGTGGGGTGTCCTTTTTATTGTTTTTCCCATTTTAAATCCAAAGAAACAACTTTTTTTCTCACTTATACTTAAAAGATTGATAAGGTCATTTGAATCATCGTCTTTTACATATAAAACTAAAGTCATTCTCCGTTTTTTTTCTGGAAAGATTGGTTGATACATATAATTTTCTCATCCATATAATTTACTTTTTATAAAAACGCATCTTGAAAATTAACCATTAATTAACAATTGAGGGTTATCACTGCTTGAGAAGTGACCGTTTACGTAATATTTTAACGGAAAAAATTTTAGATGGGGGTAATTTCTTTTGGAATTGGACGCTATTACTGGCAGGAAGTTTTTTTTTTTTTCCGATAAAGTCCGAACACCGGGTGAACCTTTCAACTGGGTAATTACTCCGTTGACACTACCTACAAGTTATCGGTGTTAAAAACTTTTTAACGACGCCTATTAGTGTGTCAAAAGTCGGCCAAAAACATTCAATTTTCAATTGTTTCAAAAGTTATTTACGATCGTTTGTGTTGAAGGAAAATTTTTTTTTACTGTTATCTTTTTTTTAAAGGTGCAAAAATGCGTATTTTAGTTAAAATGTAGCAGGAAAATGCCAAAAAAAAAAATTATCTACTTTTATTTTCTATTTTTTCCTCATAATAACATTGAAACCTCGATGTCAGAAGTCATAAATCGTTAAACTGCTTTTTCTCAGATACTGTCTACTTCGGTTATATGCGGCTGAAGTAAAATTTCGGTTACAAAATTCGATTATACAATCGACGTTATAGTAAATTTTAGGGTGGCAAACCTTTATTTTACAGGGGTATCAACCTTGTGACAGGAACATCCCACAAGGGGGAAAAAAAATCAGTTTTTCGACAAGAAACAAAAAAAAAAGGAAAAAAAAGATCGATCGTTAGGTTCAAAATAAGGCGTGGGATTCGTTCCTACCAGATAAAGAACTGTCCCAAGACTTTTTTTTTCCTATCTTCATTCATATTTTATTTCATTGATAAAGCTTTGGAATAAATTGGCTGCACTGTTTCTAAAAATCGTACTTCAAGGGGGTTTCTGGGTCTAATGTCAAGGAAAAAGAGGTTTTCATCTTCCAAAGACTGATTAAAACTTCCAAAAATCCGGTAAACAAAGGATTTCTGGGTCTAATGTCAAGGAAAACGAGGGTTTCATCTTTTGAAAACTGATTAAAACTCCCAAAAATCCGGTAATCAAAGGGTTTCTGGGGCTAATTACAAGGAAAAAGGGTTTCATCTTCCTAAGACTGATTAAAACTTCCAAAAATCGGTAAATAAAGGGTTTCTGGGCCTAACATCAAGAAAAGGTGGTTTTACCCTTCCAAAAACTGATTAAAACTCCCGAAAATTCGGTAATCAAAGGGTTTCTGGGCCTAATGTCAAGGGAAAAGAGGGTTTCATCTTCCAAAAACTGATTAAAACGCCCGGAAATCTGTTAAACAAACTGCCATTTGAAGTTTCGTTTTAAAATTCCACTTTCGACGTTTCGACGTGATTGATTATTTTGGAATACATTGGCTGCACTGTTTCTGAAAATCATACTTCAAGGGTATTACAATAACTGCCTTTTTGAAGTTTCGTTTCAAAAATCCACTTTCGACGACTTGATTGATAAAGTTTTGGTATAAATTGGCTGCACTGTTTCTGAAAATCATACTTAAAGGGTATTACAATAACTGCCTTTTGAATTTTTAAAAATCGACTTTCGACGTTGCGACTTCCGTCATATCTTCAATCTATTTTCGCCATAAAAACTAAATAAATTCGTATGGAATAAATTGGCTGCCCTGTTTCTGAAAATCGTACTTCAAGGGTATCACAATAGCTGCCTTTTTGAAGTTTCGTTTTAAAAAATCCACTTTCGACATTTCGACTTCCGTCATATCTTCAATCTATTTTCGCCATAAAAACGGTACCGCAGACGTTTTGTATTCGGCATACGGAATCCAAGAAATGTCCCAGACCCGTCTCGATTTGCATGGTTATGACTTTTTAAAAATAAAAAAAAAGAAGGGCCCCCCATAAAAAAATTCTATCCTGAGAAAGAAAATTTTTCGAATTTTTTTCCTTCTCTTTCTCCCGCACGCGCTTTTACGACGACAAAAAATTCTTCCTTTTTTTCGGTCCGACAAAGCATATGAAATTCCGGCGGTAAGATTTTTCATTTTGCCTATAAATGTTGGGAGAAAAAAGATGAAACTCAGACAGTATGGCTATCTCCATCATCAAAATCGATGCTGTGGAAATTTCAGCTTCTCTTATCTCCCGCGGGAAATCGCAAATATTTTGAAAGTTTTAATCAGTTTTTGGAAGGGGAAACCCTCTTTTCCCTTGACATTAGGCCCAGAAACCCTTCCTTTACCGGATTTTGGGAGTTTTAATCAGTTTTTGGAAGATGAAACCCTCTTTTTCCTTGACATTAGACCCAGAAACCCTTTGTTTACCGGATTTTTTTTAGAGTTTTACTCAGTTTTTGGAAGATTAAATTTTTTTCCCCCTTAACATTAGGCCCAGAAACCCTTTGTTTACCGGATGTTTGGGAGTTTTAATCAGTTTTTGGAAGATAAAACCCTCTTTTTCCTTGACATTAGACCCAGAAACCCTTTGTTTACCGGATTTTTGAGAGTTTTACTCAGTTTTTGGAAGATTAGATTTTTTCCCTTAACATTAGGCCCAGAAACCCTTTGTTTACGGGATTTTTGGGAGTTTTACCCAGTTTTTGGAAGATGAAACTCTCTTTTTCCTTGACATTAGACCCAGAAACCCTTTGTTTACCGGATTTTTGGGAGTTTTAATCAGTTTTTGGAAGATGAAACCCCTTTTTCCTTGACATTAGACCCAGAAACCCTTTGTTTACCGGATTTTTTTAGAGTTTTACTCAGTTTTTGGAAGATTAAATTTTTTCCCCCTTAACATTAGGCCCAGAAACCCTTTGTTTACCGGATTTTTGGGAGTTTTACCAGTTTTTGGAAGATGAAACTCTCTTTTTCCTTGACATTAGACCCAGAAACCCTTTGTTTACCGGATTTTTTAGAGTTTTACTCAGTTTTTGGAAGATTAAATTTTTTTTTCCCTTGACATTAGACCCAGAAACCCTTTGTTTACCGGATTTTTGGGAGTTGTAATCAGTTTTTGGAAGATAAAACTCTCTTTTTCCTTAACATTAGGCCCAGAAACCCTTTGTTTACCGGGTTTTTGGGAGTTTTCCTCAGTTTTTGGAAGATTAAATTTTTTTTCCACTAACATTAGGCCCAGAAACCCTTTGTTTACCGGATTTTTGGGAGTTTTAATCAGTTTTTGGAAGATGAAATTTTTTCCTTAACATTAGGCCAAGAAACCTTTTGTTTACCGGATTTTTGAGAGTTTTAATAAGTTTTTGGATGATGAAATTTTTTTCATTAACATTAGGCCCAGAAACCCTTTGTTTACCGGATTTTTCGGGAGTTTTAATCAATTTTTGGAAGATGAAACCCTCTTTTTCCTTGACATTAGACCCAGAAACCCTTTGTTTACCGGATTTTTTAGAGTTTTAATCAGTTTTTGGAAGATGAAACCTACTTTTTCCTTGACATTTGGCCCAGAAACCCTTTATTTACCAGATTTTTGGGACATTATGGCTATCTCCATCATCAAAATCGATGCTGTGGAAATTTCAGCTTCTCTTATCTTCCGCTGGGAAATCGCAAATATTTTGAAAATTTAATTGTAAGGTAGACTTAAAGAGCAAAGTTTTGATTTTGCCCGCAATAATTTCTTTATTCCTGCAAAAATAACAAAACGTTCATTAAACTAATTTAAATACAAATGGATATTTTTTTATCTTCATGGGTTGATGATGATGCAGGACGGCATATGGAACAATATATGATTATTATCTATAATAAAAAATAAGTACAGATCTAGGATTGTACACTGTTAATTCAAAGGCTAATAGAAAATGGCAACGAGCGTGAAGTTGCAACTAATTGAACCCTTGCCTCTATAATCATTTAATATTTATTAATACAGTCAAGAAAATATTGTTTATGATGTTAATTTCGCAGTCATGGACCGAAGAAAAAAAAAACGGGTCCGAGCATGCGGGAAGGTACAGTGGACGTCTCTTCAACTCAAACCTTTATTTTAGAGCTTTGTTGCCCAGAAAAGAGGGTCTTGGTTTTTTCATCGCCTTTTTTCACCGGCTTGCAGCTCGGATACGGCAGATCATACTATGAAATTGATTAAGTCAAATTTGTAAAAAATTTAATCAGCTTTCGTTTATAGTTAGTACATTTTTCGCCTAAGATGTACTGTTTGGGAGATAAACGCGAAAAACCGCGAAAAGTCACACATTAATGCCACAAGGCCAAATTTGTCGTTTGGCCCATTTTCGCCGCCTCTTAGCTCGGGCCCGATTAGTCGTACAAAAATTTTTATTTAGTCAAATTTGTAGAAAATTTAATTAGCTTTCTTTTTTACTTAGTATATTTTTCGCCTAAGAGGTACTGTTTGGGAGATAAACGCGAAAAACCGCGAAAAGTCACGCCTCAACGCCACAAGGCCAAATTTGTCGTTTTGCCCATTTTCGCCGCCTCTTAGCTCGGGCGAGGTTAGACGTACAAAAAATTTTACTGAATCAAATTTGTAGAAAATTTAGTCACCTTTCTTTTTTAACGAAATGATTTTTTGGCTACGACGAACCGTTTTGGAGATACAAGCGAAAAACCGCAAAAAACAAAATATTTTTTCTATTATTTATCCTTTTTAGCCCCGGGCTCGGTTGGATTTGGCGTCGCTGAGGAAGAAAGTTTTGAAATGTGTTTTAAATAGGAAGAGACGTGAGGATATCGTTGATATTTTAAAAGGGCGGTGATGTTTTGAAGGTGTATGGACACAAGGAACGTTTATCGGGGATGACAGGTCCGGAGTGGTGTCGGTTGTTGGGACCTAATTGAGATTTAATCTGAGAACACGGGGCGCCTCCGCTCTTCCATCATCCGATTTTTGAGCGTTCGAATATTCCTCGAAAAACACTCGACATCTGCAGTACAGATGGAAGACACGCGTACGGGATTTAACGCCTCTTTTGTCTGGAAAACTGACCGGTGGTCAGGAGGATCCCAAACTTTGACGCCTGGCTAATCAGACAAATCTTTTCAACCGATAAAGCCATTGAAAAGGGCAGTTGTTCCCTTTCTAAAAGACCACTTTCCGAACAAATTACGCGCCCCTTAACCCTTTTACTCTAAACTAGTTAAAAGGAAATTGAAAAAAAAGCCCCAGTGTTGCCTGAAGACATCGAGGAATTTCCTCCAATGGCTTTAATCAGTTTTTGGAAGATGAAACCCTCTTTTTCCTTGACATTAGGCCCAGAAATCCTTGTTTACCGGATTTTCAGGAGTTTTAATCAGTTTTTGGAAGATGAAACAGTCTTTTTCTTTGACGTTCGGCCCAGAAATCCTTTGTTTACCGGATTTTTGGGAGTTTTAATCAGTTTTTTGGAAGATGAAACCCTCTTTTTCCATGACATTAGACCCAGAAACCCTTTGTTTACCGGATATCCGTTAGTTTTAATCAGTCTTTGGAAGGAGAAACCCTCTTTTCCCTTGACATTAAGCCCAAAAACCCTTTGTTTACCGGATTTTTGGAAGTTTTAATCAGTTTTTGGAAGGGGAAACCCACTTTTTTCTTGAAGTTAGGCCCAGAAACCCTTTTTTATACCAGATTTTCGGGAGTTAAAATAAGTTTTTGGAAGTGGAAACCCTCTTTTTCCTAAACATTAGGCCCAGAAAGCCTTTGTTTACCGGATTTTTGGGAGTTTTAATCAGTTTTTGGAAGATGAAACCCTCTTTTTCCTTGACATTAGGCCCAGAAGCCCTTTGTTAACTGGAATTTCGGGAGTTTTAATCAGTTTTTGGATGATGAAACCCTCTTTTTCCTTGACATTAAGCCCAGAAACTCTTTGTTTACCGGATTTTCGGGAGTATTAATCAGTTTTTGGAAGATGAGAGCCTCTTTTTCCGAAACCCTCTTTTTCTTGACGTTCGGCCCATCGAAGATGAAACCCTTTATTTACTGGATTTTCGGGAGTTTTAATCATTTTTTTGTCCGAGCTATGTTTTTTTGGTACTTTGTTGGTCTTTTGTCAGAAAAAAAAACCTTTTTAGCAGATAATCGTTTTTATAGATCTTTTGGACAAAACAACTCGACGAACGGACGGCACCACAGACAGAGTGGATGGTAATACAATAAACGTCTTTCTGTCAAAATGAAAAGGTTATTTTAAATGCCCATTTTGTGGGAATTTTTAAACGAGTTTCTTAATCGGAGCTACCGGAATTCGACTCCGCCCATCTCATTGATAAGTGATTAAAGCAAACATTTCGAGCGACGCATTTTTTTTTCTCTCTCTCTATTCTTTTTAACGACCGTGGGCTCGTTTTTAACCTATTATTACACGGGAGGCCAAAAGGGCCGACCGCGTGAGATGGCAACTTTGACGGGAATCTCTATTTTGTTATATAAATAGTCTTTTTTTTTACTTCGGGCCCTATAATCTAGGAACGCGGAGGCGTTTCGCTTCGCGATGCGGAGATTTCGACGAACGGTAACAAGTGGGTGCGACGAAACGCAATTTTGGGGTATCTGTATCTTGGCTCTCTGTGGGCCGATTGACTTGAAATTTCGCACACATTTTCTCTAATATGGCACGAGTACACCCTGCAAATTTAAAGTCGATCGGTGCCCTGGGTGCCGAGATGCAGTAGGTACATTAAAAACCCGGTATGTCACCGTTTCAATGTTATCGTTGCTAAAAGATTTTGGAGTATCTCAATTTCGGCTCCCTGTGGGCCGATCGACTTAAAATTTGGTACACATTTTTTCTAATATGACATGCATAAACCCCAAAAATTTGGGGTCAATTGGTGCGCAGGGTGCCAAGATATAGTCCATTAAAAATCACCGTTCGAATGTTATCGTAGCTGAAAGATTTTGAGTATCTGTATCTCGGCTCCCTGTAGGCCGATTAACTTGAAATTCGGTACGCATTTTCTCAGATATCATATGCGTAAACCCTGCAAATTTAAAGTCGATCGGTGCCCTGGGTGCCGAGTTGCAGTACATTAAAAAACCCGGTATGTCACCGTTTCAATGTTATCGTTGCTAAAAGATTTTGGAGTATCTCATTTTCGGCTCCCTGAGGGCCGATCCACTTGAAATTTGGTGCACATTTTCTCTAATATGGCACGCGTACACCCTGCAAATTTCAAGTAGATCGGCTTACAGGGAGCCAAGATATAGTCCATTAAACATCACAGTTCGAATGTTATCGTTGCTCAAAGATTTTGGAGTATCTATATCTCAGCACCCTGTGGGCCGATCGACTACAAATTTGGTACACATTTTCTCTAATATGATATGCGTACACCCTGCAAATTTAAAGTCGATCGGTGCTCTGGGTGCCGAGATGCAGTACATTAAAAAACCCGGTCTGTCGCCATTCTCCTTATTCTCCAGTGCTACATCCTCGCTAGCAGATTTTGGAGTATCTGTATCTCGGCTCCCTGTAGACCGATCGACTTAAAATTTGGTACACATTTTCTCCAATATGACATGCATAAATCCCAAAAATTTTGAAGTCGATTGGTGTACAGGGTGCCAAGATATAGTCCATTAAAAATCACCGTTCAAATGTTATCGTAGCTGAAAGATTTTGGAGTATCGGTATCTCGGCTCCCTGTAGGCCGATTAACTTGAAATTCGGTACGCATCTTCTCCGATATCATATGCGTAAGCCCTGCAAATTTAGAGTCGATTGGTGCTCTGGGTGCCGAGATGCAGTACTCTAAAAACCCGGTCTGTCACCATTCTTCTTATTCTCCAGGTCTACATCCTCGATAGCAGAATTTGGGGCATCTGAATCTCGGCTCCCTGAGGGCCGATCGACTTACAGTTTGATACACACTTTCTCTAATATGACATGCAAAAATCCCAAAAATTTGAGGTCGATTGGTGTACTGGTTGCCGAGATATAGTCTATTAAAAAATCACCGTTCGAATGTTATCGTAGCTGAAAGATTTTGGAGTATCGGTATCTCCGCTCCCTGAGGGCCGATCGACTTGAAATTTGGTAGACATTTTCTCTGATATGGCAAGCGTACAACCTGCAAATTTCAAGTCGATCGGTGCCCTGGGTGCCGAGATGCAGTACTTTAAAAATCCCGGTGTGTCACCAGTTTTCTAATTCCCCAGGGCTGCATCCTCGATAGCAGAATTTGGGGTATCTGAATGTCGGCTCCCTGAGGGCCGATCGACTTGAAGTTTGGTACACATCTTCTTTGGTATGATATGCGTAAATCCTAAAAGTTGCAAATGTTTCCGATAGTTGGGACGAAAAACTGCGTTGCTTAGAGTAAGTTCTCGTCGAGGTGGACAAGCAGTTTCCAGAGACTCATCGTTGGAGAGCATCACAATAACTTCAGTTTTCGATAGTCGGGACGAAAAACTGCGTTGCGTAGAGTAAGTTCTCGTCGAGGCCAGCATTTCTAATGCTGGACAAGCAGTTTCCAGAGACTCTTCGATGGAGAGCATCACAATAACTTCAGTTTTCGATAGTTGGGACGAAAAACTGCGTTGCTTAGAGTAAGTTCTCGTCGAGGCCAGCATTTCTAAAGCTGGACAAGCAGTTTCCAGAGACTCTTCGTTGGAGAGCATCACAATAACTTCAGTTTTCGATAGTTGGGACGAAAAACTGCGTTGCTTAGAGTAAGTTCTCGTCGAGGCCAGCATTTCTAATGCTGGACAAGCAGTTTCCAGAGACTCTTCGTTGGAGAGGCATCACAATAACTTCAGTTTTCGATAGTTGGGACGAAAAACTGCGTTGCTTAGAGTAAGTTCTCGTCGAGGCCAGCATTTCTAATGCTGGACAAGCAGTTTCCAGATACTCTTCGTTGGAGAGCATCACAATAACTTCAGTTTTCGATAGTTGGGACGAACAACTGCGTTGCTTAGAGTAAGTTCTCGTCGAAGCCAGCATTTCTAATGCTGGACAAGCAGTTTCCAGAGACTCTTCGTTGGAGAGCATCACAATAACTTCAGTTTTCGATAGTTGGGACGAAAAACTGCGTTGCTTAGAGTAATTTCTCGTCGAGGCCAGCATTTCTAATGCTGGACAAGCAGTTTCCAGAGACTCTTCGTTGGAGAGCATCACAATAACTTCAGTTTTCGATAGTTGGGACGAACAACTGCGTTGCTTAGAGTAAGTTCTCGTCGAAGCCAGCACTTCTAATGCTGGACAAGCAGTTTCCAGAGACTCTTCGTTGGAGAGCATCACAATAACTTCAGTTTTCGATAGTTGGGACGAAAAACTGCGTTGCTTAGAGTAATTTCTCGTCGAGGCCAGCATTTCTAATGCTGGACAAGCAGTTTCCAGAGACTCTTCGTTGGAGAGCATCACAATTACTTCAGTTTTCGATAGTTGGGACGAACAACTGCGTTGCTTAGAGTAAGTTCTCGTCGAGGCCAGCATTTCTAATGCTGGACAAGCAGTTTCCAGAGACTCTTCGTTGGAGAGCATCACAATAACTTCAGTTTTCGATAGTTCGGACGAAAAACTGCGTTGCTTAGAGTAAGTTCTCGTCGAAGCCAGCATTTCTAATGCTGGACAAGCAGTTTCCAGATACTCTTCGTTGGAGAGCATCACAATAACTTCAGTTATCGATAGTTCGGACGAAAAACTGCGTTGCTTAGAGAAAGTTCTCGTCGAAGCCAGCATTTCTAATGCTGGACAAGCAGTTTCCAGATACTCTTCGTTGGAGAGCATCACAATAACTTCAGTTTTCGATAGTTGGGACGAAAAACTGCGTTGCTTAGAGTAAGTTCTCGTCGAGGCCAGCATTTCTAATGCTGGACAAGCAGTTTCCAGAAACTCTTCTTTGGAGAGTACCACAATAACTTCAGTTTAGAGGAATTACCTGGTAAATTGAAGCACCAAATGTTAAACACAAACTCCCTTTTTAGGTGGATTTCAGATGATCGTAAAACCATGACAAAATCGTAAAAACTAGATTGACTAGACTATTAAAAGAACGTTTTGCTTTCACACTTTTTTTAAAAGGACCCGCGAAGGTGTGTCCTTAAAAGAGAACGGGGGGAAAAAAAAAGGATGAGGCAAATGGAAAATGTGTGTCTTCTGTATACGGTGAGATAGGTAGGCCGAGATAGAGGTATCACATGACAGAAAGCTCGGACGGAAAAAGACATGAAACTTCTTCACTTGAATTATAATCGAATACGAGAATCGACCCCGAAAAAGATTTCCGACCGACTTCTACAGGTTGAAAAACTTGTTCCCTTCTCAAACGACAAGTTGAGATTAGATAGAATTGACACTTCCCCTATTTTCAAAACGAAACTTAATTAAATGAAGGAAACGTGGTCCGAATTTTTGACCGATTGAATTAAATAACTTTGCTTTTCGTCCAAAAACATCATTTTCAATCGTAAAAGGAGTAGGCCTTTCGTCACAGTATTCTGAGGGGAGGGACCGCAATTTTAAAGCGCCTCCTAGCTTTTCCCCTTCCAAAAACTGATTAAAACTCCCAAAAATCCGGTAAACAAAGGGTTTCTGGGCTTAATGTCATGGAAAAAGAGGTTCTCATCTTCCAAAACTGATTAATACTCCCGAAAATCCGGTAAACAAAGGGTTTCTGGGCCTACCATCTAGGAAAAAGATGGTTTCCCCTTCCAAAGACTGATTAAAACTTCTGAAAATCCGGTAAACAAAGGGTTTCTGGGCCTAATGTCAAGGAAAAAGAGGGTTTAATCATCCAAAAACTGATAATAACTCCCGAAAAGCCGGTAAACAAAGGATTTCTGGGCCTCATGTCATGGAAAAAGAGGGTTTTATCTTCCGAAAACTGACAAAAACTCCCGGAAATCCGATAAATTCTTGATTTCCTTTTGAAAATCTTTCCCAGAGTTTCTCAATTACGATTTTTTCTTTTTTGTCGTCTTTGGAGATTGAGATGAACAAGAAATTTTGGACTTTTCAGGTAGTTCCAGATAATTTTTAAAATCTAGATTGACGATTTCCGTTGTTTTAAGATATTTGAGAGCTAATAATTTTCTATCTTAGCGGTCGCGTGTCTAGGAGTGAAGTCTAGGACAGGTGGATATCACCTGGGACAGATGCGGGAAGGTTTAAAAAAAACGCTTACCAAAAAAGGATTACGAAAGTCAATACGTCGAAACTCTTAATTTTTGACGTTTTTTAAAATTTATTTATTTTTAAAAATTTATCATGTAGACCCTGAGAAAGCTTCCGGGAAAAAATGATAAAAAAATAATTCAAACTCCCGAAAATCCGGTAAATAAAGGGTTTCTAGGCCTAATGTTTAGGAAAAGAAGGTTTAATCTTCCAAAAACTGATTACAACACCCGAAAAACCGGTAAACAAAGGATTTCTGGGCCGAATGTCAAGGGAAAAGAGGGTTTCCCCTTCCAAAAACTGATTAAAACTTCCAAAAATCCGGTAACAATGTGTTTCTGGGCCTAAAGTTTAGGAAAAGAGGGTTTCATCTTCCAAAAACTGATTAAAACTTCAGAAAATCCGGTAAAAATATGGGTTTCTGGGCCTAATGTCAAGGAAAAAGAGGGTTTTCTCCCAAAAAATCTGTTTTGCGTTTTTTTCAAGCTCCTGAGCCTTAGAAATACTTCGCATTTTTACCATAAAAACCCCCATTAGAGAGTTTTTCTCAGTTTTTTCGCCCAACTTCTTGATTTTCCGCGCGTTTTCCAACGTTCTAACTCGACGCTACTCGTAAGTCATTCACTAACGAACACTTATCGCCCGATTATTAATTTATAAGTAATAAAATACACCTGTTTTTTATTATTTGTACTACGTGACTATGAGTAGCTATTAACGGTCGAACAAATTGAGGAAATAGAATAATTAAAAATATTTTTTAAGCGATGATTAAGTGGCTCAGAACCGTTTTAGATTTTGAATTAGTGCCGGATGGGTACAAATGAATCGTAAAATCTATTTAGTGCGTTTTTATCTTAAAAATATTGTCTATCTTTTTTTTTTTTTTTTTTTTTTCAATTTTGACCTTCCAGATAAGTTTTTAAACAAAACGATGACTGGATTATTTCGAGCTTGAAAAAACGCAAAAACAGATTTTTTGGGGGGAAAACCCTCTTTTTTCATTGACATTAGGCGCAGAACTCCTTTGTTTACCGGATTTTCAGGAGTTTTAATCAGTTTTTGGATGATGAAACCCTCTTTTTCCTTGACATTAGGCCCAGAAACCCTTTGTTTACCTGATTTTAGGGAGTTTTAATCAATTTTTTGGAAGGGAAACCCCTCTCTTTCCTTGACGTTAGGCCCAGAAAGCCTTTGTTTACCGGATTTTTGGGAGTTTTAATCAGTTTTTGGAAGAGGAATCCCTCTTTTTCCTTGACGTCAGGCCCAGAAATCCTTCGTTTACCGCCTTTTACCGAGTTGTAATCAGTTTTTGGAAGATTAAACCCTCTTTTTCCTTGACATTAGGCCCAGAAAGCCATTTTTCACCGGATTTTTGGGAGTTTTAACCAGTTTTTGGATGATGAAACCCTCTTTTTCCTTGACATTAGGCCCACAGCCTTTGTTTACCTGATTTTAGGGAGTTTTAATCAATTTTTTGGAAGGGAAACCCCTCTTTTTCCTTGACGTTAGGCCCAGAAAGCCTTTGTTTACCGGATTTTTGGGAGTTTTAATCTTTTTTTAGGAAGGAGAAACCCTCTTTTTCCTAAACTTTTAGCCAAGAAAACCTTTTTATTACCGGATTTTCGGGAGTTGTAATCAGTTTTTGGAAGATTAAACCCTCTTTTTCCTTGACATTAGGCCCAGAAAGCCTTTTTTTTACCGGATTTTTGGGAGTTTTAATCAGTTTTTGGAAGGGGAAACCCACTTTTTCTTTGACATAATGCCCAGAAACCCTTTATTTACCGGATTTTCGGGAGTTTTAACCATTTTTTGTGTCCTTGGTGTTGGTCTTTTGTCAGAAAAACCAAACCTTTTTAAATGATAATCGTTTTTATCGAACTTTTTGACAAAAAAAACTCGCATTTTTGCATATTTTTGAGTACTTTTATCGGGACTATTTGCCCAAAATCTGGGGGCGTTTCAGACGAATTTCGCAACTCGTAGTCCACAATAGAGAGATCGAAAAATATTTTGAAATAAAAGTCATTATTTTTTGTTCCAATTATCGAAAAACTAACAATCGTCCAGACAGGCGCCATTCGGTTGGTTTTTATTCATAAAAATAGGTCGGAAAATTAGAGGGTCGGTAAATCACACCTTTGGTAATAAACGGCGTAATTGTAATTTGTGCGTAACATAATAATGAAAGGGGGGTTCCAACTTTTGTGACGTACTAATGACAGTCCTGAGGTTTTCAAGTCACTCTCTACCTTCTCGTCTTCCGACCTCATTACTCCACGTTCCCACAAATTTAGATTTATTATCTTTTTTTTTTCTCTCTTTCTTTCATAATCGATCGACCTCCGCCACAGAAAATGCTGAATGGTATAGATTTCAGTCTGCACGAGGATGATAATCGTTTTGGAAAATTTTTCATTTCTCGGATCTTCTTTGAACTGCAGACATGCAGCGACTGGCTTTTATTTTTCTCACATGTAAGTCGTGATTTTTTAGGCAAAATTTTTATATTAAATTTACTCGTTTTTTAGGCTGTGTGGCGGTAATTTTTGCTGGTAAGTTTTTTTTAATTAACTCCAATATACTACTAGCTCAGTTTTAATCAGTTATTCGAAGAGGAAACCCTCTATTAGGCCCAGAAACTCCATTTTTACCAGATTTTCGGGAGTTAAAATAAGTTTTTGGAAGGAGAAAACCTCTTTTCCGATGACATTAGGCCCAGAAACCCTTTTTCAACGGGATTTTCGGGAGTTAAAATAAGTTTTTGGAAAGAGAAACCCTCATTTCCCCTTGACGTTAGGCCCCGAAACCCTTTATTTACCGGATTTTTGGGAGTTAAAATAAGTTTTTGGAAGGAGAAACCCTCATTCCCTTGACATTAGGCCCCGAAACCCTTTTTTACCAGATTTTCGGGAGTTTTAATCAGTTTTTGGAAGGAGAAAACCTCTTTTCCCTTTACGTTAGGCCTAGAAACCCTTTCTTACCAGATTTTCGGGAGTTAAAATCAATTTATGGAAGGGGAAACCCTCATTCCCCTAGACATTAGGCCCAGAACCCCTTTATTTACCGGATTTTTGGGAGTTAAAATAGGTTTTTGGAAGAAGAAAACCTCTTTTCCCTTGACATTAGGCCCAGAAACCCTTTTTCAACGGGATTTTCGGGAGTTAAAATAAGTTTTTAGAAGGAGAAACCCTCATTCCCCTTGACATTAGGCCCAGAAACCCTTTTTTACCAGATTTTCGGGAGTTAAAATAAGTTTTTGGAAGGAGAAAACCTCTTTTCCCTTGACGTTAGGCCCAGAAACCCTTTTTCAACGGGATTTAGGGGAGTTAAAATCCGTTTATAGAAGGGGAAACCCTCATTCCCCTAGACATTAGGCCCAAAACCCCTGTATTTACCGGATTTTTGGGAGTTAAAATAGGTTTTTGGAAGGAGAAAACCTCTTTTCCCTTGATATTAGGCCTAGAAACACTTTTTTACCAGATTTTTGGGAGTTAAAATAGGTTTTTGGAAGGAGAAAACTACTTTCCTCTAGACATCAGGCCCAGAACCCCTTTATTTACCGGATTTTTGGGAGTTAAAATAAGTTTTTGGAAGGAGAAAACCTCTTTTCCCTTGACGTCAGGCCTAGAAACCCCATTTTTACCAGATTTTCGGGAGTTAAAATAAGTTTTTGGAAGGAGAAAACCTCTTTTCCGATGACATTAGGCCCAGAAACCCTTTTTCAACGGGATTTTCGGGAGTTAAAATAAGTTTTTGGAAAGAGAAACCCTCATTTCCCCTTGACGTTAGGCCCCGAAACCCTTTATTTACCGGATTTTTGGGAGTTAAAATAAGTTTTTGGAAGGAGAAACCCTCATTCCCCTTGACATTAGGCCCCGAAACCCTTTTTTACCAGATTTTCGGGAGTTAAAATAAGTTTTTGGAAGGAGAAAACCTCTTTTCCCTTTACGTTAGGCCTAGAAACCCTTTTTTACCAGATTTTCGGGAGTTAAAATCAATTTATGGAAGGGGAAACCCTCATTCCCCTAGACATTAGGCCCAGAACCCCTTTATTTACCGGATTTTTGGGAGTTAAAATAGGTTTTTGGAAGAAGAAAACCTCTTTTCCCTTGACATTAGGCCCAGAAACCCTTTTTCAACGGGATTTTCGGGAGTTAAAATAAGTTTTTAGAAGGAGAAACCCTCATTCCCCTTGACATTAGGCCCAGAAACCCTTTTTTACCAGATTTTCGGGAGTTAAAATAAGTTTTTGGAAGGAGAAAACCTCTTTTCCCTTGACGTTAGGCCCAGAAACCCTTTTTCAACGGGATTTAGGGGAGTTAAAATCCGTTTATAGAAGGGGAAACCCTCATTCCCCTAGACATTAGGCCCAAAACCCCTGTATTTACCGGATTTTTGGGAGTTAAAATAGGTTTTTGGAAGGAGAAAACCTCTTTTCCCTTGATATTAGGCCTAGAAACACTTTTTTACCAGATTTTTGGGAGTTAAAATAGGTTTTTGGAAGGAGAAAACCACTTTCCTCTAGACATTAGGCCCAGAAACCCTTTTTCAACGGGATTTTCGGGAGTTAAAATCAGTTTTTGGAAGGGGAGACCCTCATTTCTCTTGACAATAGGCCCAAAAACACATTATTTCCAGATTTTCGGGAGTTAAAGTCTGTTTTTGAAAGCGGATACCCTCTTTTTCCTAGACATTAGGCCCAGAAACCCTATATTTACCTGATTTTCGGGAGTTAAAATCAGTTTTTGGAATGGGAAACCCTCATTCCTCAGGACAATAGGCCCAGACAACCTTTTTTACCAGATTTTCGGGAGTTTTGATCAGTTTTTGGAAGGGGAAATCCTCATTTTCTTTGACATAATGCCCAGAATCCCTTTGTTTGCCGGATTTTCGGGAGTTTTAATCAGTTTTTGGAAAGGGAAATCCTCATTTTCTTTGACATAATGCCCAAAAACCCTTTGTTTACCGGATTTTCGGGAGTTTTAATAATTTTTTGGAAGGGAAAACCCACTTTTCCCTTGACATTATGCCCAGAAACCCTTTGTTTACCGGATTTTTGGGAGTTTTAATCAGTTTTTGGAAGGGGAAATCCTCATTTTCTTTGACATAATGCCCAGAAACCCTTTGTTTGCCGGATTTTCGGGAGTTTTTATCAGTTTTTGGAATGGGAAACCCTCTTTTCCCTTAACAATAGGCCCAGAAACCCTTTGTTTACCGGATTTTTGGGAGTTTTAATCAGTTTTTGGAAAGGGAAATCCTCATTTTCTTTGACATAATGCCCAAAAACCCTTTGTTTACCGGATTTTCGGGAGTTTTAATAATTTTTTGGAAGGGGAAACCCACTTTTCCCTTGACATTATGCCCAGAAACCCTTTGTTTACCGGATTTTTGGGAGTTTTAATCAGTTTTTGGAAGGGGAAATCCTCATTTTCTTTGACATACTGCCCAGAAACCCTTTGTTTGCCGGATTTTCCGGAGTTTTAATCAGTTTTTGGAAGGAGAAAGTCTCTTTTTCCTTGACATTAGGCCCAGAAACCCTTTGTTTACCGGATTTTCGGGAGTTGAAGTCAGTTTTTCGAAGGGCAGACCCTCTTTTTCCCCTTCGACAGTTTTTTAGTAGCTCAGCTTGATGTGACTTACCTTTTGTTTTTATCAGCTTCACGCGAAAATGGGATCGAAGTTTCCGTTCGAAATGCGAAAGTTCCAGATGCCAAAAACGCGACTCACAAGGCGAAATCCGTGGAACACCTCCAGCCTAAGCCGGACATGATGAACCCACCGGAATGCCCTTTTCTTCCTTATTTCATCGGATTAGAAGGTAAACCGTCCAAAATCGACGTCGACGACCTTCTGAAGCGCATATCGAACGAAATCGAATCTCCTGACGTCATCACAGGAAAAGACACTTTGGACGGTTTCATCGCCGCAGTAAACCTTCTGAGAACAGCGAGCTATCAAAAGATGAAAGAGATTTCGTCCAAAATTGAGCGAGGGACGAAAACATGGTAAACGCTTTCAAAGGATATCATTTATGGTGAATTTAGGTCCGTTTTTAGAGACGCTGTGTCGCAAGCGGGGACTGGACCTGCGCTGTCGATGATCAAAGAATGGATTCTGAGTGGCCAAATTGAAGGAGAAGAAGCTGCAGAAATGCTAAGTGTTCTTCCCAACACTGTACAGCATCCTACAGAACAATATATGAATGCATTTTTCGTAAGTACATTGGGGTGCAGGGGTTCCGCTGCTTTGTGCATAGCAGCCGATTGATGATATGTTTTCAGGATTTAGCGACACATGAAAAAGTGACGTCGCAGAAGATGCTCAACGCCAGCGCCATATTGTCATTTACGAACACCATGAGGAAAGCAGTGGTGAACAAGGAAACCGCCAAAAATCGTTTCCCTGTTTACGCCTTTGGACGTTTGATTTCTCAAAATGAAATTTTGATCCAAAAATACTTGCAGTATCTGGAGCGCAAGTTGGAGGAATCCGTCGCCGAAGGGTATGGACCTAAAATCCAAGTTTACATCCGCGCATTGGGCAATACTGCGCACGAAGACATCTTTAAAATCTACGAGCCATATTTGGAAGGGAAGAACAAAATTTCGGATTTTCAAAGGTTGACGATGATAGCATCGATGGACAAAGTGGTCTTCTCTCGCCCTCGCCACGCCCGTAGCGTCTTATACAGCATCTATCAAAATTTGGGCGAAAAAACCGAAATGAGAGTGTCCTCCGTTATACAACTAATGAAAACAAATCCTCCTGCATCTCTGCTTCAGAGAATGGCCGAATTCACCAACAGCGACCACAATAAGCAAGTTTCAAGCGTTGTCAAATCATCTATCGAACATGCATCACGCCTTCGCGCCCTTCATACTCAAAAACTGTAAATATCAAACAAAAAACAATCTTTTATGTTCTTCTGCAGTTCACAGAGAGCCCAAAGTGCTGTAAATTTGTTGACAAATCAAGAATTTGGGATGCAGTTTTCAAAAAAATTTATGGCAAGCAGTCAAATCGAAGGATTAGGATACCAAGCATCCTATTCATATATTCAAGGGAAGGATAGCATTTTGCCCAGTTCCATCTTCTACAATCATAAGCGCAACATGGGAGGTTTAAAAAGGCAGAACTTCCAGGTAATACCATTGGAAGAATAGAAGCACTAATTTTGTAGATGGCATTCATGAGTTCAAGCAGTGATGACCTGCTGAATCTTCTGCTCGATCATTTGGCTGAATACCCGCAGAAGAAAGAGCACATTAAAAAGCACAATGAGACCCAGTGGACATGGGAGAAAATGGAAAAAATGTTTGATTTTGAACTAGACTACGCTAAACACGTCGAAGGGAATATTCTTTTCACTACAATGGGCGGAAGACGCTTTTTCCCATTTGACAACCAGACTATTGAATCGATTCGCCAAGGTATTTCAATACAGAAAGTGCGTTAACATTTTTTTTTAGATTTGAAAACATCCAGCGATGCTTTTCGAATGGGGAAGACATTTAACTATACGAAAATGTACAACCAGCATGAGATAACGCTTGGTTTTCCGACGATAACGGGTTTTCCTTTTGTCTATTCTTTAAACTTTCCTTCGATGATCGACCTCAATGGGGAAATACGTTTTAAAGCACATCCGGACGTTTCGTTTGGGAACAGAAGTGAAATGTTCACTCCTCGCACGTTCAACGCAAGCGTTGACGTCGATTTCGTGTAAATATTAAAATTTGCTTAAGTTTTCTGAAGCGCTTGCCCAGTTCGAGGAAGAAGAGACCCTCTTTTTACTAGACATTAGGCCCAGAAAGCCTTTGTTTACCTGATTTTTGGGAGTTTTAATCAGTTTTTGGAAGATGAAACCCCCTTTTTCCTTGAAGTTAGGCCCAGAAACCCTTTACTTACCGGATTTTCGGGAGTTTTAATCGGTTTTGGAGGGGGGAAACCGTTTTTCCCTGACGTTAGGCCCAGAAACTCTTTATTTACCGGGTTTTTGGGAGTTTTAATCAGTTTTTGGAAAGGCCTCATTTTCTTTAAAGTTAGGCCCAGAAACCCTTTGTTTACCGGATTTTTGGGAGTTTTAATCAGTTTTTGGAAGGGGACACCTTCTTTTTCCTTGACGTTAGGCCCAGAAACCCTTTGTTTAACGGATTTTTGGGAGTTTTAATCAGTTTTTGGAAGATGAAACCCTCTTTTTCGTTGACATTGGGCCCAGAAACTCCTTATTTACCGAATTTTTGGGAGTTTTAATCGGTTTTTGGAAGGGAAACCCTCTTTTTTCCTTGACGTTAGGCCCAGAAACTCTTTATTTACCGGATTTTTGGGAGTTTTAATCAGTTTTTGGAAGATGAAACCCTCTTTTTCGTTGACATTAGGCCCAGAAACTCTTTATTTACCGGATTTTTGGGAGTTTTAATCAGTTTTTAGGAAGATGAAACCCTCTTTGTCCTAAACATTAGGCCCAGAAACCCTTTGTTTACCGGATTTGTGGGAGTTATAATCAGTTTTTGGAAGGAGAAACCCTCTTTTCCTTGACGTTAGGCCCAAAAACCCTTTACTTACCGGATTTTTGGGAGTTTTAATCAGTTTTTTCAAGATGAAGCCCACTTTTTCCTTGACATTAGGCCTAGAAGCCCTTTGTTTATCGGATTTTCGGGAGCCTTGAGAAGAGGATGGACCAGTTTATGCACGAAGTCCTTCCCTCTCTTGGATGAACCAAATTTTAGCTTCTCTCTTTCATCTTCCTTTTCTTAGATTTCTGATTGCTGCTTTTTTTTTTTTTTTGCTTTTTTTTCAGCTATTCTTCCAAGTTGCAAGGAAAAGCAGGATTCGTGAGCCCTTTCAACGGCCATGAGTACACCTCAGGTGTCGACAAAAACTTCCAAATCCATCTCCCAGTCCATTTAGACCTCGACGTCGACCGTAAAAACGAACAGATCCGTGGAAAAGCCAGACTTTTGAATATGAAGAACAGCAAAATTTTCGAATGCAGTTCCAAACCTTGGACCTCCGCACATAACGTTTCAAGTGCCAAATACGAAAAGCGTTTTCTGCTGTCAAACAATGGACATTTTGAAAGGACTTTCGGAGAAAAATCGGCTGGAGTTGCTGTAGATTTTAAGATGGAAGGAAGAATGAATATGATGAATCGCGACGTACTATCGACTCTGCTGTATCCAGGCTATGAGAACTCCCTGAGCAATCACAACATGACCATCTCCCTGAATAAAAAACAAACAAAATCAAAATCAGCCAAATTTGCATTCTCGTATAAAAAACTTGGCAAAGAAGACCAAAAGATGAAAGGACGAATGGACGAAATCGCTGCGAAAGCTTCGGAAGCCATCAGAGGTAAGAGCGGAGTAAAGAATTTGGGATTTATCTGGATTTTAGATAGCGAAACGAGGATTGTGGATGCCGAAGTGAGTTTTGAAGGTGGGCAAAATTTTACAGCGACTGCAGCTCTTTCGGGAAGCCAAGTGTCGCAGAAGATGAGATTCATGGCATGGATGAGCCACACATCAAAAGAACAAAAACCTTTCAATGTAAGGTTTAAAATCTACTTCATTTTTTAACTCCTGTTTAGCTATCGTTCAAACTAGAGTCGGATATGCCGAAAGTTCCATTGGACAACTACGAAAAGGCGTTGAAGGCTGATCCAACGTCGAAGATCACCGCAGCCTTGGATTATAACTTGAAAGAGGAGATGACTTCTGTATCATTGGAGGTGAGTCTGACATAGTTAGGTTTTTTGGGCAAGGGACTTGGGTTTTTGGAGGTTTTGACATGGTTTTCCACTGCCACCTAGATAACTAGGCCGCTAGGATAACTAGAATCGAGATGGCAGTGGCAAGACTATAAAAACCGTAAGGAAACCTCCCTGAATTGTTAGGTTTTTGGGCGAGGGACTTCGGTTTTTGGAGGTTTTGACATGGTTTTCCACTGCCACCTACCTAACTAGCCCGCTAGGATAACTAGAATCGAGATGGCAGTGGCTAGACTATAAAAACCGTAAGGAAACATCCCTGAATTGTTAGGTTTTTAGGGCGAGGGACTTGGGTTTTTGGAGGTTTTGACATGGTTTTCCACTGCCACCTAGATAACTAGGCCGCTAGGATAACTAGAATCGAGATGGCAGTGGCTAGACTATAAAAACCGTAAGGAAACCTCCCTGAATTGTTAGGTTTTTGGGCGAGGGACTTGGGTTTTTGGAGGTTTTGACATGGTTTTCCACTGCCACCTAGATAACTAGGCCGCTAGGATAACTAGAATCGAGATGGCAGTGGCTAGACTATAAAAACCGTAAGGAAACCTCCCTGAATTGTTAGGTTTTTGGGCGAGGGACTTGGGTTTTTGGAGGTTTTGACAAGGTTTTCCACTGCCACCTAGATAACTAGGCCGCTAGGATAACTAGAATCGAGATGGCAGTGGCTAGACTATAAATCCGTAAGGAAACCTCCCTGAATTGTTAGGTTTTTTTGGGCGAAGGACTTGGGTTTTTGGAGGTTTCGACATGGTTTTCCACTGCCACCTACCTAACTAGCCCGCTAGGATAACTAGAATCGAGATGGCAGTGGCTAGACTACAAAAGCAAATTTTAGGGGAAACTAGAAAGGACGTCGAAGCGCACAGAATTTTTGAAAGGCCATCCCGTTTCGAAAGATTGCTTCCAAGAAATGAGCAGAGGAAACCTTCTAGGACTATCATGCAGAAACGTTACCGCCAACGCCAACTTTTTGGACAGATACCATTTCAGCATAAAATACAAAAACGTTCCAGACTGCTGTAAAAAAGCGGCGAGCAATTTGTTCAGTTGGGCGAGACAATGGGTCTATCCGTGGTCGTCGCAGAAGCTTTCAGATAATGAAAAGGATGCTGTTGATGTCGGAGTGAGATTTTCGACGAATCTCAAATATGTCGATGTCTCCGTCGAGTCTCCCCAGATGTCGACCAAGTTTGAGCATGTCCCAGTCGATCAGATGGTTATACCATTGGTTGTATCGCATCCTGAGTACAGCGCTTGGGAACGTCTCAACCAAAAGTTATTCCAACGACAACAATTTCGTAAGTAAAGGAAAGCTCCTTGCTGTAGTGCAGCCTTTTTTTAGCCGTCTGCTCTATGGATAAAACTGTCGTTATGACATTCGATGAAAAGCAAATTCCTTTCAAAAGCGGCAAATGCTGGACCTTGCTGGCGCATTCGGCACCAAAGCCGAGGTATAAGCTTGATGGTGTTTCTGTCAACTTCTTCCACCCAGAGGCAGAACAAATGAGCGTCGCAGCCCGACAAACTAGCCCAACACAAAGAGTAAGTCAACCTATTGGCATTCAGAACTAAAATTTAGTCCACAGGAAATGGCAGTGATGCTTGGGAAAAACACCATAGAAGTCCAGGCAGTCAATGCAGTCAAAGTAAATGGCGAAAAAATATCTTTGAACGGCCTCCAAATTTTGAAAGACAGCGAACTTTTTGCTAAAATTAGCACAATGAATGGTTCTTTGATGATTGACGGAGTTCAGAATGGAATTCAAATCATTTACGATGGATATCATATAAAACTTCAGGTACCCAACAGTCTACGAAATCAGATGAGAGGAATATGCGGAAATTTCGATGGAGAAGATGCCAACGATATGATGACTGCGAAAAACTGTATTGTCAATAATCCATCATTGTTTACATCCAGCTACAACATTGACTGTGCTAAGCCGGATATGAGAGCCTGCATAAAAGAAACAGTTCTATTCAGCGAAGTTCAAAATAAAAAGCCAAGCACAAAAAAAGATGATGTCTCATGTGTCAACCATGTCGTCAAAATAGTCGAAAATTTGGGCAAAAAATGCTTCAGCGTAAGACCTCTCATCAACTGTAAATCACACTGCAAGGCGACAAAAGAAATCGAAAAATCTGAAGATTTCTACTGCGTTTCAAACAACGAAGTCGCCGTCCGTTGGGTCGAGCTGGTCAAAAAAGGCGGAAACCCGGATTTCAGCCAAAAAGGCCCCAACTACAGGGAAACCATAAAACTCCCCGAAAGTTGTAAAGAATAAAAAAAATGAAATAAAAATTTATGTTTTGAAAATTTTATTAATTAAAAAAAAACTTTTTCTACTTAAATTCAAAAATTTTAAAAATAAAATTTTTCTGGCCAGAAAATTGAATAAAAACACTTATCAAGGATAAAATTTAAAAGCATTATTTACATGCTTCGTCTTTTTTTCGATGGGCGAAGCGACGCCGTTGGTTGCCGATGGTGAGGATTCAGCGCTTTTTTCGGGGACGTCGCTTTGCTTGAAACGGTCGTAGCGCTCTCCTTTGTTGTTTGAATCTTCATCTTCTTCACCTTGGTCTTCATTATCCTGAAGAAGATCTGTGAGATCTTTGACGGCTTCGGACCAAATTTTTCTTCAGATTCTTCATCCTTTTCTTCTCGTCTGTCTTTGACTCTTTATTCTCTTCTTCTTTTTTCTAAAAAATAAGAAGTTGAATGATGAAGGGGGGAAGGCACTTGATTACCTTATGTTCTTTGACTTTTTCGTGCTCTTTGTGCAGCCTGACGGCTTTTTTGCGGAGTAATTTGTTGTCGCAGAGCCGCACGTAGCGCTGAAGATGATTCCTCGTGCGGCAATGAAGGGTCACGTTTTTCTCTTTGTCCATATGCCGCGACAAATATATTTTACACAGCTCACAGTAATAGACTTCATAAAGTTTAAGATATTCCGCACCCAGGCGTATCTCCTCTTTTTTCGCTTTCGCTTTTTTCTCGCCGTCTTCCGTCTTTTTTTCGCCATCTTCTTCCTCATCACTTTTTTCAGAAGCTAAAAAGAGCAATGAAAAATAACCAAAAAAAACTCAAACCTTCATCTCCAGAGCCAACAGCGTCCAAAATCATGTAGTTGTCAAGCGTCATTTCTTCTTCTTCTTGCGTTGATGAAGGAAGAGAAAGCTTTTCAGCTCGCATTTTCCTCTACAAATATATTTTATAAAAATTCATAAAATATGAAAAGTTACTTTTAAATGAAGGGCTTCACAAAGATGACTTTCGTAACTGAATGATGATTTAAACTGCAGACGACAAACATGGCAGTAAGGGAGGACAAGTCGCTTGATTTTCTAAAATGGATAAATAATTATTGAAAGTTCTAAAGCTGGGTGTACACTGTGCGAAACTGCTTCAAGAGTACAATTCGCTCATTGATTCAGGCAGAGGCACAGTACTGCGAAACTGCCTCGCGAGTCGAATTCGTTCATTGACTCAGGCAGAGGGACAGTACTGCAAAACTGCGTCGAATTCGCTCATTGACTCAGGCAGAGGGACAGTACCGCAAAACTGCCTAGCGAGTCAAATTCGCTAAACGACTCAGGCAGTGGTGCAGGACTACAAAACTGCCTCGGGAGTTCAATTCGCTAAATGACTCAGGCAGTGGTGCAGGACTGCAAAACTGCCTCGCGAGTTCAATTCGCTAAATGACTCAGGCAGAGGGAAAGTACTGCAAAACTGCGTCGAATTCGCTCATTGACTCAGGCAGAGAACAGTACCGCAAAACTGCCTCGCGAGTCGAATTCGCTAAACGACTCAGGCAGTGGTGCAGGACTGCAAACTGCCTTGCGAGTTCAATTCACTAAATGACTCAGGCAGAGGGACAGTACTGCAAAACTGCGTCGAATTCGCTCATTGACTCAGGCAGAGGGACAGTACCGCAAAACTGCGTCGCGAGTCGAATTCGCTAAAAGACTCAGGCAGTGGTGCAGGATTGCAAAACTGCCTCGCGAGTTCAATTCGCTAAATGACTCAGGCAGAGTACTGCAAAACTGCGTCGAATTCGCTCATTGACTCAGGCAGAGGGACAGTACCGCAAAACTGCCTCGTGAGTCGAATTCGCTAAACGACTCAGGAAGTGGTGCAGGACTGCAAAACTGCCTAGCGAGTCGAATACGTTCATTGACTCAGGCAGAGGCGCAGTACCGCAAAACTGCCTAGCGAGTTCAATTCGCTAAATGACTCAGGCAGAGGCGCAGTGCCGCGAAACTGCCTAGCGAGTCGAATTTGCATACTTGAGCGTGAGGGATGCCAGTGGGGCACCACTGGGTTCCTGACCCTTCATACCCTAGTGGGGTATGGTAGTGGGATGCTGGTATTCCAGTATGCCAGTGGTATGCTGGTATTCCAGTATGCTAGTGGAATGCTGGTATTCCAGTATGCTAGTGGAATGCTGGTATTCCAGTATGCCAGTGGAAAGCTGGTATTCCAGTATGCCAGTGGAATGCTGGTATTCCAGTATGCCAGTGGAATGCTGGTATTCCAGTATGCCAGTGGAATGCTGGTATTCCAGTATGCCAGTGGAATGCTGGTATTCCAGTATGCCAGTGGAATGCTGGTATTCCAGTATGGATCAGATAGAAGCGCAGTACCGTGAAACTGCCTCACGAGTCGAATTCTCCTCTCTCCTCCAACATGATGGGAGATGGTGTTGACACAGTACAGCAAAGTGCCTCGCGAGACAAATTCGCTCATTGACTCAGGCAGAGGAGCAGTACCGCAAAACTGCCTCGCGAGTCAAATTTGTTCATTGACTCAGGCAGAAGCGCAGTACCACAAAACTGCGTTGGGAGTCGAATTCGCTCATTGACTCAGGTAGAGGCACAGTACAGCAAAATTGCCTCGCGAGTCAAATTCGCTCATTGACTTGGGCAGAGTTGCAGTACTGCAAAACTGCGTTGGGAGTCGAATTCGCTCATTGACTCAGGTAGAGGCACAGAACAGCAAAACTGCCTCGTGAGACAAATTCGCTCATTGCCTTAGCAGAGGCGCAGTACCACAAAACTACCTTGCAAGTCGAATTCGCTCATTGACCCGGGCAGAGGCGCAGTACCGCAAAACTGCGTCGAATTCACACGTTGACTCAGGATGAGGCGCAGTACTGCAGAACTGCCTTGCGAGTCGAATTCGCTCATTGACTCAGGCAGAGGTGATACAGTGAAACCACGGGTGAGTACCCTCGTTGTTGGCCAGAGACCGCTTTGGTGAGCACTCGCAGTTAAGACATCCTCAAGCATCAAACTGCATGAGCAGTACGAGACGCTAAGCAGTTTCGTGCAGTGTATCCCATCTTAAGCTATTGGGTCATACCTTATGAGCAAGTGTGCTCTGATGCGCAGATTTCAACGTACGATAATTCAATCGGCAAATATGACAGAAGAAAGTAGTCAGACGCATATTCTTATTTTTACTTTCCTCATCAAGAATCATCTGCTTATTCCTCTGTTCTTGTCTCAACGTCCTCAGCTGCATACGAAGTCGATTCGCCAAAGTTTTCATCGCAAGAATATGTTTCTTACTTCCCAAATGAACCGTGTATTCTTTATAGGTGGCCCCTTTGTATGTACAATGAGGGCATTTGAGTACAAGCCCCTGAAATAGAAGTCAGATGAAGATATTCTTAAAAGATAAACTTACATCGCTTTTTTCTGTCTTCTCTGATTTTTTCTTGACTACGTTTTTCTTTGCTTGTGGAGAAGTTTCTTCCTTTACAGATTCATCTTTAGCTTGATCTTCACCTTCTGCTTCAACTTTTACTTCTTTTTCTTCTTTCTCTTCTTCGGATTCTTCAGCAGCCTGCTCATCTTGGTCTTCACCTCTTTCTTCTTCTCTTCCTAACATAAAAATATTAAAAACACCAACGTACAATTTGCTGCTTACTTTTTCAACTTCTTCATCATCAATTTCATCATCACTTCCAGACTTTTTGTCATCATCATCAGCCGCAGCGGATCTAAAAACCATCATAAGTAAGTGAAAAAGGTACCAAAGCTTTTAATTTTAATGCAAGTAGGAAAAGAAAAAAGGCCCCCAGTGAGATTTGAACCAACAACCTTTGAGTTTCAAGCCCAATACTTCCTACTGAGCAAGGTTACTGCCCACCTTATCCTCCTTGCTTTTTCCTCTTTCCCCCTTATTTCCTAAAACTGCGTCGAATTCACACATTGACTCAGGAAGAGGCGCAGTACTGCAGAACTGCCTTGCGAGTCGAATTCGCTCATTGACTCAGGCAGAGGAGCAGTACCGCAAAACTGCCTCGCAAGTCAAATTTGCTCATTGACTTGGGCAGAGGCGCAGTACTGCAAAACTGCGTCGAATTCACTCATTGACTCAGGCAGAGGCGCAGTACTGCGAAACTGCCTCGCAAGTATAATTCACTCATTGACTCAGGCAGAGGCGCAGTACTGCGAAACTGCCTCGCAAGTATAATTCACTCATTGATTCAGGCAGAGGCGCAGTACTGCGAAACTGCCTCGCAAGTATAATTCACTCATTGACTCAGGCAGAGGCGCAGTACTGCGAAACTGCCTCGCAAGTATAATTCACTCATTGACTCAGGCAGAGGCGCAGTACTGCGAAACTGCCTCGCAAGTATAATTCACTCATTGACTCAGGCAGAGGCGCAGTACTGCGAAACTGCCTCGCAAGTATAATTCACTCATTGATTCAGGCAGAGGCGCAGTACTGCGAAACTGCCTCGCAAGTATAATTCACTCATTGATTCGGGCAGAGGCGCAGTACTGCGAAACTGCCTCGCAAGTATAATTCACTCATTGATTCAGGCAGAGGCGCAGTACCGCGAAACTGCCTCGCAAGTCAAATTTGTTCATTCAGTCAAAGCAATTCAGCAATTCAGGTCAACATTGCAAGTATAACAAGCAGATTTGTCTAGAAAGGCGAAGGTGGTAGGTTCTAATCCAACTTCATCTGTTTTTTCTATTCCTAGTTTACTTTAATATTAAAAATAAGGAAGGTAACGTTGGACAAAGAGGTTATACTTCCCTAACCTACACCAAAAAACGGAAATCCGGCAGGATTCTGCATGCAAAACACATAAAATGGAGCCATGATTCGAAATCATGAAGACAAAATCGTTGTTCAAGGCTTTCATCCAAATATTCTTCTTTTTTATTTAATGTTTTCAATTGTTTTTTTAAAATCTTCTTGCTTTCTAGCAGATTTGTAGGTTAAATCGAGTTGGTAGATATTTTTTATGTGGTAAAAACCATTGTCTTTCATTGCAAATTTTTGTGTTTTTTTACCTTTTCATTCTGTAGCTTTTCAATCTTCGGTAATAGGAGCGTTTTCTCATAATGCTTGAATGGGCGGCGGCTTTCCTGCGAGCGATAGGCCCGGACGAGGGTCTAAAACTAGTCCCACGTCGGTTCGAACTTCGAAATCCGCCGCCGCGGAGCGAGCTTCCGCGAGTAGAGGACGAGGGCTTTCGAAAAGCGTAATCCGAACCTCGTACCTCTCTCGCATCTCTGTAGCTCGCCGATCCTCCGCTCGCCCCGACAGGCGATCCCTTCTCGTAATAGCTCGAGCTATTCCGTCCTGTATACTCGCTCGATCCGAAACTTCTCTCGTGCGATCTTCTCGGAGCCTGGAGGAATTCAAAATCGTCTCAAATATTTTTATCTTTTCTCAAAACTCTCAATCTTTCATCAACAAAAAAATTTAGGGCTGAAAAATGTGTTAAAATTCTAACGTAGAAATGCCACAAATCTTTAAAAAATGGCATAAAGTCTTCAATTTTCAACTTTTACCCAAAAAAACTGCAGATTTAAGTTTTTTCATTATTTTAGACCAAAATAAAGATTTCATCGTAATTTCTCAAAAGCTTAAAATTTGACACTTTTAAGCATTAAGCCAATAGGTTCTTCATTAACAAAAAATTCATTTCTATTATTTTAGGCTTAAACATCAGTAGGTAGCTTAAATCTTTAGTTTTCATTAAAATTTCTCAAAATCAAGCTCAAAATTCCATATCTTGAGTTAAACGAGGTTTAACTGCTCAATGGGTATCGAAATTCTGTATTTTTTGTTTAAATCAAGCGTTAAATTCCATCGTTATAAACTAAACGTAGTTTAAATGCTCAATAGGTAGCTAAATGCTTTATTTTATTCTCAAAATCAAGCTTAAAATTCCAATTTTTTTTTTTTTTTTTTTTTTTTTTTTGGTTAAACGAAGATTAACTGCTCAATGGGTATCGAAATACTGTATCTTTTGATTTAAATCAAGCGTTAAATACCATTGTTTTAGACTAAACGTAGTTTAAATGCTCAATAGGTAGCTAAATGCTTTATTTTATTCTATCAAGCTTAAAATTCCATTATTTTTGGTTAAACGAGTTTAACTGCTCAATGGGTATCGAAATTCCAAATCTTTTGATTTAAATCAAGCGTTAAATTCCATCGTTATAGACTAAACGTAGTTTAAATGCTCAATGGGTAGCTAAATGCTTTATTTTATTCTCAAAATCAAGCTTAAAATTCCAATTTTTTTTTTTTTTTTTTTGGTTAAACGAAGATTAACTGCTCAATGGGTATCGAAATACTGTATCTTTTGATTTAAATCAAGCGTTAAATACCATTGTTTTAGACTAAACGTAGTTTAAATGCTCAATAGGTAGCTAAATGCTTTATTTTATTCTATCAAGCTTAAAATTCCATTATTTTTGGTTAAACAGGTTTAACTGCTCAATGGGTATCGAAATTCCAAATCTTTTGATTTAAATCAAGCGTTAAATTCCATCGTTTTAGACTAAACGTAGTTTAAATGCTTAATGGGTATCGAAATACTGTATCTTTTGATTTAAATCAAGCGTTAAATTCCATTGGTTTAGACTAAACGTAGTTTAAATGCTCAATAGGTAGCTAAATGCTTTATTTTATTCTCAAAATCAAGCTTAAAATTCCATTATTTTTGGTTAAACGAAGTTTAACTGCTCAACGGGTATCGAAATCACATATTTTGATTTAAATCAAGCGTTAAATTCCATTGTTTTAGACTAAACGTAGTTTAAATGCTCAATAGGTAGCTAAATGCCTTATTTTTTCATCAAAATTTTTAAAAATCCATCCTAAAATTCCATAATTTTTTAAATTAATTATTATTTTTTGACTCAACGAAGTTTTAATGCTCATTAGGTAGTAGCGCTTGAAATTCCATTATTTTCTCTAAAATCAAGCCATTTTTTTTTTTTTTTTTTTTTTTTTTTTTTTTTTTTTTTTTTTTTTTTTTTTTTTTTTTTAATGAAAAAGCTCAAGATTAATTTTTCTTATGGCAAAAATGTCGAAATGGCTTCCCTTTTTTTTTAGAAATTTTGCTGTCCGTCAGATTCTAGGAGACAGATTTATTTAAGGAGGTATGATGATTTTTAAGTGAGTTGCTTTGCAAATTTTTCGTTGTTAACAACGGTTTTCGGTTTTTCCCTTCTATCTCAGAAACCGTAGCTCAAAACGAAAAAAATGTCCTAAGTAAAAGTTGTAGGTACTGAAATTTACTACATAAAATATCTTATTAGTTTTTTCCGTCAGAGCAATACTTTAGGAGATATGGAAGTATTTAAGTTGGTTGCTTTGCAAATTTTTCGTTGTTAATAACGGTTTTCGGTTTTTCCCTTCTATCTCGGAAACCGTCGCTCAAAACGAAAAAATGTCATAAGTAAAAGTCGTAGCTACGGAAATTTCCTACAAAAAAGACCTCATTGGTTTTTTGTCAGGGCAATACTTAAGGAGATATGAGGGTTCTAAAGTGAGTTGCTTTGCAAATTTTTCGTTGTGAGCAACGGTTTTCGGTTTTTCCCTTCTATCTCGGAAACCGTCGCTCACAACAAAAAAATGTCTTAAGTAAAAGTTGTAGGTACAAAGATTTCCTACAAAATCTCTTCATTCATTATTAGCGTAAGAGCAATATTTAAGGAGTTATGAGGTTAAAACTAATAATCCTACAGAGCCTGTCTGAAAACTTAAAACCTTCATATCTCCTAAAATATTGCTCTGACGGAAAAAACCAATAAGATATTTTATGTAGTAAATTTCTGTAGCTACAACTTTTACTTAGGACATTTTTTCGTTTTGAGCGAGGGTTTCCAAGATAGAAGGGAAAAACCGAAAACCGTTGATCACAACGAAAAATGTACAAAGCAACCAACTTAAAACCCTCATATCCCCTTAAGTTTGTAGGTCCCTTATTATATTTTGAAGCAGAGAGGGGCGTAATCGTAATCATAATCATAATCACGATTATAATCATAACCATCATTATGATTATATCCTACTCTGTTTAAAAAATCTGAAATGGTCTAAAGAGAAAAAAATGATTTACCATTCCGTACGAGCTGGTGCTTTCACCACGAATTCTTTTTCGCGGTGGTTCAGGCGACGGGCGGAAGCTTCTTTCGTAGCTGACGTTCGACTGCGAAGAATAGCGGAAATCGTCATTTCGTCCTCTAGAATAACGATCGTCGCCTACAAAAAGATAAAATAAGATATAAAATTTGATGAGACTTACTCATGTAGGAATCTTTAGGTTTAGAGTCGTAGGGAGAGGAATCGTAGTATTTCGTTGTTCCGGAACCGCCGCGGGATGGACTTGAATATCGCCCACGCCATCCGGATCCACGATCTCCGCCTCTTCCTCTATAATTAGAACCTCGGTAGCTACTTGAACTTGATCCTCTGTAACTGGAACCTGATCCTCTATAACCACCTCCAGAACCACGGAAGCCGGAGCCCCTAAAAAATTCAAAAATTATTCGTTAGTTTCTTGTTCACCGCCTAAAGAAAATTTGGTGAAAATCCGTTGAAAAGGCGTTGTGTTCCAGAAAAAAAGCTACGGACGGCCGGCCGGCACAACAGACAAAGTTTAGATCGGTACAGATCAATTTGATTGGTCCTCCAGGGTCTGGAAGACTCTTCGCCAAAAACCGAGGGTATCACAATAACTTCTTTAAAGAAGATATTTTTTAAATAGCAGAGGAATGACCAATATATCTTTAATCCTCAGAGCATCCTGCTCACTTCTATACTTATTTTTTTAAATAGGAATGACCAATATAATCCTCAGAGCATCCTGCTCACTTCTATACTTCAGAAATATCCTTACGATAATCAATATATAGAATTTTTTTAAAAATAAGGAAGAATTTTTAAAATATAGTATTAAAAAATATAATACCCTTTATAGTAGCTCATAATAAGATGAATTTATAAGTTTACAGAGAAATAAAACAATGTAAACTTCAGAAAGCGACAAAAAGCGGCCATACAGTAAACAAATTTATGACAGTGGTACCAACATAATGAATATCCCTTCTATGTCAATGTTGTTTTCTGAAAATAAACTATGAAGTCTTTAAAAAGGAAGAAAATAAAAATGAAAGAACTTCAAGAAATTAAAAATTTGAGCTAAAAAACAGCTTTTGAGCGGATTTTTGGGAGTTTTCTTTGTTTTTAGAAAGGAGCCCCCTTCCAAAATTTTCTGGTGTTCCCCTCTGTTGTGCCGGCTGTCCGTCGCATCTTCCTCAAAGTATATTTTATCATTTTTGTATCGAAAAAAATTTTAGTATCAAGGTAAAAAAAATGAGAGTCTTCGCCCAGCTGGGCCACTCAAAGCAGGCGAGAAAACCTCATTTCTTCCTACTATATTTTTCAAGAAAAAAATTTTTTTCCCCAAAAACTAAGGAGAATTTTGTAAAAACTTGGCCTTCCCGAAAAAGGGAATAACTACTTTAAGAAAATTTAAAATCAAGGTTTATTCGATAAACTAATTTTTCCCCTTTTTTTTAGTAATTATAATAAATTACGTGTTCTAATGTTCTAATCTAATCGTTGGCTAATGAATTTCAAATTTTTCGAAAACTTTTAAAATTCGATTTTCAATCGATTTAACCTTGACGGAAATTTATCGATTTTGATGTTTTTAAAAGGTTTTTCGATATATCGATTATTATGAATATTTAAAAAAAATTCCTTTAGCAAAAAAAAGAGGTCCTTGGACTTATTGATAACTTATCAGTTATCAAATTCCATTTAAAACTTTCTCGATCTTTAGCCACTCGAAGATTCGGATTTTGAAAACGTCGGAATCATCATCGTCGAAAGCAAATATTTATAAGAGTGATTTGTAATTTTTAGATTGGAAAGTAGGATTTTCAGATTATTTTTAATTAATTCTAAAATGATAAATACAGGGTGAGTTGCAATTTTATTATCAATTTTTATTTTTTTATTATTTTCTTTATTATATTTACGTCAAATTTATTGAACCAAGCTGATCACTTTTTTTTTAAAGGTTAAATATTTATAAAAACCCTCCTTTGCCCCTGAAATTTCTAAATAAATCCTTAGCACAGAAAAAAGAAAACTTATAAAATTAGGGCTACTTTTTTATCCCAAATTATTAAGGAAGGAAAAATGAAAGTTTTGGCCTAATCAGGCTGTTGGAAAAGGGTGTGAACTGTCTAAATTTCTCCCTACTGTAAAAATTTTTTTTTCTCCTCAGCAAGGTCTGGGAGACCCTTTTTTTACAGGGTGTCACTGTAACTTCTTTTTGAGGAACTTTGGTGACCATTGGTCATTTTGGCCTCTTTAGGGTCCGGAAGCTTCCTGGAGGGTCAGAAAATTGATAGTTTTTCAAATACATTGTGACACATTAAAATTATCTTTATTAGTTTTCTTGTTGTTGTAGAATAATTTATGATAAAAGAAGTACTTAGTTATATGTTTCGTTTTTATGGCTTTTTTATCTTTCTCCAGCAAACGATATTGTAATGCCATCAATTGACTGTTTTAGGTATTGAAAATTGGGTCTTTTTTTTTAGTGGTTTTATGATTAATTTTTTCTATCAAAGAAAAAACATTGTAGTACCCTCTATTGATTGTTTTTAAAAATTGGTCTTTTTGGGGTGAGGAGGGGATTTTTTTCTCGAAGGAAAGATATTGGTATACCCTCCATTGATTGATTTTAAAAATGGGTCTTTTTGGGGGTGAGGAGGGGATTTTTTTCTCGAAGGAAAGATATTGGTATACCCTCCA
Source organism: Orius insidiosus (assembly GCA_014119065.1). Lineage (NCBI taxonomy): Eukaryota > Metazoa > Arthropoda > Insecta > Hemiptera > Anthocoridae > Orius > Orius insidiosus. The sequence goes on along the minus strand of JACGAQ010000037.1, from coordinate 352,323 downwards.
TTGATGATTTTAAAAATGGGTCTTTTTGGGGGAGGAGGGTATTTTTTCTCGGAGGAAAGATATTGCTATACCCTCCATTGACTGTTTATAAAAATGGGTCTTTTTGGGGGAGAAGAGGGGATTTTTTCTCGGAGGAAAGATATTGTTATACCATCCATTGACTGTTTTTAAAAATGGGTCTTTTTGCGGGAGGGAGGGGAATTTTTTTCTAGGAGGAAAGATATTGTGGTACCCTCCATTGACTATTTTTAAAAATGGGTCTTTTGGGGGAGAGGAGGGGATTTTTTTTTTTCTCGGAGGAAATATATTGCTATACCATCCATTGGCTGTTTTTAAAAGTGGGTTTCTTAGGGGGAGAGGAGGGGAATTTTTTCTCGGAGGAAAGATATTGTTATACCCTCCATTGATTGATTTTAAAAAATGGGTCTTTTTGGGGGAGAGGAGGGGATTTTTTTCTCGAAGGAAAGATATTGGTATACCCTCCATTGATTGATTTTAAAAATGGGTCTTTTGGGGGTGAGGAGGGGATTTTTTTCTCGAACGAAAGATATTGGTATACCCTCCATTGATTGATTTTAAAAATGGGTCTTTTTGGGGAGAGGAGAGTATTTTTTTCTCGGAGGAAAGATATTGCTATACCCTCCATTGACTGTTTATAAAAATGGGTCTTTTGGGGGAGAAGAGGGGATTTTTTCTCGGAGGAAAGATATTGTTATACCCTCCATTGACTATTTTAAAAATGGGTCTTTTGGGGGAGAGGAGGGGATTTTTTTTTTCTCGGAGGAAATATTGCTATACCATCCATTGGCTGTTTATAAAATGGGTCTTTTTGGGGAGAGAGGGGATTTTTTCTCGGAGGAAAGATATTGTTATACCCTCCATTGACTATTTTTAAAATGGGTCTTTTGGGGGAGAGGAGGGGATTTTTTTTTTTCTCGGAGGAAATATTGCTATACCATCCATTGGCTGTTTTTAAAAGTGGGTTTCTTAGGGGGAGAGGAGGGGAATTTTTTCTCGGAGGAAAGATATTGTTATACCCTCCATTGATTGATTTTAAAAATGGGTCTTTTTGGGGGAGAGGAGGGGATTTTTTTCTCGGAGGAAAGATATTGCTATACCATCCATTGACTGTTTTTAAAAATGGGTCTTTTGGGGGAGAGGAGGGGATTTTTTCTCGGAGGAAAGATATTGATATACCATCCATTGACTGTTTTTAAAAATGGGTCTTTTTGGGGGAGGGAGGGGAATTTTTTCTAGGAGGAAAGATATTGTGGTACCCTCTATTGACTATTTTTAAAAATGGGTCTTTTTGGGGGAGAGGAGGGGATTTTTTTTCTCGGAGGAAAGATATTACTATACCATCCATTGACTATTTTTAAAATGGGTCTTTTGGGGGGAGAGGAGGGGGATTTTTTCTCGGAGGAAAGATATTGTAATACCATCCATTGACTGTTTTTAAAAATGGGTCTTTTTGGGGAGAGGAGGGGATTTTTTCTCGGAGGAAAGATATTGTGGTACCCTCCATTGACTGTTTTTGGGTCTTTTGGGGAGAGGGGGATATTTTCTCCTGGGAAAGATATTTTTATACCATCCATTGACTGTGTTTAAAAATGGGTCATTTTGGCGTATCGGAGGAGACTTTTTTTCTCGGAGGAAAGACATTTTTATACCCTCCAATGACAGTTTTTTTATGGGTCATTGGGGGGGGGGGGGGGGTCTTCCGTAGGAAAGACTTTGTTATACCCTCCATTGACTGTTTTTAATGGGTCTTTTTGGGTGTGAGGGGGGGGATTTTTTTTCTCGGAGGAAAGACTTTGTTATACCATCCATTGCCTGTTTTTGGGTCTTTTTGGGGGAGTGGAGGGGATTTTTTTCTCGGAGGAAAGATATTGTTATACCACCCATTGACTGTTTTTGGGTCTTTTGGTGGAGAGGAGGGGATTTTTTTTCTTGGAGGAAAGACTTTGTTATACCATCCATTGCCTGTTTTTGGGTCTTTTTGGGGGAGAGGAGGGGATTTTTTTCTCGGAGGAAAGATATTGTTGTACCCTACATTGACTGTTTTTGGGTCTTTTTGGGGGAGAGGAGGGGGATTTTTTCTCGGAGGAAAAACTTTGTTATAGCCTCCATTGACTGTTTTTTAATGGGTCTTCTTTGGGGAGAGGAGGGGGATTTTTTTCTCGGAGGAAAGACTTTGTTATACCCTCCATTGACTGTTTTTTAATGGGTCTTTTTGGGGGTGAAGAGGGGATTTTTTTTCTCGGAGGAAAGTCTTTGTTATACCATCCATTGCCTGTTTTGGGTCTTTTTGGGGGAGAGGAGGGGATTTTTTCTCGGAGGAAAGATATTGTTGTACCCTCCATTGACTGTTTCTGGGTCTTTTTGGGGGAGAGGAGGGGGATTTTTTTCTCGGAGGAAAAACTTTGTTATAGCCTCCATTGACTGTTTTTTAATGGGTCTTCTTGGGGGAGAGGAGGGGGATTTTTTCTCGGAGGAAAGACTTTGTTATAGCCTCCATTGACTGTTTTGGGTCTTTTTGGGGAGAGGGGGATATTTTTCTCCTGGGAAAGATATTTTATACCATCCATTGACTGTGTTTAAAAATGGGTAATTTTGGCGTATCGGAGGAGACTTTTTTTCTCGGAGGAAAGACATTTTATACCCTCCAATGACAGTTTTTTTATGGGTCATTGGTGGGGGGGGGGGGGTCTTCCGTAGGAAAGACTTTGTTATACCCTCCATTGACTGTTTTAATGGGTCTTTTTGGGTGTGAGGGGGGGGATTTTTTTCTCCGAGGGAAAAACTTTGTTATACCATCCATTGCAACCGGCTCCGTGGCTGGTGGGTTCAGTCTTTGACTCTCTCCACGGAAGACCGGGGTTCGATCCCAGGTTGGGTATAGGGATTTTTGGTTGGAAGTAAAATTCCAATTAAAAATATCCCTCTACAACATCTGTGGATAATTTAGTTAGGCCACTACTCTGGTAGTTGGCCCAAAAGGGCGCCATGGCATTATGGCGAAAGCCCCCGCCTGGGTCTGATCCCCTCCCCCTTTGTAAAAAGCCCTGGCTTAATACAATTAAAAAAAAAAAAAAAAAAAAAAAATACCATCCATTGCCTGTTTTTGGGTCTTTTTGGGGGAGAGGAGGGGATTTTTTTCTCGGAGGAAAGATATTGTTATACCACCCATTGACTGTTTTTGGGTCTTTTTGGTGGAGAGGAGGGGATTTTTTTTCTTGGAGGAAAGACTTTGTTGTACCCACCATTGACCGTTTTTAAAAATGGGTCTTTTTGGGGGTGAGGAGGAGACTTTTTTCTCGGGGGAAAGACATTGTTGTACCCTCCATTGACTGTTTTTGGCTCTTTTTGGGGGAGAGGAGGGGAGTTTTTCTCGGAGGAAAGGTATTGTTATACCATCCACTGACTGTTTTTAAAAATGGGTCTTTTTGGGGGAGAGATGGGATTTTTTTCTCGAAGGAATGATATTGTTGTACCCTCCATTGACTGTTTTTGGGTCTTTTTGGGGGAGAGGAGGGGGATTTTTTTCTCGGAGGAAAAACTTTGTTATAGCCTCCATTGACTGTTTTTTAATGGGTCTTCTTGGGGGAGAGGAGGGGGATTTTTTTCTCGGAGGAAAGACTTTGTATAGCCTCCATTGACTGTTTTTGGGTCTTTTTGGGGAGAGGGGGATATTTTTCTCCTGGGAAAGATATTTTTATACCATCCATTGACTGTGTTTAAAAATGGGTCATTTTGGCGTATCGGAGGAGACTTTTTTTCTTGGAGGAAAGACATTTTTATACCCTCCAATGACAGTTTTTTTTATGGGTCATTGGTGGGGGGGGGGTCTTCCGTAGGAAAGACTTTGTTATACCCTCCATTGACTGTTTTTAATGGGTCTTTTTGGGTGTGAGGGGGGGGATTTTTTTTCTCGGAGGAAAGACTTTGTTATACCATCCATTGCCTGTTTTTGGGTCTTTTTGGGGGAGAGGAGGGGATTTTTTTCTCGGAGGAAAGATATTGTTATACCACCCATTGACTGTTTTTGGGTCTTTTTGGTGGAGAGGAGGGGATTTTTTTTCTTGGAGGAAAGACTTTGTTGTACCCACCATTGACCGTTTTTAAAAATGGATCTTTTTGGGGGTGAGGAGGAGACTTTTTTATCGGGGGAAAGACATTGTTGTACCCTCCATTGACTGTTTTTGGCTCTTTTTGGGGGAGAGGAGGGGAGTTTTTTCTCGGAGGAAAGGTATTGTTATACCATCCACTGACTGTTTTTAAAAATGGGTCTTTTTGGGGGAGAGATGGGATTTTTTTCTCGAAGGAATGACATTGTTTTACCCTCCATTGACGGTTTTTTAATGAGTCATGGTGGTGGGGGGGGGGGGTTGGTTTTATGATTAATTTTTGTTGCTTTTATTGTTTTTTTATCTTTCTCGAAGAAAAGACATTGTTGTACTCTCCATTGACTCTTTTTAAAAATGGGTCTTTTTAAGGGAGAGGAAGGGATTTTTTTTTCTCGGAGGAAAGACATTGTTGGTACCCTCCATTGACTGTTTTAATGGCTCTTTTTTTTGGGGGGGGTGGGGGGGGTTAGTTGGTTTTGTGATTTATTTTTATTGCTTTTATTTGTTTTATCTTTCTTGAAGAGACATTGTTGTACCCTAAATGGATTGTTCTTTCAGTAAACTTGCTGGGAAAACTCTGTTTATTACGGGTGCTAGCAGAGGGATCGGAAAAGCGATTGCTCTCAAAGCTGCAAAAGATGGTGCCAATATCGTCGTCGCTGCGAAAACCGCTGAAGCTCACCCGAAACTGCCAGGAACCATTTATACCGCTGCGGAAGAAAGTAACTAAAATACTAGAATAGAAAGTCTTATATTTCTTTTTTTAGTCGAAAAGGCAGGAGGAAAGGCTCTTCCTTGCGTAGTGGACGTCCGTGATGAAAAACAAATCCAAGAAGCGGTTGAAAATGCCGTCAAAAAATTCGGAGGAATTGACATCCTTATCAACAACGCCAGCGCAATTTCGCTGACAAGCACCCTCGATACTGACATGAAAAGATACGATTTAATGCACAATATCAACACCAGAGGGACATTCCTTGTGTAAAACATAAAATTTAAAAAAACAAAAATTTTAATTTTTTTTACAGCTCAAAAGTGTGTTTGCCACATTTGAAAAAGGGTAAAAACCCTCATATAATGAATATCAGTCCTCCGTTGAGTTTGAACCCTTTTTGGTTTAAAAACCATGTGGCTTATACGATGGCGAAATATGGGATGTCGATGTGCGTTTTGGGGATGGCCGACGAATTCAAAGATGACGGAATCGCTGTTAATGCTCTTTGGCCGAGAACTGGTAAGTTTTGAAAAATTTTCTGCGTTACACCAGGTGTCTGACATCTTTTACTGGTGCTTTTAACCAATGTCCCTTATCTCCTGGTGTGGAAACACCCATTTAATCAGGTGAAAAGGCGTTAAACCTCTTTTTTTTCCGGGGCGTTTGGTCCTTTTTCCTTTATCTACTGGTGCTGAAACACCCGTTTAGTCAGATGAATGGGTATCTCCTGGTGTAGAAACACCCGTTTAACCAGGTGAACAGCGTTAAACCTCTTTTTTTCTGTTGCTTGGGGTCATCTTCCTTTATCTCCTGGTGTAGAAACACCCGTTTAATCAGATGAATGGGTATCTCCTTGTGTAGAAACACCCGTTTAATCAGGTGAACAGGCGTTAAACCTTTTTTTTCCCGGGGCTAGGGGTCATCTTCCTTTATCTCCTGGTATAGAAACACCCGTTTAATCAGGATGTTTCCAAATTAAGCGAAAACCAGTAATACCTACCAAACACACTATTTCTTCCAATTTTCAAACCATATAGTAGGATTTGGCATTTTGTTCAATAAGAAAAAACCGAACTATGATACCAACCACCCAAACGAACGAAAACCAATGTTACCAACCAAAAGCACTATTTCTTTCGAATTTTCAAACCATATAAGTAGTGGGATTTGACGAGGCATTTTGTCCAAATTAAGAGAATACCAGTGATACCAACCCTGTTCCTTCTCTATAAAGATGTTTCCGCTAAGCCTCTTTTTTTCTGGGGTCCCCTGGGATTTTCCCTTATCTCCTGGTGTAGAAACACCCGCTTAATCACATGAATGCGCTTCTCCTGGTGTAGAAACACCCGTTTAATCAGGTGGACGGGTGTTAAACCTCTTTTACGAAGTTTTTGTTCATTTTATTTTTTTTTCCTGGTGTAGAAACACCCGTTTAATCAGGTGAACAGGCGTTAAACCTTTTTTTTCCTGGGGCTTTTTGTCATTTTACTTTATCTCCTGGTGTAGAAACACCCGTTTAATCAGATTAATGGGCATCTCCTGGTGTAGAAACACCCGTTTAATCAAGTGAACAGGCGTTAAACTTCTTTTTTTCTTGGGATTTTGGTCATTTTTCTTTATCTCCTGGTGTAGAAACACCCGTTTAATCAGATGAATCGGCATCTCCTGGTGTATAAACACCCGTTTAATCAGTTAAATGGGGCATCTCCTGGTGTAGAAACACCCGTTTAAACAGATGAATGGGCATCTCCTGGTGTAGAAACACCCGATTAATCAGGTGAACAGGCGTTAAACTTCTTTTTTTCTTGGGCTTTTGGTCATTTTCCTTAATCTCCCGATGTAGAAACACCCGTTTAATCAGGTGTACAGGAGTTAACCCTCTTTTACGAAGTTTTTGTTTTTTTTTTTTTTTTTTTTTTTTTTTTTGCTGGTGTAGAAACACCCGTTTAATCAGGTGAACAGGCGTTAAACCTTTTATTTCCTGGGGCTTTTTGTCATTTTACTTTATCTCCTGGTGCAGAAACACCCGTTTAATCAGATGAATGGGCATCTCCTGGTGTATAAAAACCCGTTTAAACAGTTCAATGGGCATCTCCTGGTGTAGAAACACCCGTTTAATCAGTTGAATGGGCATCTCCTGGTGTAGAAACACCCGTTTAAACAGATGAATGGGCATCTCCTGGTGTAGAAACACCCGTTTAATCAGGCGGACGGGTTTTAAACCTGTACTACGTGGTTTTTGGTCATTTTCCTTTATCTCGTGGTGTAGAAACACCCGTATAATCAGATGAGTGGGCATCTCCTGGTGTGGAAACACCCATTTAATCAAGTGAACAGGCGGTAAACCTATTTTTTTCTGGGGCCTTTGGTCATTATCCTTTATCTCCTGGTGTAGAAACGCCCGTTTAATCAGATGAATGGGTATCTCCTGGTGTAGAAACACCTGTTTAATCATATGAATGGGCATATCCTGATGTAGAAACACCCCTTTAATCAGGTGGACGGGTTTTAAACCTGTACTACGTGGTTTTTGGTCATTTTCCTTTATCTCGTGGTGTAAAAACACCCGTTTAATGAGATGAATGGGCATCTCCTGGTGTGGAAACACCCATTTAATCAAGTGAACAGGCGGTAAACCTATTTTTTTCTGGGGCCTTTGGTCATTATCCTTTATCTCCTGGTGTAGAAACGCCCGTTTAATCAGATGAATGGGTATCTCCTGGTGTAGAAACACCTGTTTAATCATATGAATGGGCATATCCTGATGTAGAAACACCCGTTTAATCAGGTGGACGGGTTTTTGGTCATTTTCCTTTATCTCGTGGTGTAAAAACACCCGTTTAATGAGATGAATGGGTATCTCCTGGTGTAGAAACACCCGTTTAATCAGATGAATGGGCATATCCTGGTGTAGAAACACCCGTTTAATCAGGTGAACAGGCGTTAAACCTTTTTTTTTCTTGTACTTTTGGTCATTTTCTTTTAACTCCAGGTGTAGAAACACCCTTTCAATCTGATGAATGGGCATCTCCTGGTGTAGAAACACCCGTTTAATCAGGTGGACGGGTTTTAAACCTCTTTTATGAGGTTTTTGGTCATATTCCTTTATCTTCTGGTGCAGAAACACCCGTTTAATCAGATGAATGGGCATCTTCTGTTGTAGAAACACCCGATTAATCAGGTGAACAAGCGTTAAACTTCTTTTTTTTCCGGGGCTTTTGGTCATTTTCCTCTATCTCCTGGTGTAGAAACACCCATTTAATCAGGTGAACGGGCATTAAACCTCTTTTTTCCTGGTGTGGTTTTCCTTAAAACCATGAAAACTTTTCTTTTTTTTATACATATGTAGCTAAATTTAAAAATAAATTTCTTTTTAAAGCTATCATGACTGCTGCAATTGAGATGTTGACTGGAAAGGAGTCAGCAAATCATTCTCGCAAGCCTGAAATTATGGCCGACGCTGCATATGCTATTTTGACTAAAGATTCTAAATCTGTCACTGGAAAATTCCTGATTGACGATGAAGTTTTGAAGGCGGAAGGTTTAACTCAGGAGCAGATCGACCAGTACGCCTGCGTCCCTTCAAATGCTGCGAATCTCATGCCAGATTTTTTCTTGGACGAAGCAATCGGATATCAGAAAAAAGAGGTCAAAACTGGCGCAACGAAAAATTCAGAAGCGAGCGGAATCGAGTCGATTTTCGACGCGATTACAAAACGTCTCAACCCCGAACTCGTCAAAAATACTCAAGCAATTTTTCAGTTCAATTTGACTGGTAAACAAAAGTTAAAAAAAAATAAAATCTTCCTAAATAACCATAAAATTTCAGGTCCTGAAGAATCTGTGTGGTTTATCGATTTGAAAAATGGTTCAGGAGCTGCGGGAAAAGGGAAACCGCCGCAGGCTCCAGACTCGACTTTGACGATGACCGTCGGAAACTTCAACGAACTTTTCTCCGGAAGATTGAAAGCGACCGCCGCTTTTATGACGGGAAAACTCAAAATTTCAGGAAACCTTCAAAAAGCGATGAAACTCGAAAAACTCATGACTTCTCTAAAGTCTAAATTATAATCTCTCGCTCTCTAATTTAAAAAAAATATATTTTTATATTTTAGGAAATAAAATTTATAATTAGTTTTTTATTTATCTTATTTTAAATTAAAAAATCCGCTCGTAAAATATCAAATTTGAAGAAGTTCAGTCAACCCGGCGGCTTCTTTTTTTGGAAAGGTGGATGAACTTGTGAAAAGGGCGGTAGGCAGACTTTCAAAATAACGTAACTTTAAGTCACAGTATCAGCTCTTTTGTATCAGCTATCTGAAGAGCGTTTTTAGTTTTAGCTGTTAACTTACTGAAGTTATTGTGATACCCTCCACGTCAGGTTTTTGGGGAGGTTAAATTCGAATATCCTCCTTCTTTATAGACCTCCTTCTCTATGCTTCCCCTCCTTTATACTTCCCCTCCTTGAACTTCCCCCTTTTTCTATAAGAATTTGTCTGAATGCTTGAAATTATTGTTCCCCTCCTATTGTACTTTCCCCGCCTTTATACTTCCCCTCCCTAAACAACTCCTCCGTTTTATTTCCCCTCCCAAAACTTCTCGTCCGTTATACTTCCCCTCCCAAAACTACTCCTCCTTTATACTTCCCCTACTTGAATTCCTCCCATTTATACCTCCCCCTCCTACTATAAGAATTTGTCTAAGTGCTTGAAATTATTGTTCCCCTCCTTTATACTTCCCCTACTTGAATTCCTCCCATTTATACCTCCCCCTCCTACTATAAGAATTTGCCTAAGTGCTTGAAATTATTGTTCCCCTCCTTTATACTTCCCCTCCCTAAACATCTCCTCCTTATATTTCCCCTCCCAAAACTTCTCGTCCGTTATACTTCCCCTCCCAAAACTACTCCTCCGTTATACTTCCCCTTCTTGAATTCCTCCCATTTATACCTCCCCCTCCTACTATAAGAATTTGTCTAAGTGCTTGAAATTATTGTTCCCCTCCTTTATACTTCCCCTACTTGAATTCCTCCCATTTATACCTCCCCCTCCTACTATAAGAATTTGTCTAAGTGCTTGAAATTATTGTTCCCCTCCTTTATACTTCCCCTACTTGAATTCCTCCCATTTATACCTCCCCCTCCTACTATAAGAATTTGTCTAAGTGCTTGAAATTATTGTTCCCCTCCTTTATACTTCCCCTCCCTAAACATCTCCTCCTTATATTCCCCTCCCAAAACTTCTCGTCCGTTATACTTCCCCTCCCAAAACTACTCCTCCGTTATACTTCCGCTCCTTAAACTTCCCTCCTTGAACTCCCCCCTTTGTAATTCCCCCTCCTACTATAAGGATTTGTCTAAGTGCTTGAAATTATTGTTCCCCTCCTTTATACTTCCCCTACTTGAATTCCTCCCATTTATACCTCCCCCTCCTACTATAAGAATTTGTCTAAGTTCTTGAAATTATTGTTCCCCTCCTTTTGTACTTTCCCCTCCTTTATACTTCTCCTCCGTTATAGTTCCCCTCCCAAAACTACTCCTCCGTTATACTTCCCCTCCCAAAACTACTCCTCCGTTATACTTCCGCTCCTTAAACTTCCCTCCTTGAACTCCCCCCTTTGTAATTCCCCCTCCTACTATAAGGATTTGTCTAAATGCTTGGAATTATTCTTCCCCTCCTTTTGTACTTTCTCCTCCTTTATACTTCCCCTCCCAATACTTCCCCTCCGTTATACATCCCCTCCTTGAACTTCCCTCCTTTATACTTCCCCTCTTTAAAACTTCCCCCTCCTATATTGTTACTTCTCGTTAAGGAAGTTGTCGTTGGAAGCTCTTCCAACGGGTAAAAAAAATGGGGTAAAATTTTGGCTGGAAAGTGTTCCGGAAAAAAATGCTACGGACGGCTGGCCGGCACCACAGACAAAGTTGAGATCGGTAAAAGGAGGGGATGTATAACGGAGGAGAAGTTTTGGGAGGGGAAGTATAAAGGAGGGGAAAGTACAAAAGGAGGGGAGGAATAATTTCAACTTTTGAAGCAAAATTATCGTGGGTGTTCTTTCAGAGACTTCCGGAACGGTGATTTTGAACGGTTTCTTTTCTTAAGGAGCGGTTCCGTCGGGTCGATGCCGCTACTGCGACTTTTTCCGCCTGAAGTCGAAGGTGGTGGAGAAAGGAAGAGACAGAAATCTCACGCCTTTCAAACCAGTTCTTATTCAGTCCGAGATCCGCCACCGAAGGTTGCATTACGTAAATAATTTAGTCCTTTTTCGTTTAAAAAATCTTCTCCAATCAAAATGTTGGCCATAGCGACCCTTTTTCTCCTTTCCGCCGCATCCTCTTTAGCCGAAGATAAAGTAAGTAAATTTTTATAAACTAATTTCCGTTAAAAATTTTAGAAATTTTTTTTTTGCCGAAAGACACGCCCCCTTTTTTGCTCATTTTGCTTTTTTACATTATTTTTATGGCGAATAAAGGGATCAGCTTACGCAAAAATGATGAGTGATGACTTTTTTTTAAATCGTGTATAAACTAGGATGATAATTGCACAATTTTTGGACAAAAAAAAAGTGGATTTCCCTACTTAAAACCTGCAAAAAATGGGGTAAAACTGTGGCGGTAAAGTGTTACGAAAAAAAATGGGACGGACGGCCGGCCGGCACCACAGACAAAGTTGAGATCGGTGAAAATTCGATTTGACCCTCCGGGGTCTGGAAGAGCCTTCCCCAAAAACCTGAAGTGGAGGGTATCACAATAACTTCTTCAAGGAATTTTTTTTTTTTTTTTTTTTTTTTTTTTTTTTGCTTTAAAATGAGCCTACTATGGACTCCGTTAGATTTATATCTCCTGAAAAATACCCAAAAATCGTATGTAAAAGAATGTAATTTTAATACAATAAACGAAAAAAAAAAAAAAAAAAAAAAAAATTGAGCAAAAAGCCAGGAATTTCGCCCGAAAATTTTGTCAAAAGGGACTTTTTGGAGGGAGAGAAAATGGCACTATAAATGAGTTGGTTTTTTGGGCACAAAAAAAAGTGAAAAACTTCCAAATTTTGTTTGTAAAATGTGTTTTTTGACCCAAAAGTTGATTTTTTGCGCAAATATATCGTGGGGAACGCCCAAAAACGGATAAAACTGGCGTTTCTTGTATAGGAGATAGAGGAAATCGCCCAAACGCAGGTGTGCCCACTGTGGACTCAGTAAGAGGGGTAGCTCTCCACTTTTTTGCTCATTTTCCACGAACCCCTGGGGTTCGATTCGATTTTTCCCTGGTGTTCGATGTTCATTAAACACCCGTTTAATGAGGTTAACGAGCGTTTAATCTCTTCTTTACCAGGTTTTTGGTAATTTCCGGTCTAGAAAACTCGATAAACCAGGTTTTCGGGTGTTTAACGCCTTTTTTCCCGCGGCTTTTGGCCGTTTTCCCTGATCTCCTGGTGTAAAAACACCCTTTTAATCAAGTGATCGGGCGTTAAACCTCTCTTTTACCAGGTTTTTGGTAATTTTCTGGTCTAAAAAAATGTGTAAAACCATGTTTTTGGGGGTTTAACAGCTTTTTTCCCGCGGATTTTTGACGTTTTCCTTGATCTCCTGGTGTAGAAACACCCGTTAAATCAGGTAAACGGGCGTTAAACCTCTTTTTTACCAGGTTTTCGGTAATTTTCTGGTCTAGAAAAAGTGTGAAACCAGGTTTTTGGGTGTTTAACATGCTTTTGGCCGTTTTCCTTGATTTCTTGGTGTAGAAACAGCCGTTTATTCAGATAAACGGGTGTTAAACCTTTTTTTTTACCAGGTTTTTGGTCGTCTCCCTTATACTCCTGGTGCAGAAACACCCGATTAATCATGTAATCGGGCTTTAAACCTCTTTTTACCAAGTTTTCGGGTGTTTATCACCTTTGTTCCCGCGGATTTTAGCCGTTTTCCTTGATCTCCTGGTGTAGAAACACCCGTTTAATCAAGTGATCGAACGTCAAACCTCTTTTTGGGAATTTTCTGGTCTAGTAAACTAGTAAAACCTGGTTTTCGGGTGATTAACACCTTTTTTCCCGTGGATTTTTGCCGTTTTCCTTGATCTCCTGGTGTTGGAACACCCGTTTAATCTAGTGATCGGGCGTTAAACCTCTCTTTTACCAGGTTTTTGGTCATTTTCCTTTATCCCCTGGTGTTGGAACACCCGTTTAATCTAGTGATCGGGCGTTAAACCTCTTTTTTACCAGGTTTTTGGTAATTTTCTGGTCTAGAAAACTCGTAATACCAGGTTTTTGGGTGTTTATCACCTTTTTTCCCGCGGATTTTTGCCGTTTTCCTTCATCTCCTGGTGTAGAAACACCCGTTTAATCAAGTGATCGAGCGTTAAACCTCTTTTTGGGAATTTTCTGGTCTAGTAAACTCGTAAAACCTGGTTTTCGGGTGATTAACACCTTTTTTCCCGTGGATTTTTGTCGTTTTCCTTGGTCTCCTGGTGTTGGAACACCCGTTTAATCAAGTTATCGGGCGTTAAAACTCTTTTTTACCAGGTTTTCGGTAATTTTCGGGTCTAGAAAACGCGTAAAACCAGGTTTTCGGGTGTTTAGCATGCTTTTGGCCTTTTGCTTGAGTTCTTGGTGTAGAAACACCCGTTTAATCAGGTAAACGGGCGTTAAATCTCTTTTTTACCAGGTTTTCGGTAATTTTTCTTAATCTCCTGGTGTGTAAACACCCGTTTAATCAGGTGATCGGGCGTTAAATCTCATTTGAACCAAGTTTTTGGTCAATGTAGAAGGAAATATAGAGTTAAATATAGTAAGAAACGCCCAAAAATAATAAAATTGTTGTTAGTATCTGATAAAAGGGAAATTTTGCGAAGAAAAACCCTCTAAAATCGGTGAAAATTGGTTATTCTTGACTGAAAAACGTCCTATAATGTAGCAGTGACATGTTTTTTAAGCGTTACAGCATTTATAGAAGTCATTCGCCTCGTTGGTACTTTTAGGCGAAAAAAAACATTAGTCAATCTTTTTTCCCCTCCATCTCGCGGTGATTGGTTTTTCTTTCGTTCGCTAATGCCCGTTCCTCACGGAATGTCAACGACCTTTCGGAAAACTAGGAAATATGCTTTATCGCCGGCTTTTGTACATTACAGCTCTACTAGCATGATTTTATCGCTGAATAACCAGACATTAGGGGAAAGCCTACTTTTCATTACGATTGATAGAAATGCAAATAAAGGCCGTGTGAAAGCAGGTTAGGGGGCGAAATTGCAAAAAAACAAATTAAAGATCGCCTTCGTTTTTTTTAAGGTTAGAAAGTTCTCTCCGCGAGAAATAACTTACTTTTATTGGCACACGTCCCGAGGAGAAAATTCGTCTAATTGCGGTCCGATGAGACAACTGATGAATACCTCAAAAAATTCCTTATTCACATTTTCACCTTAGGATCTTTGAAAAATGGAATTTTTTTATTGTTCCCCGCGGATTTTCGGCCAAAAAAAAACTGAGTTTTCAGGCTTTTCTTCCGAGAAACCAACTTGGCAATTTATTTTGAGCGTTTTTCTACTTTTTTAGACTAAAACTTCCTTCAACAAATTTTTCGGGTTGCCCAAAAACCCCACTTTAGACTGGATTTTAAGGAATTTTTCTCGACTTTACGGGCGTATTTCGTTAGTTTGACCCGAGAAACCAATTTTATACTCGTTTTTCAAGATTTTTCGTCGAAAAAAATTTTTTTTATCGGATTATTCGGCGTTTTCCACGATCTTCTTATCAAGAAACATCAGTTTTATCAATTTTTGGGTGTTTCCCCAGAAATTTCAGCCCAGAATTAAAAATAAACTACTTTTTCTTACTTTCAAAGTTTAAAAAAAAAAATTCAATTGTTTAAAATTAGAAGGAAAAGTTCGTTTTTTCTTCAGTTCATAATTGATTCTAATTTTTCCCCCCGCAGGTGAAAGGCTTTTAAATGTTATCTTTTGTTTAAATGAGGTCAAAAAAGCCGATAGAGTTACTTTCGACCTTTCACAAAATTCGATTATCGCTACAAATGGTGCGACATTGATGGTTTATTGGTTGTAAATGAAATTTAAAATGTAAATGGGGGAGGATCCGTGTAAACTGACGATAAGGTGAAAAAGGGATAATGATAGGTCACGCGAAGGGCTAAAGTTGTGACCAATATAAAATTTAATCTCCCTTATCTGGCGTTGGGGCCCTCTTTCCTAGCGCTCCTAGCGCCAACTTACTTGAACCTCAAAACTCTAATGGCTTCCTCCGTTAATGAACCTCAACAAGTTAACATTGAAAACCGGGTTGTCCTAGAAAGGAAAAAATAAAAACCACGCCTAAACGACTTTCAGACGAGAGGACTGTTTAGGGAATATTAATCTAAAATTGTGCCTCCCTGGCGCCCCTAGTGCCAACTCCCATGAACCTCAAAACTCTAATGGCTTCCTCCGTTACAAGTTAACATTTTAATGAAAACCGGGTTGTCCTAGAAAGGAAAAAAAGAAAAACCACACCTAGACGACTTTCAGACGAGAGGATTGTTTAGGGAATAAGAAGTTTACTCGTCCCACTTGTTGCAATCAGAGTTGGGCAACCGTCACGTTTATCGGTTTTTTTCCGTTTCGAAATAGCCTTCGTTGCTAATCATGGATTTTGCAAATTATCCAAGGATTGTAACAAAGTTTCAAGGGAGTTCCGAGTTGCTGGTAGTTGGATGAGCCTGTCTTCCTCTAACAGCAGTTATTGTGGTACCCTCCATATGACATTTTCTGGAAAATGGTCTTTCCAGAGATTTTCTGGAAAAGGGTCTTTCCAGAGATTTTCTGGAAAAGGGTCTTTCCAGAGATTTTCTGGAAAAGGGTCTTTCCAGAGGTTCCACCTTTTCACTGAATCACAGTTTTGTTTAATGCGCTACGGCCGTACTATAGGTCCAATCTTCACCAAATTTTCACCAAAATACTCCTTATATTTGATAGAATTTATTGAAGAGGGAAAAAATTTTTTCGGAAAATATAGTAGGGAGAAATTTGGGTTGTTTTAGCCCGTTCGGTGTGGCCTGACTGGGCGGAGACTTTCATTTTTCTACCTTGATGCTTAACAATTTTATTGAACGAAAAGGACAAAAAATGAAGCTACTTTGAGGAAGTTTCAGTCGGTGGACTAGTACTTTTTTGAATGAGAATTCTTAGCGAGTGAACTCTGGCTCGCAGATTATTCACATCCGTCGGAAATCTTCGAAAACAGAACGCGCCTTGAATATTCAGTTTTCAGATTCCCCCCTCCAGAGACTTTTTTTTTCGTGGGTGAAAATTCTCCCAGGCTTGTTCGCATACCTTGGTTCTGCCAAGGGCAAACAGAAACTTTTTTAGGCGTCGGATTTTCGTATTTCCCTCAATTTTTGTGGCCAAAAAACCCCCATTTCATCAAAATTTGAGTAAGTTTTCCTAGGTTTGGGGGGGGACCGCTTTAGGGGATTTTTGTGCTTTTTTTTTTCGGTTTTTAGCCAAGAAAACAGTTTTTGGGCTCAAAAACCCTCTACAGACTGGATTTTTGGCCGTTTGTCTTGATTTTTCAAAGATCCTAAGGAGCTGAGAAGGAATGAAGTGGCAGAAAATAGATATTTAACATTTTTAACGTTTTATTTGACGTGAATTATAGGGTAGGAAGAAGTCACGCGATTTTTCCCACCGTCGAGACAGAAAAGCGTTCCGTGACCGGGAACGTCGCTGATCGAGAGCGGCGATTCGCATCAGGGCAAACGAAAGGGAAAGAAAAAACGATTTTTCCCCCTTTCACTCTCAGCCCTTCTTTTAGCCATTGTTATACCCTCCATCTCCAAATTTCACAAAATTTTTGCCAAATACTCAGAATTTTTAAGAGCATATGGTGTTAAAATTTTTTTTAAAGTAGGGAGATATGTGATACTTTCACCACGGTGAGAGAGACATCCCTCCGGCAGACAGTCCAATATTTCTAACTTGATGTGCGTGAAATGCCTGGGTTTCTTACAGGGTTTCCGAAGATCCTAGAAATTTCTGGAGATTCAAGAAAATCCGCGAATTTTGGAGATTCTAGAAAACCCTGGGGTTCCTGGAATCTCTTTAGAATGTCCAGAAATCCATGATTTTCTTAAAAGGGTTTCCGGAGATCCTAGAAATTTCTGGAGTTCTAGAAAATCCACGAATTTCCGGAAATTCAAGAAAATCCAGGGATTCTTGATTTTAGATTCTAGATTCTAGAAAATCCGCGGATTCTGGAGATTCCTGAAAACCCAAGGGTTTCTGGAATCTCTTTTGAATCACCAGAAATCCCTGGATTTCTCAAACGGGTTTTCGGAGATCCTAGAAATTTTTAGAGATTCTATTTCTGGAAATTCTAGAAAATCCAGGGATTCAGGAGATTCTAGAAAACCCAAGGGTTGCTGGAACCTCTCTAGATTCTCTAGAAATCCCTGGATTTCTTAAAGGATTGGAAATTTCGGGTGATCCTAGAAATTTCTGGAGATTCTACAAAACTTACTTAATGAAGCCATTGTTTTACGCTCCATGTCCGAATTTCACCAAATTTTTGCCAAATACTCCTAATTTTTAAGAGCTTTTGGTGTTAAATTTTTTTTTTAAAGTTGGGAGAAATGTGATACTTTCACCACGGGCGAGAGAGACATCCCTCGGCAGACGATTATTTCTAACTTGATGTGCGTGAAATGCCAGGGTTTCTTACAGGGGTTTCCGAAGATCCTAGAAATTTCTGGAGATTCTAGAAAATATAAGAATTTCTGGAGTTTCTGGAAAATTCACGGATTTCCGGAAATTCAAGAAAATCCAGGATTCTGGAGATACTAGAAAACCCAAGGGTTGCTGGAATCTCTTTAGAATCTCCAGAAATCCCTGGTTTTTTTAAAAGGGGTTTTCGGAGATCCTAGAAATTTCTGGAGATTCTAGAAAATCCAGGGATTCTGGAGATACCCTAATGTTCCAGAAATTTCTTGAGATTTTAGTTTCTGGAGATTCTAGAAAATCTAACAATATCTGGAGATACTGGAAAATCCAGGGATTTTGGGGATTCTAGAAAACCCAAGGGTTGCTGGAATCTCTTTAGAATCTCCAGAAATCCCTGTTTTTTTTAAAGGGGTTTTCGGAGATCCTAGAAATTTCTGGAGATTCTAGAAAATCCAGGGATTCTGGAGATTACCTAATGTTCTAGAAATTTCTAGAGATTTTAGTTTCTGGAGATTCTAGAAAATCTAACAATATCTGGAGATTCTAGAAAATCCAGGGATTCTGGAGATTCTAGAAAACCCAAGGGTTGCTGGAATTTCTTTAGAATCTCCAGAAATCCCTGGTTTTTTTTAAATGGGTTTTCGGAGATCCTAGAAATTTCTGGAGAGTCTAGAAAATCCAGGGATTCTGGAGATTCCCTAATGTTCTAGAAATTTCTAGAGATTTTAGTTTCTGGAAATCTTTTTAGAATCTCCAGAAATCCCTGGATTTAAAAAAGGGGTTTTCGGAGATCCTAGAAAAAAGCGGGAACTAAACCACTTGAGAGCTCGCGCATGCGCGTTGCCCTTTTCGTAAACTCACATGTACCAATCCCGATTTCAAAAAATAAATTTTTGTAGCTTTCCAAGGTTTTTTAACAATGAAACTCTATTTTTACATAATTTCTTTTAAATTTTTCCTGACTTTTTATGGCAAAAAAAAAACATTTTGAGGATTATTCACTGGTTTTTGATAGAAAAACCCAAGTTTTACAAGTTTTTTACCCCCTGACATTTTTTTACAAGGAAACCACATTTTCCTTTGGATTTTCAGGAGTTTTCCTCGGTTTTTATTCATAAAAACCCCATTTTTACCGTGTTTTTAGAATTTTTCCTGAATTTTTTTAAGCCCCCATTGTTAATAGTTATTTTTACACATCTTAGGGGACAAAAAACAAAATACAATTTTTTGTGATGTTAAAAAATGGCAAATGCATGTATGTAAAAGTAAAACTTTTAGTGTCGTGAATATAATTGGATTCCCACGCTTTTTTCCCATCTCCTTCCATCCTTTTTTCGCTTATCATTATGTCATAATTGAGCATGTATCTCTAATTTAATTGTGAAAGTGAGTTTATCGACCTCATAGTCATAAACATAAAATTAAAAATGAATCGATGAAAAAGATGTTTATTTGTTCTGACTCCCGTTGTGTAAATATTTGAATTGGGAGAAACAAAAGTTTTAGTTGCCGGTAGGAAAAAAAAATTTAGACGCCATAAATAAGGAAAAGTTGTCAATTGTCAGTAGATAGAATAGGTTGACTCATTTCGTTTTATTTTCTTATTTTATCGTCCTTCATGGCGATTAGTTTGATATTTCACTATTACACAACTATTGTCGATATTCATTTATTCCGCATAAAAAATTGCCAAGTTGCGAAAATTAACAGTATAATAAATCGAGATTTTCTAGGTAGTTTTTTTTTTCCTGGCTAAAAGTTAAAAAAAAATTTTTGTGCACATCAAGGTTAGAAATAATGGACCGTCTGCCGGTGGGATGTCTCTCCCGCCCGTGGTTAAGGTATCACATGTCTCCCATCTAAAAAAAAAATTAGACCAAAAAATCTTAAAAAATGAGGAGTCTTTGGCAAAAATGGAGGGTGAAAAATGGCTTCATTAAGCAAGTTTTCTAGAATCTCCAGACTCTAGAAATTTCTAAGATCTCTAGAAACCCCTTTAAGAAATCCAGGAATTTCTGGAGATTCAAGAGAGATTCCAGCAACCCTTGGGTTTTTTAGAATCTCGAGAATCCCTGGATTTTCTAGATTCTCCAGAAATTGTTTTATCATCATTCATGTGTTTAACGCGTTTTTTCAAAAATTTATGTTTGAGATTTGCCTGAATTCAAACTAGTTGGATAACACGAGGAAAATGTTTTTCCTCTCGCAAGGACAGCTCGTTTGATAACACGGGGGTTAATTTTTTTCCTCTCGCAAGGAAAGCTCGTTTGATAATACGAGGGGGTTAATTTTTTCCTCTCGCAAAGAGATCTCGTTTGATAACACGAGGAGTTAGTTTTTTTCCTCTCGCAAGGACAGCTCGTTTGATAACACGAGGGAGTTTTTTTTTCCTCTCGCAAGGACAGCTCGTTTGTTAACACGAGGGGGTTAATTTTTTTCCTCTCGCAAGGAAAGCTCGTTAGATAATACGAGGGGGTTAATTTTTTTCCTCTCGCAAGGAGAGCTCGTTTGATAACACGAGGGTTCATTTTTTACCTCTCGCAAGGACAGCTCGTTTGATAACACGAGGGGGTTCATTTTTTCCTCTCGCAAGAAGCGCTCGTTTGATAACACGGGGGGGGGGGTAATTTTTTCCTCTCGCAAGGAAAGCTCGTTTGATAACACGAGGGTGTTAATTTCATTCCTCTCGCAAGTACAGCTCGTTTGATTTTTTTTTCCTCTCCAAACGAGCTCTCTTTGCGAGAGGAAAAAATTAACCCCCTCGTGTTATCAAACTAGTTATAAGGCGAATCTCGGAGATGAATTTTTGAAAAAACGCGGAAAACGAATGGATGTTCGCGCATGCGCGTTGTTAAGGTTTCGTTCAATGACATGTACCTGTGGATTCCCCCCCCCCCCGGGTAAAATTTATGGATCAAAAAATCTAGTGGAACCAAAAAACCAAAAAAAAAATCCTGAAAAACGTGTTTTTTCTGTTTAAAAAACCTCATCATTCCCACTGCCCCCTGCCAAAAAATGACATTTTTCAAGATAGTTTTCACCTTTGTTTTATCCAGATTTTCTCGAATTTTCCTAGTTTTTTGTTTCTTTCATCCAAACTAGTCAAGAATCGCCTTTTTTCAAACTTTCAAGCATCATTTTAATTACTCACCTACTTTTGGCCAGATTTCCAATAATGATAACCTCAAATCTAATAATTTTATAACCTTTTCCCTATATCTTATAATGAAACTTTCAACCCAATTTCTATCTTAACCACCACATATTTTTAATTTAAAATTTTCTAAAGTCATACAAGAGATTTTAATGATGGAATAGAAAGGCTTAAATAATTTTATTAATAATTTTTATGTTTTTAGAAAATCAATGTGGAAGTTTACTACGAATCGCTTTGCCCCGACAGCAAAGCATTTGTGACGAACCAACTTGGGCCGAACTACAAAGACGCCGAACTTCAGGCCCATCTCAATATTAGTTTGATCCCATATGGAAAATCTATGGTATTTTGCTTTAAAAGATAAAATTTTTTATTGAGTTTTTTTTAGACGAGTGGCGTTGCGCCGAATTATTCGTTTGACTGTCACCATGGGCCGAATGAGTGCAACGGAAATAAATACCATGCTTGTGCTGTCGATAAAATTAAGGATCAAAAAATGCTCATTCCTTACATCAGCTGTTTTATGATGAACACCGACAAAAATAATGTCAACTATGAAGATGTCAACATGAAAGTAAGCATTTGCTGTTAGCAGGGGTTATCTTGTAAAAATGCTGATGATTGCCTAACCCTATTGACCTAACCCTAAGGGCAGTTGTAAAATTTTTGATTATGTTTTCTATTTAATTATTTAAAGTTTGGTAATTCATAAAATATCATTAAAAAATTACCAAAGTTCAGAAAAAAAAATTCCTAAGTTCAGAAATTTCTGGAAATTCAAAGAAATCTAGAGATTTCCGGAGGTTTGGGAAAATTCTGGGATTTCTTGAGATTCTAGGAAATCAAGGGACTTCTGTTGATTCTAGAAAATCCAAGGATTTCTGGAGATTGGAGAAAATCCAAGGATTTCTGGAGATTCGAGAAAATACAAGAATTTCTCAAGATTCGAGAAAATCCAGGGATTTCTGGAGATTCTAGAAAATCCAACGATTTATGAAGATTCGAGAAAATCCAAGGATTTCTTGAGATTCGAGAAAATCTAGGGATTTTGTGGATAGAAAATCCAGGGACTTATGAAAATTCTAGAAAATTTAAAAGTTTCTGGATATTCTAGAAAATCTAGTGACTATGGAGAATTTTTAAAATTTAAAGATTTATGGAGATTCCAGAAAAACTAGAGATTTTGGAAGATTCCAGAAAATCTAGAGATTTCGGAAGGTTCTAGAAAATCGTGAAAATCCACGGATTTTCAGAAATTATTGAAAATCCAGGGATTCTAGAGATACTAGAAAATCCAGGGATTCTAGAGATACTAGAAAACCCAAGGGTCGCTGGAGTGTCTAGAAAATCCACGGATTGCTGGAGATACTAGAAAATCCATGGATTTCTGAAAATTCGTGAAAATCCAGGGATTCTGGAGTACTAGAAAACCCAAGGGTCGCTGGAGATTCCAAAAAATCCAGGGATTTCTAGAGATTCGAGAAAACCTAGGAAATTCTGTGGACAGAAAATCCAGGGAGTTATGAAGATTCTAGAAAATACAGGGATTTCTGTTGATTCTTGAACATGCAAACATTTCTGAAAATTCTGGAAAATCCTAGGGTTTCTGGAAATTCTAGGAAATCTAGTGACTATGGAGATTTTTACAAATTTAAAGACTAATGGAGATTCCGGAAAATCTAGAGATTTCCGAAGATTCTAGAAAATTCAGTGATTTCTGAAGATTCTAGAAAATCCAAGGATTTTGTTTATTTGAGAACATCTAGTGATTCTGGAGAATTTAAAAATTTTAGGGATTTCTGGAGATTCTAGAAAATTCAGGGATATCAGAAGATTCTAGAAAATCCATGGATTTCTGGAAATTCGTGAAAATACAGGGATTCTGGAGATTCCAGAAAATCCAGGGATTCCTGGAGATTCCAGAAAATCCAGGGATTCCTGGAGATTCCAGAAAATCCAGGGATTCCTGGAGATTCCAGAAAATCCAGGGATTCCTGGAGATTCCAGAAAATCCAGGGATTCCTGGAGATTCCAGAAAATCCAGGGATTCCTGGAGATTCCAGAAAATCCAGGGATTCCTGGAGATTCCAGAAAATCCAGGGATTCCTGGAGATTCCAGAAAATCCAGGGATTTCTGTAGATTCTAGAAAATCCGTAGATTTCTGGAGATTCTAGAAAATCCAAGGATTTCTGTAGATTCGAGAAAATCCAGTTATTTCTGTGGATAGAAAATCCAGGGAGGTGTGAAAATTCTAGAAAATCCAGGGATTTCTGTTGATTCTTGAACATCCACAGATTTCTGAAAATTCTCCAGAAATCTCTGGATCTGGAGATTCTAGAAAAACCAGTGATTTTTGGAGATTTAAGAAAATCCACGGATTTCCAGAGAATTGGTGGCCTAACCCTATTGAGCATTTGTAAAATTTCAAAAATAACTTTTTGTTTTTGTAGTGTGGAAAAGAGGTCAATATTATGGAATCTGATGTCGATTCGATCAAGCAGTGCAGTGGTTCTACCGAAGGAGCGAGATTATTGTCCCATTTTGGAAACTTGACTTTAGCATATGAAAACCCCTTGACTTCCGTTCCTGCCGTCAGAATCAACGGAGGAGTAAGTTTTCCTTCATCTCCACTTTTTCTAACATTCAAAAATTCTTTCAGGCTGCCAACAGCAACAACCGCGACAACTTCAGGAAAAGCGTCTGCGACATGATCAGCGGACAAAAGCCGGCCATTTGCTCCAAACCGAACGGCGCCTCCGCTCTCGCCGTTTTCTCCATCGTCCCACTCGCCATGGCTTACATCGTCTCTAGACTTTAAACTTTAAATCAAAATTTTTTAAAATCAAAAAAACAATGTAGTGTTCATGGCACTGTCTAACATAGTCATTTAAGATATTTTTATTATTTTAAGCCTTATTTTTAATTTTTAATCTGAAGATCTGTAATTTATGTGCTTAAGAAATTTTGTGAAATAAAATACAAAAAGACTCCTGCTTTCTGAGAATTTATCAAAAACAAAAATGTGAACAATGCTACCTAAATATGGTCGAAAAATGTAGTTCTTTAGATTCTAGAAAAACCAGAAATTTCTGGGGTTTCAAAAAAATACGGGTTTCTGGATATCCTGGGATTTCTGGAGATTCGATAAAATTTAGGGTTTTTTGGAAACTCTAGAAAATCTAGGGATTTCAAGAGATTCTAGAAAATCCAAGGGTTTCTAAAGATTCTAGAAATCCGAGGGTTTCTAAAGATTCTAGAAATCCGAGGGTTTTTGGGTTCTAGAAAATCCAAGGGTTTCTAGAAAATCCGAGGGTTTCTAGAGGTTCTAGAAAATCCGATGGTTTCTAGAGGTTCTAGAACATCCGAGGGTTTCTAGAGGTTCTAGAAAATCCGAGGGTTTCTAGAGATTCTAGAAAATCCAAGGATTTCAGGATTTTATAGAATATCCAGGGATTTCTCGATATTCTATAAAATATAAGAAAGTCGAAAAATCCTATTTTATTTGTGCTGAAAGATCAAAAGAAACGGCAAAAAATCTGAAAATTCTGCTTAATCCATATGGAGTAATAAAAGAAAAACAGTATTTTATTAAAAAATATTGACAAAATATACAAAATAAACATTAAAATTAATCTCGTTTCCAAAAGAATTCCATAATTTCACCAGGGTTTCGTTTGGCGAAATTTTGACATCGTTTGAGAAATTTAGTTTGTTCCGCGGACGCCAACGAAAAATGGTCGACATATTGTATGGCTAAATCGAACACAATGTGAGCAGGAATCTAAAAAGAGAAGAAAAATTTAAAAAAAAAACGACAAAATTCACAATAAAAATATTACTGCATGTTCTCCAGTATTTATCGATTCAACAACAAATGTTTCAGTTTTTGAAGAAGTCGGAATTGGCACTTCATCACCTAAAATAATTTCAAATCATTTCACTTTCTGTGTGGAAAAAAAATTTACCTTTTTCCAAATGGCTACTAAAATTGTATTCATGATAAGGTTTCTCTTTGGCAGATTCGTGCCCAGAACGCAATTCGTATTCCACTATAGGAGAGTAATTGTTCGTCACTGGGTTGAGAAATCCGGTCGGATAACTTGGGTTAGCACCCAACCGTAACCTTCCATCTCTTTAAATAAAAAAATTAAAAAGATTAGATTTTCGTGGTTTTCTAGGATCTACAGAAATCCCTGGATTTCCTCAAATATCCAGAAATCCCTGAATTTTCTAGAATCCCTAGAATCTCCAGCAACCCTTGGGTTTTCTAGATTATCCAGAAACCCCATAATTTTCTAGAATCTCCAGAAACCTCATGATTTTCTAGAATCTACAGAAATCCCAGGATTTTCTAGAATCTCCAGTGACCCTTGGGTCTTCTAGTATCAAGAGAATCCCTGGATTTTCACGAATTTCCAGAAATCTGTGGATTTTCAAGAATCTTCAGATATCCCTGAATTTTCTAGAATCTCCAGAAATCCCTAAAATTTTTAAATTCTCCAGAATCACTAGATTTTCTCAAATATCCAAAAACCCTTGGATTTTCCAGAATTTTCAGAAATCTGTGGACGTTCAAGAATCAACAGATATCCCTGGATTTTCTAGAATTTTCATACCTCCCTGGATTTTTATCCACAGAAATCCTTGGATTTTCTAGAATCTCCAGAAACCCCATAATTTTCTAGAATCTCCAGAAACCCCATGATTTTCTAGAACCTCCAGTGACCCTTGGGTTTTCTAGTATCAAGAGAATCCCTGGATTTTCACGAATTTCCAGAAATCTGTGGATTTTCTAGAATCTACAGAAATCCCTGGATTTCCTCAGATCTCCAGAAACCTTTTGATTTTCTAGAATCTAGAAATCCCTGAATTTTCTATAATCCCTAGAATCTCCAGCAACCCTTGGGTTTTCTAGAATCTACAGAATCCATGGATTTTCATGAATTTCCAGATATCCATGGAGTTTCTAGAATCTTCAGAAATTCCTGGTTTTTCTAGAATTTCCGGAAATCCCTGAATATTCTAGAATCTCCATATATCCCTAAATTTTATTAAAATGTCCAGAATCACTAGATTTTCTCGAATATCTAGAAACTTCTAGAATCTCCGGAAATCCCTAGATTTTCCAGAACCTCCATAAATCTTTAAATTTTTTAAAAATCTCCATAGTCACTAGATTTTCTAGAATATCAAAAAAAATCCTGGATTTTCTACTATCTCTAGAAATTCCTGGATTTTCTAGAATCTCCAGCAACCCTTGGGCTTTCTAGAATCTTCAGAAATCTCTGAATTTTCTAAAATATTTAGAATCTCCGGCAACCATTGGGTTTTCTAGAATCTCCAGAATCCACGGATTTTCTTGTAATTCCAGAAATCCGTGGAGTTTTTAGAATGTTGAGAAATTCCTGGATTATGTAGATTTTCCGGAAATCCCTGGATTTTCTAGAATCTCTAGAAATCACTGAATTTTCTAGAATTTCCGAAAATCCCTGCATGTTCTAGAATCTTTTTTAAGGATTTTCTGGAATCTCTAGAAATCACTGTATTTTCTAGAATTTCCGAAAATCCCAGCATGTTCTAGAATCTTTTTTAAGGATTTTCTAGAATCTCTAGAAATCACTGAATTTTCTAGAATCTCCGAAAATCCCTGCATGTTCTAGAATCTTCAGAAATGCTCACATTTTCTAGAATCTCCAGATATTCCTGGCTTTTCTTGAATCATCAGAAATCCCTTGAATCTCCATAAATCTTTCAATTTTTAAAAATCTCCATAGTCACCAGATTTTCAAGAATATCCAGAAACAGTTGGATTTTCTAGAATTTCTGGAACCTCCAGCAACCCCTTGATTTTCTAGAATTTCTAGCAATCTCTGAATTTTCTTGAATCCCTAGAAATCCCTGAATTTTCTAGATCCCTAGAAATCAATGGAGTTTCTAGAATCTCTCGAAATCTCTGGATTTTCTAGAATCTCTCGATATCCCTGGATTTTCTAGTACCTCCAGAAATCCCTGGATTTTCGAGAATCTTCATAACTCCCTGGATTTTTCATCGACAGAAATCCTTGGATTTTCTCGAATCACCAAAAATCCTTGGATTTTCTAGAATCTCCAGAAATCCGCAGAGTTTCTTGAATCTTCAGAAATTCCTGGATGTTCTAGAATCTCCAGAAATGCTTAGATGCTCTCGAATCTCCAAAAATCCTTGGAATTTCTAAAATAGACAAAAAAAAAGTGTAGAATCTCTAGAAACCCCTTGATTTTCTTGAATCTCTAGAAATCTCTGGATTTTCTAGAACAGAAACCCCTTGATTTTCTAGAATCTCTAGAAATCCTTCAATTTTTTAGAATCACCAGAAATTCCAGGATTTTCTAGAATCTTCATAACTCCCTGGATTTTCTATCAACAGGAATCCTCAATTTTCTCGAATCTCCAAAAATCCTTTGATTTTGTAGAATCTTCAGAAATGCCTGGATATTCTCAAACCTCCGAAAATCCCTAGATTTTCTTGAAATTTCTGGACTTTTGAAATTTTTTTTTCTCAACTTAGCCATTTTTGTAAAGCTGATATGTTATTAATAGCCTAACTTTAAAGAAAAAAATTTACATAAAATAAAATCTTACACAACATCATGTTTTGCGAAATGTCGTTCACATAAAAAATGAGCAGGGTCGCCATCCGACAGCCAAATAACTTTCCGCCATAGTTTATGCCTAAAAAAATGGTTAAAACGAAAAAAAAAAAATTATTGTTAACTCACCTTCCTAGTTGGTTATTTCGAAAATTTTGTGGAAAACGAAAAAAACTGAGTTCTGGATTCAATAAACTGTCCGTGTTACATTCAGGGGCCGAACATTTCTTTTTACGCGGACAAGTCTAAAAAGAAATTAAATATTTCTTCGCAAATAAACGATCGTTTACTTTATTATTTGGGGAAGAGTTAAGAAGAGAAGCATTTTCTGATTCATCATGCATTTCAGGCATTTGTAAAGAAGGGAGGCTATTTTCTTTCAATTTTTCCTCCCCTTCAGTCCTACAAAACGCAGAAAAATGTTTATCGCAAATTCTGTATTTCCATAAATTGTTCCAGACGTTCCAGACGTTTAATTTCGTATTCTTCGTCCTTTCAATCCAGATGGAATACAGCTAAAAATTAAATTATAAAATGGATACTTTGTTGTTTTTTACTTCATTTTTTGTGGGAAAAGGGTGCATGATGGTGTTTTCTTTGGTGTTTTTACATCCAGAAACTGAGCAGACGTTTTCTATCAAGGAAGTTCTCTTTACAGGAGCTGAAAAAAATATAAATAATTTTTTTTCTTCTTTTGTTTGTTCCAACCTTGAAGGTTGATTCGGGTGAGGGCTTCCTCGCCTTTGCTCAACTTCATGTTTTTATGATTTGAATATTGAAGGGCCTCTTGTTCATTTTCGACTTTAAATTTTGGAAGAAACATCGTCGGGAGGCTTCCACGTTTTAACGCGAAAACTGTTTCTTGCTGGAGCGCTTTTTCGCCTTTTCGAACTTTTTTCATCTCTTTTCTTTCGGTGAAACATGATTTGTGAAAATGCGAAGTGCATATCGAAAAATTCCTTTTGAGCGCAGAATCTCCGATTCGGTCAACCCAAATTTTACGAGCCTGGAAAAAAAAAAAGATGAGAGAAAACTACCAAAAATTTAATATAAAAATGATGGGTCTTAAAAGACACTATTAAAAATGGCGCAAAATACCAGGACTACTGGTCCGATTTTAATAACTAAAATGTTTATAGAGAATTTACCAAAGCATCGTCTGTAGGAAATGAGAAATAACGTGGGTTGACACAACCCTCGACGGAGCAAGTATTTTTCGAATTTAACTTTGGGCAACTCATAAATATTATAAAAATTTTAAATTTTAAATTTTAAAAAACGACCAAAGTCTTATCTTTCAAAAAAAATAAACACTGGAGTAGGTCGTAACCTTCTTGAGGTTCATCGAAAATGCTCCCAACATTCGAGGGGGAAAAAAGAGTAGAGAGGAAATCGGTGGGGAGCGTTTTTGGAAATAACTCGTAAACTATAGGTTCTAGGGAAAAAATGAATTAGTTTAAAATTATTTAAAATAAAATTTCCTTTAAAACAATCAAATAACATTTTTAGCTAGGGCGAATAGCTAAGGAGATATTAGGGAAAACGGGGAAATTTATTTAATTTTTGGCAATAACTCGTAAACTATTGGTTCTAGCGAAAAAATGAATAAGTTTAAAATTATTTATAATAAAATTTTCTTTAAAAAAAGGCTTATAACATTTTTAGCTAGGGCGAATAGCTAAGGAGATATTAGGGAAAAATGGGGAAATTTATTCAATTTTTGGCAATACTCGTAAACTATTGGTTCTAGCGAAAAAATAAATTAGTTTAAAATTATTTAAAATAAAATTTCCTATAAAAAAGTCCTATAACATTTTTGTCTAGGGCAAATAGCTAAGGAGATATTAGGGGAAAATGGGGAAATTTTTTCAATTTTTGGCAATAACTCGTAAACTATTGGTTCTAGCGAAAAATTGAATAAGTTTAAAATAATTTAAAATAAAATTTTCTTTAAAAAAGACAAATACTTTTTTTCCTTAGAACGAATAATGTAAAAGATATTGGGAGAAACCGGGGGAAAAAAATTTTTTTTTTGCTCCCAACTTGTAAAAAAAAACTGATTCCATCTTTCCAGCAATTTATTTAAAAATTATGGTTTTTTGACGTTATCTTGGGCTTCTCTCGTCTGTATCCTTTTGCATTCTTCTTTTTCACGGCAGTATTGCTCGTGCTCGTAGACTATTTCGGGTTTGACGAGGGGCTGGGCTTCGACGAAACGCCTGCGGGCGTTTTGGGTTTTCGAAGGCTGTAAATAATTCGTTTCGGGCATATTTAAATACTGTCTGGTGTCCATTTGCAGACGGGTGCAGCGTCCTGTATCGCATTTCGCCTTCCCCGGGTTGAACGCTTCGTTCCCGTTCCCGTTCCCGTTCTTCGCCTGTGACGTCATGGTCGTTCCTATGAACCTGCGACCGTCATTTCGTACAATCTAAAAAACACACAATTAGGAAGTTTTGGCAAAAGCACTGAAAAAGAAAATCAGCCGTTAAGTTTTCCTCGTTTAAGGCCTGTTTTTGAAGTTAATTTAACAGACGGTTAACTCAGTGTAACCGCCTGTTCGTAAAGTCCAAAAAGACGGAATAAATGCCCGTAAAAACTGCGGCTTGTAATTTTTTTTTTACCTTTAAAGCTTTGGAACCTGATTCCGCGATTTGCTTGAAAGTTGGATTTAACATTTTTTAAATTTTTTTTGCGACTTGTCAGTAAAACTTGATTTATTTAAATAAAATAATCATTAAATCATATGATTGATTTATAGCGTTGAAGCATAAACCAGCCATTTTTGAGGCTATTTAGCCAGTAACTTAAAAAATAAATAAAAAAAATAATGAAACCCAAAAAAAAGCTCAAGTCCCTGACAATCCGCTGTCCTCAAAAAAGTTTTGTTGTTTCCCTTTTTCCTGCATTTTTTTTTAATCACCAGAAATCTATGGATTTTCTAGAATCTCCAGAAATCCTTGGATTTTCTAGAATCTCCAGAAATCCTTGGATTTTCTAGAATCTCCAGAAGTCCTTGGATTTTCTAGAATCTTCAAAGCTCTCTGGATTTTCTAGAATTTTCTAGGAACTTATGAAAATCCAGAAATCTCTGGTTTTTCTAGAATCTTCTGAGCTCTCTGGATTAACTCGAATCTCCAGAAATTCTTAGGCTTTCTAGAATCCCCAGAAATCATTGGATTTTCTAGAATATCCAGAAATCCATGGATTTTTAAGAATCTTCTGAGCTCTCTGGATTTTCTTGAATCTCCACAAATTCTTAGACTTTCTAGAATCTCCAGAAATCCTTGGATTTTCTAGAATCTCCAGAAATCTCTGGATTTTCTAGAATTTTCTAGGAACTTATGAAAATCCAGAAATCCCTGGTTTTTCTAGAATCTTCTGAGCTCTTTAAATTTACTTGAATCTCCAGAAATTCTTAGGCTTTCTAAAATCCCCAGAAATCATTGGATTTTCTAGAATCTCCGGAAATCTCTGGATTTTCTAGAATTTTCTAGGAACTTATGTAAATCCAGAAATCCTTGGATTTTCTAGAATCTCCAGAAATTCTTGGATTTTCTAGAATCTCCAAAAATCCCTGGATTTTCTAGAATCTTCTGAGCTCTCTGGATTTACTAGAATCTCCTGAAATTCTTAGACTTTCTAGAATCTCCAGAAATCTCTGGATTTTCTAGAATTTTCTAGGAACTTATGAATCCAGAAATCCCTGGATTTTCTAGAATCTTCAGCGCTCTCTGGACATACTTGAATCTCTAGAAATTCTTAGACTTTCTAGAATCTCAAGAAATCCCCGGATTTCCTTGAATAAAAAGATGGCTAGATAATCCAAGAAAGGAAAAAAGGGAAATTTTTCTTTTATGTTGGCACACCTGTGTTTATAACAATATATTTTACGTTGAAACGTTTTGTTTACGTTTTTATATTATGGACGTCGAAAAATACAGGTAAGAAACAATAATTTAAACGATTTGAATGTTCTATTTTTAATTTTTAGGTCTCACAAATATGGGAGTAGCAGCAGAAAAGAGATTGAGAAGAAAAGACATAGAAGTAAAGAAAGGTCAAGAAGTTCTTCAAAAAGTCATAAAAAGGATAAAAAGAAGAAAAGTAAGAGAAAGAGAAGGAGTTCCAGTTCAGAATCTGACAGCAGCACATCATCTGAAGATTCAGTCAAACTTCTTCAGAAACTCCGCGAAAAACAGGTCGAAATGGCCGAAGAGAAGAGGAGAGCGAAGGAACTTATGAAAGCGAATGAGACGCCTGAAGAGAAGAGATTACGTCGCTTAAAGAAGAAGGAGCTTAAAGAAAGAGCAAGAAAGCAAAGAATGGGATGGGATAAAGATTATTTACATTATACAAACGCTGATAATCCTTTCGGCGATGGAAATCTGCTGTCGACTTTCGTCTGGACGAAAAAACTCACCAAAGAAGGCCTCGCTGATATGACAAACGAAGACTTGGAAAGAATCAACCGTCAGAAACAAGAAGAGAACAAATTGGAGTTGGAAAAAGTCAAAAAAAGACGTCAAGAAAGAGAGCAGGCGAGGCAGGAAAGAGAAGAAGCGATGATGCGACAGCAGAGGGAAAAAGAAGCAGCTCAATTTGAATCTTGGGCGACGCAGGAAGATCAGTTCCATTTAGAACAAGCACGCTTACGATCCAGAATAAGAATCGCAGACTCCCGCGCCAAACCCATCGACCTTCTCGCCAAATATATCAACTCCGAAGAAGAAGTCGATGCAGTCGAAATGCACGAACCATTCACCTACCTCAACGGTTTAACCATCAAAGACCTCGAAGACTTAGTCGAAGACATCAAAGTCTACATAAAATTAGAACACGGTAAAAACTTAGATTATTGGAACGACATAACCGTCATTGTGGAAGATGAGTTGTACAAATTAAGAAAATTAGAGAAAAATCAGATTATGAAGCTGCAGTCGGTAGAAGAGAAGGTATACATGAATCCGTAGCAGATGAAGTTGCTTCCGTTTTTAAAGGAAAAACTGCAGCGCAGTTGTCTGCTATGCAGAAACAAATTGAAAAAAAGATAAGCGAAAGAGAAGGTATTGATATTGGATACTGGGAGTCTCTTTTGTCGCAGTTGAAAGCACATATGGCGCGTGCTCGTTTGAGAGATAAGCATCAGGAAAATTTGAAGAAGAAGTTGGAGCTGTTGAAAGCAGAGCAGATGTTTAATGAAGAGAATGAAGAAGTTAAGACAGAACCTGAAGAAGAAGAGGTTGAAATAAAAGAGGAGAAAGAAGAAGAAGAAGAAAGTGAAGAAGAAGAAGATCAATCTGAAGCTCTTCTCCGCGAAAGCTTCGCTGAATACGAACGTGGTCAATACAGTCCTCGATATTTCGATTCTGCTGCATTAGAACCTGGGACAATCATCTCCACAGAAGAAGACGACGAGCAAAGACTTTCTTACGCCCGTCTCCAAATAACTCCAGAAGCCTCCACATCAAACGAGCCTTCTGAAGAAGAACAACGAATGCGACGCGAAGCTAGAAAAGGGATGACCAACGATGAAGCAGTTTTCTCCGTCGAATCCGTTCTCGATACTCAAGTTTACCTTTGGTCTGATAAATACAGACCAAGAAAACCTCGCTATTTCAACAGAGTCCATACAGGATTTGAATGGAACAAATACAACCAGACGCATTATGACATGGATAATCCACCTCCCAAAATTGTGCAAGGATACAAATTTAATATCTTCTTTCCTGATCTTATCGATAAGAATTCTACTCCAGAATACTACTTGGTAAGTTTATTTTACTTTTTAAGACTTCTATTAGATAGGTGGGGCGGTTCGTCATAAAAATATAGCGTCATCTCGTCATAATGGAAGTTGTCGTAGAATCAATCATTGTAAAATGGCGATAAGTGGAAAGCACATTTCTGCAAAGGGGGGGGGGATCCTTGGCCCCGCTACAGGAAGGGCGTTTTGGCCATACTGTTCTAGTATAGCATGGATGCGATCGTGGCGCTTTCTGGTTTTTATCTCTGAATTAAAATGTACTAATGATGGTAGAGCAGAAGTGGGGGGGGGGGGGGGGAGAAATGAGGTTCCAAATTCAAAGGCCTTTTTGGCCATACTGTTCTAGTATAGCAGTGATGCGATCGGGGCGCTTCCTGACGTTGTATCTCCGAATTAAAGTGCTAGTGGTGGGAGGTTAGAAGAGGGCGGGGATTCTCTAGGCACTGCTACAAAAACTTTGTACGTTTTGGCCATACTATTCTAGCATAGCAGGGATGCGATCGTGGCGCTTTCTGGCGTTTTATCTCTGAACTTTAATGTACCAATGTTGGTAGAGCGGAAGTGGGAAGGGGGGTACACGGAGAGATGAGCTTCCTAATTCAAAGGCCTTATTGGCCATACTGTTCTAGTATAGCAGTGACGCGATCGGGGCGCTTCCTGACGTTGTATCTCCGAATTAAAGTGCTAGTTGTGGGAGGTTAGAAGAGGGGCGGGGATTCTCTAGGCACTGCTACAAAAACTTTGTACGTTTTGGCCATACTATTCTAGCTTAGCAGGGATGCGATGGTGGCGCTTTCTGGCGTTTTATCTCTGAATTTAAATGTACTAATGGCGGTAGAGCAGAAGTGGGGGGGGGAGAAACGAGCTTCCAAATTCAAAGGCCTTATTGGCCACACTGCTCTGGTGTTTAGCAGTGATGAGATCGTGGCGCTTTCTGACGTGATAGCTCCGAATTAATGTGCTAGTGGTGGCAGGTTAGAAGGGGGGGGTCGACGCTAAGGGAGAAATGATCTTCCTAATTCAATTGCCTTATTGGCCACACTATTCTGGTGTGTAGCAGTGATACGATCGTGGCGCTTTCTGACATGATAGCTCCGAATTAATGTGCTAGTGGGAGGTTAGAGGGGGGGGGCATTCTCTTGTCCCCGCTAAAGGAATTAAGGGCTTTTTGGCCATACTGTTCTAGTATAGCAGGGATGCGATCGTGGCGCTTTCTGTCTTTTTATCTCTGAATTTAAATGTACTAATGGTAGCAGAGCAGAACTGGGAAGGGAGGGGGCGGACGCGGAGGGAGAAATAAACTTCCTAATTCAATGGCCTTATTGGCCACATTATGCTGGTATAGCAGTGATGCGATCGTGGCGCTTTCTGACGTGATATCTCCGAATTAATGTGCTAGTGGTGGGAGGTTAGAAGGGGGGGATTCTCATGTCCCCGTTATAGGAGCTAAGGGCGTTTTGGCCATACTGTTCATAGCAGAGATGCGATCGAGGCGCCTCCTGTCGTTTTATCTCTGAATTAAAATGTACTAATGATGGTAGAGCAGAAGCGGGGGGGGGGGACGCGAAGGGAGAAATGAGCATTTGAATTCAAAGGCCTTATTGGCCACACTATGCTGTTATAGCAGTGATGCGATCGTGGCGCTTTCTGACGTTGCATATCCGAATTAAAGTGCTAGTGGTGGGAGGTTAGAAGAGGGGCGGGGGTTCTCTAGGCACCGCTACAAAAACTATGGGCGTTTTTGCCATACTGTTCTTGTATAGCAGTGTGCGATCGTGGCGCTTTCTATCGTTTAATCTCCGAATTAAAGTGCTAGTGGTGGGAGGTTAGAAGGGTGGGTCGACGCGGAGGGAGAAATGATCTTCCTATTTCAAAGGCCTTATTGGCCACACTATGCTGGTATAGCAGTAATGCGATCGTGGCGCTTTCTGGCGTTATATCTCCGAATTAAAGTGCTAGTTGTGGGAGATTAGAATGGAGGAGCTGACATATTGGAAATTCATCCATTTATTTTTTTTTTTTTTGCAGACTGTATGCAATGACAATCCTGATTTTGCGATATTGCGATTCCATGCCGGCCCTCCCTACGAAGACATCGCCTTCAAAATCGTCAACAGAGAATGGGAATATTCATACAAACGTGGCTTCAGATGTCAATTCCACAACAACATCTTCCAATTATGGTTCCATTTCAAACGCTACAGATACCGACGTTAATATCCACAAATTTTAAATAAATTTTTATTCTTTTTCCGCGTTATTTATTTCCTCAAAACAATTTTTATTAAAAAAAAATATTTACAAAAATTTAGTTTTTTTTTTTTACAAAAAAAGAAATATTTACAGAATTAATAAATATCACAATGTACAAGGGTGTGCGCCCTGAAATAGGAAACAAAAATTTAAAAACAAAAAAATGATTTTAACGATATTCAGGTAGTTTCAAGGCTAAAAGTTGCCTGTGGAGCCTCTGGCGGCAAAAATGGTAAAATTCGATTTCGCGTGTGAAGTTCCTACGGACGATTTCTTTGACTTCTTCGCTCACCGGAGGTTTGAAGGAATTTCGGTTTATCCGTTGAAACCTTTGGATCTCTTCTGCAAATGAAGGTAAGTTTTTGCTTTAATAAAATGAGTTAAAACCTGAGTATATTTTGGATGCTCCTTTGAAGAAACGTGGTATATAGTGTTCTAGTACTGTTAATGTTGAGTTTATGTCTTCCAGGACTCCTACTACTGCGTAGTGCTGTTCGACGGCCTTTTTCGCCCTTTGGAGAGCACCGACTGTATTGAAAGGGCTAAAAATATGGTTAGCGGGGCAAAACCTTAAGGATGGTAACTTACGTGCAAGCGTCGCCGTGTCCGCAGAAAAAAAGCGACTGCCTGCGATGGTCGCCGATGCCTTCGCGCGTCTCGCCTTCGATATACTGACATTCCCTGTCGCCACGTAAAACGCAAGTTTCGAAATCCTTCTTGAGCCACATCGGATCCGGGAGCGGTATATCAGGGAACGCCTGCTTTCGTTCTACATAATACCAAGGCGCTCTCACGTAGTAATACCATGAAATGACCCTTTCGACCGGATCTCTCACCAGGTTTACATATATGGGATCAGGAAGGCTATATCTAAAAGAAAAATAATTATATAAAATAACTAACACATGACATTACTGAGTAAAGTTGATGAAGCAGATGTGCTTGACGTAAACCGATGGTGTCGAGTAGCTGTTGATCATGGCGGCCAATCCGAGCTGTTCGGCCGGCGGAAGGCGGATAGTTTCGACCCTCTGGACGTGATCGCGGTGAAAACCGAAGTCATTCCTCATCGCCAAATGGCGGAGAAGCTCCATAAATGTTTGACTCCCGACTTTGGGTACTCGGTTAAAAAAAACCAACTCCTTTCCAGCCTTCATCGTGTTATTGAGCGCCTGCGCGCTCAAATTTTCAATCTAAAAAAAATTGACATGTATAAAAAGAATTCCCAGGCTACTTTATCGCAGTTTTATCGTCATTCAACGTTTATGGTCTCCTTTTTTTTTAGCTTGATACAGTTGACGATACGAAAGTTTTTTTTTATTTATTATTTTCCGCTAACGGTTTGGCCTTAATCACTGTCTTGGGATCTTCATTGCTAAGGACGGAGATTGGCACAAATTTTTTTTTCTCTTCTACTCATCTTCAGCGCGTCATTACGTCGTTAAAACGATACGTGCTCTGAGACGTCGGGGGAAAAAATAAAAATACTTTCCTTCCGATATAACGGTTCATCCGATACTTTCCTTCCGATATATCGGTTCATCCGATATTTTCCTTCCGATACATCGGTTCATCCGATATTTTCCTTCCGATATATCGGTTCATACGATATTTTCCTTCCGATATATCGGTTCATACGATATTTTCCTTCCGATTTATCGGTTCATCCGATATTTTCCTTCCGATATATCGGTTCATCCGATACTTTCCTTCCGATATATCGGTTCATCCGATATTTTCCTTCCGATATATCGGTTCATCCGATACTTTCCTTCCGATATATCGGTTCATCCGATGATTTAAAAAAAATATCGTATCGTATAAAATATCGGAAGGAAGGGATCGAGTCAACCCTAAACCCAAGCCGGCTTTGCTGCATCTAGGGTTGTTTCGATAATTCCGATATATCGGAATATCGACATTTTCCTTCCGATATTTGTATAAATATTACTTTCCGATATATCGGATCATTTCCCTACCGATATTCTTCCGATATATTGCGATATTTTTACGATATTTACGATTCTCGAATTCGGAAGTAAAATGAGGCAACGCACAGATATTTGATAACATCCGATACCATATATCGCGATATTTTCCTTTAGATATTTGCGATATTTGTATCGATATTTCCCTTCCGATATATCGGTTCATCCGATATTTCCCTACCGATATTTCCGATATACCTAGGGTTGATTCGATATGGCCTTCCTTCCGATATATCTTCCCTGGATATCATAGAGGGGTCCCAAAATCCACGGAAAAAGAAACCCCAATTTTCATGATCGTTTTTCTCGGTTTTTGACAGAAAAAAACCCATTTTTACCGGATTTCCCGGTGTTTTACTTGTTTTTTTTTTTGGATAGAGAAATCCCATTTTTATTTAATTTTTAGGAGTTTCCCAGGTTTTTTGACAGAAAAAACCCCAATTTTCCAAGATTTTCCGTCGCTTTTACCTAGTTTTTAAGTCCTTTGATAACAAAAAAAAAATTTCTGGAGATTTCTGGAGATTCTAGAGAATCCAAGGATTTCTGGAGACTCTAGAAAATTTAAGCATTTCTGGAAATTCTTGAAAATCCAAGGATTTCCGGAGATTCGAGAAAAACCAAGGATTTCTGGAGATTCTAGAAAATCCAAGGATTTTTGGAGATTCTAGAAAATCCAAGGATTTCTGGAGATTCTAGGAAATCCAAGGATTTCTGGAGATTCGAGAAAATCCTAGGATTTCCGGAGATTTGAGAAAATCTAAGGCTTTCTGGATTTAAAAAAAAACGCTGATTGGAGAAAGAAAACCCTCGTTTTTCTCGGTTTTTGACTGAAAAACCCAATTTTTACCAGATTTCCCGGTGTTTTACTTGTTTTTTTGGATAAAGAAACCCCATATTTATTGAATTTTCAGGAGTTTTTCTCGGTTTTTTGACAGAGAAAACACAATTTTCCAACATTTTCTATACTTTTTTCATGTCTGGTGACAGATAAACCCTTTGTTTACGAGTTTTTTTTCAGAGTTTTCCTTCTTTTGTAGATCCCAAATTTTTAGAGGATTTTATGTAGTTTTCCTAGGTATTTTTTTGGCAAGAAAACCCCATTTTCAAGAGACAAATTGGAGATAGGGTTGCTACGATACTTCCGATATATCGGAATATCGATATTTTCCTTCCGATATATCGGAATATCGATATTTTCCTTCCGATATATCGGTTCATCCGATATTTTCCTTCCGATATTTTATCCGAAAAGATATTCCTTACCGATATATCGCGATATTTTTACGATATGAATCCGAAAGAAAAATGGGGCAACACTTATTTAACATTCCATAACTCTTAACATTCGATGCGATATATCGCGATATATCATGATATTTCGGAATAATCGCGATATTCCCCTTCCGATATTTTCCTTCCGATATATCGGTTCATCCGTAATTTTCCTTCCGATATATCGGTTCATCCGTAATTTTCCTTCCGATATATCGGTTCATCCGATATTTTCCTTCCGATATATCGGTTCATCCCTTCCGATATATCGGTTTATCCGATATTTTCCTTCCGATGTATCGGTTCATCCGATATTTTCCGTCCGATATATCGGTTCATCCGATATTTTCCTTCCGATATATCGGTTCACCCCTTCCGATATATCGGTTCATCCCATCCGATATATCGGTTCATCCCTTCCGATATATCGGTTCATCCCTTCCGATATATCGGTTCATCCCTTCCGATATATCGGTTTATCCGATATTTTCCTTCCGATATATCGGTTCATCCGATATTTTCCGTCCGATATATCGGTTCATCCGATATTTTCCGTCCGATATATCGGTTCATCCGTAATTTTCCTTCCGATATATCGGTTCATCCGATATTTTCCTTCGAAGAAGGCCATTTCGAATCAACCCTAATTGGAGAGTTTCAAAGAACAAAGGGCTTATCCTGAGTCAAAAGCTTTGACTTCCAACCCACGAAGCGACTTTTTACTAGAAATCCTTTTTTTGGGATTATTTTAACGATTTCTAAACTAGAAAAGAAAAGAAAGTCGGATTTTTCCCGCCAATTAAAGATATCAAAAGACATCTAGGGGAACAATATCGGCCTCACAATACGAAAATAAGATCTTTTACGCTACTTTTTTTTTCCGATTGTCAAGAAAACGGGTTTATTTACCCTTAATAGGAGAAAAGATGGCGGAAAAACGGAGAATAAAAGTAGGTAATCTGGATAGTTGCTGCAGGGTTGTTGGCAAAAGGGAAAAGTTTTCAGGGGAGACGTTCATTGCACGATTCTTGAAGCATAAAATTGTGATATCATACTTTGAAAAGATCCCCGGCTTTTAAGCGTTTAAAATATCGTATGTGTCATCTTAGATAACGAGGTTGTCGTGTGAAAAAGAAGCAAGTTCAGCCTGTCTTTTTAGTTATCTCGGTTGTTCCGCTGGTCCGTTAGAACCGTCGCATCATCCCGCGGCTTTCTCGATCCCGAAACTCCGCGACCAAGACGACACGGATGGCGGAGAAATGAAAAAAGTTTTTTTTTCTCTTCTACTTTTTTAATCGAACGGAACGCTTTGAAATGTGACACGAGACGTGCGTAGCTTTAAAAAAAAGCCCTTTCACTTTAAAAATTTCGAGGTAGAAATAATGGACCTTCTGCCCAAGGGATGTCCCTCTCGCAAGTGGTGGAAGTATCAAAAAAAGCCCTTTCACTTTAAAAAATATCGAGGTAGAAATAATGGACCTTCTGCACAAGGGATGTCTCTCTCGCAAGTGGTGGAAGGATCAACAAAAGCCCTTTCACTTTAAAAATATCAAGGTAGAAATAATGGACCTTCTGCACAAGGGATGTCTCTCTCGCAAGTGGTGGAAGGATCAACAAAAGCCCTTTCACTTTAAAAAAAATATCAAGGTAAAAATAATGGACCTTCTGCCCAAGGGATGTCCCTCTCGCAAGCGGTGGAAGTATCAAAGTTAAACTACGCCAAAAATTCGTAAAAAATATATCGTCGCGTTAGTTCTAACACCGGAAAAGTCATTTTTCCAAGGTTTTTTGAGAAAAACCAGCCGAAAGTCGCTAAAATGGGGGTTTTTCTGCCAAAAAACCGAGGAAAACTTCCAAAAGTACGGGAAAAATGGGTTTTCCTTTCAAAAGAAACTACTAACAATTCCGGAAATATGGTTTTTTTTTGCCATAAAAGCGGAAAAAACTACCAAAAACCGAAAAAAACCAGCCGTAAGTCGCAAAAATGGGGGGTTTTCTGCAAAAAACCGAGGAAAACTTCCAAAAATTAGGGGAAAATGGGGTTTTCCTGTCAGAAGAAAACACTGAAAATTCCGGAAATAAGGGGTTTTTCTGCCTAAAAAGCGAAAAAAACTACCAATAACCGAGAAAAACTACCAAAAATGGGGTTTTTCTGCCAAAAACCAAGGAAAAGTTCCTAAAATCCGGGAAAAATGGGGTTTTCCTGTCAAAAAAAATACTAATAATTCCGGAAAAATAGGTTTTTTTTTTGCCATAAAAGCGAAGAAAACTACCAAAACCCGAGGAAAACTACTAAAATTTCGGGAAAATGGGGCATTTCTGCCCTAAAAGCAAAGAAAAGTACCAAAAACCGAGAGAAAAACCAGCAAAAATTCGCAAAAATGTTTTTTTTTTTTTTTTTTTTTTGCCAAAAAACAAAGGGAAACTTCGAAGAATATAGATATTCAAAAGAAACTACTAAAAATTCCGGAATGGGGTTTTTCTGCCAAAAACCAAGGAAAAGTTCCAAACATCCGGGAAAAATGGGGTTTTCCGGTCAAAAAAACTACTAGCAGTCCGAGTCGGAAGGTCGCCGTGAGCGGATCAAAACATAGGTGCCTAACCTCATTCGGCACACGTGACTATTTTTGATAGTCATATTTATATCTGATATTATTTATTTTTCTTTTTGAAGTATAAAATAAGTTAAAGTGCTTAAGTGAGATGGCGAGCTGCAAAAGCTGTGAAGATTTGCTACCTACGGATGGTAACTTCGTCGAATGCAAAGGCTGTGATTCTAAGTTCCATTTCGATAAATGTTCGGGTTTGAAGGAATCATCATACAAGGGTATGGGCCCTGAAAGAAAGGAGAAATGGAGATGCGGAGACTGCCGAGAGACGCAAAAATTGAATCAGCTACTGGAGAAACAATTGACAGCTGTTATGCAAGGGTTTCAGACCAAATTGGAAGCTACGATAATACAGAGATTCGATACTAAATTTGATGCCAAATTCAAAGAGGTACAAGAAACTGTGGCTTTCCAGACAGAAAAGTTTGATAATCTGTTTAAAGATTTGGTGAGGATGAATGAAGACAACAAGAAATTAAAAAAGACGGTTAAAACCCTCAAGGACCAAAATGATAAAAATGAACAAGAGATCGAATACCTAAAAAGTCAGGTCAATGAACAATTGGAAAAACAAAGGACAAGGAATCTGGAGATTCATGGACTTCAACTAGAAGATAAGGAGCTTGAGAAGAAAACGTGGGAGGTGATAAGAAGTCTGAACGTGAAATTGGAGGAGAACGATATCAAGGCGATCCGAAGGATAAAGAAGAGAACGGGGACAACGGACGGAATCTTCGTAGAATTCAACGAGAAAGAAAAGCGGGATGAAGTGATGAAAGCTGGTCGAAAGAAGAAATTAAAGTTGAGTGATGTCCTAGAAAAAAAACCTGTAAAGGATTCGAAAATTTTCTTTAATGAAAATCTGACAGCGTACAATAAAAATTTATTAAGGTTAGTCAAAAATAAATGTAAAGAACTTGGTTATAAATATGTCTGGGTCGCAAACTCAAGAATTCTTGTGAGAAAAGAGGAAAATCATCCTATTTTGAAAATTTTTTCGTGTAATGATCTAAATGCAAAAATAAAATGAAGAGAGACAATGGAATAAATCGGTTGGTAAAACAATGGATGGACATGGAAAGGTATAACAGTATGAGGAGAGGAACCTTTTTTTATTTTTGTTTGGTGATTTTTTTCATTTTTTCACAAAAGAAGATTGTGATGGTATTGTTTTAAAAAAAGAATTTTGTGTTTATATGTTTTGTACAAAGAGAAATATGTTTGTGTACGGCTGGAAGACTGTCAAAGGAAATTGTGGTGATGTAAATAAGTCTATAAAATTAAAAAGTGTGTTTTTTGTATCACAGATGTGGTTAACGGTTATTGTGTAAACCTTATGACTAAAAAAGGATGATGAGGGATGAGGAAAACCTTGAAGAAGAGGGGCAAAACTTTGATGTGAAGGAAAGTTTAGGAGATTGGGTAAGAGAGTGCCTACCAGAGGAGAAAAAGGCGGTTTCAATGATACATTTAAATATTAGATCGCTGAGGAAAAACTGGAATCAATGGGTAATCGTAACGGAAAAATATAATTTTGACATCATAGTCCTAACAGAGGTGAATATTCATGATGATGAAGTAGATATTTACAATCTGAGAGGGTATGATATGGTTATTAAATTGAGAGGGAATAGGAGGGGAGGAGGCATCTTAATTTATATAAAAGAAGGGTTACTAATAAATGAGATTGATATCAATAGCAATACTTGTGAATCGATAGGAGTTAAGTTGGAGAAAAATGGGATGAAATTCGTGATAATTGGAATGTACAGACCTCCACAGGGGAAGGAAAGAGATTTATAGAGGAATTGGATAATATATTGGGAACCAGGGTAAGGGACAAAAATTTAATTTTAATGGGAGATATAAACATTGACATAAAAAAGACTGGGAATACAGTGGACAAGTATTTATCGGTTTGTCATGGACACGGAATGTTACCTAGTATAATGGATTTTACAAGGGAAGAAATAATTGCAGGTAGGGTGACGAAAACTTGCATAGACCATATTTTCATTAGAATAAAAAGGATTAAAAAAATGCAGGTTAGCTCTGCTGTAATAAAGCAAAAAATTTCTGATCACTATATGGTAGGATTAGCCATCACGGAAATGTCAGGGAGTGAAGGACACAAGGAGAAAAGAATAATTAGAATGTTTAATCAAAATAAAATAAATCAGTTAATTAACGATACAAACTGGGAAATAAAAGAGAAAGACCCTGAACAATATTATGCAAGGTTTTGTGAACTGATGGGTTGGATAT
The DNA here is from genome assembly GCA_014119065.1 of Orius insidiosus. NCBI lineage: Eukaryota > Metazoa > Arthropoda > Insecta > Hemiptera > Anthocoridae > Orius > Orius insidiosus. Next base: position 308,851 of record JACGAQ010000037.1, on the reverse strand, counting down.
ACAAAAGTTCTTGTAAGGAAGTAGAAAAAAGGGATGAAATGGATTACTGTCGAAGGAAGAATGATAAAAAATGGTTCGATGAAAGCTTAAGGCAAATAATTTCAAAAAGGGATAAAATGTTCAGAAAATTAAAATCCAATCCCAATCATCCCATATATAAATTAGAATATAGGAAATTAAGGAATAGGGCCACATATGAGATCAATAAAGCGAAAAATAAATATTATAATAAGAAGATCAAAGACAATAGATACGACACTAAGAAAGTATGGGAAACAATAAATGAACTTATGGGACAAAAAAGAAAATGGATGTTGACCAAAAAATTATAAGTAGTTTTAAAAATATAAGTGAAAAGGAAATAGCAGAAAATTTTCTGAAAACTATTTATAATGAGTTGCAAAAAATTAGTCATGTTTGTACTAATAAGCTTGGGAATGATATAGTTGGAAAAAGAGTTAAACAATTTAACTTAAGTCATGCTGAGGATGAGGAGATAGAGAAATAATTAATTCCTTAAGTAAAAAGGCTCCTGGATACGACGGAATAAGAATAATAGATTTACAGTTAAATTCTAAATTATTTGCGAAAGTCATTAGGGTTTTAATAAATAGAATGATTGATACAGGCATTTATCCAAAGGGTTTAAAAATATCGATTATTAGGCCAATATTCAAGGGAGGTAAAGGAGGAGAGTATAGAAACTACAGACCAATAAATATCTTGCCTGTAGTTAATAAAATAATAGAAAAATACATTGACAATAGATTAAATGAATTTCTGGAAGATGAGAAAATATTAAATGAGAGGCAGTTTGCCTATAGGAAAAACAGAGGAACTGAAAATTTATTATTACAATTTTGTGAAACTATAAATTCTAAACTGAATAAAAACATCTATGTTGTCAGTGTATTTGTGGACTTCTCTAAAGCGTTCGAGACCATTAACCATAAAAAATTATTAAAGCAATTGGAAGTTATGGGAATATCAGGGAATTTAGGAAAATTGTTTGAAAGTTATTTGAAAGAGAGGAAAGTTATTGTAAGGGTGGGTGAGATTGAAAGTAAAATGATGATGATGAATAAAGGAGTACCCCAGGGAAGTACATTAGGACCGAAATTTTATAATATTTATACAAATGATATCAATAGGGCCATAGGGGCAGATGAAGCCTTCTTCTATGCAGATGACTCTGCCTTTTTAACGTGGCATAGAGATCCTCAAGAGGCATTGAAAAAGGCCCAGGAATGTATGAATCGGTTGTCAAAATGGGCCCATGATATGGAACTGGTGATAAATGGGAAAAAAACGGTGGTTATGGTGTTCAGGACACCCCAGATGAAGGAAGTGGAGTCACCACTAATAATTTGTCATGGCTGTGAGTGCTTGGTGAAAGAGAATATTATGTAATTGTGATAAATTGGGGGTGGTGAGAGAATTCAGGTATTTGGGGGTTGTATTAGATGAAAAATGATTTGGACCCCACATATTAAGGTACTAAATAAAAAACTAAGAGTTGCGAAGGCAAAAATCTATAACCTGAAATGGTATGTGCCAAAAAATACGTTGATTTGCATTTATAAGGCAATTTTCGAATCCTTAATAAGATATGGGGTGGAATGCTATGGAAGCGCAGCAAAAAGCAATCTCGAAGTGATAAGAGAGAGCCAGGAAAAACGTTAAAAATGATAACAAATAAGAAGGATTTCAAAATGAATTTAGAAATATGTGAAACACTTGGGCCTAGACAGTTTTATTTTTTAAAGGTTATTTTTATTTTTGGACTAAGTACAAAGACATATTAGAAGAAAAAAAAGTGATAGAACAAGAGAAATAAAAAGTACATTTTGCCACTTGTACATAATGTATACGGAGAGAGAATGTCGAAGTACATTACAACAAAAATATGGAACTGTCTTCCCCAAGAGTTATTAAAAAGGAAAAAACAAAGGAAACAAAAAAGAAGTTGTTAAATTTTTAATTCATAAGTTGAATGTTGAATAGGTAGCAATACAATAAAGTAAAAAAGGGAATAGAAAAGCTCGGCCACCGAGACAAGGACTGCAAATACATAATGTAAATAGTGATAAATAAAAAAGAGAAATTGTAAAATAAAAAATAGTTGTAGATAAATGGAACCAGCCGATAGGAAGGAAAATGTCCTGGCTGGACCATAATTGTAATTAATTTGTATATAATGAAATAAAAAAAAAAAAAAAAAAAAAAAAAAAAAACTAATAATTCCGGAAAAATAGGGTTTTTTTTTACCATAAAAGCGAAGAAAACTACCAAAAACCGAGAAAAACTTCCAAAAATTTGCAAAAATCGGTTTTCTGCCAAAAAACAAAGGAAAACTTTTAAAAATCCGGGGAAAATAGGGCTTTTCTATAAAAAATATAATCCGAGGAAAACTACCTAAAATCCCGGGAACATGGGGCTTTTCTACCATAAAAGCGAAGGAAACTACCAAAAACCGAGGAAAACTACTGAAAATTCGCAAAAATGGAGTTTTTCTGGCAAAAAACCTAAAAAAACTCCCAAAAATCCCGGAAAAATTTGGTTTTCCCATTAAAAAAAAGTCCGAGGAAAACTACCTAAAATCCCGGGAAAATGGGGCTTTTCTGCCATAAATGCGAAGAAAACTACCAAAAACCGGAAAAACTACTAGCAGCCTAAGGTCTGTTCTGCTCAGAGACAGGGTGTTTCCCTTAATGGGAAGGAGTCTATGAGTCTTTTTGCCTGCGTCCTCTTGAGCCCCTCCACAGTTTCCCCAGTATCTGTGCCAATTTTAAAGGTCATCTTCCATCCATTTCCTCGCCATAACTGTACCAGCTCCCCTCGCGACAAAATTAGCCATTTCGGGCACTTGAAAACGACTTTATAATCGGGCAAGCTCCGATTGTTAAATTACGATATCGTCCGTAAAGGAAAGAAAACGTGTTGAACTTGACAGAGAGTTCGTGATCGTAGAATTTCCGCAATGTCTCGGCCGGTTATTGTCCTTTCGCCGCGAAAGAAAACGACGAAAAAATATTACTAATAAAAAGCGTGTCATCGGTTTTTGGAATGACGGAAAAGAGGTATACGACCCCGAAAATGAACGAGATGGAAAAAAAAGAAAGGAGATTAAAAAAAAAGACCATCCTTAATTACAGAACGAGTTAGTATAATTTTCAAAATGACCGTGGCCTCCCTACTGTTATTTTTCCCTTTTAAAATGAGTGCAGTGTGAAAAGATTTTAGGTATTATCCTGAACGACCTCATAAGTCATTGAAATTCGGAAAATTCGTGACTTCAAAATTAGGGAATGCAAATTATCCTGTAGGGAAGCTACTTTTGTTCATTTTTGACCCCAAATTTCACCACTCGAGTTAACCTTTGATAATTGCGGGTAGATTAAGTAGTCCTTGATTTGTTGAAACGGGACGTATCCTACTGCACACCGAGTTAACCTCTAATCTTCCTTGGCAGAAAGGAGGAGAAAAACGCCTGCAAGCCTGATAAAACGAGTGTTTCCCGGTCTATAGACATTGGAAATTGAAGAAAATGGGGTATGTTGGGGAGAGATTCGATATGGCATTCCTTCCGATACGATATTTATGAAAAATATCGGATGAACCAATATATCGGAAGGGAAATATCGATACAAATATCGCAAATATCGAAACGAAAATATCGCGATATGATGTTATCAGATATACTTGTTTTGCCCCATTTTTCTTTCGGATTCGAGAATTGTAAATATCGCGGTATACCTAGCCGAGATAACTTATCTTATAACAGCTTTTGGGCTGTTACCTTCGTTTTTCTGGTCCACCGTCCACCGTCCGGGTGTTTAACATATTCTGTTTACAGGGGCTTTTGGTCATTTTCATCGATTTGCTGGTAGGGTTGTTGCGATACTTCCGATATATCGGAATTTCGATATTTTCCTTCGAATATGAATCCGAAAGAAAATTGGGGCAACACACGGATAACTGTTAACATCCGATGCGATATATCGCGATATATCGCGATATTTCGGAATTATCGCGATATTCTCCTTCCGATATTTACGATATTTTCCTTTCGATACATCGGTTCATCCGATATTTTCCTTCCGATATATCGGTGCATCCGATATTTTCCTTCCGATATATCGTTTCATCCGATATTTTCCTTCCGATAAATCGGTTCATCCGATATTTTCCTTCCGATATATCGTTTCATCCGATATTTTCCTTCCGATACATCGGTTCATCCGATATTTTCCTTCCGATACATCGGTTCATCCGATATTTTCCTTCCGATATTTTATCCGATACGCTTTCTTCAATAAGCGTATTTCATCAATGGGGTTTATCTGTCACTAGACATGAAAAGCAACGGAAAATCTTGGACAATTGGGGTTTCTCTGTCTAAAAAGCGGGGAAAACTCCTAAAAATTAAATAAAAATGAGGTTTCTTTATCCAAAAAACTAGTAAAACTTCGGGAAATCCGCTAAAAACAGGGGTTTTCTATCATAAACCGAGAAAAACGAGGGTTTTCTTTCTCCAATCAGCGTTTTTCATCAAGGGGCTTAAAAAACTCGGAGACATGGCGTTTATCTTTCACCAGATATGAAAAAGCAACGGATAATCTTGGAAAATTGGGGTTTCTCTGTTAAAAAACTGAGAAAAACTCATAAAAATTCAATAAAAATGGGGTTTCTTTATCCATAAAACAAGTAAACAACGGGAAATCCGGTGAAAATGGTGTTTTTATGTTAAAAACTCGATCGAGAAAATCGAGGGTTTTCTTTCTCCAATCAGCGTTTTTCATCATGGGGCTTAAAAACTCTTAAAATGGGGTTTATCTGTCACTAGACATGAAAAAGCTACGGAAAATCTTGGAAAATTGGGTTTTCTCTGCCTAAAAAGCGGGGAAAACTCCTAAAAATTAAATAAAAATGAGGTTTCTTTATCCATAAATCAAGTAAAACACCGGGAAATCCGGTAAAATGGTGTTTTTCTGTCAAAAACCGAGAAAAACGAGGGTTTTTTTTCTCCGTCAGCTTTTTTTTCATCAAGGGGCTTAAAAAGTTCGTAAAATAGGGTTTATCTGTCTCCAGACATGAAAAAGCAACGGAAAATCTTGGAAAATTGGGGTTTCTCTGTCAAAACACCGAGAAAATTTCCTAAAAATTCCATAAATATGGGTTTCTTTATCCAAAAAAACATGCAAAACACCGGGCAATCCGGTAAAAATGGTGTTTTCTGTCAAAAACCGAGAAAAACGATCATGAAAATTGGGGTTTCTTTTTCCGCGGATTTTAGGGAACCCTCTTTGTTACAGGGTGTCACACAAAATCTACCTTTGTGGAAAAGTTTTTTCGTTTTTCTACGAGTTCTCTGGGTGTTCAGGGATCCGTAATATGTTCCTCGATGTCGAAAACCGGCTTCACCAAAGCGTTTCGGAGTTAACGCTACGTTCTGACAATTTGGGGCCAACTTAGTGGAAAATTTACTCTAATTAGGAACCTTTTTTTTCATAAACTTTTTTTTTCTTTTACCTCTCCGCTGTCCTTCAACTGTCTCATCATGATGCTGACCGCCGAAAAACTGCTTTCCCCTGAAATAACAGAAAACAAAAATTAGGCCAGAAATTTTTGTTAAAAAAAACTTTAATCAAGAAAACTAATATTTAAAAAAATATTTTTTAATGTTTTGCAATAAAATTTTTTTTTATTGTTTGTGTTAAAGTGTCAGAAGGTTAATTATTGAGGTTAAAACAACAAAAGAAATGAAAATAAGCGGTTTTTGCCGCCTTTTAATTGCATATCCATTAAGTAAAAATAAACATAAGTCTTAAAAAAAAAGTCTTTCTAAATAAATGTTTAAATCTAACGGATTTTGAGGGACAAAAGATTTTTCTCAGCCAAAATAACGCAAAAAACGACCCCAAAAATGGCCAAAATGGGCGTTTTTCTACCACGAAGTCGAAATGAAAAGGCCCCAAAAAAATTGAGATAAAAAAACTAGGTAATGAGAGATTTTGAGGGACAAAAGATTTTTATCAGCAAAACTACCGTAGAAAATGCCCCCAAAAAAGGCTAATATGGTCATTCTCTACATCAAAAACGAAATGAAAAGGCCCCCAAAAAATTGAGATAAAAAAACCTAACTAGAGATTTTGAGGGATAAAAGATTTTTCTCAGCCAAAATACCGAAAAAACGCCCCCAAAAAGGCTAAAATGGGCGTTTTTCTACCACGAAGTCGAAATGAAAAGGCCCCAAAAAAAATTGAGATAAAAAACTAGGTAATGAGAGATTTTAAGGGACAAAAGATTTTTATCAGCAAAACTACCGTAGAAAATGCTCCCAAAAAAGGCTAATATGGTCATTTTCTACATCAAAAACGAAATGAAAAGGCCCCCAAAAAATTGAGATAAAAAACCTAACTAGAGATTTTGAGGGATAAAAGATTTTTCTCAGCCAAAATACCGAAAAAACGCCCCCAAAAAAGGCTAAAATGGGCGTTTTTCTACCACAAAATCGAAATGAAAAGGACCCCAAAAAAATTGAGACAAAAAAACCTAACTAGAGATTTTGAGGGACAAAAGATTTTTCTAAGCCGAAATACCGAAAAAACGCCCCCAAAAAAGGCTTAAATGGGAGTTTTTCTACCACGAAATCGAAATGAAAAGGCCCTAAAAAAATTGAGATAAAAAAAAACTAACAAGTGATTTTGAGGGACAAACGATTTTTATCAGCAAAAATACCGCAGAAAATGCCCCCCAGAAAAGGCTAAAATGGGCGTTTTCTACTACAAAATCGAAATAAAAAGGCCCCAAAAAACGAGATAAAAAAACCTAACGATAGATTTTGAGGGACAAAAGATATTTCTCAGCCAAAATACCACAGAAAATGCCCCCAAAAAAGGATAAAATGGGCGTTTTTCTACCACAAAATTGAAATGATAAGCCCCCCCCCCCCTCCAAAAAAACGAGATAAAAAAAGCTAACGACAGATTTTGAGGGACAGAAAATTTTTCTCAGCCAAAATACCGCAGAAAATGCCCCCCAAAAAAGCTAAAATGTTTTTTTTTTTTTTTTTTTTTTTTTTTTTTTTTTTTTTTTTTTTTTTTTTTTTTTTTTTTTTTTTTTTAGGGACAAATGGTTTTTCTCAGCCAAAATATCGCAGATAATGCCCCAAAAAGGCTCAAAAGGGAGTTTTTCTCCCACAAAACCGAAATGAATAGGCCCCAAAAAAACGACTTAAAAAACCCTAACGAGAGATTTTGAGGGACAAAAGATTTTCTCAGCCAAAATACCGCAGAAAATGCCCCCAAAAAAGGCTAAAAGTGGCGTTTTTCTTCCACAAAATCGAAATGAAAAGGCGCCCCCTAAAAAAACGAGATGAAAAAAACCTAACAAGAGATTTTGAGGGACAAAAGGTTTTTCTCAGCCAAATACCGGAGAAAACGCCCCCAAAAAAGGCTAAAATGGGCGTTTTTCTACCACAAAATCGAAATGAAAAGGCCCCAAAAAGACGAAAAATGAGCGATTTTCTTCCACAAAATCGAAATGAAAAGGCCCCAAAAAAGACGAAAAATGAGCGATTTTCTTCCACAAAATCGAAATGAAAAGGCCCCAAAAAAGCCAAAATGGGCGTTTTTCTCCAACAAAATCGAAATAAAAAGGCCCCAAAAATTAAAAAACGAGATAAAAAAAAACCTAACGAGAGATTTTGAGGGTCATAAGATTTTTGCAGCCAAAATACTGCACAAAACGCACCCCAAAAAGGCTAAAATGGGCGTTTTTCTTCCACAAAATCGAACTGAAAAGGCTCCCCCCCCCCAAAAAAAAACGAGGTAAAAAAAACCTAACGAGAAATCTCAGAAATCCTGCATAAAGAAATTTTATAGACCAAAAATCGAGAAAAATAATCAACACTTCGGTAAATTTGGGGTTTCCCGCGAATCTCGAGAAAATTTTGAGTGAAGATTTTTCAGCTCTCAGAAGTTAAAAAAAAAACAATTTTTGATCTGGAAAAAATTCGGTCTTCCACGGCTACTTAAAGGTGAAGATCGTCCAATTGGGGTGATAAAGACTGTAATTTAGTGAAGACGTTTTCCCATTTCAAAAGGATCGCTTTAAACCGCAATCTGATTGAGATATCCGACAATTTCTTCCCCTCTCCATTCGGATTGATTCCATCTTCATTTTGAGGACGTTTTCGTGTCTTCTTTTCTCTAATTCGAGACGTTCGAAATCACGTCGGGAAGAAGGCTAATCGAATAGGACAAGCTTTACGGACGTTTTTTCTTCGAAGATGGAGGGGACGCGTACTGGGATATCCTGAAAATTGCTTCTCTTGTCAACGGTTTATTGAACCCTGAAAAAATTTTTTTTCTTTTTTCTGCTCCTGAGCATAAATTTTTCTAGTTTAGAAGAATCTTTGTGGACTGCCAGCCGGCCATACAGACTGCACATCCTAATCAGGGGATTTCAGCAATCAATACAGCATGGTTTTTCGCCCTTCATTTTACAAAACTAGCATTATCATATGCTTTTTTTTCAGTAAATTTCCGACAGAAAAAAAGTCAAAATTCCAAATTTTTAAGTACACACGGACTGCGTACACGGGTCCGTCCCAAAATGTTGAGCTGGTCGGGAAAAGGCTTTTGCCCGAAAAACGTTTTTGACGAATTCGCTTTCGTTTTCCAGCCTTCGTTCAAATGGCCAGAGCTCCTCAACACGAACTTCCGTCCTTTCGACGAGCACAATAAATGGAGGTCGATTCTAAAAGAGTGTAAAAAACAATTCAAAATCGTCTCAGAAGACCTACCGATCTACGACGACAAAAAGAAAATGCTCACACTCAGAAAAGATCCGGTTTTTCAAACTTTTTTCAGACTCACCGAAAGGTTCACAAAGCCAAAATTCTATCATTCAACCTTTCCAAATAAAATGTTGGTTCAAAAAAGGCTGGTGAATCCGTTGAAAATCCAATATGCAAACTACAGCAGCGAAAGGAGTACGGAACAAAGGGAAATACCGAAGTTGCTTTATGTACAGAATCCGATCGTCTGGGCGGCGAATAAACTCGATTTTCGATATTTGAGGACTTCCTGGGATGCTGATTTTACCGAAGAGGAGTTCACTAAAGGAGCACGGCAGGTAAAATCATTAGAGGAACATGTAGGTCGTTGTTCTATAGCGACGTAGGTGGCAGTGGTATAGCGATTATGGTGGTTGAAGGATTGGGATGTAGGTGGCAGTGGTATAGCGATGTTGGTGGTTGAAGGACAGTGATGTAGGTGACAGTGGTGTAGCGATGTTGGTGGTTGAAGGACAGCGATGAAAGTCGTTGAGGGACAGCGATGTAGGTGGCAGTGGTATAGCGATGAAGGTGTCTAAGGTAAACTATTTAGAAGGCTATCGTACAGCGATGTTGGTGGCTGTGGGACAGCGATGTAGGTGGCTGGGGGACAGCGATGTAGGTAACAGTGGTATAGCGATGAAGGAGGCTAGAAGACAGGAATGTAGGTGGCTGAGGGACAACAATGTAGGAGGCAGTAATATAGCGATGATGGTGGCTAAGGGAAGCTATTTAGGTGGCTGTGGTATATCGATGAAGGTGGCTACGGGAAGCTATTTAGGTGGCTTTGGTATAGCGATGAAGGTGGCTAAGGGACAGCGATTTAGGTGGCAGTGGTAAAGCGATGGTGGTAGTTGAAGGACAGCGATGTAGGTGGCAGTGGTATAGCGATGTTGTTGGCAGTGGTATAGCTAGTAGGTAGCTGGAGGACAGCGATGAAGGTGGCAGTGGTATAGCGATATTGGTGGCTGGGGGACAGCGATGTAGGTGGCAGTGGTATAGCGATGTAGGATACTGGAAGACAGGGATGTAGGTGGCTGAGGGACAATGATGTAGGTGGCAGTGGTATAGACATAAAGGATGCAAACGGGAGCTATTTAGGTGGCAGTGGTATAGCGATGAAGGTGGCTAATGGAAGCTATTTAGGAGGCTGTGGTATAGCGAAGAAGATGGCTAAGGGAAGCTATTTAGGTGGCAGTGGTATAGCAATGTTGGTGGCTGTGGTATAGCGATGTGGGAGGCTGGAAGACAGGGATGTAGGAGGCCGCAGGACTGCGATGTAGGTGGCAGTGGTATAGCCTGTAGTAGGCTGGGGGACAGTGGTATAGACATAAAGGATGCAAACGGGAGCTATTTAGGTAGCAGTGGTATAGCGATGAAGGTGGCTAAGGGAAGCTATTTTGGAGGCTTTGGTATAGCGAAGAAGATGGCTAAGGGAAGCTATTTAGGTGGCAGTGGTATAGCGATGTAGGTGGCTGTGGTATAGCGATGTGGGAGGCTGGAAGACGGGGATGTAGGAGGCTGGAGGACTGCGATGTAGGTGGCAGTGGTATAGCCTGTAGTAGGCTGGGGGACAGTGGTATAGACATAAAGGATGCAAACGGGAGCTATTTAGGTGGCAGTGGTATAGCGATGAAGGTGGCTAAGGGAAGCTATTTTGGAGGCTTTGGTATAGCGAAGAAGATGGCTAAGGGAAGCTATTTAGGTGGCTGTGGTATAGCGATGTCGGAAGCTGAGGGACAGCGATGTAGGAGACTGGAGGACTGCGATGTAGGAGGCTGGAGGACTGCGATGTACGTGTAGGTGGCAGTGGTAGGTATAGCCTGTAGTAGGCTGGGGGACAGTGGTATAGACATAAAGGATGCAAACGGGAGCTATTTAGGTGGCAGTGGTATAGCGATGAAGGTGGCTAAGGGAAGCTATTTTGGAGGCTTTGGTATAGCGAAGAAGATGGCTAAGGGAAGCTATTTAGGTGGCAGTGGTATAGCGATGAAGGTGGCTTTTTTTTTTTTTTTTTTTTTTTTTACGAGGGCGTCTTTAACTACTCGGTTATTTCACCCTCGCGTCAGTGGTGTTTTCCGTCGGAAAAGTTCATTTAGGTACATTGGGTTCAATTTGGGGACCGCCCGCTTTGAACCCTGGACCCCATTGATGAACGCCGTATCGCAATGTTTGGGATTAACGCCTTAACACGCGCGGCCACCGCGACGCCCGGTGAAGGTGGCTAAGGGAAGCTATTTTGGAGGCTGTGGTATAGCGAAGAAGATGGCTAAGGGAAGCTATTTAGGTGGCTGTGGTATAGCGATGTCGGAAGCTGAGGGACAGCGATGTAGGAGACTAGAGGACTGCGATGTAGGAGGCTGGAGGACTGCGATGTAGGTGGCAGTGGTATAGCCTGTAGTAGGCTGGGGGACAGCATGTTGGTGGCACTGGTATGCCGATGTAGATGGCTGAGGGATAGCGATATAGGTAGCTGAGGCATTGCTATCTAGGTGGCACAGGACTATTAGATTGATTTTGGTATAGCGATGAAGGTGGCAGTATTACAACTCCTCCAGACGGCAGAAGAATAACGATATAAAATCAGTAGTACATTTACAAAACGCTTCTTAGGCGATATCGAGAATCACGCAATTGTTGAGCCAAAACATGTTTGACACTCTGAAGCCTCTTTTTACGAAAAGCGCCATGATCAACGTAAGAAGGGACGTCGAAGTCTTCTGGGCGAACGAAGTGAGGCAAAATATCGGCCTAGAACCCGAAGATATCCAGCTCATAATCCCGAGAAAGTTACATTTTCGACACAACCAGGGTACGTCTTCATTAGAAAGAAAAATTTCCCACGAAATATCCTTGAAATCATTTCTTAATTTTTTGGGCCCACTTTTTTTTGGGGATCTATTGTTTTTCCCCTCTAAATCTTGAGTCGAAAAACGTGATTTCGATTTTTTACGTAATTCTGACGATTTTTCAGATAAAAAGTTTTGCGACATAGACGTCGTTTTCATCGCGATGAAATATCTGGATAACATAAGAAAAAGCGACCCTCCTCTCGTCTTTATCGATATAATCGCACGGTAATATAAGCTAAAAAAAAACGAACAAAAATCAAATTTTTTTAAAAAGTTTTCATCGGAACTACAGCGAAGGGATAGCGCCGGATTGGACCGTTTCGGCGTTTAAGCTTAGACGTTTTAATGTTTTCCCTCCAAAATGAGAGGAGAATGGGGTTTCTTAAAAGTCGGAAGCACCGATGAAAATAAAGCTTGTCCAAACGATGATGTTTTTTGGTTGTCATGCGGGGAAAATTCCTTAAGATCTTCAGCTTTCAGAAGGTCTTGTATGTATGCCGGTGTTGGTCTTTCTTCAAGAGCGCCTTCAGGCCGAGGAAAACTTCCGAAAATTTTGTGAAAATGGGGTTTTTCTGTCAAAACAATCGAGGAAAACTAATGAGAGGAAGGCAGTGGTGTAATCGTGAAGATAGCAGACCTATAGCTATCAAGGTGGCAGTGGTATAACCATGAAGATGGCACTGGTATAGTTATAAGTAAGTGGCAGTCATATTATAGCCATGTCTGCCAGTGTTAAGCATTCTTCATGAGTGATCAGTAGCCTTCAGGCCGAGGAATACTTGCCGAGGAAAACTTGCGAAAATGGGGTTTTCCTGTCAAAACCGTTGAGGAAAACTTCTGAGTAGAAGGCAGTGGTGTATCCAAGAAGATAGCAGACCTTTAGCTATGAAGGTGGCAGTGGAATAATCATGTAGATGGTGTAACCAAGAAGGTAAAGGACTTATAGCCAATTAGGTGGCAGTGGTATAACCATTTGGGTTGCAGTGGTATAACCATGTAGATGGCACTGGTATAGTTATACTTATATGTAAGTGGCAGTCATATTATAGCCATGACTGCCAGTATTAAGCATCCTTCATGAGTGCTCAGTAGCCTTCAGGCCGTGGAAAAGTTCCAAAAATTCTCTGAAAATGGGGTTTATCTGTCAAAAACAATCGAGGAAACCTTCTGAGTTGAAATCACTGGTGTAACCATGAAGATAGCAGAGCTATAGCCATTTAGGTGGCAGTGGTCTAACCATGTAGGTGGCAGTGGTATAACCATTTAGGTGGCAGTGGTATAACCATGTAGGTGGCAGTGGTATAACCATGTAGATGGCACTGGCATAGTTATACTTATATGTAAGTGGCAGTCATATTATAGCTATGTCTGCCAGTGTTAATCATTTTTCATTAGTGATCAGTAGCCTTCAGGCCTAGGAAAACTTCCGGAAACTCTGTGAAAATGGAGTTTTTCTGTCAAAAAATTTTAGGAAAACTTCTGAGTAAGAAAGCAGTGGAGTAACCATGAAGACAGCAGACCAATAGCAATGAAGGTGGCAGTGGAATAATCACGTAGGTGGGAGTGGTGTAACCAAGAAGGTAGAAGACTTATATTTAGGTGGCAGTGGTATAATCATATAGATGGCACTGGTATAGTTATATGTAAGTGGCAGTCATATTATAGCCATGTCTGCCAGTGTTAAGCATTCTTCATGAGTGCTCAGTAGCCTTCAGGCCGAGGAAACTTGCGAAAATGGGGTTTTCCTGTAAAAGCAATTGAGGAAAACTACTGGGAAGAAGGCAGTGGTGTAACTATGAAGATAGCAGACCTATAGCTGTGAAGGTGGCAGTGGAATAATCATATTGGTGGGAGTGGTGTATCCAATCGATAGCAGAACTATAGCCATCTAGGTGGCAGTGGTATAACCATGTAGATGGCACTGGTGCAAGAGGCAGTCATATTATAGCCATGTCTGCAGTGTTAAGCATTATTCATGAGTGCTCAGTAGCCTTCAGGCCGAGGAAACTTGCTAAAATTCTGTGAAAATAGGGTTTCCCTGTGAAAACAATCCAGGAAAACTACTGAAAGGAAGGCAGTGGGGTAATCATAAAGATAGCAGACCTATAGCTATGAAGGTGGCAGTGGAATAATCATGTAGGTGGGAGTGGTGTAACCCAGAGATAGCAGAACTATAGCCATCTAGGTGGCAGTGGTATAACCATTTGGGTGGCAGTGGTATAACCATGCAGATGTTATAACTATAAATTTTAATTTAAATTTGAAGGGATAAAAACAGGAAGGAAGAAGAGATAACAAAAATTTGCCCCCGAGCAGGACTCGAACCCGCATCTCCCGAACTGATCTCCGCCGTGCTAACCATTACACCATCGAGGACGAGTAATGGTTAGTAAAACTATATGTAAGAGGCAGTCATAGTATAGTCATGTCTGCCAGTTTTAAGCATTCTTCATGAGTGCTCAGTAGCCTTCAGGCCGAGGAAAGCTTCCGAAAATTCTGTGAAAATGGAGTTAGTAGCCATAGAGTTGGTAGCCATTTAGGAGGCAGTGGTTAACCATGCAGTTGGCACTGGTATAACTTTATGTAAGTGGCAGTCATATTATAGCCATGTCTGCTAGTCTTAAGCATTCTTCTTGAGTGCTCAGTAGCCTTCAGGCCGAGGAAAACTTTCGAAAATTTTGTGAAAATGGGGTTACCATTTAGGTGGCAGTAGTGTAGCAATGAAAGTAGCAGACCTATCGCCATTTAGGAGGCAGTGGTATAACCATGTAGATGGCACTGGTGTCGTTATATGTAAGTGGCAATCATATTATAGCCATGTCTGCCAGTGTTCTACATGAGTGCTCCGCAGCCTTCAGAATCTTGTGCATACTATTCTTTATAATAATGCCTGTCTAATCCATGTGATTTAAAAAGAAAAAATTAACAAAATTTAAAATTTGTATGTAGTGATGTCTTCTGCATCGAACGATGGAAGTGGAGAGCCACAATACGAGCCATTAGACACAATTCAGGTATCGAACTTTCATTAAGATAGCATTATCGAAAGTAATCCTATTTTTCTGCTATCTTCTCTCCATACGAGAAGTCACGATCGCATCATTACCATTAGGGAGGTGAAAAAAAAGCGATTGCATTCCCGACACGTCCGGCTTTTGCCGACTTCTTAACGGGCGGGAGGTACTTAAGCGAGGGTGTCCGAAGACTTAGCGGGCTACCGTAGCGCCGTTAAAGGCGTAATTAAAAATCTTCTTCATGTTTAAAGTGTTTCTTTTCCGCGCTGGTACTCACTAGGGAAGAGGAACTATTAAGGCCCTCCGTTGAAAATTAATTGAACGCCTTTTTTTTGTTTCAATACTCAGTTTTTACCCGTTTAAGTCGAGAGCTATTAGAGAGTAGGTGTCAGAATAATATAAGAAAGCAAAAATGGTGTTTTTTCTGCCAAAAAACCAAGGAAAACTTCCAAAAATACGGGAAAAATCGTGTTTTCCTTTCAAAAGAAAATACTAACAATTCCGGAAATAAGGTTTTTTTTGCCATAAAAGCGGAAAAAACTACCAAAAACCGAGAAAACCAGCAAAAAGTCGCAAAAATGGGGGGTTTTCTTCCAAAAAACCGAGGAAAACTTCCAAAATAAGGGAAAAATGGGGTTTTCCTTTCATAAGAAACTATTAAAAATTCCGGAAATAAGGGGTTTTTCTGCCATAAAAGCGAAGAAAACTACCAAAAAACGAGGAAAACTACCAACATTCGCAAAAATGGTTTTTTTTGGCCAAATACCAAGGAAAAGTTCCTAAAATCCGGGAAAAATGGGGTTTTCCTGGCAAAAAAAACTACTAAAAATTTCGGAAATATGGGGCTTTTCTGCCGCAAAAGCAAAGAAAACTACCAAAAACCGAGAAAAACCAGCGAAAATTCGCAAAAATGTGTTTTTTCTGCCAAAAACCAAGGAAAACTTCCGAAAATACGGTTTTCTATTAAAAAAACTACTAATGATTCCGGAAAAATAGGTTTTTTTTATGCCATAAAAGCGAAGAAAACTACCAAAAACCAGGAAAACTTCCAAAAACTCGCAAAAATGGGTTTTTCTGCCAAAAAACAAAGAAAAACTTACAAAAATCCGGAAAAAATAGGGTTTTCCCACATAAAAAAAATACGAGGAAAACTATCTAAAATCCCGGAAAAATGAGGCTTTTCTGTGAGAAAAGCGAGGAAAACTACCGAAAATTCGCAAAAAAGGGGTTTTTCTGCGGAAAAAAAGTATAAAATTCTGGGAAAAAGGGGGTTTCCCATTAAAAAAAATCCAAGGAAAACTATCTAAAATCCCGGAAAAATGAGGCTTTTTTGCTATAAAAGCGAAGGAAACTACCAACAACCGAGAAAAACTACTAAAAAATCGCAAAAATGGAGTTTTCTCCCAAAAAACCTAGAAAAACTTCCAAAAATTCCGGAAAAATTGGGTTTTCCCATTAAAAATAAATTCCGAAGAAAACTACCTAAAATCCCGCGAAAATGAGGCTTTTCTACCATAAAAGCGAAGAAAACTGCCAAACACCGGAAAGACTACCGAAAATTAAAAAAAACCAAGAAAAACTTCCAAACTTCGGAAAAATGAGGATTTTATGTAAAAAAAAACTACTCAAAATTCCGGAAAAATGGGGCTTTTCTGTCAAAAGAAACTTCTGAAAATCCGGGAAAAAAGGGTTTTCCTATAAAAGAAAAAAATCCCATGGAAACTACCAAAAATCCCGGAAAATGGGGCTTTTTTGCTATAACAGCCAACTACCAAAACTACCAACTACCAAAACTACCAAAACTACCAAAAACCGAGAAAAACTTCCAAAAATTCGCAAAAATGGGGTTTTTCCTTTTTTAAAACCAAGGAAAACTTCCAATAATCCGGAAAAAATGGGGTTTTTCTGTCAAAGGAAACTACTGAAAATTTCGTAAAAATGGGGCTTTTCTGCCATAAAAGCGAAAAAAAAAAAAAAAAAAAACTACCAACCGCTACAAACCAAGAAAAACTACCAAAAAGTCGCAAAAATGGGGGTTTTTCTTCCAGAAAACCTAGAAAAACTTCCAAAAATCATGGAAAATCTGGCTTTTCAGCCAAGAACGCAATAAAAACTACCGCAAATATGGTTCATTTTTCAAAAAATCCAACAAAATGGGATATTTATGTCATAAAACTTCCAAACATTCTTTTATTAATTTTTCAAGGAAGTGCTATCGCTATACCCTTAAGTTGATGTAAAAACCACAAAAAAGAAACTTTTTTCTTTTTAACATATGATTAAATTATAATTTTATGTACATTAATTTTTCGTTATTGTTATTATTCTGTGGGAGCATAACTTATTATGGTGATTTCAAGTTCAAAGTACTTTAGCGGCTAAACAAACATTTCTCTATCTTCTCAAATGAGCGAAAAAAAAAACCCTTTGAAAAAGTACAAAGCGGCGGACGCCTGGAGGCGGATTGTTCAAAATCCCAGGCCCAAAAAGGAAGAAAAAAAAACGCGATGGGAACTTCAAGATTTTAAGAATCTTTTGTAACAAAAGCTTTAAAAAAAAAGGTTTTAATTGATTTCATTTAAAGAGGGAAAAAAATTTTACCTACTTTACGGGAGACACGTTTGTTGGCCATATTAATTTTTATACGTTAAAACATAAAATTACTTCGCTCTGTTTAATCTGGAAATACTTTTTTAAAATTAAATTTTCCTTTTTTTTTCTTTGGGGCCCTTAAACTCGAAGTTCTTTTATTTCTTTCTTCAACCCGTTATTAAACAGTTTGCCCACCCGTAATTTCTCCCCGTTAAATTCCTTTTTGCTCGTAAGAAAATAATGTTTAGAAGAGTGGAAAAAAAAGGAGGAATTTTAAAAAAACGTTTCCGACTTTGTAAAGGGTACTTTTTGTTTCTTCACGTGATCCGAAGATCTTTATCCTGTCAAGAGCTGACGTATAGAATTGGCCTCATTTCCATCGCTCATTGTTCTCGAAGGTAACAAAGCGGTTTTACCTTTTTCAAAAATAATTTAAAGAAAGTCCCTTTTTTTATTTGACTTTCAAACAATTCGTGAATAAGGACATTTCGTGAAAGGATCATTAAAGAGAATGTGGCTTTAATTGTCGTTATTAGGATAAGTAATTGATGTAGAACTTGCATGTTTTTCATGTTTATACTTGCGTCTGGCCAGGGTATTTTGCGGTTTTTTCAAAAATGGTACGTCGTAGGCAAAAAATAGTTTAGTTAAAAAAGAAAGCTGACTAAATTTCCTACAAATTTGAGTAAATAAAATTTTTTGTACGACCAACCGCGGCTGAGCTGCGAGGCGGCGAAAAATGGCGGAAAAAGATTTCGCGTTGGGGCATTGAAGCTTGACTTTTCGTAGTTTTTCGCTTGTATCTTCAATATGGTGCGTTGCAGGTGAAAAATGTATAAAGTAAAAAAGAAAGCTGACTAAATTTCCTGCAAATTTGATTCCATAAAATGTTTTGTGCGACAAACCGCGGCTGAGCTACAAGCCGGCGAAAAATGGCGGAAAAAAAATTTGGCGTTGGGGCATTGAAGCTTGACTTTTCATTGTTTTTCGCTTGTATCTTCAATATGGTACGTCGTAGGTGAAAAATGTATTGAGTAAAATGAAAAGCTGACTAAATTTCCTGCAAATTTGAATCAATAAAACTTTTGTGCTACAAACCGCGGCTGAGCTACATGCCGGCGAAAAATGGCGGAAAAAAAATTTGGCGTTAGGGCATTGAAGCTTGACTTTTCGCGGTTTTTCGCTTGTATCTTCAATATAGTACGTCGTAGGTGAAAAATGTATTGAGTAGAAAGGAAAGCTGACTAAATTTCCTGCAAATTTGATTCAATAAAATTTTTTGTGCGACAAACCGCGGCTGAGCTACAAGCCGGCGAAAAATGGCGGAAAAAAAATTTGGCGTTAGGGCATTGAAGCTTGACTTTTCGTGGTTTTTCGCTTTTATCTTCAATATAGTGCGTTTTAGGTGAAAAGTGTATAAAATAAGAAAGAAAGGTAATAAAATGTACTACAAGTTTGACGAAATCAACTTCATTTAATAATCGGCCGTTTTCGAGCTACAAGCCGGCGAAAAATGGCGGAAAAAAAATTTGGCATTGGAGCATTGAAGCTTGACTTTTCATGGTTTTTCGCTTGTATCTTCAATATGGTACGTCGTAGGTGAAAAATGTATAAAGTAAAAAGAAAGGTGGTTTAATTATCTACAAATTTGACTAAATCAACTTCATTCTATGATGGCCGTTTCCGAGCTACAAGCCGGCCAAAAATGGCGGAAAAAAATTTGGCGTTGGGGCACTGAACCTTGACTTTTCGTGGTTTTTCGCTTGTATCTTCAATATGGTACATTTTAGGTGAAAAATGTACTAAGTAGAAAAGAAAGGGGATTAAATTTTCTACATATTTGACTAAATCAACTTTGTTTTATGATCGGCCGTTTCCGAGCTACAAGCCAAAAATGGCGGAAAAAAATTCGGCGTTGGGTCACTGAAGCTTGACTTTTCGTGGTTTTTCGCTTGTATCTTCAATATGGTACATTTTAGGTGAAAACTGTATTAAGTAAAAAAGAAAGGGGATTAAATTTTCTACATATTTGACTACATCAACTTTGTTTTATGATCGGCCGTTTCCGAGCTACAAGCCGATGAAAAAAGTGTTCGAAGATCATTTCCATCCCCGCCATCAATGATGGAACTCTATGACGTCAAATAGGTTAAAAAAAATTTATAAATTCCAAAGGCGGTAAAAGGGTCCGTTACGTACGTAATTATTGGTACATAACACGACCTTGAATCCCCGATTTTGAGATCACGAAAAGAAACAATGGGAAGATCGTCGAGGAGGCCCGACGGAAAAACGTGATTGCGGTAACTGTCGTGAACCGGTTTTACGCAAGAGCTGATCCTTTAAAGAAAGAAAAAAAGATCGCACGCCGGCGCCTTCCTCGACTTTTCATAGCCAACCCTTCGGGGTTGAAAATCGTGTTCACGAATTTAGAACCGCCCCGTACCAAAAATGACGTCACAAGATATGAGTCTACCTACACGACCAATTGCTCAAGATTGTCAATAAACTTTCGTTCCTTTTTTTATATAATTTATTTACGTAAAGTTTCGTCGGGATATTTATTTAGATGACTTTCCCTAACATCTATAACTGTTATAATCTGAGAGGTTTTGCTTTTCAAATTGCCTTTTGACCTCTTGGTCAAGGCTTTCTAATCTGGAGGCGGCGAAAAAGTAAAATAATGACATAAAGGATTTCTTTCCTTCTACTTAAACAGAAAGTTCATCCTGAATCCATCAAAACTATTGCATCCAGCTGATCAAATTTTTTTTGGACGAGAGATGGCCTAAATCACGCTGTTTTACATCGTATTTTTTCGCCGGCTTGTAGCTCGGAAACGGCCAATCATAAAATGACGTTGATTTAGTAAACTTTGTAGAAAATTTAATCACCTTTCTTTTTTATTTTATACATTTTTCACCTAAAACGCACTATTTTGAAGATAAAAGCGAAAAACAACGAAAAGTCAAGCTTCAGTGCCCCAACGCCAAATTTTTTGTCGCCATTTTTCGCCGCTCTTAGCACTGCTGCGGTTTGTCGCACAAAAATTTTATTGTATCAAATTTGCAGGAAATTAGTCAGCTTTCTTTTTTAATTTATAAATTTTTTATCTACGACGTACCATTTTGAAGATACAGGCGAAAAACCGAGAAAAGTCATGCTTCAACTCCCCAAGGCTGTTTTTTTGCTGTTTTTCAAGCTTTGTAGCTCGAGAGTGGTTTGTCGTACAAAAAATTTTATTGAATCAAATTTGTAGGAAATTTAGTCGGCTTTCTTATTTACTTAGGACACTTTTCGGCTGCTACGCACAGTTTTGAAAATACAGGCGAAAAACCACGAAAAGTCATTCTTCAATGCTGAATTTTTTTTGCTGTTTTTCGATGCTTCGTAGCATGAGAGCGGTTGGCCGCAAGAAAAGTTTTATTGAACAAAATTTGTAGGAAATTTAATCATTTTTCTTTTTTATTTTATACTTTTTTTGCCTACGACGAACTGTTTTGAAGATACAGGCGAAAAACGGCGAAAAGTCATGCTTCAAATCCCCAAGGCACAATTTTTTTCGCTGTTTTTCGAAGCCTCGTTGCTCGAGAGTGGTTCGTCGTACAAAAAATTGTATTAAATCAAATCTTTAGGAAATTTATTCAGCTTTCTTTTTTATTTAATATACTTTTTGGCTACGACGGACCGTTTTGAAGATACAGGCGAAAAACCGCTAAAAGTCATGCTTCAACGCCAAATTTTTGTCGCTGTTCTTCTAAGCCTCGTAGCTCGGAAGCTGTTCGTCATAAAAAAACTTTATTGAACCAAATTTCTAGGAAATTTAGTCAGCTTTCTTTTTTCTTTTTTACTTTTTTCGCCTACGGCGTACCGTTTTGAAGATACAGGCGAAAAATTGCAAAAAGACATGCTTCAACCTCCTTCCGCACTATCAAAAAGACGTTTTTTTTCTAAGTCTGACCGGGATTCATGATTTTCACGAGAAGAAAGTATTATGACGGAGCCTTTAAAATGTACGACCTTTCGTGGATGAAAAGAAACAGGAGCCGTCCGGTCTGAATTTTTGACCTCGAGGTGCTTTCTTTGCGTGGAAGCCGGTTTTTGTTAAAACGAGCTCAATGGGTTGGGACTTTCCCCTTTTTATAAATAAAAAAACAAACTTCTTCCTCTAGGGTACTTCGTTTTATCTCGTCTAAAACGCGAAATTTACACTTTCTATAAATTTTTTTCTCTTCAAAAGGACGAGAGATCGAAGAAAAATGTGGTTACTTGGGCGAAACACCCTGAAAAACACCCCAAAAATGGTGTTTTTGCCCGTGGGAAAGATGGGTGGAGGAACAGTGGTCCTCTTCAAGGTTTTTTTATTTCGATTCCCACAGCCTTCATGATAATAAATCTAATTTAGTAAAAGGAACCATTTTTTCTACGTTTCTAAGCTCATAATCCCATAAAAAGATTTTTATTTCTTTATTTTTAAGACTTTCATCTTTTGCATTAGAACACGTACGAAATATAAAAAAACTTTCACATTTAACGCGTATTAAAGATGCTAAAACTCATGTTTTTTTAAAAAATTTGAACTTTCATTATTTTGCTCTAAAAACGTCTTTTTGAAAAAAGAAAACCTATAATAGTTGTATAATCAGGAACTCAAGAATTGGGCCAAAAAAAATAAGGATGAGTGAAAGGAAGTCCGCAAATAAAAATAACGTAAAAAAAGTAAAATCGTGATTTTTATATCCGTAATAATCAATTTTTAAGAAATAAAAAATTTTGTTAGTTATTATAAAACAGAAAAAAGACGTTAAAAAAAGACGTAAATAAATTTTAAAAAGTATCCGAATCCTCAAAAATGTTCACATTCTCTTTTTATTGTCCTTTCATATCGTCGGTCATTTTTAATTTGGGAGAAACACTTTTTTTTTTTTACGCAAAGACCTCTTTTTTAGGGATTTTTACGAGTTTTCCTCGAGTTTCGGACAGAAAGCACACATGGGGTCTCCCAGACCCATTCAATGGTCATCAGTGTCATGTCTACGGGTCTTCATGACCCCATGTGGCCTCCCAGACCCTTTGGGGTCATGAAGATAACCATGGGTTTTTCTAGAATCTCAAGAAACCCTTGGATTGTCTAGAATTTTCAGAAATCCCTGGATGTTCTAGAATCTCCAGAATCTATGAATTTTCTTGAATTTCCAGAAATCCGTGGAGTTTCTAGAATCTCCAGAAACCCCTTGATTTACTAGAATCTTTAGAAATCCCTAGATTTTCCATAATGTCCATAAATCTTTAAATTTTTAAAAATCACCATAGTCACCAGACTTTCTAGAATACATATCCAGAAACCCTTGGATTTTCTAGAATCTTCAGAAATCCGTAGATGTTCAAGAATCTCCAGAAATCCATGGACTTTAGAATCTTCATTTTCTATCCACAGAAATCCTTGGATTTTCTCGAATCTCTTAAAATCCTTTGATTTTCTAGAATCTCCAAAAACCCCTTGATTTTCTAGCAATCCCTGGATTTTCCAGAATCTCCAGAAATCCGTGGAGTTTCTAGAATCTCCAGAAATCCGTGGAGTTTCTAGAATCTCCAGAAATCCGTGGAGTTTCTAGAATCTCCAGAAATCCGTGGAGTTTCTAGAATCTCCAGAAATCCGTGGAGTTTCTAGAATCTCCAGAAATCCCTGGATGTTCTAGAATCTTCAGAAATCCCTGGATGCTTTAGAATCTTCAGAAATCCCTGGATGTTCTGGAATCTTCAGAAATCCCTGGATGCTCTAGAATCTCCAGAATCTATGAATTTTCTTGAATTTCCAGAAATCCGTGGAGTTTCTAGAATCTTCAGAAATTCCTGGTTTTTCTAGAATCTCCAGAAACCCCATGATTTTCTATAATCTCTAGAAACCCTTGGATTTTCTAGAATCTTCAGAATTTCCTGGTTTTTCTAGAATCTGATCTATTTTTCTAGAATTTGATTGGTTGTTTAGTGCTGTAAAATTGTAGGACAATACTGCCTGGACGAGACACCCCTCTCTTAGGGACAGTTTGTTTAAGAACAGCCAATGGGGTTGCTTCTAACCACCGCCAACAGAGGAAATGCACCTTAAGAGGACACTGACAGTGTTGCCACTTTCCCAATAGCACAAAAAAATAGTCCTTCTCCCGATATACTAAATTTTCTCAAATTTTCCTTGGTTTTTAACAAATTTTGGACATCGGCCAATAGATTTTTAACCCAAATCTCAGCAAATTTGATTGGTTGCTTCTAACCACCGCCAACCGAGGAAATGCACACTGACAGTGTTACCCCTTTCCCAACAGCACAAAAATAGTCCCTCCCCCTCATTCCCAAGATGTCACAAAATTTAACAATATTTGAACTTTCATCTTTTTACGGACGTCGTAACATCCTTAAAACTATTAACTTCTCGCATTCTAAGTGGGCTTTTTAAGGGTCATTAAGATCATGTCAAAAGTCGGCCCCGTTATTCTCATTGTTCGCCGCGCCGGTCAACGCTTTACATACCGTGAAGCCCTTAAAGATAAACGGTACGTTATCTACACTTTTTTAAAAGGTTCTAAATGACCACTGAGACGTAATTAATGCCGTTATTGACCTTAAATTTGAAAATTTCAAGTTTAAAAAAGTTTCTCCTGGTGCATAACGCGCTTTTGACTGCGTTTCTCGCTTTCTAAATTATCTTTTGTCAAAAAAAAGTATTTCCATGAGATCCTTTGTCCAGGGTATTGCGTGCCGTCAATTTGGCATCAATGGCCCCTCTCCTGTTTAATAGACTTTCCACCTTTTACCGGTGAAAGGGTGAGGACTTTTGCTTCTTTTTTCGTATTGAAAATAGACAGATCATCCTCGAAGGTGTAACAATTTGTACAAATGGTCGTGTACACGATTCCGTGGGCCGTGGCATACCCCTTTTAGTAATTATTGTGCAATTAGAAAAGACTTTTTGCGTAACAAGGAGCACCCAAACTAGATCCAGGTTTATGGCAAATAGGAAGAGCGAGGTTTTGAGTGAAAAACGAAAGTTATCTTCGATTTCCGCTAGTCTTTAATTGATCTTCCCCGGGTGAAAACATGAAGCTTCAGTTTCGCTTGATTAGGGACCAATCATCTTGGATTCGCTATTTTTTAAGGATCCAATTTCGAAAATCGTGAGACTCGTTATTCGAAAAAGGCGGGAAAACGTCGACGTTTAGACGATGCATCGGAGTAACTGGGAAATAATCGTAATTACAATATTATGATATCAGAGAATATCTGTACCAAATTTTAAGCCAATCAGTGCACTAGGAAAGGCTGTAGCCCTGGTTAGCTGAATAAGGAGAAAAACACGAAGAAGAACTAAAAATTTTAAAACACCATATCTCAGCACCCTGTATATCGATCGATTTGAAATTTTGAGCATAAAATCATATGATATCAGAGAAGATCTGTACCAAATCTTAAGCCAATCAGTGAGCTAGGAGAGGCTGTAGCCCTGTTTAGCTGAATAATGAGGAAAACAAGATGGTTTTTCTTCGGTTCGTTGGCCAAGAAACCAAGTTCCACAATTCTTCGGTGGAAACCACAATTCTTTTACATTTTTGCTTGTTTTCCTCGATCTTCAGCCCAATTTGAAGGGGTTTTACTCGGTTTTTGGCCCAAAAACACTCTTTTTACTCAATTTTGGGCGATTTTCTTCAGTTTTTCTGCTTGGAAACCCCAATTCTTCTACTTTTTAGCTCATTTTCCTCAATCTTCAGCTCGATTTTAAGGGGTTTTACTCGGTTTTAGGCCCAAAAACACTCTTTTTACTCAATTTTGGGTGATTTTCCCCTGTCTTTCTGCTAGGAAACCCCAATTCTTCTACATTTTTCCTCGTTTTCCTCGATCTTTTGGCCACAAGTGACCCTTTTTACCCGATTTTAAGGCGTTATCCCCTGACAAGACTCAATTTTACCTCATATTCCAGTTTTTTTTGGGGGGGGGGGGGAGATCATCCTTTTTTATCGCGTTTTTTGGTGGTTTTCTCTGACCTTTTGATCGAAAAAAGTTATTTTTTCGGCACTAAAAGAAGTTTTTTACTGTATTTATTTTTTTGCGACTTCCCTGAATTTCTCCCTCATTTTTTTTTTAACGAGTGCAAATTAAATCGGAAATAATTAAAAGGCGAAAAGGTTATAAAAATTTTATTCCAAAAAATAAAAACACTTTTCTTTCAACTCTTGCGTGAACGCGTGCCCAGTGGAGCGGAACTCGTAAAATAAAAAATAAAAAATGCCGGGAAAAAATCTTAAAACGAAAACCGGGAGTTCCTCCTTTTTTTTTTCTTTACTTTTTGAGAAGAAAAACAAGATTAAACTTCCTTAAAGAGATATGGAAGGAGAAGTATAACGGAGGGGGAAGTATAACGGAAGGGGAAGTACTATATAAAAGAGGGGAAGTATAACGGAGGGCGAAGCATTAAGGAGTGGTAATTTTTTTTTGAAAATTTTTCTGTTTATTTTTTTATCAAAATATTTTTAAAGTTTTTATTTTTTTCATAAAATTTTCTGTTTTATTATTTTTATTTTTATTTTTTTGAAAATTTTATTTATTTATTTATTTTATTTTGTTCGAAAAATTTTCAAAGTTTAAGGAGGTATGATGGTTTTTAAGTGAGTTGCTTTGCAAATTTTTCGTTGTTAACAACGGTTTTCGGTTTTTCCCTTCTATCTCGGAAACCGTCGCTCAAAACGAAAAAACGTCTTAAGTAAAAGTTGTATCTACGGAAATTTCCTACAAAAAAGACCTCATTGGTTTTTTTGTCAGAGCAATACTTAAGGAGATATGAGGGTTCTTAAGTGAGTTGCTTTGCAAATTTTTCGTTATGAGCAACGGTTTTCGGTTTTTCCCTTCTATCTCGGAAACCGTCGCTCAAAACGAAAAAATGTTCTAAGTAAAAGTTGTAGGTACAAAGATTTCCTACAAAAATTTATTCGTTCATTATTTGCGTAAGAGCAATATTTAAGGAGTTATGAGGTTAAAACTAATAATCCTACAGAGCCTGTCTGAAAACTTAAAACCTTCATATCTCCTAAAATATTGCTCTGACGGAAAAAACTAATAACATATGTTATGTAGTAAATTTTCGTAGCTACAACTTTTATTTAGACCGTATTTTCGTTTTGAGCGACGGTTTCCAAGATAGAAGGGAAAAACCGAAAACCGTTGCTCACAACGAAATATGTACAAAGCAACCAACTTAAAACCCTCATATCCCCTTAACTCCCACCCACCTCCCGTTGGAAAAGAGGCCAGAAATTGTACCTCAATGCCAAAATAGGCTTTTTTTCACAACTATTTTCCGTTATTTTTTTTCAGACTGTGGGTCCGGACGAGTTGCCACCCGATATCGTCCTCCCGCGCGGGAATTCCGAGCCGGTTTCCAAGCATCAGACGTCCAGAGGTAATTTTATAGCATAATTAGATAATAAAATTTACATATTTTTACGAGCAAATTGTTTACCTGAGAGTTGATGACCGCTTAAGCTCACATCAGGCTGCAATTTGATTTCCATCTCCTTCAATTTCGAATGCAAATCCCTCGTATGCATAAACAAAAACAACGTCGTCGAAATCGCCATTAACGCAACGAGCTCGCTCGTCCTGAAAAAAAATTCATATTTCAATTAAAATTTCAAATTTATAACTTCCTTTCATAAGGAGTGAAAGTATAAAAAAACGTTGAAATTTATATCGGGGTGAATCTCGACCCGGTTAAGTGTCTAGGTCGTAAAATGCGAATATAGAAAGTCTACAAGTTTAATTAAGACTCCGGAGTCTTCAGATGGAAAAGGATGACTTAATTCGTAGAAAAACTGGTCGTAGAGCTACTACCTACAGGGGTACCAATCTATTTTATTGTGGTAAAAGGAATCCATGGTGCCTATTTTTCGATTTTCTCAAAATTGGATCGGTGTGCAAAATTATGGCATTAGTTCAATTGAGGCGCTCCGGGTACGAAGGGCGAACTCAACATCGGACAAATTTTTTTTTTTTCATTTTCAGATTCTAGACCTCTTGGTGAATACACCCATATAATTTTTATGTTGAGTTCGCCCTTTTTTCCCCCTTTAAATACGTAAAAACCGATGTGCGGCAAAGCTCTTTTTGCGATATCCGAGCGGGTACGAAGGGCGAACTCCACATCCTAGTCCACAACCCCCCACTCCTTTTCCCATTCCAGGCCTTTCTGTTGAGTTCGCCCGTAACATAAAACTTTAAAATGCAAATATCTCGAAACTACGTTTTGTTGAGTTCGCCCTTCGTACCCGGAGCGCCTCAATTCGACTGCCTCATAGATCGCTAAAAAGCCGATAAATATAACAACCTATTAACAATGCCTTTTATAATTATAAGGCGTTTGAAAATAACGGATTTAAAAAAAAACAAAGAGTAGCTCAAGAATCCAATAACGATATTTCATATTTTATTTTTTTTTACAATCACAATCAGAGCGAATCGGCTCGAGCCGAACCGGCATCCTAAACCATTCGGTACCGTTTTATTAAAAATGTTACTCAACTCATTCAAGAGACCGCGATTCTTATCTTTCACGACTGCCAACTTAACACGAAAATCAAGAATAAAGACTTAAAAAAATATCCGGAGGGGGGTCGGAAAAAAAGACGAAAAACGAGAAGATGTGCTTTCTATATTGCGTAAAAATAGGCCATCAAACTTATACAACTTTAATGGTCACGTTTTTGAATAAATTTTTATCCCGATTTTGTTTTTTAACGACTTTTATAAAAAAAAGGTACAATATGTTCTCTTTTCTTGGTTTTTACGCCTAATTGTTTCCCTCCATTTTTTCCAGAGTAGCCAACCTAAAAAACCACAGCCTTATTGATAAGTGATATCCAATCATGAATATTTTTGAAAATAGTCTGAGTCTTGTCACAAAAAAAAAAAAAAAAAAAAAAAAAAAAAAAAAAAAAAAAAACGCGATTTTTATCTTTCACGATTCCCAACTTAACACGAAATTAATTATAAATTAATTAATTTATTATCCCGATTTTGTTTTTTAACGACTTTTATAAAAAAAATAAAAAAAAAAAGGTACAATATGTTCTTTTTTCTTGTGTTTAACGCCTAATTGTTTCCCTCCATTTTTCATGACTTGCCAACCTAAAAAACCACAGCCTTATTGATAAGTGATATCCAATCATTAATATTTTGGATTCTAGAAAATACAAGGGTTTCTGTAGATTCTGAAAAAAAAGGGAATTTCTGAAAATTCTAGAAACTCCACGGATTTCTGGAGTTTGTAGAAACTCCACGGATTTCTGGAGATTCTAGAAACTCCAGGGTTTTCTGGAGATTCTAGAACTCCAGGGTTTTCTGGAGATTCTAGAAACTCCACGGTTTTCTGGAGATTCTAGAAACTCCACGGATTTCTGGAGATTCTAGAAACTCCACGGATTTCTGGAGATTCTAGAAACTCCACGGATTTTTGGAGATTCTGGAAACTCCACGGATTTCTGGAGATTCTGGAAAATCCAGGGATTGCTAGAAAATCAAGGGGTTTTTGGAGATTCTAGAAAATCTTTGGAGATTCTAGAAAATCAAAGGATTTTAAGAGATTCGAGAAAATCCACGGATTTCTGTGGATAGAAAATGAAGATTCTAAAAAGTCCAGGGATTTCTGGAGGTTCTTTAACATCCACGGATTTCAGAAAATTCTAGAAAATCCAAGGGATTCTAGAGATTATAAAAAATCAAGGGGTTTTTGGAGATTCTAGAAATTCCAAGGATTTTTGGAGAAAATCCAGGAATATCTGGAGATTCTAGAGAAGCAATCTAAGCATTTCTGTAGATTCTAGAACATCCAGGGATTTCTAGAGATTCTAGAAAATCCAGAGATTTCTAGAGATTCCAGAAAATCCAGGGATTTCTAGAGATTCTAGACAATCCAGGGGTTTCTAGAGATTCTAGAAAATCAAGGGGTTTCTAGAGATTCCAGAAAATCAAGGGCTTTCTAGAGATTCTAGAAAATTAATGGGTTTCTGACGATTCGAGGAAATCCAGGGATTTCTGGAGATTCTAGAAAATCAATGGGTTTTCTAGAGATTCTAGAAAATCAAGGGATTTCTAGAGATTCCAGAAAATCAAGGGATTTCTAGAGATTCATGAAAATCAATGGATTTCTAGAGATTCCAGAAAATCCTGGGATTTCTGTAGATCCTAGAAAAAAAAAAAAAATATAATCTTTTCTATTTCGTCGCGTTAGTTCTAACACCGGCTATCTAATTTTTTTTATCAATTTTGAGTTTGGCTTTGTTTCTGATGGTAAATTTTGTGGAGAATCGAATTCCGTTGGTAGTTTAACCCTATTACCAACAGAAAACGCGTAGTTCACGATTTAGCCAACAGGTGATGCATTCCAATGAGAAATTAATCCGTATTTTGGCTCTCCTGAAAACCTACGAAAAATGACTTATCCGGTGTTAGAACTAACGCGACGGTTTTCCTTAACCTAAAACATTCCTTTTTCGTCCCTAAAGTTAGGATAGGTTTTTTTCATTCCACAGCCTTTTTAGTTTTTAACGCCCAATTTGAAATCTTCAAACAAATTTTTTCCCTCCATTTTTCTAGAGTAGCCAACCTAAAACACCACAGCCTTATTGATAATTGATATTCAATCATGAATATTACGACAGTCTGATAGTCTTGCCACACTAATTGCTGTATTTATTTTGTTTTCCTTGAAACTTTCTTTTTCTTAACTAAAAGGACACCCAGAACATCCCTTTAGGCTAGGTTGGCTAGGTTGGCTGTGGTGTTTTAGGTTGGCAAGTCTGGAAAAATGGAGGGAAAAAATTTGTTTGAAGATTAAAATAAAATACAAAAAAGACATGAAAAATTAAATTGATATGTTTTTAACTTAACGACTTCTATAACAGAAAAAGAAACTAATAAAAACAAAAAAATTAAAGAATCCTTAATTATCGATCGATCGAAAATTATCGATCGATCTTTCATTTTTACCGCGTTTTTTGCAGTCCTACCACCCCCCACTAGTACCATTTTGTTCTAAAAAGTAAAGCACGCCTAAAATAAAAGTGAATTGAGGAAGATTGTTGAAAAAAGGATGCTTTCACTAGCCGGAACTGAAGAAAATGACCGGAACCTTTTTTTTCGGTAACAAAAAAAGATTTTTCTCATGTTGTGAACA
This sequence comes from Orius insidiosus, assembly GCA_014119065.1. Taxonomy (NCBI): domain Eukaryota; kingdom Metazoa; phylum Arthropoda; class Insecta; order Hemiptera; family Anthocoridae; genus Orius; species Orius insidiosus. The sequence goes on along the minus strand of JACGAQ010000037.1, from coordinate 278,332 downwards.
AAATCGAAAGTAAACGAATCGATACAGAAAACTAGTTTCGCCTTTATAAAAGAAGTCTTTCCAAACCCTTTTTGTAAAGGAAAAAAAGACGTAAGAGACCTAATTATCCTTAAATCGACAATAGAATTCTAATTACGACATCATTTATTGAAACTTTTTACATAAAGTGTAAAATTGTAAAATATCAACAAAGAAACTCGTTTGAAAAACTATCATTGAAATCTTTTTTCTATTTCAAAATGCTTTGTGATATAATGGGAAAAGAAGTTTACTCCTGAAATAATTACTTTTAAGCCTGAAGACATTTTAAATCGAAATGAAAAGATTATTTAAAAAAAAAAAAAGTTGGATATGGGTAGAAAGAGAGACCTAGATCTGAGTTTTCGATGGCTTAACCCAGTTCACAGATCTGAAGATGAGTGGAAAAAAGAAAGAACAATTAGCCGCTTTTGTCTTCTAACGAGATTTCACCTTTTTCATTTAATCGAGGGACTGGCCGAAAAAAAAAGTAGTTTGAAAAGCTTCCAACTCTTGAAGAGTAGGAAAAGTATAGGAGGGGGAGGTATAATGGAGGGGGAAGTATAAGGGAGGGGAAGTATAATGGAGTATAATGGACAGTACAGGAAGTAAAGCGGAAAAGGAGGTAGCACAGCAGGTATGACCACGGATTTCTGGAGATTCTAGAAACTCCACGGATTTTCGGAAATTCTAGAAACTCCACGGATTTCTGGAGATTCTAGAAACTCCACGGATTTTCGGAGATTCTAGAAACTCCACGGATTTCTGGAGATTCTAGAAACTCCACGGATATCTGGAGATTCTAGAAACTCCACGGATATCTGAAGATTCTAGAAACTCCACGGATTTCTGGAGATTCTAGAAACTCCACGGATTTCTGGAGATTCTAGAAACTCCACGGATTTCTGGAGATTCTAGAAACTCCACGGATTTCTGGAGATTCTAGAAACTCCACGGATTTCTGGAGATTCTAGAAACTCCACGGATTTCTGGAGATTCTAGAAACTCCACGGATTTCTGGAGATTCTGGAAAATCCAGGGATTGCTAGAAAATCAAGGGGTTTTTGGAGATTCTAGAAAATCAAAGGATTTTAAGAGATTCGAGAAAATCCAAGGATTTCTGTGGATAGAAAATGAAGATTCTAAAAAGTCCAGGGATTTCTGGAATTCTTGAACATTGCTGAAGATTCTAGAAAATCCAAGGGTTTCTGGCGATTCTAGAAAATCCAGGGATTTCTAGAGATTTTAGAAAATTAAAAGCGTCCAACTCTTCCTTGAAGAGAAGGAAAAATATAGGAGGGGGAGGTATAACGGAGGGGGAAGTATAAGGGAGGGGAAGTATAATCGGGTATAATGGACAGTATAGGAAGTAAAGCGGAAAAGGAGGTAGCACAGCAGGTATGACAAAGGCAAAGTGGCAAACTAGATACGAAGGCAGTATTCTTATCCTCTTATACAGCCTCTTGGCATTATTCTAGTCGATTCGCTATCTTCTGTGTAAGAAGTATAAGGGAGAGGAGTAGAACGGAGGGAGAAGTATAAGGGAGGGGAAATATAACGGAGGGGGAAGTATAAGGGAGGGGAAGTATAATGGAGGGGGAAGTATAACGGAGGGAGTGCTCTCCAAAGCACCTTTCACAGCGGGATTTCCAGACTGTGCTCGATGTTTTTTCGGAAGTTACCTCCCAAGGATTTTTTATATTTTTAATTATTGTCATCTTGTCACGGATAAATTACGTCACGTAGGTGGATGACGACTGAGAAAATCATGAAATGGAATTAAAATGTGCGGGAGAGGAGCTCGTCTTGACAATTGGGCAACTCGAAAATTCGTGACAAGCTCACAGAGAAAGAAAAAAAATATCCTTGAATGAATTTGCAAAAGGTTTTTTTGTATGTTTGGAGTAGCAAGGGTGAGTTTAGAACATAGCGAAGAGGAAGAGGAAGGGAGTAGGCAGTACAAAGAAGATGGCGAATCGACTAGAATAATGCCAAGAGGATAAGAATCCTGCCTTCTAAATCGCATGTGGTTAGCCACTTTGCCTTAGTCATACCTGCTGTTCTACCTCCTTTTCCGCTGTACTTCCTGTTCTGTCCCTGATTCCTATTTCGCTTCCTTCGCTACCAACAAAATGTCCTGCCTCATAGTCTACCTCCTGTCATGACATCGCCTCCTGTCTTGCCTCCTTTCCAGTCTGCAGTAGTGCATCCTTTCATGCATCCTCTTTTGACATTTTTTCCTGCTTCCTTTTTTCAGCTCTACTACGCCACCCTTGCCACCAACCGCCCTGCCTCATTTCATTGATAAGAGGAGAAGAATCCTGCCTTCTAAATCGCATCTAGTTTGCCACTTTTCCTCTGTCATACCTGCTGTGCTACCTCCTTTTCCGCTTTACTTCCTGCTCTGTCCCTGATTCCTATTTTGCTTCCTTCGCTACCAACAACTGTCCTGCCTCATGGTCTACCTCCTGTCCTGCTTTCGCCTGCTATGTTGCCACCATTCCTGTCTGCTGCAGTGCATCCTTTCATGCATCCTGTTGTGCCTTTCTTCCTGCTTACTTTTTTCAGCCCTACTCTACCTCTTTTGCCACCAACTGTCCTACCTCATTTCATTCTTGCTCCTAGATAAGATAAGAGGATAAGAATCCTGCCTTCTAAATCGCATCTAGTTTGCTACTTTGCCTACCTCCTAACATACATGCAGTGCTACCTCCTTTTCCGCTTTACTTCCTGCTCTGTCCCTGATTCCTATTTTCTCGGAAACTATGAGGTTTGTCGGAAAAAGTATAAAGTGCGAAAATAATCTACGTTTAATTGCTGACAAAAAGTGAATGGCAAATACTCTCGCTAAAGTGAGCGGTTTCGGAGTTATGGGCCGTCCAAAAAAAGGCCTTTTTCGTTCGTCACTACGGGAACTTCCTCAAAGCAGCGCAAAATATCAAGGTAGAAAAATGGAAGTCCAGCCACCATTAGTTAGGCCGCACGGGGCGAGAACTCCCCAAATTTCTTCCTGCTGTATTTTTTGAGAATCCCCCCCCCCCCCAATAGGGCTTACGCAAAAATTGGGGAAGATCTGCCAGTAGCGGGTTAAAGTCTGGAGCTGGCCCCGACGGGAACTTCCATAAAGAGAAGGTACAATACAGGAGGTAGAAGTATTAGGGAGGGGAAGTTGAAGGAGGGGGAAGTATAACGGGAAGTATAAAAGCACAACACTGCTCGTCTTTTTCTAAGGTTTTGGAGTTATGGGCCGTCCAAAAAAAGGCCTTTTTCTACCTTTTTTCTCATAACTCGGGTTTTTATCAGTTTTTCTCCAATATCTCGGAAACTATGAGGTTTGTCGGAAAAGGTGTAAAGTGCAAAAATAATCTACGTTTAATTGCTGACAAAATGTGACTGGCAAATATTTTCGCTAAAGTGAGCGGTTTCGGAGTTGTGGGCCGTCCAAAAAAAGGCCTTTTTCGTTCGTCACTACGGGAACTTCCTCAAAGCAGCGCAAAATATCAAGGTAGAAAAAATTCTCTGGGCCACCCCAAGTTGAAGGAGGGGGAAGTATTAGGGAGGGGAAGTATAAAAGCACAACACTCTCGTCACTACGGGAACTTCCTCAAAGCAGCGCAAATATCAAGGTAGAAAAAATGGAAGTCCCGCCACTATTAGTTAGGCCGCACGGGGCGAGAACTCCCCAAATTTCTTCCTACTGTATTTTTTGAGAATACCCCCCCCCCCCCATTGGTGAAGATCTGCCCGGAATCAATCTTACCCTGATTTTTGGGCCTTCGCGCAGGAGGAAAGACGATTTTTGGGAAGGAAACCCGGAGCTCCAAAGAAACGCAAAAAGTCTGCATAAAGAATGACTATAACAGTCTTAAGAAAAGGTTAACAGCTTATTTTTTTTTTCTAAATACAAAGAAAGTCCTAATGTATTCGTCCCGCAACACTTTGCCGGAAGGAAAGGGGTCAGCCGGCCTTCTGACCCTGAAAGATTTGACCCCGAAAAAAAGTAAGAGAAGTTCAAAAAAAATCTTAAGATCTTGAGGGATGAAAGGTCAAACTCTTTTTAAAAAAAAACGCCTCACCACTAGAGGCCAACGGTCAATATTCCGTAAAGCACAGTCCGAAAATTACGTAACGCTTTTTTCCGAGTCCTTTCAGACTCTTCGAGATTCCCCGAAATTGCTTTTCATGTCGTTCGAACACCCGCAGCGTTTGAAAAACCAGGAAGTTTTCCCTCCTCCATTATTATTTTATGGCGCAATTTTATTTTAGATAATTAATTCGTTACATAAAATTTTTCTAGTCTAAAATAATTATCAATTTCTAGAAAATCAAATAATTTTAAAGAGTTATGGTTTGTTTTTTTTGCAATTCCCTACGTGGATGGAGCTTGAGTCACGTGCAGCGCAAATTAAAGTTCAATTAAGTTCTCTTATAATGTAAAATATTTGCTGTTATATACAGGGTAATGGCTATTATTAATGGTCTCTTGTTTACTGGAGGAGAAAAGATACGATTTTGAACGAAGCAGTTATCTATGCAGCTTTGGAGACTGCCCAGTGGAAGAAGAAGGAGGAAGGACAGCTGGCTGAACAATGGCAGGGAATTAAGGAAGATGGCAGGACGGGAGATAGGGGCAGTAGTGGACGCAGTTGGTAGCAACGGACGCTGGAAGTGGGAGGACTGGATGCCGGACAGAAATTAGGCAGGACTGGAGTCAAAAAATGAGGCAAGACAGTTGGTAGCAAAGTAGGGAGGACAGTAAGCAGGGGCAGGACACGAAAAAAGCGGAAAAGGAGGCAAGTCGGAGAGGCGAGAAAGAAGCGGAGAACAAAGGCAGAAGAGGATGCACTACAGGAGACATTAAAGGAGGGAAGACATTTGGTAGCAAAGTAGGGATGATAGTTGGCAGGGGCACGACGCCCCTATACATCCTCCTCCGTTATACTTCCCCTCCCATATACTTCCTCCTCCGTTATACTTCCCCTCCCATATACTTCCCCCTCCGTTTTACGTCCCCTCCGTCATACTTCCCCCTCTTATTTACTTCCTCCTCCCATATTCTTCCCCCTCCTGTATTGTTACTTCTTTTCAAGGAAGTTTTCGTTGGAAGCTCTTCAAACAAGTACTTTTTATAGGATGTATTAAATAATTAACAAATTGAGGCGCTCGGGGTACGAAGGGCGAACTCAACATCCGACAAAATTTTTTTTTTTCATTTTTAGATTCTCTTGGTGAATACACCCATATAATTTTTATGTTTAGTTCGCCCTTTTTTCCCCTTTAATACGTAAAAACCGATATGCGGCAAAACTCTAACTGCGATATCCGAGCGGGTACGAAGGGCGAACTCCACATCCTAGTCCACAACCCCCCACTCCTTTTCCCATTCCAGGGCATGACTTTTCTGTTGAGTTCGCCCGTAACGTAAAACTTTAAAATGCGAATATCTCGAAACTACGTTTTGTTGAGTTCGCCCTTCGTACCCGGAGCGCCTCAATTGAAAAATTCTTTCTTGGTGTAAAAGGCTTCTTTTTTTTTTTTTGGAAAAAATGTGAGGGCATAAAAAATGACTTTAGGGCGGAAGTAGCGCTTTCGACCACGCTAAAAACCTCAAGGAGGCCGTGGGGAGGTCATAAACATCGCTTAAAAGAGGATCGATTGTTCTTAAAGGCTTTTCAACCCGGGAGAGCTAAAGAGACGTCATAAAACGGCCACGAAAATAGACCATAACCCGTATTCCATCTGTCCATTTTTTCATTTAAATGGCAATAAATCCCGCTCTGAGCCGGCGGAGGAGACCGGTCACGGAGTCACAACGTGAAAACCAGTTTAGAAGGAGAGAAAAGACAGTTACCGGGCCGTGACACACACTAAGAACAACAAGAACGTTACTTGACATACGGAGGGATAATATCTATTAAAACCCAGGCGTTCGTGAGTCATTTTCCACGTAGAAGGAAAAAAGGAAAAACGTCAAAACGTACGGTTCTTACCTCTAACCCATTTTAAAATCACGCCAACTCTTCGATTTTTTGAGCAGGCAATGTCGACATAAAGCACTCGTCACTACGGGAACTTCCTCGAAGTAGCGCAAAATATCAAGGTAGAAAAAATGGAAGTCCCGCCACCATTAGTTTGGCCGCACGGGGCGAGAACTTCCCAAATTTCTTCCTGCTGCATTTTTTTGAGAATCCCCCCCCCTTAATAGGGCTTACGCAAAAATTGGTGAAGATCTGCCCGTAGCGGGTTAAAGTCTGGAGCTGGACGGGAACTTCCTTAAAGAGAAGGTACAATATAGGAGGGAGAAGTATTAGGGAGGGGAAGTATAACGGAGGGGAAGTTGAAGGAGGGGGAAGTATAACGGGAAGTATAAAAGCACAACACTGCTCGTCTTTTTCTAAGGTTTTGGAGTTATGGGCCGTCCAAAAAAAGGCCTTTTTCTACCTTTTTTCTCATAACTCGGGTTTTTATCAGTTTTTCTCCTATATCTCGGAAACTATGAGGTTTGTCAGAAAAAGTATAAAGTACAAAAATAATCTACGTTTAATTGCTGACAAAAAGTGAGTGGCAAATATTTTCGCTAAAGTGAGCGGTTTCGGAGTTATGGGCCGTCCAAGAAAAGGCCTTTTTCTACCTTTTTTCTCATAACTCGGGTTTTTAACAGTTTTTCTCCTATATCTCGGAAACTATGAGGTCTGTCGGAAAAAGTATGAAGTGCGAAAATAATCTACGTTTAATTTCTGGCAAAAAGTGAGTGACAAATACTCTCGCTAAAGTGAGCGGTTTCGGAGTTGTGGGCCGTCCAAAAAAAGGCCTTTTTCGTTCGTCACTACGGGAACTTCCTCAAAGCAGCGCAAAATATCAAGGTAGAAAAAATTTTAAGTCCGGCCACCCAAGATAGATCGCACGGGGCGATAACTCCCCAAATTTCTTCCTACTGTATTTTTTGAGACCCCCCCCCCCCACAATAGGGCTTACGCAAAAATTGGTGAAGATCGGCCCGCAGCGCATTAAAAGAACCCAAGAGACATCAAAAGCCAGATAGGATAGATGAATAAAAGTAGTTTCCCATAATTGAGATCTAAAAATCATGTAATTTTTTTTACAAAAGCTCAATTTCTTAACTTTGTCAATACCTACGCGGCACTGGGAGCAGTTTTTCCGAAAAAAATTTTCCTATGGAAAACAGCCTACTTTATGACTAACCCGCCATTTTTCAAAAATACGGGGAAAATAGCCATTTTTCAAGATAATATGAGGCGCTCCGGGTACGAAGGGCGAACTCAACATCGGACAAATTTTTTTTTTTTTCATTTTCAGATTCTAGACCTCTTGGTGAATACACCCATATAATTTTTATGTTGAGTTCGCCCTTTTTTCCCCTTTAAATACGTAAAAACCGATATGGGCAAAGCTCTAACTGCGATATCCGAGCGGGTACGAAGGGAGAACTCCACATGCTAGTCCACAACCCTCACTCCTTTTCCCATTCCAGGGCATGACTTTTCTGTTGAGTTCGCCCGTAACATAAAACTTTAAAATGCGAATATCTCGAAACTACGTTTTGATGAGTTCGCCCTTCGTACCCGGAGGTCCTCATTATAGATTCTGTAAAATTAGGTGAAAATCGATCCTTTTTCCAGAAACATGGAGGGTATCACAGTAACTTAAAAACTTTGAATTTAAAAGATTTTATTTTTAGAAATCTACCTAAACTGTAATTACTCGGCATGTTAATGGGTTTATAAGTTGAGTTTTTTTTTCCCTTTCGCTCTCCCGTTTGAAATCAAGTTCAATGCCAGCGTTTGATCGTATCAAAAACTGCTTTTTTCCACAAGATAGCAATTTTGTGATAAGAATTGTTGAGGTTTTTTAATTAAGAGGTGTTGATGATGATGAAAAAGATCTAGATTTTAACCAATGAGCAAGAGGCCTTCTTCCTATTGGTTGATCTCTACTGGCTTTTGCCCGCCACAATGGGGAGGGTCGGACCCAGGCGGGGGCTCTCGCCGTATCGCCGTGGCGCCCTTTAGAGGTGTTTTAAAATGATTAAATTAAGCTACTTCAAGGAGGCTTTTTTTAATCCCAAAAATTGGCATTTTTCACCTTTTTGTCTGAATTTTCTAAATAGCTATAAACTACCATTGTTGGGTAAGAAAAAATTATTTCATTGAATTTTTTGGTTTTTTAAATTTAATTTGTTCTGTAATCAATGTATTTTTAAGTAAAAAGTCCCCTTTTTATAATGAAAAGGTTTCATCACGCTATGAGAAACGAATTGACGGAAATTAGACGTTTGACATAACCTGTAATCGCCATTTTTTTCCCTAGAAGAATCATTTTGAAGTTTGATTTTCGTATATTAGATAATGATGATGATATTGATGATGTAATGGAAAAATGGCGGGGCCTTGGAAGTGACCTTGAAAGGGCGCTCCGACATCTTCAGTGGTCTTCACTGATTTCTGAAAAACTGCTGTCCTGGATCTTTCAATTCAAGGTCAATTTTAAGGCACGAATCCGGTAGATTTCTCATCCTAAGTAGATTTCAATGCTAATTCACGTAATTACAACTTTTGGGACGTTTCATTAACAGAAGAAAGAGCGATGGGAAAGTAAGAGTAGTGAGATTCAATTAATTGTTATCAATTTGATGCTTTTTTTCTATCATTTTTATTGAGGGAATTTATAAGAAAATTTTCTAACTTTTATAGGTCGGGGCACTGACTGTCTTGACTTCCTTAAACGGAGTTTCGTAAAACGCGAAAAATTTCATTTTTTCTTCTTCAACTCTTTTCTCCTTTTTAGACAGGAATTTTTCAAAAATGGATCGAACATAAAATTTAGCGTTTTTTTTTTCTCCGTTTTAATTTTTCTCGTCAATTTTCTGTAACTAGTGGAGGCTGTAATCAGCTAAAAACCGTAGTTTTATCAATTTTTTTGGCTTTGCTCCCAATTTACAAAAAAGTGACTGTATTTAGGAAAAAACTTTTTTAGTTTTTAGCTTTATTTAACACTCATAAATTTAAATACAAACTAGTTTTATCGAATAGCCTTCAAATCCTGCAAAATTTGGGAGGCCAAAAAAATTTTAACTTCCTTAAAGAAGTTATTGTGGTCAAATCGAATATTGATCTTTACCGATCTGTACTTAGTCTGTGGTGCCGGCCGGCCGTAGTTTTTCCGGAATACTTTAGGGCCACAGTTTTCAACCGATTTTCACCAGATTTTTACCAAATTTTCTTTAATCGGTGAACAAGAAACTAACTAGCGATTTTTGAATTTCGAAAAAATGGCGGAGATATGTTTGAAATTTTAAAAAATTTGCAGCGGCCGAACCGTTGGTCCGATTTTCACCAAATTTTCACCAATTACTCCTTATATTTTTAAAGAATTTTTAGTGTGAAAAAATTGCCACTTTTTAATTATTAATTTTCATTTTAGTAGGGAGAAATTTCATAGTTCCACCCCTTACGAGAGGGACCTCTCTTGGGTGAAAATCCCATTATTTCTACCTTGATACTTCAAAATACGTAGTATTTTCGAGAAAAAAAAAAAAAAAAAAAAAAAAAAAAAAAAAAAACTTTAGAGTTTTTTGGAAAAAAAGCGAAAATTTAAAAAATAGGTAGATTTCGAAGAAAAAAAAATCTACCTAAAAAAAACTCGGAAAATTTTTCAACAATTTTTTTTAAATTTTTTGAAAAAAAAAACTCGGAAAATTAAAAAAAAAGTTGGAAAATTTTTCGAAAAAAAAAAAAAACTTCCCCCTCCGTTATACTTCCCCTCCCTTATACTTCCCCCTCCGTTATACTTCCCCCTCCTATATTTTCACTTCTCTTTAAGGAAGTTTTCGTTGGAAGCTCTTCAAACAAGCGCTTTTTTCTTTAACTTTGCCTTCTAAAATTAAATTTGAACCGTTAAAAATAAAAATCGAAATTGGATCGCATGCGGTTAATACGTACGTAATAGGCGCTTCTTGAAAAAAAAAAAAAAAAAAAAAAAAAAAAAAAAAAAAAAAAAAAAAAAGGTGGAAGGTCAATGTACAAAACGTACATAATAATTACCTTTCCTCAACCTTTATAAAACAAAAAAAAACTTATCAAAAAGATTTTTTTTCTAAAATAATTGTTTAATTAAAGAATTATTTTGCCCTTTACAACAGTTACGATCTTAATTTAAAACGGCACTTAAACCGATAATAACTTTAAATTATTAAATGATCATTAAAATTCTGGAACGACTTTCAAATTTTTTTTTTTCAAAAAAGGGAATTTCGGCTCGATATGGAAAATTTTGTTGTGCTAATTGCGTTAATCACTGTTTAACAACACTGAGTTAAAATATCGATTAAAAGTTTCATAAATTATGAAATCATAGTTTTGACGGTTTATAAATGATGAAATTTGATTTTTTGATGGTTTTCTACGTATTTCTACGACAAAATTGCATTTGTAGCTTATCTTCAAGGTTTTTCTACGAAATTATGACATTTCTAGCTTGTTTTCTACGAGGAAATTACCCTGCTTTCATGCCCAGATGCTTTGACATTCCCCTTTATAATCCACGAAATTGCACTTTTGGTTAAAAACGAAGAACCACAGATGCGATTTCACGGCGAGTTCCATTTCTTTTTTTGAAATCCGGCAAAAGAAAGTGAGAGACTATTTTACACGAAAATTAAAAGGATTTACGGTAAAGGGTGCCTTTATAAACCACACATTTGCGGCCCCAGATTGCGTAATGAAATTAACATTTTCTCCTTTTTCCTCGCGCGCGTGTGGGCTTAGGAGATGCCTCTTATTTTTGGAGCGTGAAACGAAATTTACATAGACGAAACCGATTAGAAAAACACCGCCGCTGAAGATCTTCAGATTTGCGACGGTTTCGGATAGCTGGCTGTTGTTTTACGCGGGTCGGAGGAAATTGAAAAGGCATGTACGCCACAAATGAGGTCTTTTACGCTTTTTCGAAAGCGGATTTTGACGTCAAACTTCCGAATTTTAAATGTTCCGGAGTTCTCTTTTTTTGGTCCTAACACTCTCTCCCAAGCCTTTTTTTTTTCTACGAGAAATCATCATTCCTAGCTTCATTTTGAGTTCTTTCTACGAGATAATGATTCTACTTGAATTCTACGCTTTTTCTAAAAGATATTAGCATTTCCAGCTTGTTTTAAAGGTTTTTTAACCAAATTTCTAGCTCGTGTATTTCTACGAGATAACTACATTTATAGCTTTTTTTAAACGACAATGGGATTTCTAGGCTGTTTTTAAGGATTTACTACGAGATTTCTAGCTTGTCTTCTACGTTTTTCTACGAAATTTCTAGATTGTCTTCTACTAAATTTCTAGCTTGTCTTCTACGTTTTTCTACGATATACCTAGCTTGTCTTCTACGTTATTCTACGAGATTTCTAGCATGTCTTCTACGTTTTTCTACAAGATTTTTTTTTTGATATCCGGGGGGCGGTGCTAGCTTGTAGCCCCTACGCACTTAAATCCTAAGGGATCTATTTCTACAAGATTATTAGCTTGTCTTCTACGTTTTTCTACGAGATTTCTGGTTTGTCTTCTACGTTTTTCTACGAGATAACTACATATATAGCTTTTTTAAGAGATAATGGAATTTCTAGCATGTCTTCTACGTTTTTCTACGAGATTTCTAGCTTGTCTTCTGCGTTTTTCTACGAGATTTCTAGCTTGTCTTCTACGTTATTCTACGGGATTTCTTGCTCGTGTTCTACGTTTTTCTACGAGATAACTACAATTATAGCTTTTCTAGGGGACAATGGCATTTCTAGCTTGTCTTTTACGTATTTCTACAAGATTACTAGCTTGTCTTCTACGTTTTTCTACGAGATTACTAGCTTGTCTTCTACTTTATTCTACGAGATTTCTAACATGTCTTCTACGTTTTTCTACGAGATTACTAGGTTGTCTTCTACGTTTTTCTACGAGATTACAGTCGACTTCGGTTATAGTAAATTCGGATAAAGTAAAAATTCGGTTATAGTAAAAATATTCTGGGTCCCGGTTCAGTTGTATTTAGTTCTCCATTAATTTATCCGGTTATAGTATCGTAAATTCGGATTTACTAAAAATCCGGTTATAGTAAAAAAAAATTGGTCATATACAGGATTTTTTCTTCGGATAAAATAAAAAAAAATTAAAATTAAAAAAAAAGAGAGAAAAAATCCGTTGTGGAATATTTGTCAATACTACGAAAATTGGGTTTTGCAAAGGAGTCAGGTATAAATTTTTCATTTATTTCCCTAAGGTGGCTTTTCGTTAAAACTGTAGGGAAAATCACTATTAAGCGTCTAAGCCCTTAAAATATTTTTGACCGTTGAAAGTGAATGTCAAAATTTTAACGGAAATTTCGTAATGATTTTTTATAAGAAAAGCGGACATAGGTTTTAGAATTTTTTAAAATTTCAAACAGATATATCTCCGCCATTTTTTCGAAATTCAAAAATCGCCCTCGTCACATTCTTGTTCACCGGCTAAAGAAATTTGTGTAAAAATTTGGTGAAAATCGGTTGAAAACTATGGCCTAAATGCGTTCCGGAAAGGACGGCCGGCCGGAACCACAGACAAAGTTGAAATCGGTAAAGATCGATATTCGAATTGACCCTCCGGGGTCTGGAAGACCCTTCCCCAAAAACCCGACGTCGAGGGTATGTATCACAATAACTTCTTCAAGGAAGTTAAGAAGTCTTATTAAAAACACTTTCTGCTGACAAAATTTTGGTATTAAAAAAATCAGCCTATAGACATAAATTTTTTGAGCTTCGGTTATAGTAAAAATTCGGTTATAGTAAAAAAATTAGGGGACTTTTTTGGATTTACTATAACCGAAGTGGACTGTACTAGCTTGTCTTCTACTTTATTCTACGAGATTTCTAGCTTGTCTTCTACGTTTTTCTACGAGATTTCTTGCATGTCTTCTACGTTTTTCTACGAGATAACTACATTTATAGCTTTTTAAGAGATAATGGAATTTCTAGCTTGTCTTCTACATTTTTCTACGAGATTTCTAGCTTGTCTTCTGCGTTTTTCTACGAGATTTCTAGCTTGTCTTCTGCGTTTTTCAACGAGATTTCTAGCTTGTCTTCTACGTTATTCTACGGGATTTCTAGCGTTTTTCTACGAGATTTCTAGCATGTCTTCTACGTTTCTAAGAGATAATGGAATTTCTAGCTTGTGTTCTATGGTTTTCTACGAGATTTCTAGCATGTCTTCTACGTTTTTCTACGAGATTACTAGCTTGTCTTCTACGTTATTCTACGAGATTTCTAGCATGTCTTCTAAGTTTTTCTACGAGATAACTACATTTATAGCTTTTTTAAGAGATAATGGAATTTCTAGCTTGTCTTCTACATTTTTCTACGAGATTTCTAGCTTGTCTTCTGCGTTTTTCTACGAGATTTCTAGCTTGTCTTCTGCGTTTTTCTACGAGATTTCTAGCTTGTCTTCTACGTTATTCTACGGGATTTCTAGCGTTTTTCTACGAGATTTCTAGCATGTCTTCTACGTTTCTAAGAGATAATGGAATTTCTAGCTTGTGTTCTACGGTTTTCTACGAGATTTCTAGCATGTCTTCTACGTTTTTCTACGAGATTACTAGCTTGTCTTCTACGTTATTCTACGAGATTTCTAGCATGTCTTCTACGTTTTTCTACGAGATAACTACATTTATAGCTTTTTTAAGAGATAATGGAATTTCTAGCTTGTCTTCTACATTTTTCTACGAGATTTCTAGCTTGTCTTCTGCGTTTTTCTACGATATTTCTAGCTTGTCTTCTACGTTATTCTACGAAATTTCTAGCTCGTATTCTACGTTTTTCAAAGAGATTTCTAGCTTGTCTTCTACGTTTTTCTACGATATTGTCTTCTTCGTTCTTCAACGAAAAAATAGTAGAAATAATAGCTTTTTATGAAAGATAATGGCATTTATAGCTTGTTATTAAGGTTTTTCTTCGAAATTTCTAGCTCTTTTCTACATTTTTCTACGAGATAACTTTATAGCTTTTGCTAAGGGATAATTGAATTTCTCGTACGTTTTTAAGGTTTTTCTTAAGGTTTTGGAGTCTTAAGGTTTTAAGGTTCTCTTTTAAGGTTTTGGCGGGGCGTCGCGGTGGCCGCGCGTGTTAAGGCGTTAATCCCAAACATTGCGATACGGCGTTCATCAATGGGGTCCAGGGTTCAAAGCGGGCGGTCCCTAAATTGAACCCAATGTACCTAAATGAACTTTTCCGACGGAAAACACCACTGACGCGAGGGTGATATAACCTGAGTAGTTGAAAACCCTCGTAAAATAAAATTAAAAGAAAAAAAAAAAAAGGTTTTTCTACGAGATTTCTAGCTTGTCTTCTACCTTTTTCTACGAGGTTTCTAGCTTGTCTTCTACGTTTTTCTACGAAGATTTTATAGCTTTTTGTAAGAGATCTTCAGGGTGAAACACGTTGTGCCGAACGGTGCACTCTCTGATATTAAAAGTGTGGCTGGCGTAAGTTTTGCCAATTGAGAGGGGTGAGTAATCTCCACCCGCTCTGGAAAAATAATTAAGAAACTCTAAGTTTACTTTAAATATTAAGCGAAAACGATGAAGTTTTTGGAAAAAAATTTTAAGTTTTAAAAAACTAACCTTTTGGGAAAAATGGATCTTCGGTGCCTGAAAAAAGTGTCCATGATTTTGGAGGATCCTCCGACGTAATTAGGATCGATCATAAGCCGCATCACCGAAGACGCATCGATCGTATTTTCCGTCGAAAAAAAAATTCAGCGCTCGATCTAACCGGGCGAACGATAAAAGAAGCACTGAAGACCCACCGGGAGGACGCCGCTCAAGAAAACTTTCGGAGGGGCGATCGAGGAAGGAGGAGAGAGAAGAAAATAAAGCGGGCCGCGAGGGTAGGAAGAGAGGAAGAAGAAAAAAGTGAGCCGCGGCCGTATTTACTTTCGTTTCCTACATCCACAGCAAGTCCCCATTTCTCCTCTTTCGCCCATTCCTTCGCCATTTCCTTACTCGTCCTTCGTTGACCACCATCCCCAAAAGGAATTCACCACCTAACGAGATAACTGAAGATCCCAAAAGTAGGTCGATGCCAGGAAAATTGGTATGTAATCAGGAAAACCTCAAATCTCCGTGATTCACCTACAATCCCATTTTTTTTCTTCTTTTGATGATCTTCACCTATTCCGGAGGTATTATGTGCTTGAGAAGGAACCACTGCCTTCTAAATTAGTAATAGAGGATCCACGGCCTCCTAAATCGTCAAAACGGTTCAGAATCCACTATTTTAAGTAAATTAGTAGTTGAAGCCAGTGCCTCCTAAATAAATAGAGCCCGTATAAGTTATTTATGTATGTAGTTCGAGGATCCACGGCCTCTTAAATCGTCAAAACGGTTCAGAATCCACTGATTTTAAGTAAATTAGTAGCTGAAGCCAGTGCATCCTGAATAAATTGTGCCTATCGACGATTTTTAAATAGCGAGAGGATCCACGGCCTCCTAAATCGTCAAAACGGTTTAAGAATCTACTGTTTTTTAAGTAAACTAGTAGCTGAAGCCAGTGCCTCCTAAACAAATTGTGCTTATCGACGATTTTTAAATAGCTAGAGGATCCACGGCCTCCTAAATCGTCAAAACGGTTAAGAATCAACTTGTTGTGATTTTATCAACTGTTTTTGTTCTTAAGAGGAAGTTGTCGTTGGAAGCTCTACTTGGAAGTAGAACTAGTACTTTTAAATAGCTTGAGGATCCACGACCCCCTAAATCGAAAAAACGGTTCAGAATCCACTGTTTTTAAGTAAATTAGTAAGTGAAGCCAGTGCCTCCTAAATGAATTGTGAGTAGCGACGATTTTTAAATTTCTAGAGGATCCACGGCCTTCTAAATCGTCAAAACGGTTCAGAGTCCACTGTTTTTAAGTAAACTATTGAAGCCAGTGCCTCCTAAATGAATAGAGCCGATAAAAGCTATTTATATATGTACGTAGAGGATCCACGGCCTTCTAAATCGTCAAAACGGATCAGAATCCACTGTTTTAAAGTAAATTAGTTGCTGAAGCCAGTGCCTCCTAAATAAATAGAACCGGTAAAAGTTATTTATATACGTGTATGTACGTAGAGGATCCACGGCCTCCTAAATCGTCAAAACGGTTCAGAGTCCACTGTTTTTAATTAAACTATTGAAGCCAGTGCCTCCTAAATGGATAGAGCCGACAAAAGCTATTTATATAATATGTAGTTAGAGGATCCGCGGCCTCCTAAATCGAAAGATAGTAGCTGAAGCCAGTGCCTCCTAAACAAATTGTGCATATCGACGATTTTTAAACAGCTAAGGGATCCACGGCCTCCTAAATCGTCAAAACGCTTCAGAATCCACTGTTTTTAAGTAAATTAGTAAGTGAAGCCAGTGCCTCCAAAATAAATTGTGTGTAGCGACGATTTTTAAATTTCTAGAGGATCCACGGCCTCCTAAATCGTCAAAACGCTTCAGAATACACTGTTTTTAAGTAAAATAGTAATTGAAGCCAGTGCCTACTAAACAAATTGTGCTTATCGACGATTTTTAAATAGCTAGAGGATCCACGGCTACCTAAATCGGCAAAACGGTTCAGAATCCACTGTTTTAAAGTAAATTAGTTGCTGAAGCCAGTGCCTCCTAAATAAATAGAACCAGTAAAAGTTATTTATATATACGTAGAGGATCCACGGCCTCCTAAATCGTCAAAACGGTTTCAGAATCCACTGTTTTTAAGTAAATTAGTAGTTGAAGTCAGTGCCTCCTAAATAAATAGAGGCGGTAAAAGTTATTTATATATCGTCGCGTTAGTTCTAACACCGAACAAGTCATTTTTCCAAGGTTTTCAGGAGAGCCAAAATACAGATTAATTTCTCATTGGTATCAATTCATCACCTGTTGGCTAAATCGTGAACTACGCATTTTCTGGCGATATGCATATCGACGATTTTTAAATAGATAGAGGATCCTCGGCCTCCTAAATCGTCAAAACGGTTTCGGAATCCAATGTTTTTAAGTAAATTAGTAGGTGAAGCCAGTGCCTCATAAATAAATCAAGCCGGTAAAAGCTATTTGTATAACTAGTTAAGAGGATCCACGGCCTTCTAAATCGTCAAAACGGTTTCAGAATCCACTTTTTTTAAGTAAACTAGTAATTGAAGCCAGTGCCTCCTAAACAAATTGTGCATATCGACGATTTTAAAATAGCTAGAGGATCCAAGGCCTCCTAAATCTTCAAAATGGTTCAGAATCAACCGTTTTTAAGTAAATTAGTAGTTGAAGCCAGTGCCTCCTAAATAAATCATGTAAAATCAGCCAGTAAAATCTATTTACATAGTTAGAGTATCCACGGCCTCCTGAATCGTCAAAACGGTTTCTACACGTTGAAATATTTCAGAATAGACTTCAAAGTGAAGCCACGGCCTCCTAAATCGTAATCCAGGAATCTTGGCTAGATTTATTATGGAATTCAATTCAATTTTATCAGCATGAAAATCTAAAAATACACAAAACTCCCCTTCTCATCTATTAAAAAAATGTTTGGATAGTGAAGACAGCTTTTGAACATAGAAAATATCAATCATAAGTTCGTGACGTCATAAATCACACGACGAAAATGTTCCAACCTTCTTTTAATTCCCACGAAAGTGAATAGCTATTATTATAAAAATAAAAAGGGATTTTGAGGAAACATTTTTGAAAAGTTTATCCTATTTATAACGTTACCTTTCACGACCGTCTTAATTGTCGGATTAAATTAGACATTTTTATTCTTTTATTTTTTCGAAAGACAATTTTTCTGAACTATGACGCAATAGGAAGCACGTGCGTGAAAGGCACAAGGAAAAATATACAAAAAAAGCCCTGAGAAGAATAATGAAGAAAAAATGTCAAATTATGAATTTCATTGTCTCTGCTATTATGATGAAATTGGCTCTAAAATGACAATTTTATTGTTTTTAATTTCGTCTTTAATGGCGGATATCGACAATTGTGTCTCTGATGGAGGATTAAGCATTTTGTAAGCAGCGAAAGATGGAACTTTCACAAATATTAAATGCTAATTTTATGCATTTTAAGACGCCACCAAGGGGAGCTATGAAAACGGGAGCACGGCTGCTTCAACTTCTTTCTCTACAGGGTACATCGGAAGGAGGAGTTGATATCATAACTTTTTCTGGCTGCTGTTGAAGGGTTTTTGCGAGGCGGGGTGGTTTTTACACGGAGTGTTTTTGATATCTTTTTGCAGTTTTGATTAAATATTAAAAGAGTTTTAAAATTAACTCATAATAGCTTTGTTCCATCCGCAGTTTTAAACTTCTGGAGCAGCCCAGAAGGATTTGCATGTCTAATTTGACGTCAGATGACTTCAGATAAGACGCACAAAGGACTTGAACGACGTCGAATTTGACGTGCAAATCCTTCTGCACATGCTCCAGGATTTTCAAACCAGATAATGGGTAAAATTTTTCAAAATGCAAAAGGAAGCTCTGTGCAAAATTTCAAGTAAATAGGTGTGCTAGGAGAGGCTTTAGCCCTGGCTAACTGAACGGGAAGAAGAAGACGCCAAAGGCGAAAAACTGAGTTTTCAGAGTTGTATATCTCGGCACCCTGTATACCGATCGACTTGAAATTTTCGGCATTTACTCACATTGAGTCGAAGACCTGTATAAAATTTGAAGTCGATCGGTATACAGGGTGCTGAGATCCAAGTATCCAAAAAACGGAAATTGTGATGTGAAGTAAACACTTGGTACAGTTCGAACTTTTTGCTCTTTCGGTCGGGTTTTGCTTGGCGGGGCGGAACGCTGCTGAGTTCGGGATAAAATGCTAATTTTGGAGCCAAAACAGTGGTACCAACCCCTTCAAAGTCAGAAAAATATTCAAAATATGAACGGGAGCGTTTCGTCCCGCCAATCAAAACCGTCCCAAATATAGAATTCGCTGGTTTAATTTTTTTAAATTTCTTCCTTTCTACACAAAAACCCTATTTTTACAGGATTTTTCCGAGTTTTTCTCGCTTATTCAATAGAAAAACCCCATTTTTACCGGATTTTAGACCCTATTTATGCATAATTTTTTTTTTCCCTCGGTTTTTGGTAAATAAAACCCATTTTAACAGGATTTTTGGAAGTTTTCTTCGGTTTTATCAAGAAAAACTTCATTTTTACCGAATTTTCGACCCTATTTATGCATGATTTTTTATTTTTCCTCGGTTTTTGGTAATAAAAGCCCATTTTTATAGGATTTTTGGAAGTTTTCTTCGGTTTTTGGCAATGAAACCCTAATTTAACAAAAGATTTTTGTGAGTTTTCCTCAGTTTTATCAAGAAAACCCCATTTTTACTGGATTTTCAGTATTTTTTTTCTTTGTTAACAGAGAAACCTCCATTTTTACATGATTTTAGACCCCAATTTTCAAAGGATTTTCCAGATTTTTCCTCGGTTTTTTGACAAAATTCTCCATTCTCACTTACAAGGTATTGAAAGTGCTTCTTTGAAGAGCTTCCAACGAAAACTTCCTTAAAAAGAAGTAAAAATATAGGAGGGGGAAGTATAAAGGAGGGGAAGTATAACGGAGGGAGAAGTATAAAGGAGGGGAAGTATAACGGAGGGAGAAGTATAAAGGAGGGGAAGTATAACGGAGGGAGAAGTATAAAGGAGGGTTTTTCCTTCCTCGGTTTTTTGACAAAATTCTCCATTCTCACTTACAAGGTATTGAAAGTGCTTCTTCTGAAGAGCTTCCAACGAAAACTTCCTTAAATATAGGAAGTAAAATATAGGAGGGGGAAGTATGAAGGAGTGGAAGTATAACGGAGGGGGATTTATACCGGAGGGGGAAGTAATAGGGACGGGAAGTATAACGGAGTAGGAAGTATAAAGGAGGAGAAGTATAACGGAGGGGGAAGTATAAAGGAGGGAAAGTATAACAGAGGGGGAAGCATAATGGAGGGGGCAGTATTCCGGAAAATTAAAATTTCAAACAGACATATCTCCGCCATTTTTCGAAATTCAAAAATTGCAGACGATAATTTCTTGATCAACTATTCTGGAAGGCCGTGTTAAAATCTGGTAAAAATAGAAAATTGAGGCCGTAAAGTGTTCCGGACGGCCGGCCGGCACCACAGACAAAGAGATCAGTAAAGATATTCGAAAGACCCTTCCCCAAAAACCCTCCGTGGATAGTATCACAATAACTTCTTTAAGGAAGTTAAAAAAGGGGAACTGCAGCGCCATCTTTTGATATTAAAAGTAACTACGTCCACCATTAAAACCACCAAAACCAACGCCTTCTAGATTTATCCATAAATTTATTGTATTAAGAAAATATTTTTACAAAAAAACAAAATAATATTATCATAAATCTAATTTTTCTTCAGTTTTTCATTTGTCGCATCTAAAAAATTCAAAAAAGAAACTGCGATATAGACTAGAAGTGAATTATAAAACAATTAACCATGTTTTATTCGACAGAGGGTGGTCTCAGGTACGTTATATATGTACGTATATATGTATTATATATGTAAATACATTTTAGGTACATGGTGAAAGCGACGCATGGGATTTCTTCTGGTGCGACCTCAGCCATTTGGGCGCAGTCCTCGAAAAACGACTGCAGGGCTCGCAGATGGTACCGCATTTCCGAAACCACTATGAAATCTCAAGGAAAAACCATTTAGCTCGCAACATGTCTAGATATAAGTATATAAAAACAATTTTTGTGCTAAAAAAAATAATGAAATAAAGAAAAATGCTGTTGAAAGAAGGAAGAGTGGAAGAAGCGAAATACTGCGACTGCATACCTCTCACATTTGAGCTGCCGGTACTTTAAAAAAAATGAAAATTTTATATTTTAAATTTTTAGAATGAATATGCCATTCTTCTCTCCTACGCTCGTGTGAATCCTGGGACTAACTTCATCGTAAAGCCAGCCATCGGCTGTAAAGGAAAAGGGATATTTTATTTAAAAAGTAAATCAAAATATTGATATGAGACGCTCCGGGTACGAAGGGCGAACTCAACAAAACGTAGTTTCGAGATGTTCGCATTTTAAAGTTTTATGTTACGGGCGAACTCAACAGAAAAGTCATGCCCTGGAATGAGAAAAGGAGTGGGGGTTGTGGACTAGGATGTGGAGTTCGCCCTTCGTACCCGCTCGGATATCGCAGTTAGAGCTTTGCCGTATATCGGTGTTTACGTATTTAAAGGGGAAAAAAGGGCGAAATCAACATAAAAATTATATGTGTGTATTCACCGAGAGGTCTAGAATCTGAAAATGAAAAAAAAATTTGTCCGATGTTGAGTTCGCCCTTCGTACCCGGAGCGCCTCATATTAATTTTATGCTTTTTTTAAGAATAAAAGAGCTGAATGAATGGAGGGCGACTCGTGATTGGACAAGAACTGTAACCATAATAGAAACTGGAGATAAATCAGATCCTCTGAGAGTCGAAGAAAGAGAAATCCCTCCAGAAATGTGGCTTGTACAGACATACGTCGATGACCCTTATTTGCTTGCTGGGAGAAAATTTGATATCAGAGTTTACGTTTTAGTTTTATCCGTTAGTAACCTATACACTAGAATGGCCTTGGAAGGAAAAAAATTGTTTCCACTACGACAAAAAGCCACTGTAAAGCGGCACCGTCGAGTTTGTGGTACTCGAAACAACCGCTAGATCGGGGTGAAAACGACGGTGATTATGCGTTTCTATTGGCTGGCGGTTCCACCCAATCATTATCATTTGTTTACATTTTTAAACAATTCCACTACGACAAAACAGCCGCTGTAAAGCGGCACCGTCGAGTTTGTGGTACTCGAAACAACCGCTAGATCGGGGTGAAAACGACGGTGATCATGCGTTTCTATTGGCTGGCGGTTCCACCCAATCATTATCATTTGTTTACATTTTGAAACAATTCCACTACGACAAAACAGCCGCTGTAAAGCGGCACCGTCGAGTTTGTGGTACTCGAAACAACCGCTAGATCGGGGTGAAAACGACGGTGATTATGTTTTTCTATTGGCTGGCGGTTCCACCCAATCATTATCATTTGTTTACATTTTGAAACAATTCCACTACGACAAAACAGCGGCTGTAAAGCGGCACCGTCGAGTTTGTGGTACTCGAAACAACCGCTAGATCGGGGTGAAAACGACGGTGATTATGCGTTTCTATTGGCTGGCGGTTCCACCCAATCATTATCATTTGTTTACATTTTGAAACGTAAATAAATCATCACCTGTCATACATTTCAGCTAAAAAACTGTTGTTTTCAACTCCAAGTATTTTTTATCCTACCCAAGTTTGAGATGCTACCTAGCGGTTACTTTTTGAACTTCTTGAACAGGAAACAAAAGCGCCTATCTCAATAGTGCCTATACATTATAACCTGTTCATTTATCCTTTAGTATTTACCATTGAAAGTTTGGGTCGCTCGAGATGGCTTCGCTCGCATCTGCGGAGCGCCGTATGACCTCAACAATCTTAAAGACACCTTGGCTCATTTAACCAACACATCTATACAGCTGGCACGAGACAACAAAAACCCAGTATGAAAATTTCTGTGTTTCTTTTCTATCATATTTAGGGATGTAAATGGAGTTTGAAGCGCCTCCGAGAGTTCCTGTGCGCCAAGCATGGGTCGCAGGCGTACGAACAGCTTTTAGAGCAGATCGGCCATATTATAATAACCAGTTTAAAAAGTGTGCAGAAAGCAATGATGCATAATAAGCACTGTTTTGAACTTTACGGTTATGATATTCTTCTGTCGAAAAATTTAACGCCGTAAGTACCATTTTTCTTTTTGACTTCCTTAAAGAAGTTTTAGATGGCTCATAGAAGTAAATGCTTCACCGTCTTTAGAAGCGACAGATGGTGATGATTATAAATTGAAATATAATTTGCTTTCTGATGTTTTCAACGTTCTGGATCTAGAAGGCGTGTAAGTATTTTAGCAGCCAATGGGAGAGCTACAATATGATTTTATTAAAAGTTACAGAGGGAGAAAGAATGAAAAAAACGGATATTTCACGACGGGTATTACGCCGAAACCGGTCGTGAAATATCCGTTTTTTTCATTCTTTCTCCCTCTGTAACTTTTAATAGCATCCATAAAACGTTCCCTATTTGCGCGATTACGCATTAACCAAACCCTATAGTAAAAAAAATATGATTTTAGTTTGGTTGGAACAGAATTGAAAGTGGGAGGTTTCGATTTGTTATGGGATGACGGCCCGGTGCATAAGCCAATGCCAAGTCCGGATGAATGCGGGCCGATTTGTAAAAAACCACTTTTAAATATTCATTTAGGTAAGTCCTTAGGTAACCTCAGGTAACCTCTCCATTGTATAACCTCCTGCAATTCTTAGGAGGATTGAACGACAGGGTGCGCCATCTACAAAACCTTCAAGATTGGAAACACCTTATGATCGACAGCGCCGTCAACATAAAACCAGAAGAGGATAAAAACACCAAAAAAGAGACAAACTTGACCTCAAATTTTTTCGGTTTTTAAAAACAAAATGTCTTTTAAAAATTTTATTTATCCGAAAAAAAAATTACAAAATTTACACACTATGAGCCCCATCAGAGGGGGAAAAATCACACGAAAATATAAAAAAATAAAGCTTGATTTTGATATCATTCCCTAATTTCTCGCTTATTTACAATTAGTCAAAAAAACACACTTTTATAGTAAGGTTAGTCGATTTTTTTGTAGGTTAAAAAAATTGTTTAGCAGGCGCAGTCGCAGGCGCAGCGGCGGACTCTTTTGTCCCTTTTGAGTACGGTTTCGATGGAACGAACTGATCGTGGTTGAACGACTGAAAAAAATGATTAGCAAAGATGCAACAGTGCTGCTCCTGGTGTATTTTTACATGAACTGAATCTTTAAAGGTAAATAAAATAATAATTACAGTGAGGTCTTCCTTGAGGGCGGTTGAAAGCATTTTCGGCGATTGGCGGCGGGTTCATGTTTTCAGAAGGAACGTCGACGGGATGATGTTCCAAACTGCGACCTTCCGGCCTGGGGTGGAAAACAGGGATAACCTCCTCTTGTATAATAACCTGCTCTTCGGGGATCATCTGAGCGGGAATCTGTGGCGGGAACTTCATATGAGGAACTTGCTGTTGCGGAAATTGAGGAACTGGACGGAACATCGGGTGGATCTGCTGCGGGACGTGGTGCATCGGATGCATCGGATGCGGGATGGCGTTCGGATGAGGAACTTGATGAACGTGAATTGGAATCATCATCGGTACATGCTCCATCGGTACATGCCTAAAGAAAACAAAATGTTAACAAAAAGCAAACAGAAGTACATTCGACATACTTAGCTTGTCTAGGACGGATAACCTTTTCCTGATGCATATGTACGCCTTTATCCCATACATCCCTAGTCACCGTTATTTTGGGTTCGCTACAAAGTTAGCCAAGCGCATGCTGTTAGATTATCTACTAGGGTAAACAACGCGGGAAGAGGCATGAAAGGAGAAGTTCAAAGGTCTGCCTTGCTTGCCTTTTGCCCGTGGCATCTACTACCTTAACCATCAACTTTATAAACTAAATGTACCTCTGATCATTTCCGCTTTCGCAGAAGATGGCCATCCTTTCGCCGGTGACGTGTTCGAAGCGAGGTTCAGTCGTTAGGTTGACTCCGAACGGCAAACGGACAGTTTTCGGTTGATGGTCCATCACTTCTTCCGCCCTCCTCTTTTCGACGACGCAGTTCATTCTGGATCTTTGATTCTTCTCAATCATATTCTACAAAAGAAATGTCAATCATATCCATGATATCGTTATTTACCCCAGCGAGCTCGTCGAAATCGAGCTGAAGAGGAAGCTTGATTTGAATCGGCTGCTCCTGCGTTTGGGAAGCCGAAGATGGCGCGACTGATTCACGTTTGGTATCCGCAGTCTCTTCCAAAGGATCTACAGGGTCGATCAAATGCTGATAACTCGGTCTATCTTCCACATTTTCCTGCAACATAAAAAATTGCTCACTATTGCGTTGTGGTCAATGAAAGCCAAAAAAGTTACACAACTTTCTTTTTATTAGGAACAAAAAAAGAAGAAAAGCATACAATCCTTGATATTTTCGGCCACCTTTCGCTTTTTCCTTCCCAAGTAAGACAAACGGAAAAAAACTTATGAAAAATGTCTGGTTGTTTAGAGGCTTTTCTCGCTTGGGTGATATGAAGCCATTGGGTGATGTCAAAAATCTGAGGCCAACTTATATCAAATTCGTCGACACTTTTAAATGGTCATCAACGTCTTATGATCTTCAGGTTGGACATCGGTCACATAAAAAAACTGAGGCCAACTTATGGAGGGTTCAGAATACAAGTGAACCAAGTCCACTTTAGCTACTTTTGAGATACAGAGGTTTAAAGTTAAAGCTTCATATTGAAATTACATTACATAACAGTAGAACTTCCTGCTGCCAAGCGAATATTATTAGAACTAGGACTTGGTTCATTATTACACTGAAATTTTACATAGTTGGAGCATGTTATAGCGTTGCTAACTCAAAAATGACCAAAAGTGGACTTGGTTCACTTGTATTCTGAGCCCTCCATATATCAAATTCGTCGACACTTTTAAAAGATCATCAAGATCTTAAGATCTTCAAGTTGGCCATCGGGTCAAATCAAAAATTTGAGGCCAACTTATATTATAAAAATTCGTCGACACATTTAAATGATCATCAACATCTTAAGATCTTCAGGGTGGACATCTGGTCACATCAAAAATCTGAGGCGAACTAATATCAATTCGTCGACACTTCTATCATCTAGATCTAAAGATCTTCAGGTTGGCCATTTGGTGATATTAAAAATCTGAGGCCAACTCATATCAAATTCGTCGCCATAATTTTTTAAATGTTCATCAAGATCTGAAGATCTTCAGGTTGGCCATTGGGTGATATCAAAAATCTGAGTCCAACTTATATCAAATTCGGACACTTTTAAATGGTCATCAACATCTTAAGATCTTCAGGTTGGCCATTGGGCAAAATAAAAAAAATCTGAGGACATCTTATATCAAATTCTTCTTCATTTTTCAATGATCATCAACATCTTAAGATCTTCAGTTTGGCCATTGGGAGATATTAAAAATCTGAGCCTTGAGGCCAACTTATATCCAATTAGTCGCCATTTTTAAATGATCATCAACATCTTAAGATCTTCAGGTTGGACATCTGATCACATCAAAAATCTAAGGCTAACTTCTATCAAATTCGTCGCCATTTTTCGATGATCATCAAGATCTTCAGATCTTCAGTTTGGACATCTGGCCACATCATAAATCTGCGGCCAACTTATATCAAATTCGTCGCCATGATTAAATGATCATTGACATCTTAAGATCTTCAGGTTGGACATCGGGTCACATCAAAAATTTGAGGCCAACTTATATCAAATTCGTCGCCATGTTTAAATGATCATTGAGATCTTAAGATCTTCAGGTTGGACATCTGATCACATCAAAAAATTGAGGCCAACTTATATCAAATTCGTCGACACTTTTAAATGATCATCAACATCTTAAGATCTTCAGGTTGGACATCTGGTCACATCATAAAACTGAAGCCAACTTATATCAAATTCGTCGCCATGATTATATGATCATTGAGATCTTAAGATCTTCAGTTTGGCCATTGGGAGACGTAAAAAATCTGAGCCCTGAGGCCAACTTATATCAAATTCGTCGAAACTTTTAGATGATCATCGACACCCTAAGATCTTCTGGTTGGACATTGGATCACATCAAAAATTTGAGGCCAACTGATATCAAATTCGGACACTTTTAAATGGTCATCAACATCTTAAGATCTTCAGGTTGGACATCTGGTCACATCATAAAACTGAAGCCAACATATATCAAATTCGTCGACACTTTTAAATGATCATCAACATCTTAAGATCTTCCGGTTGGACATCGGGTCACATCAAAAATCTGAGGCCAACTTATATCAAATTCGTCGCCATGTTTAAATGATCATTGAGATCTTAAGATCTTCAGGTTGGCTATTGGGTGACATCAAAAATTTGAGGCCAACTTACATCAAATTCGGACACTTTTAAATGATAATCAACATCTTAAGATCTTCAGATTGGCCATTGGGTTTCTTTGTCCTAAAAACCGAGAAAAACGTGGGTGTCCACAAGGTTCAATTCTGACTCCTATTTTATTTAAACTTTTTTTTGCTCTTTCCATACGCTAAATACAAAAAAAAAGGTGACGAAACTTTCTTTCACGAACAAAAATAGAACGAAATCCTTGATATTTTCGACTTTTCGCACTTTTCCTTCCCAAATAAGACAAACGAGGTTGAAATTTCGAAAGAGGTCTTCATCAAGAGCTACAGAGCGTCACAGGGACTTTCCCTATTGTCCGGTCTTTCGTACAATTAAGAGATTAATCTCGGGCAGAAAAAGAAAAGAAGAAAAATAAAACCGATACGGAAGAGTTTACAAGGCTACCAACCAACCGGTTAGCAGTACCGTAAATACTCCCCCACAGGCTGCCGGAAATGTTTTAGTTCCTAGAAAAACCACGGAAACCCCAAGCAGTTGGAAGAAAATTTGAGATACAGAAAATAAAAATTTATTCTCGTAGTTCTCAGGTTGGCCTTACATTTGGCCATGACATAATTTAACACCACGTTCCTAATACTTGAAAATCATAAAACTCTCAAAGCAAAAAAACAATTAAAGGCCACCTTTTTTTAAAAACTGTCTTTCCCGTTATTTGGCAATTACTCGGTGACTCCGTTTGTCGGTGTTTTACTGTTAAAAAGAAAAAAGGAGGGAAAAAGAAAAGCGACGAGGCTACGCTCCGTGTCGCCCTTTCGTAAGGTTCCGTTGACCCCGAAGTTTTATATAATCAACTGACCAACGATTTTCAATCATCCGAAATAAGTGGAGCCACAGGTAAGTAGAACAATGGACAATTTTTTTCTGCGTTCAAAAAAAAAAAAAAAAAAAAAGAAATTTGAGATGGAAAGTAGAGAAAGTTGACGGTGTCAATGAGTGTTATAATTTTGGGGGCATCTAGATCTTAAGATCTTCAGATTGGACATCGGGTGATATAAAAAACTGAGCTTATATCAAATTTGTCGCTATTTTTAAATGATCATCAACATCTGAAGATCTTCAGGTTGGCAGGTCACATCAAAAATCTGAGGCCAACTTATATCAAATAGGAATTCATTTTAAAATGATCATCAAGATCTTAAAATCTTCAGGTTGGCCATTGGGTCACATCAAAAATCTGAGGCCAACTTATATGTAATTCATCTTCATTTCTAAATGTTCATCAAATCATCAACATCTTAAGATCTTCAGGTTGGTCATTGGGTCACATAAAAAACCTGAGCTTATATCAAACTTTTCGCCATTTTTTTGACGATATCACCCAATGACCAACATGAAGATCTTCAGATCTTGATGATTTAAAAATGGCGACGAGTTTGATATGAGCTCAGATTTTTGATGTGACCTGATGTCCAACCTGAAGATCTTAAGATCTTGATGATCATTTAAAAATGGCAACGAATTTGATATTAGCTCAGAAACGGAGGCCAACTATATCCAATTAGTCGCCATTTTTAAATGATCATCAACATCTTAAGATCTTCAGGTTGGTCATTGGTTGATATCAAAAATCTGAGAACAGAGGCCAACTATATCAAATCCGTCGCCATTTTTAGATGATCATTCAACATCTTAAGATCATGAGGTCGGCCATTGGGTGACATCAAAAATCTAAGCCTTGATGCCAACTATATCAAATTCGTCGCCATTTTGAAATTATCTTCAACATCTTAAGATCTTCAGGTCGGCCATTTGGTGACAAAAATGTAAGCCTTGAGGCGGCCAACTTCTATCCAATTAGTCGCCATTTTTAAATGCCGGAGGAAAGTCATAAGGAAAATCTGGTGAAGGTCTTCTCATATATTCATATCATTTCATTGAACTTATGCAGCGTGCATTTTGAAGAGCAAAAAATAACTTATATCCAATTAGTTGCCATTTTTAAATGATCATGAAGATCGGAAGATCTTCAGGTTGGCCATTGGTTCACATCAAAAATCTGATGCCAACATATATCAAATTGGTCTTCATTTTTAAATGATCATCAACATCTTAAGATCTTCAGTTGGCCATTGGGTGATATAAAAAATCTGAGTCCTGAGGCCAATTTATGACAAAATCGTACACTTTTAGATGATCATCAACATCTTAAGATCTTCAGGTCCTTTGGATGATATTAAAAATCTGAGGCCAACTTATATCAAATTCGTCGCCACTTTTAAATTATCACCTAGATCTTCAGTTCTTCAGGTTGGCCATTGGGTGACATCAAAAATTTGAGGCCAACTTATATCAAATTGGTCTTCATTTTTAAATGATCATCAATATCTGAAGATCTTCTGGTTGGCTATTGGGTGATATAAAAAATCTGAGCCCAACTTATTACAAAATCGTCTTCAATTTTAAATGATCATCAACATTTGAAGATCTTCAGGTTGGTCATTGGTTGATATCAAAAATCCGGGCCAACTTACATCAAATTCGTCGACATTTTTAGATGATCATTCAACATCTTAAGATCTTCAGGTTGGCCATTGGGTGACATTAAAAATCTAAGCCTTGATACGAACTATATCAAATTCGTCGCCATGTTGAAATGATCTTCAACATCTTAAGATCTTCAGTTGGCCATAGGGTAACATCAAAAATCTAAGCCTTGAGGCCAACATCCAATTAGTCGCCATTTTAAAATGCAGGAGGAAAGTCTAAAGGAAAACTGGTGAAAGTCTTCTCATACATTCATATCATTTCATTGGGCTTATGCAGCGTGCATTTTGAAGAGCATAAAAATAACTTTTGTCGCCATTTTTAAATGATCATCAACATCTAAAGATCTTCTGGTTGGTCATTGGGTGATATCAAAAATCTGAGGCCAAAATATATTAAATTGGTCTTCATTTTTAAATGATCATCAACATCTTAAGATCTTCAGGTTGGCCATTGGGTGATATCAAAAATCTAAGAAAGGATGCCAACTTATAACCAATAAGTCGCCATTTTTAAATGGTCATCAACAACTTAAGATCTTCAGTTTGGCCATTGGGAGACATCAAAAATCTAAGCCTTAAGGCCAACATCCAATTAGTCGCCATTTACAAATGCAGGAGGAAAGTCAAAAGGAAAAACTGGTGAAAGTCTTCTCATATATTCATACCACTGGACTTATGCAGCGTGCATTTTGAAGAGCATAAAAAAACTTGAGGAAGTTAAAATTGATCGATCGTAAATTTCGCCCCTTTTTTCCACTTTCACCGTCACGAATCTATCTAGAATCGTGACTCTGTGACCATCTTCCCCCTTTCTCGATCGAAAAGAAGAAAAAAAAAATCTTATCCGGCGGAAAAACGTGAGATTTCAGTATGTAACCGTATCTTATAAATTTAGGACATTTTTTGTATAAAGAAAAAAAGTTTGAAAATATCCATAAGTCATCCACTCATCACTTTCTCTTTGAAAAAAATCAATTATGTAATTTTCGACTTCCCCCTTTTGTATTTATTATAACATTTTTATTCAACTCATACTTTAAAGTGTCTTTTTTCAGCTTTCTCTTCTTCAATTTTGATTTTTTAATCTTCAATGAACAATTAGATCATTTAAAAAATAACCTACGCCAATATAAAACTGGATGTCTGGTTTAAAAAAATAAAAAAACCAGTTTTTAAAACCTTTCACTCTTTAGTAGCCATTAGTAGGTTACTATATCGAAAAAGGAGGGTAGGTTATCTTTTTAGGTTATCGTCAGGTTATAATTCCGCCATATTGTGCCTATTTGCGTTTTCTCCCGAATTTTACAAATTTCTATTGTGCAAAGAAGTTATTGTTTTACCCACCATGTCGAGTTTTTGTTATTGTTAGAAAATTCCACTAGATAGCATTGAATAACAGCCTCAGGAACGGCTGAACAGATTTCTTTGAATAACCACTTTTTGGAAATCTCATTCGAGAGCCCTTCAAAAAGGTTTAAGTTGTCCACCCTGTATACCATACGGTTTTCGGGATATTTGAGTCTAATTCTGAAATATTGAATATTCCCGTAAGTCAAACTAAAAACGCGGATATCTCAGGAACGGCTGGACCGATTTTCTTAAATAAACACTTTTTGGAAAGCTCATTTAAAGGCCCTTCAAAAAGGTCTAATTTGTCCACCCTGTATATTAAACGTTTTTAGGGATATTTGAGACTGAAGCAGAAAGATTGAATATTCCCGTAAGTGAAACTAAAAACGAGGATATCTCAGGAACGGCTGGACCGATTTCCTTAAACAAAAACGTTTTGGAAAGCTCATTTAAAGGCCCTTCAAAAAGATTTAAGTTGTCTACCCTGTATATCATACGGTTTTCGGGATATTTGAGACTGAAGCTGAAAGAGCCAATATAACTCCTTGATCAACTGCTGAAATTTTTGAGATAAAACTTACTTGTTGAATGGGGTAATCCTGATAGCAGGAAGCGGATGCAGCAACGTAGGCAGAAGCAACCATGAAAAATCCCAAAATAAACGAAACTGCTACCAAAGTAACAGCAGCGATTCTGGCAATCTGTATAGCGGTACCTTTCGGCCGAACATACGCCTGTAAAAAAGAAAGAAGTTTTAAAAGTAACTGGGGCTTAAAAAATCGTTTTAAACAAGTGAAAATAAGCCGTTTAAAAGTCGTGGGCGGTGAAATCGCTCCAGAGACCTAAATAAGGTTTTTACTCGCCGCAAAAATTTTTCAGGCCATATGAAAAACAAGATTTGCGGCCTGAGATTGAAGAATCCTTGAGGTTTTTCTTCTTTTACTTCTTCCTTTCACGATCTTTTGACCCCCAGGAAACCAGGCATCCTTCAAACTCAAGATTCTTTAAAAAAAAGTGCATTTCGAAACTTAAAAACGCAGTGGATATTCTTCTCCGTGACGTAATAGATGGCTTATGTTTTGAAACCGGGTCATCCTTTCACTCCGGGGTTAGTGAACCGTCAGTACGAATAAAAAATTTATTTTTAAATATATTTTCCTATCAAAGTGAAAGTGGTGTAGCATAAAAAAAAGAAGAAAAACTTAAGAAAACACGTTTTTAAAAATATAAAATCAAGTCAAAAGATTGGGCGTTGAAAAGAGAAAGTAAAAAATGTCCTTTGATGTCTGGATCCATCCCCGGCTGAACTTCCTTAAAAAAGAGCAGAAAAAATAGCTCATTGGGGGGGGGGGGGGAGCACAAAAAAACCAAGAAAATGGACGTCCAGGAGGTACAAAGGACGAAGTCATTTTGACCCCCTCAGAGCCTAAATTTGTGTTTTAAAAAACTTAACCTTTTTTGCAAATAAATTTCAGGTTTCCTTATTTTCTTGGTCTTTTAGACCCCGTAAGTCAAACTGAAAACGCGGATATCTCAGGAACGGCTGGACCGATTTCCTTAAATAAGCACTTTTTGGAAAGCTCATTTAAATGCCCTTCCAAAAGGTCTAAGTTGTCCACCCTGTATATCATACGGTTTTCGGGATATTTGAGTCTAATGATGAAAGATTGAATTTTTTTTTTAGTTGAATAGTTTTTTAGTTGAATTCCTATAAAAGATGTTATTGTAATACCCAACTTTTTAAGGAGAGGGTCTCTTAGACCCCGTTTTTTAAGGAAAGGGTCTTTTAGTCCCCGTTTTTTAAGGAGAGGGTCTTTCAGACCCCGTTTTTTAGTTGAATTCCTATAAAAGATGTTATTGTAATACCCTCTTTTTTTTAAGGAGAGGGTCTTTTAGACCCCGTTATTTAAGGAGAGTGTCTTTTAGACTCCATATTTTAAGGAGAGGGTCTTTTAGACCCCGTTTTTTAAGGAGAGGGTCTTTTAGTCCCCGTTTTTTAAGGAGAGGGGCTTTTAGACCCCGTTTTTTAGTTGAATTCCTATAAAAGATGTTATTGTAATACCCTCTTTTTTTAAGGTGAGGGTCTTTTAGACCCCGTTATTTAAGGATAGGGTCTTTTAGACCCCGTTATTTAAGGATAGGGTCTTTTAGACCCCGTTTTTTAGTTGAATTCTATAAGAGATGTTATTGTAACACCCTCTTTTTTAAGGAGATGGTCTTTTAGACCCCGTTATTTAAGGAGAGGGTCTTTTAGACCCTGTTATTTAAGGAGAGGGTCTTTTAGACCCTGTTATTTAAGGAGAGGGTCTTTTAGTCCCCGTTTTTAAGGAGAGGGTCTTTTAGACCCCGTTTTTAGGTGAATTCTATAAGAGATGTTATTGTAATACCCTCTTTTTTTGAAGGTGAGGGTCTTTTAGACCCCGTTATATAAGGATAGGGTCTTTTAGACCCCGTTTTTTTAGTTGAATTCTATAAGAGGTGTTATTGTAACACCCTCTTTTTTTAAGGAGATGGTCTTTTATACCCCGTTATATAAGGAGAGGGTCTTTTAGACCCTGTTATTTAAGGAGAGGGTCTTTTAGTCCCCGTTTTTTAAGGAGAGGGTCTTTTAGACCCCGTTTTTTAGGTGAATTCTATAAGAGATGTTATTGTAATAGGTACCCTCTTTTTTTGAAGGTGAGGGTCTTTTAGACCCCATTTTTATAAGGAGAGGGTTTTTTAGACTCTGCTTTTTAAGGAGAGGGTCTTTTAGACCCCGTTTTTTAATTGAATTTCTATAAAAGATGTCATTGTAACACCCTCTTTTTTAAGGAGAGGGTCTTTTAGACACCATTTTTTTAAGGAGAGGGTTTTTTAGACTCTTTTTTTAAGGAGAGGGTCTTTTAGACCCCGGTTTTTAGTTGAATTCCTATAAAAGATATCGTAATGCCCTCTTTTTTTAAGGAGAGGGTCTTTTAGACCCCATTTTTATAAGGAGAGGGTTTTTTAGACTCTGCTTTTTAAGGAGAGGGTCTTTTAGACCCCGTTTTTTAATTGAATTCCTATAAAAGATGTCATTGTAACACCCTCTTTTTTAAGGAGAGGGTCTTTTAGACCCCATTTTTTAGTTGTCCTGACCTAAAGATTTTTTTTCTTTTTCTTCTGTCTTTTCAAATCGGAGGACGTTCCCATAATTAGACTAAACAAAAGACGATGTCCTTCAAGCTTTCAAAATAAGGTAAATAATATAAATATTAATCTAAATAATAAAAATGTTAGACAAAAAAAAAGAGAAATCGCGTTTTTATGAGTTAACTTTCCCTACGGTGAGGAAAAACCCATTAGAAGCCTTTCCCAGGTGAAAATTTGGTACTTACAGGCGGAGGTTCAGTGCTGTAAACTTCGGAAGGCGCGTAGTCTTGAGGTTTGATCGTAATTCCGACCGAAGAGATGCTGTCACCGTGCGCTGCTTCTTGCTGCTTGTCCATATTCGAAATAATTTCTTTGACTTTTTGTTTTCCTCACTGTTCGTACTCTCGCCTTGGCCGGAGTACAAGTGAGAGCCCGCTGGTTCGACCCTCTTTTTACGAAAAGAACCTTCTCTCTTGAGGCTCCCCACCAGCGGAGAAGGGAGCTCATAAAAGTGCACACAACTGCACACAATAATTAATCTATTGAAAATAAAAAACTAATCTGGTTATTATATTTCTCGAGGACAAGTTATTCCTGTTCATTAAAAATAGATTTCACTATTTTTTCTTTCGAAATTAGCGGAAGAAAACCTTTTTTTTTTTGGTATTACCTAATTATTTTTATCGACTAAAATGGTTGGTTACTTAATCCTACTTTAAACTTAATTTACTGAAATAATCAAGCTAATCTAAGCCTAAAAAAGGTCGGAAGATTTGGGTAAGAGCAGTGAGCACCAACTTTTATATCTGTCAAAGAAATAGGGGAAGAATTGAGGCGCTCCGGGTACGAAGGGCGAACTCAACAAAACGTAGTTTCGAGATATTCGCAATTTAAAGTTTTATGTTACGGGCTAACTCAACAGAAAAGTCATGCCCGGGAATGGGAAAAGGAGTGGGGTTTGTTGTGACTATCAAAAATCCTTTCAAATGGCTTCTATTGGTCAATAAACCTAAGCTAACCTAACCTAACCTAACCTAAAGTAACCTAACCTAATATAACCTAACCTAAAATAACCTAACCTAACCTAACGTAACCTTACCTAAAGTAACCTAACTTAAAATAACCTGACCTAACCTAACCTAAAGTAACCTAACCTGACCTAAACTCATGATTTTTCACCCAAAAAAAAAAAAAAATTCTTTAAAATCGGTTTTTATTATCACAAAAACCGAGGAATTAAACCGAGGAATAATGTAACCTAACATAAAGTAACCTAACCTAAAATAACCTAACGTAACCTAATCTAACCTAAAATAACCTGACCTAACCTAACCTAAAGTAACCTAACCTGACCTAAACTCATGATTTTTCACCAAAAAAAAAAAAAAATTCTTTAAAATGGGTTTTTATTATCACAAAAACCGAGGAATTAAACCGAGGAATAATGTAACCTAACATAAAGTAACCTAACCTAAAATAACCTTTTTTTTTTTTTTTTTTTTTTTTTTTTTTCCCATCCAGTAACCCTGGAGAGAAAATGTTTATTTAAATTCCTTTGTTTATCATCTGCTCCCTCTATAAGACTGCAGATGGCTACATTATTGACAATTTTTTTTTTTTTTACAATTTTTACAATTTACAATTTTTTTTTTTTACAATTTTTACAATTTACAATTTACATTTTTTTTTTTTTTTTTTTTTTTACAATTTTTTGATATAACTAGGACAAAGGTAACTTTATGGAGTTTATGAAATAAATAAATAAATTTTGGTACGTTGTGACTAGTAGATTTTCTTGGCAAGGCCAAGCGTTGCCTTGCAGAACAATTCTCTGTTGCATTGCAGAGCGATGGCGATCTAGTAGTCTGCATCTATACACCAAGTGGTGCCAGGTTTGGGATTCTTCTCCACACTCACAGACTCCATTTGTGATAATTTTGAAACGATGCAGGTATGCCTTGCATTCACCGTGTTCGGTGAGCACCATCGTTGTTCTGGCTGTATGTCGTAAGTTGGTCTTCCTTCTTGATGTTGTTGAAGGGAAAAATCTTTTTGTTGCTGCGCCTTTGCTGGAGTTGGCCCATTCTAGTTCCCAGCTTTTAAGCGAGGTTGCTCTTAATTCTTTTTTAATATGCGAGAGAGGCACCACGAAAAATTAACAAAACTAACAAAAATTAACAAAAATTAACAAATTAAAATAACCTTACGTAACCTAATCTAATCTAAAATAACCTGACCTAAACTCATGATTTTTACACCAAAAAAACCGAAAAAAAAATCTTAAAAACGGGTTTTCTTTATCACAAAAACCGAGGAAACAACTAAAAGACCGCAAAAATGAGGGTTTTCGGTAATTTTTTAAAACATTTTTATAAATTTCTTAAAATTTGATAAAATTGGGGTTTCATTGTCATTAAAACCGAGAAAAACTTCTACTTATTAAAATCCTTAAAGGAAAACTAACCTACAATAACCTAACCTAACCTCATGATTTTTTAAACCAAAAAAAAAAAAAAAACGAAAAAAATTCTTCAAAATGGGTTTTCAATATCACAAAAACCGAGGAATCTACTGAAAATCCGCAAAAATGGGGTTTTTTTGTAATTTTTTTATTTTAATTTTTAAAAATTTCTTAAAATTTGATAAAATTGGGGTTATATTGTCATAAAAACCGAGAAAAACTTTTATTAAATTCCTTAAAGAAGTTATTGTGATACCCTCCATGTAGGGGTTTATTTGGGTTTCCAGACCCCGGAGGTTTATATCGAATATTGATCTTTACCTATCTCAACTTTGTCTGTGGTGCCGGCCGGCCGTCCGGAACACTTTCAGCCACAATTTTCAACCGATTGATCTGTCAAAAATCCGAGAAAAACTTTCGAAAATCCTTGAAAATGGCTTCGATTGGTCAAAAAGCCTAACGTAACCTAACCTAACCTATAC
This sequence comes from Orius insidiosus, assembly GCA_014119065.1. Lineage (NCBI taxonomy): Eukaryota > Metazoa > Arthropoda > Insecta > Hemiptera > Anthocoridae > Orius > Orius insidiosus. Next base: position 241,302 of record JACGAQ010000037.1, on the reverse strand, counting down.
TCATGATTTTTTCACCCAAAAAACCGAAAAAAATTTCTTTAAAATGGGTTTTCATTATCACAAAAACCGAGGAATTACTGAAAATCCGTGGAAATGGGGGTTTTCTGTAATTTTTTCTTTAATTTTTAAAAATTTCTTAAAATTTGAAAAAATTTTATCGACTAAAATGATTGGTTACTTAATCGTACTTTAAACTTAATTTACTGAAATAATCAAGTTAATCTAAGCCTATAAAAAGGTCGGAAGATGTGGGTAAGAGTTGCATATATCTGTCAAAAAATAGGGAAGAATCCTGAAAAACGTGTAAAAATGGGGCTTATCAGTCAAAAAACCGAGAAAAACTATCAAAAATCCTTTCAAATGCCTTCTATTGGTCAATAAACCTAACCTAACCTAAAGTAACCTACCCTAAAATAACCTAACCTAACCTAAACCCATGATTTTTCACCCATAAAACCGAAAAAAATTTCTTCAAAATGGGTTTTCATTATCACAAAAACCGAGGAATCTACTGAAAATCCGCAAAAATGGGGGTTTTTTGTAATTTTTTATTTTAATTTTTAAAAATTTCTTAAAATTTGATGAAATTGGGGTTTCATTGTCATAAAAACAGAGAAAAACTTCTACTTATTAAAATCCTTAAAGAAAACCTAACCTAACGTAACCTAACCTAACCTAACCTAAAATAACCTAACCTAAACTCATGATTTTTTCACCCAAAAAACCGAAAAAAAATTCTTTAAAACGGGTTTTCATTATCACAAAAACCGAGGAATCAGCTAAAAGACCGCAAAAATGGGGTTTTCTGTAACTGTTTTTATTTTATTATTATTTTTTTTTTATTTTTTTTTTTTTTAATGTCTTAAAATTTGATAAAATTGGGGTTTCATTGTCATAAATACCGAAAAAAAGTCTATTAAATTCCTTAAAGAAGTTATTGTGATACCCTCCACGTCGGGTTTTTGGGGGAATGGTCTTCCAGACCCCGGAGAGTTAAATCGAATACTGATTTTTACCGATCTCAACTTTGTCTGTGGTGCCGGCTGGCCGTAGTTTTTCCGGAATACTTTACGGCCACAGTTTTCAACCGATTTTCACCAAATTTTCTTTAGCCGGTGAACAAGAAACTTATCAGGGCGATTTTTGAATTTCGAAAAAATGGAGGAAACGTTTGAAATTTTAAAAACTGCGCTGCGCCGAACAGTTGGTGCGATTTGCACCAAATTTTCTCCAAAGACTCCTTATATTTTTTACGAATTTTTGGTGTAAAAAAATTGTCACTTTTTAATTATTATTTTTTATTAGGGAGAAATTTCATAGTTCCACCCGTAACGAGAGGCACATCCTTGGGCTAAAGAGCCCATTATTTCTACCTTGACACTTCAAAAGATAACCTAACCTAACCTAACCTAACCTAACCTCATGATTTTTTCACCCCAAAAAACCGAAAAAAATTCTTTAAAAAGGGGTTTTTATTATCACAAAAACCGAGGAATCTACTGAAAATCCGCAAAAATGGGGGTTTTCTGTAATTTTTTTTAATTTTTAAAAATTTCCTCAAATTTCATAAATGGGGGGGGGGGGTCATTATCATAAAAACCGAGAAAAACTTAATTTTTTTTTTTTTGCTAAAATTATTAATTTTGAGATGATGATTATATTATTTATTATGTTAAAAACGACGATTTAAGTTGATAAATTGTTGACCTTTAAGTATAGTTTTGCCCTCAAACTTTCGACCTCTCAAGAAACAAATCAACCGCAAAAGCGCATCTTTTTTTTTTTATTAAGGAAGGTGTTAAAACTGCAATTGATAACCATTTTATTACCGCAATATAATTGTATAACGTTCGATTTATTACCACGTTCGGATTCTATTAAAAACCCCACCGGAAGTGCTAAGAACCTGGTGGAAAGAACACGTAACGGGAAGAAAAAGAAAAAAAAAACATTCCGATATAGGACATGTCGATTTAGACACGTTTATTTCGATTATCGGCATAAAAAACTAAGGGAGCCCGGGTTTCCTGGTTATTCTTTGATTAATCGATTTATCAAATTAACCTAAAAACTTTCATTGTTTGAATAATCGATAGATTAATTACCTTAAGCTTTGTTATCGATTCTTTCTATTCGCACTTGGGCTTGGAATTGCTGCTTATCTAAGAATAAATTAGCTAAAAACCTTACATTGCTTGAATAATCGATATATTAATAACCTTAAACTTTGTTATCGATTCTTTATATTAGAACTTAGGTTTGGGCACTGAATTATAATACTACTAGATTATAATTCAGTGCTTAAACATTAGTTACGAACAAACTTTTTATTCCTTTTCCCATTTTAAGTCGATATAGAAGTTGCGCTTTTCAACGTTTTTTCCGCTCGCTTGACTCAAAGACACATTCGACTTTTTGATCGTTCTGACAGATCTTTTGGACATAATTTGGGGCTAAAACAAAGCAAATTAACTCTAGTGACGTCATTAGATTCACTAACAGAAAAAATAACCTTCCAATCCCGCCAAAAACCGGGAAAAAAAGGCATTTTCCCACCAAAACAGGGTGTAAAGGGTGCCTTTCTCCCAAAACAGGGTACGAATTGTATTTTCCCGCTAAAAACAGCGTAAAAAGAGTGTTTTCCCGCCAAAAAAACTGAGATAAAACTCCATAAGAGTTGAAAAAGTAGTTTCTCGCCGAAAAAAGAAGGGATCACCGGATTTTTCTAAAATATCTGGTACAAAAGGAATGTATTTTCTTCCTAAATTGGATATTTCTTGCCAAAAGCAGCGTAAACAAGGTATTTTTCCGCCAAAAAATGGGGTATAAAGGGTGTCTTCCCGCCAAAAACGAAGTAAGAAGTGTATTTTCCCGCCAAAAACAGGGTAAGAAGTGTATTTTCCCGCCAAAAATAGGGTAAGAAGTCTATTTTCCCGCCAAAATAGGGTAAGAAGTCTATTTTCCCGCCAAAAATAGGGTAAGAAGTCTATTTTCCCGCCAAAAAAACTGAGATAAAACTTCAGACATAAGTTTAAAAAGTAGTTTCTCGCCGAAAAAATGGGTAAAAAGGGTGTCTTCCCGTGTGTCTTACATTGCTTGAATAATCGATATATTAATAACCTTAAACTTTGTTATCGATTCTTTATATTAGCACTTAGGTTTGGGATCGCTGCTTATCTAAGATGGCGTCGAACTTTTCGTTGTATCTGATCCTGAAGAACGGCTTCTTATTTTTCTCGGATGTATATTCGAATTAAAGTTTTTCGACGTTTTTCCTCTTATAGATTTCGGATCGATGTACCACATTTTTCGATTTTTGGCTGGAATTTCCCGTCTGCTGCGTCCAATGCACCTTCTGCATTTCTTAACGATGACAATATAGTCTTTAGGAGACATTTTCACTTTAAATTTATATATTATTTAATAATCAGATGATATTGGGGAATACTTTCCTAGTAAAGTAAGGACTTGCATGTAAAGTCACTTTCTAAAGGAAGCGGATGCGAAGCACGTCCCGATTTGAAAGAAACATGAAAAAAGAAGCCTTCGATTCGCATCCTTTTGTGGGTCCCCTGTCTTATACAACTTTATGACACAATCAGTTTTCTTCTGTTTAGTCTAGACCTTTAGGAAGCTAAGTAAACTCCGAAAGCTTCCGTAGGCCTTTGGGAACTTTTCAGCAGATGAGAGGTTGAAAAAAGAAATTAAGAGGAAGAACAATTAGCCACTCTTCCGGAACGTCCATTTCACAATTAACATTTCTCTTTTTAATTTATTTAGATAAATGAGCCTCGGAAAATTTAGCAATAACATTTTTTAGCCATAAAAGGCAGCCATTATTAAGGAGGTATGAAGGTTTTTAAGTGAGTTGCTTTGCAAATTTTTCGTTGTTAATTCGGTTTTTCCGTTCTATCTCGGAAACGTCGCTCAAAACGAAAAAATGTCCTAAGTAAAAGTTGTAGGTACTAAATATACTACATAAAATATTTATTAGTTTTTTCCGTCAGAGCAATACTTTAGGAGATATGGAAGTATTTAAGTTGGTTGCTTTGCTAATTTTTCGTTGTTAACAACGGTTTTCGGTTTTTCCCTTCTATCTCGGAAACCGTCGCTTAAAACGAAAAAATGTCCTAAGTAAAAGTTGTAGGTACTCAAATTTACTACATAAAATATCTTATTAGTTTTTTCCGTCAGAGCAATACTTTAGGAGATATGGAGGTAAGTTGGTTGCTTTGCAAATTTTTCGTTGTTAACAACGGTTTTCGGTTTGTCCCTTCTATCTCGGAAACCGTCGCTCAAAACGAAAAAATGTCCTAAGTAAAAGTTGTAGGTACTAAAATATACTACATAAAATATTTTATTAGTTTTTTCCGTCAGAGCAATACTTTAGGAGATATGGAAGTATTTAAGTTGGTTGCTTGCAAATTTTTCGTTGTTAACAACGGTTTTCGGTTTTTCCCTTCTATCTCGGAAACCGTTGCTCGAAACGAAAAAATGTCCAAAGTAAAAGTTGTAGGTACTCAAATTTACTACATAAATATCTTATTAATTTTTTCCGTCAGAGCAATACTTTAGGAGATATGGAAGTATTTAAGTTGGTTGCTTTGCAAATTTTTCGTTGTTAACAACGGTTTTCGGTTTTTCCCATCTATCTCGGAAACCGTCGCTCAAAACGAAAAAATGTCCTAAGTAAAAGTTGTAGGTACTCAAATTTACTACATAAAATATCTTATTAGTTTTTTCCGTCAGAGCAATACTTTAGGAGATATGGAAGTATTTAAGTTGGTTGATTTGCAAATTTTTCGTTGTTAACAACGGTTTTCGGTTTTTCCCTTCTATCTCGGAAACCGTCGCTCAAAACGAAAAATGTCCTAAGTAAAAGTTGTAGGTACTGAAATGTACTACATAAAATATTTTATTTTTTTTCCGTCAGAGCAATACTTTAGGAGATATGAAAGTATTTAAGTTGGTTGCTTTGCAAATTTTTCGTTGTTAACAACGATTTTCGGTTTTTCCCTTCTATCTCGGAAACCGTCGCTCAAAACGAAAAAATGTTCTAAGTAAAAGTTGTAGGTACTAAAATTTACTATATAAGACATCTTATTAGTTTTTTCAGTCAGAGCGATACTTTAGGAGTTATGAGGTTAAAACTAATAATCCTACAGAGCCTGTCTGAAAACTTAAAACCTTCATATCTCCTAAAATATTGCTCTGACGGAAAAAACCAATAAGATATTTTATGTAGTAAATTTCCGTAGCTACAACGTTTACTTAGAACATTTTTTCGTTTTGAGCGACGGTTTCCAAGATAGAAGGGAAAAACCGAAAACCGTTGCTCACAAAGAAAATGTACGAAGCATCCAACTTAAAACCCTCATATCCCCTTAAGCGAGGGTGGCGCTTTCTTTTGGGAAACCATGAAGCTACTGTCTCCATGAAATCCCCTAGGGGAAACAGTCACAGTAAAAATGTAGATCACCTGAAGAGGCTTTTTAAGCCGAAACCCGTCAGTTGATAAAAAAAAATTTCTTTCTCGAAAAGATGTCTCTGTTGACATTTCGAGTTTACTTTCACTTGGGTTCAATACGGGTTCATACAAGGCTTCCGCTTCGTTTTTAAAAGGCTTGTTTCTCCCCTAGTTCAAATCTTGCTACATTTTTAAATGTCTTATCTTGGCATTTAGCACAACGCCTGAAGCTCTAATGATATATCATGAACAAATCAAAAAAGGGAGGATTTTTGATGGGGCCGAAGATGGGCAAAAAGTTTCATTGGAGGACTAAAGAGGACTAAGGAGGGGAGTATAACGTGGGGGGATGGAGGGGAAGTATAACGTAGGTGAAGTTTAAGGAGGGGGGACTGTAACGCAGGTGAAGTGTAACGTAGGGTAAATCAAGGAGGGGGAAGTAAAACGTAGGTGAAGTTTTAGGAAGGGGAAGTAGAACGTAGAGGCAGTTTAAGGAGGGGAAGTATAACGTGGGGGAAGTTTTAGTAAGGGGTCCTAAAACGTAGGGGAAGTTAAAGGAAGGGGAAGTTAAAGGAGGGGGAAGTATAACGTGGGGGAAGTTTTAGTAAGGGGTCCTAAAACGTAGGGGAAGTTAAAGGAGGGGGAAGTATAACGTGGGGGAAGTTTTAGGAGGGAGAAGTATAATGTAGTTGAAGTTTAAGGAAGGGGAAGTATAACGTAGAGGCAGTTTATGGAGGGGGAAGTATAACGTGGGGGAAGTTTTAGGAAGGGGACCTAAAACGTAGGGGGAGTTTAAGGAGGGGGAAGTATAACGTGGGGAAGTTTTAGGAAGGGGACGTAAAACGTAAGGGAAGTTAAAGGAGGGGGAAGTATAACGTGGGGGAAGTTTAAGGAGAGAGAAGTAAAACGAAGGTGAAGTTTAAGGAGGGAGAAGTATAATGTAGTTGAAGTTTAAGGAAGGGGAAGTATAACGTAGAGGCAGATTATGGAGGGGAAGTATAACGTGGGGGAAGTTTTAGGAAGGGGACCTAAAACGTAGGGGGAGTTTAAGGAGGGGGAAGTATAACGTGGGGAAGTTTTAGGAAGGGGAAGTATAATGCAGTTGAAGTTTAAGGAAGGGGAAGTATAACGTAGAGGCAGTTTATGGAGGGGGAAGTATAACGTTGGGGAAGTTTTAGGAAGGGGACGTAAAACGTAAGGAGAGTTAAAGGAGGGGGAAGTATAACGTGAGGGAAGTTTAAGGAGGGAGAAGTATAATGTAGTTGAAGTTTAAGGAAGGGGAAGTATAACGTGGGGGAAGTTTTAGGAAGGGGACCTATAACGTAGGGGGAGTTTAAGGAGGGAGAAGTATAATATAGTTGAAGTTTAAGGAGCGGGAAGTATACCGTAGGTGAAGTTAAAGGAGGGGAAGTATAACGTAAGGGAATTCTAAGGAGGGGGAAGTATAACGTAGGGGAGTGGAAGTATAACGTAGTGGAGTTTAAGGAGTAGGAAGTAAACCGTAGGTGACGTTTTAGGAAGAGGAAGTAAAACGTAGGGGGAGCTTAAGGAGGGGGAAGGATAACGTGGAGGAAGTTTGAGGAGGGGAAGTATATCGTAGGGAGATTAAGGAGGGGAAATAAAAGGAGGGGATGTTTAAAGGAGTGGGAAGTATAATGGAGGGGGATGTTTAAAGAAGAGGGAAGTATATTGGAGGATAGCCTCGCGTTAGTTCTAACACCGGATAAGTAATTTTTATCAATTTTTAGTTAGGCAATGTTTCTTATGGTAAATTTTGTGGTGGGTCGAATTCCGTCGGTAGTTTAACCTTATTACCAACATAAAACGCGTAGTTCACGATTTAGCCAACAGTTGAGCTCTCCTGAAAACCTTGGAAAAATGACTTGTAAGATGTTAGAACTAACGCGACGATATGTATAATTTGGGCTTTTGAGGGGAAAGAACCATTTTTATTGGGTTTTCGGGCGTTAAACATCTTTTGAACGACTTTTGGGTCGTTTTCCTCAATTTTTCGACCTTCCTTTGCCTTTTTTGCTTTTTTCCTTTTCGCCATTTTGCAAATTTTGGCAACTGGTACATGAAAAGTCTGTAAATTTTGAACATTTCAGATTTCTAAAACGGAAAATTTCTTTCCCCATTTACGAGGTAAAAGTTCTTTAATGAAAGTTTATGCACGGGTGTGAATTTTTAAATATTTCTCCACCTTCACCGGCCGATAAATTGAGAAAAAACGGACGTTCTTATCTAGCGATAGAGCAGCTAACTGTGACAGACACTTAAACCATGAAATATATTCCACATTCTTTCTGAGAAAATCGTTTGTTTTTATAATTGTTTACACAAAATGGCGGTAATTTTGGGGAGGTTACACTAAATATCAAGTCGGCCGTTGTTTCCAGGATCTCTTCCAGTAAATCAACCGTTCGTTTAGCGGAAACAACCATCCGGTGTGACTAAAAGGTTAATTGGATCTTGCACTTTCTCGTCTTTTGTCTTTCTGTCCGAAAAAAAAGGAGCCCCGTTGAAAATCCCGATTGTCGAAGCTTCCAGACGAAAAAAACAGATTTTATTTTTATTTGCTTAGGTTATTTTCCGACAATAAACTTTGAAAGTTGAAGAGGGTACGGAAATCTTCAACAAGAAGAGAAAGTTTGACCTTAAGACCTAAAAGGTCCTCCCACTCTCGAGATGCATCTCACCCACTACCGTTCTCAAATTAATTTCAAAAATAATGACATGGGAACCAGTTTAAATCTCTCTTTTTATCAGAATCGCTACTGTTAGTAAAAGCGAGGTTGCCATTTCTCGAAGGATTTGCATCTTTAAGTTTAATTTTTGAGGCGCTCCGGGTACGAAGGGCCAACTCAACAAAACGTAGTTTCGAGATATTCGCAATTTAAAGTTTTATGTTACGGGCGAACTCTACAGAAAAGTCATGCCCTGGAATGGGAAAAGGAGTGGGGGGTTGTGGACTAGGATGTGGAGTTCGCCCTTCGTACCCGCTCGGATTCGTTAGAGCTTTGCCGCATATCGGTTTTTACGTATTTAAAGGGGAAAAAATGGCGAACTCAACATAAAATTATATGGGTGTATTCACCAAGAGGTCTAGAATCTGAAAATGAAAAAAAAAATTTGTCCTATGTTGAGTTCGCCCTTCGTACCCGGAGCGCCTCAATTGATCCAATTGAAATAAGAAAGAAAGTACAAGTCTGGAGCTGGCCCCGAAGGGAACTCCCTTAAAGAGAAGGAACATTATAGGAGGGGGAAATATTAAGGAGGGGAAGTATATGGGAGGGGAAATATAACGGAGGGGAAGTCTTAAGGAGGGGGAACTAAAAATTGGCATTTTTTTACATTAATTATCATTTTAGTTGGGAGAAATTCCATACTTCCACGCCTAACGAGAGGGACACCCTTAAAGAGAAGGAACAATATAGGAGGGGGAAGTATTAAGGAGGGGAAGTATAACGGAGGGGGAAGTAAATGGGAGGGGAAGTACAACGGAGGGGGAAGTAAATGGGAGGGGAAGTATAACGGAGGGGGAAGTAAATGGGAGGGGAAGTATAACGGAGGGGAAAGTAAATGGGAGGGGAAGTATAACGGAGGGGGAAGTAAATGGGAGGGGAAGTATAACGGAGGGGAAAGTCTTAAGAAAGGGACGTCTTAAGGAGAGTAAAGTCTTAAGGAAGGAGAAATATTAAACAGGGGGAAGTATGAAGGAGGAACTTTGAGTATATGATAGGTATATGGGGGGGAAGTATAACGGAGGGGGAAGTATGATCGAGGAACTTTGAGTATATGGGAGGGGAAGTATTACGGAGGGGAAGTCTTAAGGATGGAGAGTCTTAAGGGGAGGGAAGTATTAAGCAGGGGGATGTATGAAGGAGGAACTTGAGTACATTATACGGGAAGTATATGGGAGGGGAAATATAACGGAGGGGGAAGTCTTAAGGAGGGGGAACTAAAAATTGGCATTTTTTTATATTAATTATCATTTTAGTAGGGAGAAATTCCATACTTCCACGCCTAACGAGAGGGACCTCTCTTAGGCAAAAATCCCATTATTTCTTGATACTTAAAAAAATTTTCGAAAAAAAAGAACTTAAAAATTAAAAAAAAAACTCGGAAAATTTTTTGAAATAAAAAAACATCGAAATTTTTGTGAAAAAAACTCGGAAAATTAAAAAAAAAATCGAAATATTTTTGGAAAAAAAAACAAAACTCGGAAAATTTTTCACAAAAAAAGAAAAAACTTCTCCCTCTGTTATACTTCCCCTCCCTTATTCTTCCCCCTCCGTTATACTTTCCCTCTTTTAAATATCCCCCTCCATTATACTTCCCCTCCCATATACTTCCCCACCGTTACAATTCCCTATCCCATATATACTTCCCCCTCCTATATTGTTACTTCTCTTGAAGGAAGTATTCGTTGGAAACTCTTCAAACCAGCACTTTTTTATACTTATACTAGGGAGAAAAGTGATACTTTTACTAGGGGCGAGATCGACATCCCTCTGGTCGACGGCTCATTATTTCTACCTTGATAATCTTATAAAATGTTTACAAAAAATTAAATTTAATTTAAAAAACCGGGAAAAAAGCTTAGAAAATTTTTCAAAAAAAACAAAAAAACTTAGCCTCTAGTAGACGGCTCATTATTTCCATCCTTTATTCCTCCCTCCTATAATACTCCCCCCCTTTTATACTTCCCCCTCCGTTATACTCCCCCTCTTTAACATTTCCCCCTCCTTGATACTTCCCCCTCCTATATTTTCCTTCTCTTTGAGTATTCGTTGGAAGCTCTTTAAACTAGTACTATTTTTTTTGGAATTTTCCTTTTTAAAAAATTTGTAAGCTTTTTTGTAACAAATTTTCCTATTATCGAGGTAGAAATAATGGACATTCTGCCCAAAGGATATCCCTATCACGAGAGGTAGAAGTATCAAATTTCTCCCTACTAAAAGAAAACATTTTTTTTTTTCAAAATCGCTCTTTTTTTTAACTATTTCCGAAGATTGTGTGAAAATTTGGTGAAAATCTGTTGGAAACTGTGGCTGTAAAGTCCAAAATTTTGATCTTAGCGGCCGTTTTTATGAACCTATAATAGCGATCTCTAGCGTCCACATTTTATACTCGAAGATTCAAAGATTCACTTTCTCCCCGCTAGAAAACACCACAATTCCCACAGCAAGCTTAGTAGAAAATACGTTAGAAATCGCCAGGATCGCTCAAAAACCCAATTTTTTGCTCAAAAACACCAAATTTTTGGCTCAAAAACCCACCAAATTCTTGACAATTTTTTGGTTGCCCTTTTTAGGCGTGAATTGACTGGTATAATTACTACAACATTTTATTCATCAATATTTTATTGTAAAACTAAAGTTTCTCTAAAATAATTGGGTGGCAGATGTATAGGTGTCTCTGCCTGCTGGAAAATTTTGGAACTAATCTTTTTGGTTTTAAAAGTCTATGATTGTCTGTGTAGGTTATGGTAAGTACAAAAAAAAAAGTTTCTGCAGGTACAATTTAGAAAATCATAAGAATCTCCCAATTTACAACTCATTCATTCTCGATTTGAACAGTTCGACGATTTCCCTGTATAGCGAATCTTTGGCTTTTTCAGCGACAATGTAGTCGAAATGCGAAAATTCTGGATCGCTGATTCTTCTGTTGAAAATCAAATTGGGAAGAGCTCTAGCGAGTTTGAAATTCGACTTTTCAGTTATAAAAATATCGTTGAGGCTGTAAAAAATCGCCACGGGCACCCTCACTCTATCTAGCGGATACATCGGCGGCTTTTCTCTTCCATAAATTTCTAAATTTCTTTCTTCGTAGTTGTACAACCTGAAACCTTTAAAGCCTTTATTAAATTTCTTATTTTTTTTTAAAAATATTACCATCTCTATATATTTGAGAATAATGATGGATATTCTTAGCTGAAGTTCCAGTTGGAAAATGCTTCAGAAACTTCGCAAATTTTTCCTAAAATATAATTTATTTACTTTTTTATATATTATATATTTTAAATTACATAATTTATATTTTTTCTGCTCTCTCCAGTCGAGAAAATGAAAAAGTCGAGGCAGGTTGAAAAAGAAGGCGATTTCACCGAGCAATATTTTTCGACAAACTCGATTGTTTTTCTTCCTCTGGGTAACATTTCGAAAATCCCTTTATCCATATAAACATCCTTTAAATTGAAAAAAAAAATTATAAATAAATAAAAATAAATAAAAACAAATATAAAGCATTGGGAGTTAATTAAGCAAAAAGCGAGTAAAGCTGAAAGCGCAAAAAAAGTTTTTCCTGAGGGTAAAATGTTTGTTTTTACAGTAGAATGAAAATTCAAGATTTTTAGAAAAAAAATTTTTCCCAAGAACGAGGATTTGAACCCATGACCCCTGGGTGAAGAGTGGCAAGCCTGCTAGAGGGTTTCTAGGTTCCTTTCTCAGCAGGATGAAATTTTTTTTTCTTTTTTAAAATGCTGCCAAAAATGACTAAACGTATCAGACTAGCAATTTTGAGGTCCTAGGTTCCAATCCCAGCTCGTGAAAAATTTTTTTTCCTTCATAATTAATATTATCAAACATTTGGCTCCCAGAAAACAAGTAAAAAAAGTAATAAATAAAATAATCTCAATTAGCAAAAGCGCCCTAAAAATTGAAAAATAAAAAATTGTGTTAAAAATATTTATAAAAATTGTGCAAAATGTGTGGTGGTCGAGCCAAGCAAAAGCAAGCTGCAATAAAAAAAAATATTATTAATAATAAAAAATTTTATTACTTATAATAAAGGGTAATTAAAGTTAAATTTAGCGTTTTTCTGTAGAATCTTAATTTTTTTACCTGTTTTTTGAGAACTAGCGATGAAAGAATGCTTGCTGTGGAAGATTTTAAGAAATGAAAAATTCTTAATTTTGGTGTATAAAATTTAAAATAAGGATTCGTCATAATTTCGACATAAAGTATCACTTCAGAAAATAGAGGAAATAAAGAAGTATTTTCGATGGGAGTTTTTCAGCGACACAGAAGATACAAGAAGAAGCGAGACAGAATCGGCGTTTTCCACATCTTATGGCTTAGGATATGGCTTCTGATGTCAGAGAATATCCCACTTCTGATGTCATAAATGTATCCCACTTCTGATGTCAGAAATGCACATCCCACTTCTGATGTCAGAAATCCACTTCTGATGTCAGAGAATATCCCACTTCTGATGACATAAATGTATCCCACTTCTGATGTCAGAAATGCACATCCCACTTCTGATGTCAGAAATCCACTTCTGATGTCAGAAATCCACTTCTGATGTCAGATATCCACTTCTGATGTCAGAAATCCACTTCTGATGTCAGAAATCCACTTCTGATGTCAGAAATCCACTTCTGATGTCAGAAATCCACTACTGATGACAGAAATCCACTTCTGATGTCAGAAATCCACTTCTGATGTCAGAAATCCACTACTGATGTCAGAAATCCACTACTGATGACAGAAATCCACTATTGATGACAGAAATCCACTTCTGACGTCAGAAATCCACTTCTGACGTCAGAAATCCACTTCTGACGTCAGAAATCCACTTCTGATGTCAGAAATCCACTACTGATGTCAGAAATGCACATCCCACTTCTGATGTCAGAGACGCATATCCCATTTCTGATGTCAGGACGTATAACAGTTTTTAAAAATTCAAGATTTTTTTAGAAAAAAAATTTTGTTTCCAATGAACGAGGATTTGAACCCAAAATCCCTAGGTGAAGAGTGGTAAGCCTGCTAGAGGGTTCCTAGATTCCTATCCCAGCAGGGTGAAATTTTTTTTTTCTATTTTAAAATGCTGCCAAAAATGACTAAACGTATTAGACTAGTAATTTAGAGGTCCTGGGTTCAAATCCCACCTTGTTAAAAAATTTTTTCCTTCATAAATTCATTTTAAGATTGTCAAACAAACACTTGGCCCCCAGATAAAAAAAAAATTAAATTAAATTATCTAGATTTGCAAAAGCGCCCTAAAAATAAATTTCTAAAAGTGTTAAAAAATATTTTCAAAATGTCCGAAATGTGCAGTGGCCAAGCAAAGCAAGCAGAATGCTGCAATATAAAAATAATTAGTTAATCAAATTATAATAATAAAAATTTTATTACTGAGAATAAAGTGTAATTAAAATTGAATTTTATTTATTTTCGAGCAAAAAAGGATGCTTGGTGGGGCAGATTTTAGATCTAAATCTCAAAAGTTCTTAATTCTAGGCATATAAAATTTAAAAATAATAAATAGCTTTATATTTTACAAGGATGATAATTTAAATATTATTTACAAAAAAATAAATAAAAATGTCTTTCTCACTTTGGCACATATTTTAAGATATTTTTTTGTTCGACCCTTCCTGCGAAGAATTTTTTTTATGACTTTTTGACTAGAAAAACTCCATAATTTTGTCGTAAACTTTTCCTTTGACATCTTTCGCTATGACGTAGTCGAGATGCGAAAATTTTGGATCTGAAATCCTCAGATTGAAAACGACGTTGGGTAAAACGTTGGCGAGTTTCTGCGCTGACTTTTCCGTCAGAAAAGGGTCGTTGAGGCTGTAAAAATCCCGACGGGGGCCCTCACTTTTTTGAGTGGGTACAAAGGAGGTTTTTGGCTTCCATATATTTCATATTGATTTTTCTCCCATAATTGTACATTCTGAAACCTATTTTTTAAATAATAAAAAATATTTGTTTAAATTTTTTTTTACCATCTCTGTATATTTGGGAGAAATGATGGAAGTTTCGAGTGGACGTCCCAGATGGAAAATATCTCAAAAAATACTGCGCTTTCTCCTTAAAAAAAAAAAGTTTAAAAATTTTTTAAGCATAATTTTTTTTTACATAATCAACATTGTCCAGGTTTTCACCAAATCCAATTTTCCAAGCGCTCAAACATAGAAAATATGTTGGAGAATCCATCGAACAGAATTTTTCCATAAATTCGATGGTTAGTCGCCTTCTGGGGAAGAGTTCGTAAATCCCTTTGCTGTGAAAAGAATCCTAAAAAATAATATTGTTTTAAGAAAAAAAAAATTATTTGAAAATGCATAAAAGCGAGAATGAGTATGCAAAAGCGAGTGAAGCGACCGAAGACATAAAAGCGCCAAGAAAATATAAAAAATAAAAAAAAATAAAAATTGTATACCTTTTTCCATAAATCCAGATTTTGTAAAAAAAATGCGGCGTTCCGCCCTGCAAAAATGACCCAGGAAATCTCAACTTTCCAACTCAGTTTTTAAAAATTGAAGTTAAAATTTTGAACGATTTATTTGGCGTCATAATTTCGACATAAAGTATTCGCGTCATACAGTAGAGGAAAAAGTGAAGGATTTTGACGACTTCTGATGACAGAAATGCATATCCCACGTCTGATGTCACAAATGCATATCCCACGCTGATGTCAGAAATGGATATCCCACTTCTGATGTCAGAAATGGATATCCCACTTCTGATGTCAGAAATGGATATCCCACTTCTGATGTCAGAAATGGATATCCCACTTCTGATGTCAGAAATGGATATCCCACTTCTGATGTCAGAATGCGTATCCCACTTCTGATGTCAGAAATCCACTTCTGATGTCAGAAATGGATATCCCACTTCTGATGTCAGAGATGCATATCCCACTTCTGATGTCAGAAATGCATATCCCACTTCTGATGTCTGATATGCATATCCCACTTCTGATGTCAGAGTTGCATATCCCACTTCTGATGTCAGAGGATATCCCACTTCTGATGTCAGAGGATATCCCACTTCTGATGTCAGAGGATATCCCACTTCTGATGTCAGAGGATATCCCACTTCTGATGTCAGAGGATATCCCACTTCTGATGTCAGAGGATATCCCACTTCTGATGTCAGAGGATATCCCACTTCTGATGTCAGAGGATATCCCACTTCTGATGTCAGAGGATATCCCACTTCTGATGTCAGAGGATATCCCACTTCTGATGTCAGAGGATATCCCACTTCTGATGTCATAAATGGATATCCCACTTCAGATGTCAGATAATATCCCACTTCAGATGTCAGATAATATCCCACTTCTGATGTCAGATAATATCCCACTTCAGATGTCAGATAATATCCCACTTCTGATGTCAGAAATGAATATCCCACTTCTGATGTCAGAAATGAATATCCCACTTCTGATGTAAGAATGGATATCCCACTTCTGATGTCTGAAAACCACTTCTGATGTCAGAAATCCTCTTCTGATGTCAGAAATCCACTTCTGATGTCGGAAATCCACTTCTGATGTCGGAAATCCACTTCTGATGTCGGAAATCCACTTCTGATGTCGGAAATACACTTCTGATGTCGGAAATCCACTTCTGAGATCAGAATCCACTTCTGATGTCCGAAATCCACTTCTGAGATCAGAAATCCACTTCTGATGTCAGAAATCCACTTCTGATGTCAGAAATCCACTTCTGATGTCAGAAATCCACTTCTGATGTCAGAAATCCACTTCTGATGTCAGAAATCCACTTCTGATGTCAGAACTCCACTTCTGATGTCAGAAATGTGTCCCACTTTCTGATGTCAGAGATGTGTCCCACTTTCTGATATCAGAAATTATCCCACGATTTATACCCATTTCCTTTTGTGACGAAAGTTGTGCCCCCAGTTTTCCCCCAGTATGGCCGGAAGTCTCCCTAATCTCATCCGTACTGAAGAAAAAGAAGCGAAAAAATAAAAATCAAATCAAAAATTAAAAAATAAAAAAATTTTAATAAATATAACTAGAAAAAACACAGATAAACCTCCCAAAAACCGGACATGGAGGTATTACAATAATTTGACTAAATAAGAGAATCGAGCATTTTAACGATTTCATAGTGAACAACGTCTTTAGCATTGCTTCCAAAAATATAATCAAAATGAAAATTTAGGATCCACAATTTTTCTCGCTTTTATCAAATTGGGCAATTGATTTGCAAGTTTTTGAGCGGAAATTTTGGAAATAAAGGCGTCATTGGTGCTGTAAAAAATGGCGACGGGCGCTCGTACGTTTTTCAAAGGGTAAAACGGCGGTTCTTCCTTTCCATAAAATCCTAAATTCTTTTCTCTACCGTAGTCGTACATCCTGAAACCTAAAAATTCAAAGTTTTTTCAATATTTAATTTTTTTCTCTTACCGCTTTTGTACAGCTGGCCGAAATGAAGAAAATTAATTAATGATGACCCCGTCGGTATATATTTTAAGTCTTTTGCCAAGTTATTCTATCAATAAAAGTTAAAAATAATTTAAATTAATTTTTTTTACATAATCATATTTTGACGGTTTTCTCCTAAGGTGAGGCCATAAACATCAAGACAGAACGAAATCGATGTTGAATTTACCGAACATTCATTTTCAATAAAATCGATCACTTTTGGGCTTCTGGGAAAAATTTCATACATTCCTCTCTCAAATAAACGTCCTTTAAAAAAAAAAAAACCAAAAAAAATTTATAATTCAAAAAATTGAAACCGCTGCCACCAGTTGTTAGCGAAACCGCTGCCACCAGTTAGCGAAAAAAAAGCGAGGATGAAATGAGATATCTATTTTGGTTTGAAATTTTATTCTGAGGTCTTAAAATATAAAAAAAAATCTCTGGAATCTAATTTTGGACTAGAAAAATAGAGGAAATGAAGATCTTTTTTCTTAAATTGAGTCGAGCAAATCGAGGACTTCTTTGTTGACGAGTTCCTGGACGTTGAGGCCAAAAAGAAAATCTGTATGCGTAAATTTAGGATCGCTAACTTTTTTATTTACGATTAAATTCTTCAGGCTTTTCGCCAGTTCGTCGGCAGACTAAAAAGAAAATTGATACAAAAAAAATGTTGATTCTTCAAATTTACCCTTCGGTTCATTAGAGTGTCGTTGTCACCGTAAAACAAGGCGATGGGCGTCGTGATATCATCCAAAGGGTATAAAGGAGGAAGGAAACTTCCATAAATTTGCATATTTCTTAGTTTCCCATGACTGTATAATCTGAATCCTGAGAAAGAATTGAAAAGATTATTTTTATGTGGGTGATACGCCGAGGTATTGCAATAACTGTCTTAAGGAGGAAGGTAATAGGCGCTCCGGGTACGAAGGGCGAACTCAACAAAACGTAGTTTCGAGATATTCGCATTTTAAAGTTTTATGTTACGGGCGAACTCAACAGAAAAGTCCTGGAAAAGGAGTGGGGGGTGTGGACTAGGATGTGGAGTTCGCCCTTCGTGCTCGGATATCGCAGTTAGAGCTTTGCCCATATCGGTTTTTACGTATTTAAAGGGGAAAAAGGGCGAACTCAACATAAAAATGGGTGTATTCACCAAGAGGACTAGAATCTGAAAATCAAAAAAAAATTTTTGTCTGATGTTGAGTTCGCCCTTCGTACCCGGAGCGCCTCATATGCCCTTCGCAGTTCATTATTTTAAGAAATGAGGGTATTGCAATTATTTTCTGGATACATTTCTGATATCAGAAGTGGGATACACTCCCACATAAGAAAGGGATATTACTAAATCAGAAGTGGGATATTACGACATCAGAAGTAGGATTCGTTCTGAAGTCAAAAGTGGGATTCGTTCTGATATCAGAAGTAGGATTCATTCTGACGTCAGAAGTGGAATTCCTTCTGACGTCAGAAGTTGGATACGTCCCCACATCAGAAGTAGGATATGCCCTCACGTCAGAAATGGGATTCGCACCCACGTCAGAAGTTGGATATGTTCTTACAACAGAAGTGGGATTTGTTCTGACATCAGAAGGAGGATTCATTCAGACGTCAGAGGTGGATTTCTTTTGACATCAGAAGTGGGATACACTCCCACATAAGAAAAGGGATATTACTAAATCAGAAGTGGGATATTACATCAGAAGTAGGATTCGTTCTGAAGTCAAAAGTGGGATTCGTTCTGACGTCAGAAGTTGGATACGTCCCCACATCAGAAGTTGGATATGCCCTCACGTCAGAAGTGGGATTCGCCCCCACGTCAGAAGTGGGATTCGCCCCCACGTCAGAAGTGGGATTCGCCCCCACGTCAGAAGTGGGATTCGCCCCCACGTCAGAAGTGGGATTCGCCCCACGTCAGAAGTGGGATTCGCCCCCACGTCAGAAGTGGGATTCGCCCCCACGTCAGAAGTGGGATTCGCCCCCACGTCAGAAGTGGGATTCGCCCCCACGTCAGAAGTGGGATTCGCCCCCACGTCAGAAGTAGGATAAGCCCCCACGTCAGAAGTAGGATAAGCCCTCATGTCAGAAGTTTGATTCGCCCCAACGTCAGAAGTGTGATGCGCCCCCCACGTCAGAAGTGGGATACGGGGACCTTCCATCAGAAGTGGGATACGGGGACCTCCTTCAGAAGTGGGGTACGGGGACCCCCCCCCCCCGTCAGAAGTGGGATACGGGAACCCCCCCATCAGAAGTGGGGTACGGGGACCCCCCCCCCCGTCAGAAGTGGGATACGGGAACCCCCCCATCAGAAGTGGGAAGAACAAATCCCCCACTTCAGAAGTTGGATACATCCCCAAATCAGAAGTGGGATTCGTCCCCACGTCAGGTATAGGATAATTTCTGACAACAGAAGTGGGATACCCCCACATCAGAAGTGGGAAGAACAAATCCCCCACTTCAGAAGTTGGATATGTTCTTACAACAGAAGTGGGATTTGTTCTGACATCAGAAGGAGGATTCATTCAGACGTCAGAAGTGGGATACGTTCCGACATCAGAAGTGGGATACGTTCCGACATCAGAAGTGGGATACGTTCCGACATCAGAAGTGGGATACGTTCCGACATCAGAAGTGGGATACGTTCCGACATCAGAAGTGGGATACGTCCTGAAATCAGAAGTGTGAGTCACTCCCACGTCTGAAGTGTGATACGCTCTCACTTAAGAAGTGGGATAAGTTCTGACATCACATAACAATAACTGTCTTAAGGAGGAAGGTAATATGCCCTTTGATCTTCCTTATCTTAAGAATTGAGGGTACTACAATATTCCTTTCTTAAGAAAGAAGCTGATTTCAGAATTTCCATATGAAGCTCTGATTTCAGGACGTATCCCACTTCTGATGTCGGAATGTATCCCACTTCTGACAAGGAGGCGTATGCCACTTCTGATGTCAGAATGTATCCCACTTCTGATATCAGAACGTATCCCACTTCTGATATCAGAACGTATCCCACTTCTGATGTCATCTGCCCTCAGCACCTCCTCATCCTAAGAACTATGTACCTGTTTTGTATAACTGCCCCAGATGATGGATGGTATTGATGGACGTACCCGTGGGAAGGTAGCTAGCATATCTCCCTATATTTTTCTGAAACAAAATTTTATTATTCATGTACTTTAATTGATGACTTACCCTGTCTAAATTCGACCTGTTTTCGCCATATGCCATACCTATGACGTCCAAGCAGAAGTCGATGGTCGGCGAGTCTTCAGCGCATGATTTACGAATCGCTTTGATCGTCTCGCCTGATCTCGGCATAAATTCGTATGCTTTCCGAAATACTAGTGAATCCTTTAAATTTGATTAAAAAAACCTCACTCGCTTTTTCTTATGGTAATGAGGGTGACAGTGGGGGGAAAAAGAAAAAAAAGGTATACCCGAATTGAGTCGCTGTAGAGTATGAGGATCCGCAGCACTGTCTGGAATAGTTCGGAAAGCGTCGGAGTGGTGGCGACAGGTGCGAGTAAAACGGCGGCTTTTACTTTGTCGTTGTATTCCGGCCTTAGCGAAGCCATAGTTAAAAAAACCGTCGTCCCCATAGAATGGCCAATATAATAAATCTGCGGCTTTCCAGTCACTTCGATTATTTTATCGATAAAAGCTGGGATATCATAAATTCCAGCCTCGTGAAACCTAAAAAGAGGTTAAAACGTCACAGAAATGGCCACGTACGAAAATAACCTTCTAGGGATAGGTATCGATAGTAGATATTATCGGAATATCGATATTTCCCTTCCGATATCCGATATTTTCCCATCGATATCGTACCTTCCGACATTTATAATATCGATATTAGAGGCACGATATTCGATATTTTCTAATTTCCATTTAAAATTTAAAGAAGAAAGAAAAATTGATATGAGGCGCTCCGGGTACGAAGGGCGAACTCAACATCGGACAATTTTTTTTTTTTTCATTTTCAGATTCTACACCTCTTGGTGAATACACCCATATAATTTTTATGTTGAGTTCGCCCTTTTTCCCCCTTTAAATTCGTTAAAACGATATGCGGCAAAGCTCTAACTGCGATATCCGAGCGGGTACGAAGGGCGAACTCCACATCCTAGTCCACAACCCCCACTCCTTTTCCCATTCCAGGGCATTTTCTGTTGAGTTCGCCCGTAACATAAAACTTTAAAATGCGAATATCTCGAAACTACGTTTTGTTGAGTTCGCCCTTCGTACCCGGAGCGCCTCATATTAAAAGATACTAAGTGAAATTGAACGTATTCCTTTCGCTTGGGTTTGGATTGTTTGGAAACTGTAATTGTATTGGCAGCATTGATAAGGTAGTTGGTACCCGCCGGTTACCGGTACCACCTCCTAACTGTTTCATCACTATCAACTTATAGATATATCGATATTTTAAGCCCGATATAATATCGCCATCGATACTTCCGATATTGGTTCCGATACCAATATCGATATTTTTGTTTCGATGTCCCATCCCTATAACCTTCCCTATTTGTAAACACAGGAGGTTAAATAAGGTTACAATGTTTAAAAACTTACGTAAAGTTCCAATATTGATATTCTTTCACAGAATAATATTTGTGGCCTTTGGAATACGCACTGCCTCTTTGATCAGCAAGCCAGACGTCATACCCATTATCAGATAACGTAAAAGCTACAAATATTGCTTAAATGAATTTAATTAATGTTTTTATGAAATACCTAAACTGGTGTTTGCGTCGATGACCCAGGAGTCTGAAGAAGCCAAGACGCCATGTTGGATGAGCACAGGAGGTTTCGTGACGTCAGGTTTTTTTGATAGGATACGATGTAAACTTAAGATATAACCGTCTTCTGTCGTTACTTTGTAGTATTCGTAGCCGTACCCTTGTTTTTTAATCAATGCGTCCTAAAAACGTTAAAATTAACGGTAACTTTCGACATCAGAAGTGGGAAATGTTTCTGACATCAGAAGTGGGCTACGTTTCTGACATCAGAAGTGGGCTACGTTTCTGACATCAGAAGTGGGCTACGTTTCTGACATCAGAAGTGGGCTACGTTTCTGACATCAGAAGTGGGCTACGTTTCTGACATCAGAAGTGGGCTACGTTTCTGACATCAGAAGTGGGCTACGTTTCTGACATCAGAAGTGGGCTACGTTTCTGACATCAGAAGTGGGCTACGTTTCTGACATCAGAAGTGGGCTACGTTTCTGACATCAGAAGTGGGCTACGTTTCTGACATCAGAAGTGGGCTACGTTTCTGACATCAGAAGTGGGCTACGTTTCTGACATCAGAAGTGGGCTACGTTTCTGACATCAGAAGTGGGCTACGTTTCTGACATCAGAAGTGGGCTACGTTTCTGACATCAGAAGTGGGCTACGTTTCTGACATCAGAAGTGGGCTACGTTTCTGACATCAGAAGTGGGCTACGTTTCTGACATCAGAAGTGGGCTACGTTTCTGACATCAGAAGTGGGCTACGTTTAAGACATCAGAAGTGGGCTACGTTTCTGACATCAGAAGTGGGCTACGTTTCTGACATCAGAAGTGGGATACGTTTCTGACATCAGAAGTGGGATACGTTTCTGACATCAGAAGTGGGCTACGTTTCTGACATCAGAAGTGGGCTACGTTTCTGACATCAGAAGTGGGCTACGTTTCTGACATCAGAAGTGGGCTACGTTTAAGACATCAGAAGTGGGCTACGTTTCTGACATCAGAAGTGGGCTACGTTTCTGACATCAGAAGTGGGATACGTTTCTGACATCAGAAGTGGGATACGTTTCTGACATCAGAAGTCGGATACAATCCCACAGCAGAAGTCGGATACAATCCCACAGCAGAAATTGGATACATTTCTGACATCAGAAGTGGGATACACCGCCCAATATCAAAATTGGGATATTACAACATCAGAAGTGGGATACGCCCCCAAATCAGAAATGAAAATCGTTGTGACATCAGTTGGATACGCCCCCAAATCAGAAGTGGGATACGCTTTGACAACAGAAGTAGGATTCATTCTGACGTCAGAGGTGGAATTCGTTTGACGTCAGAAGTGGTATAAACTCCCCCCCCACAGCAGAAGTTGGATACAGCCCCACAGCAGAAGTTGCATACATTTCTGACATCAGAAGTGGGATACACCGCCCAATATAAAAATTGGGATATTAAGACATCAGAAGTGGGATACGCCCCCACATCAGAAGTGAAAATCGTTCTGACATCAGTTGGATACGCCCCCAAATCAGAAGTGGGATACGCTTCGACATCAGAAGTAGGATTCATTCTGACGTCAGAGGTGGGATTCGTTTGACGTCAGATGTGGGATAAACCCCCACAGCAGAAGTTGGATACACCCCCCACAGCAGAAGTTGCACACATTTCTGACATCAGAAGAGGGATACACACCCAACATCAGAAGTGGGATATTACTACATCAGAAGTGGGTTATTACGACATCAGAAGTGCGATATTACGACATCAGAAGTGGGATACGCCCCCAAATCAAAAGTGAAAATCGTTCTGACATCAGTTGGACACGCCCCCAAATCAGAAGTGGGATACGCTTTGACATCAGAAGTAGGATTCATTCTGACGTCAGAGGTGGGATTCGTTTGACGTCAGAAGTGGGATAAACCCCCCACAGCAGAAGTTGCATACATTTCTGACACAGAGGGATACACACCCAACAACAGAAGTAGGATACAGCCCACCAGCAGAAGTTGCATACATTTCTGACATCAGAAGTGGGATACTCCGCCCAATATCAAAATTGGGATATTACGACATCAGAAGTGGGATACGCCCCCAAATCAGAAGTGAAAATCGTTCTGACATCAGTTGGATACGCCCCCAAATCAGAAGTGGGATACGCTCTGACATCAGAAGTAGGATTCATTCTGACGTCAGAGGTGGGATTCGTTTGACGTCAGAAGTGGGATAAACCCCCCACAGCAGAAGTTGCATACATTTCTGACACAGAGGGATACACACCCAACAACAGATGTTTGATATTATTACATCAGAAGTGGGATATTACGACATCAGAAGTGGGATACGCCCCCAAATCAGAAGTGTGATACGCTTTGACATCAGAATTAGGATTCATTCTGACATCAGAATTAGGATTCATTCTGACGTCAGAGGTGGGATTCGTTTGACGTCAGAAGTGGGATAAACCCCCCACAGCAGAAGTTGATACACCCCCACGGCAGAAGTTGCATACATTTCTGACATCAGAAGAGGGATACACACCCAACATCAGAAGTGGGATATTAGTACATCAGAAGTGGGATACGCCCCCACATCTGAAGTCGAATCGTTCTGACATCAGAGGTTGGATACGCCCCCACATCAGAAGTGGGATACGCTCTGACTGCAGAAGTATGATTCATTCTGACGTCAGTGGTGGGATTTGTTCTGACGTCAGAGGGGGATTCGTTCTGACGTCAAAAGTGGGATTCGTTCTGATATCAGAAGTCGGATTCGTTTTTGAAGTCATAAGTTGGATTCGTCCCCACATCAGAATTAGGATACGCCCTCAAGTCAGAAGTGGGATTCGCCCTCAAGTCAGAAGTTGGATACATCCACACCTTAGAAGTAGGATTCATTCTGACGTCAGAGGTGGGATTCGTTCTGACGTTAGAAGTTGGATTCGTCCCCACATCAGAAGTGGTGTACGCCCCATATTTGAAGTGGGATATTACTACATCAGAAGTGGGATAGGCCCTCACTTCAGTAGTTGGATACGTTCTGACATCAGAAGTGGGATACCCCCACGTCTGAAGTGGGATATGCCCTCACGTCAGTAGTGGGATATGCCCTCACGTCAGAAGTTGGATACGTTCTGACATCAGAAGTGTAATACGTCCCCTCATCAGAAGTTGGATACGTCCCCTCATCAGAAGTTGGATACGTCCCCTCATCAGAAGTGGGATTCGTCCCGACATCAGAAGTGGGTCACATTCTTCCTCAACTTCCCATCATCCAGAAATCATTAAAAAACACTTCCTTATTCGATAAATCTTTGAAATTAACATCAAGTCCGAAAATAGCATAATTGCCGTTAACCTTGCGCAAAATAGACCGAAAGTTTAAGAATACGAGGAAGATGATTGCCAAGGACGCCAGGATACCGTTGTTGGATTATATGGAAATGTAACTGAATGTGAAGATAATTTTTTTTTCTGTTTCTTTGTTTACGATTTTTTTTATTGTATAAAAATTACGTTGTTTTTTTCACCACAAGGTTGACTGAAATTAAACGTTTTATTTATTTAAAAAAAAAATTGTTAAAAGCGACCTGGTTATTCTCAAATTTTGTATCCTTGAAATTGACACTTTTTGTTTGCTTTTAAATCGGACAATGTCGTTGCCCTAAGAACGGTTCCTCCGTCCTTCACCTACGTTCGAAGTTTTCGCGGCCGCGAAATCATTGAAGGGAACTCTCGCTTTCGCCGTCAGACAAAAGGCGTGAAAAAAAAATTTGGTGGGCTAATTTCCTTCATTTAATACTTGAAGAATAATCTTTTTTTCTTTTAGGCTCAAATTATGTGACCTCGTCAATAAAGCAATGTAAATGATTACGAAATTAAAATATCAAAAATCCATCTTCTGACATCAGAAATCCATCTTCTGATATCAGAAATCCATCTTCTGACATCAGAAATCCATCTTCTGACATCAGAAATCCATCTTCTGATATCAGAAATCCCACTTCTGATATCAAAAATCCCAGAATCGATGTCAGAAAATTATCCTACTAGTAATATTGGAACGTAAATATCCCACTTTTTATGTCAGTAATCCAACTTCTGATGTCAGCAATCCCACTTCTGATATCGGATATCTTCTTCTGAGGTCATAAATCCCACTTCAGACAAAAAGGCGTGAAAAAAAAATTTGGTGGACTAATTTCCTTCATTTAATACTTGAAGAAAAAAAAATTTTTTTTTTAGGCTCAAATTATGTGACCTCGTCAATAAAGCAATGTAAATGATTACGAAATTAAAATAACAATGAAATAATTTTTTGTTTTTAATGAGATTATAATGAAAAAAAAATTATACATAATGAATAGAACTCCAAAATTAAAAAAATGAGGTCCGGGCCGTACTTTTGGCATTCTGGGAAAGAGTTGGCCTCGACGAAAACTTCCTCAAAAGTGGAAATTTAAATTGCTAGCAACCCTTAATTTGCCCAGCCAGGCCACACATAACCTGGGTGAAAAGCCAAAATTTATCCCCCTTTCCGACATCCCCAGTAAATTATATTTAAATAAGGAGTATTTGGTGAAAATCTGGTGAAGATTAGACCGATAGAATTGCCATAGCGCTTAAAAAAAGAGGCAGGTCTCCACCGATTTTGTGATGCTTGGTCAGAAATGCCACTTCTGAAGTCCGAAATTCCATTTCTGGTGTCAAAACTCCCACTTCTGATGTCAGAAATCCTACTTCTGATGTCAAAAATTCCACTTCTGATGTCATAAATCCCGCTTCTGATGTCAGAAATCCATCTTCTGAGGACAGAAATCCACTTCTGAGGACAGAAATCCACTTCTGATGTCAGAAATCCACTTCTGATGTCAGAAATCCACTTCTGATGTCAGAAATCCTACTTCTGATGTCAAAAATTCCACTTCTGATGTCAGAAATCCCACTTCTGATGTCAGAAATCCATCTTCTGGGGACAGATATCACACTTCTGATATCAAAAATCCTAGTATCAATGTCAGAAAATTATTCTACTAGTGATATTAGAAGTAAATATCCCACTTCTGATGTCAATAATCAAACTTCTGATGTCAGCAATCCCACTTCTGATATCGGAAATCCTTCTTCTGAGGTCATAAATCCCACTTCTGATATCGAAAATCCCAATTTTAATGTCAGAGAGTAATCCTACTTGTGGTATTGGAAAGTAAATATCCTACTTCGGATATCCGAAATTCCACTTCTGATGTCAGAAACGTATTCTATTCGAGATTTTGGAACTTATATATCCTACTTCCGATGTCAGTAATCCAACTTCCAATGTCAGCAATCCCACTTCTGATGTCAGAAAAGTCCGAAAATTATCCCACTTGTGATATAACTACGAAAATATCCCACTTCTGATATATGAAATTCCGCTTGTGATGTCAGAAACGTATTATATTCGAGATATTGTAACTTATACATCCCACTTCTGATGTCTGTAATCCGACTTCCAATGCCAGAAATCCCACTTCTGATATCAGAAATCCCTTTTCTGAGGTCAGAAATCCCACTGCTTATGTCATAAATCTTACTTCTGATATCAGAAGTGGGATTTGGGAAAACCAAACTTAAGGGAGACTGTCTTCCGCCTTTTTTCTGATCTCAATCTAAAAATTCCACATTTCCAGATATAATTTTAAAAAGCAAGATCGGAAGGAAAAGTGAATAAACTCCTCTGAAGTTTAAAAAAAAAAAAGGCTTCGAGGATCTGGGGAAGTAAAAAAAGAAATTGATGACATCAACGGGAGTCAAATCAAGGCTTTTTCCGCCTTGAAAAATTAACAGAAATGATATTTTTCGAACTCCCGTTTCGAAAAGGCGGGGCTCGAGAATTTCTTCGAAGGACGGAAACGACCGATCACTCACCGTCCTCGGAGAACGGAAAGGTCCTTCCGATTTTTTTTATATTATTTATGGATTTTGATCTAGTTTTTTATGTCAATCAAAGTATTATTTAGACGAAAGAAGTTTTGCCACACCCCACTCCTCATGTTATAAATATCCCACCTCTACTGTCAGAAATCCCACTTCTGATATCAAAAATCCCACTTCTGATATAAAAATCCCACTTCTGATATCAAAAATCCCACTTCTGATATCAAAAATCCCACTTCTGATATCAAAAATCCCACTTCTGATATTAAAAATCCCACTTCTGATATCAAAAATCCCACTTCTGATATAAAAATCCCACTTCTCTTATAAAAATCCCTCTTCTGATATCAAAAATCCCACTTCTGATATCAAAAATCCCACTTCTGATATAAAAAATCCCTCTTCTGATATCAAAAATCCCACTTCTGATATAAAAAATCCCACTTCTTATATCAAAAATCCCAATTTCACCTCGGAAAATATTATCCTACTTATGATATTGGAACGTAAATATCCCACTTTTGATAAACGAAATTCGATTCTGATGCCAGATACGTGTTCTATTCTAGATATTGGAACTTAAATATCCCACTTCTGATGTCCATAATCCAAATTCTGTTGTCAGCAATCCCACTTCAGATATCAGAAATCCCTCTTCTGATGTCAGTAATCCAAATTCTGTTGTCAGCAATCCCACTTCTGATATCAGCAATCCCACTTCTGAAATCCGAAATCCCTCTTCTGATGTCAGTAATCCAAATTCTGTTGTCAGTAATACAAAATCTGTTGTCAGCAATCCCACTTCTGATATCAGAAACATTTGTATT
The DNA here is from genome assembly GCA_014119065.1 of Orius insidiosus. Lineage (NCBI taxonomy): Eukaryota > Metazoa > Arthropoda > Insecta > Hemiptera > Anthocoridae > Orius > Orius insidiosus. The sequence goes on along the minus strand of JACGAQ010000037.1, from coordinate 213,170 downwards.
ACGAAAAATGACCAACTAAGGATCTTGGGAGCCCCGCAGCCCTCCCCATTAACATTGAATTTTTTAATTTTTTTATTTCCAAGGTTATATTTAAACAAAAAAAGTGTTAATCATTAAATATTGGACTTTGAATTTTAATTTTTTCTTTCAGCAAAACATTCAGGAAAAAAATACTTGTATTATCCTATTGTTCGGTGGTGACGAAGGAAGTAAAAAAATATCCCATAAAATAGTTTCCTTAACTTCAAACGTAATTAGTAATTAGATGAATATTAGTTTAATAAAATTGAAAAATTTTTCTCAGTATTACACAAGATGAATAATTTATTAAATAAATTATTCGAGGTCGATCCGATTATTTGTTTAAACGTCTTTTTTTTCGGGACCGTTTCAAAAATCCCACTTCTGATGTCAGCAATTCCACTTCTGATATCAGAAATCCATCTTCTTAGCACAGAAATCCATCTTCTGATATCAAAAATCCCAGTATCAATGTCAGAAAATTATCCTACTAGTGATATTGGAACGTAAATATCCCACTTTTTATGTCAGTAATCCAACTTCTGATGTCAGCAATCCCACTTCTGATATCGGAAATCCTTCTTCTGAGGTCTAAAATCCCACTTCTGATATAAAAATTCCAATTTCAATGTCAGAAAATTATCCTACTTGTGATATTGGAACGTAAATATCCCACTTCTGATGTCAGCAATCCCACTTCTGATATCAGCAATCCCACTTCTGATGTCAGTCAGATATCCCACTTCTGATGTCAGATATCCCACTTCTGATGTCAGAAATCACACTTCTGATGTCAGAAATCACACTTCTGATGTCAGAAATCCCACTTCTGATGTAAGAAATCCCACTTCCGATGTCAGAAATCCCACTTCCGATGTCATAAATCCCACTTCTGATGTCAGATATCCCACTTCTGATGTCAGATATCCCACTTCTGATGTCAGAAACCCCACTTCTGATATCATAAATGCCTCTTCTGAGGTCTGAAATCCCACTTCTGATATCAGAAACCCCTCTTGTGACGTCTAAAATCCCAATTCTTATGTCCGAAATCCCACTTCTGATGTCCGAAACTTATCCCAGTTGTGATATTAGATCGCAAATATCCCACTTCTGATGTGCGAAACTTATTCACTTGTGATATTAGATCGTAAATATCCCACTTCTGATGTCTGAAATCCCTCTTCTGATGTCTGAAATCCCACATCTGATGTCCGAAACTTATCCCAGTAGAGATAATTAAACGTAAATAACCCACTTCTTGCCAGAAATCCCACTTCTGATGTGCAAAACTTATCCCACTTGTGTTCCTAGAACGTAAATATCCCAATTCTGATGTCCGAAACTTATCCCAGTTGTGATATTAGATCGTAAATATCCCACTTCTGATTTGCGAAACTTATTCCCTTGTGATATTAGATCGTAAATATCCCACTTCTGATGACAGAAATCCCTCTTCTGATGTCTGAAATCCCACATCTGTTGTCCGAAACTTATCCCAGTAGAGATATTAAAACGTAAATAACCCTCTTCTTGTCAGAAATCCTACTTCTGATGTGCAAAACTTATCCCACTTGTGTTACTAGAATGTAAATATCCCACTTCTGATGTCAAAATACCATATCTTCAGTTTATATTTTACTACGATATTTAAAATCCGCATTAAATTTTTCATCAAACGTGAAAAAAGTTCGCAAAAAAAATTCGGCTTTTGCAAAAATAAAAAATGAAACTTACCGTCAGCAGGAAATCCTCTGGTAAATTCGCGTTGCTATTAACTCTAACGGGGCTGCAAAAAAGGGTAAAACTTTGGTAAAAATCACGGGTAGAAGTTGGAGACGGCGGCGTTGGGGATGGGTTGGGGCGTGTAAGCGTTCGCGGAGAAGGCGAAAGGCACCAGGATCAAAAGAGATACATTTTTCTCCGCCTCCGAGCTACTGCACCTTACGGGACCGAAATTCTGTTTGTTCTTCACTCGAAGACGCCGGGATCCCGCGGGTATAAAATCGACGCGATTTCCGAAAAGGTGAACCGGCTCCCACCCGCCAACCAGCGACCTTCCTCCCCACCTTTACGGGGTGCATCTTTTTACATTTTCACCTTCAAACTATCACAATCGTATCATCAATTTTATTGGAGAAAAAAATATATTTAGTTTTTAAATAGCGGATTTTTGTCCAAATTTCAAATGATAGACCGCAATCAAAAGTCAAGAATCCTGAAAATTCCCTTAAAAATGCGGGGATTCGAATTCTGAGGATTCCAAGGAGCTTGAGGTCATCGGTTTTAAAATTTTGGTCTTCTACTTTGAAATCTGAAGGGTTTTTATGAAGAAAAGGGTCAAAAATTTAGAAAAAGTAGAGGAAAATGCCCTGATTTTTGAGACCTTCGATGAAGGTAAGGTTTTGACATCGTAAGAGAGATAGATACTGACACCAGAAGTGGGATACATTTCTGATATCAGAAGTGGGACTTCTGATATCAGAAGTGGGATTTAAGACATCAGAAGTGGGATTTCTGTCCTCGGAAGATGGATTTCTGACATCAGAAGTTGGATTTCTGACATCAGGAGTGGGATTTTTGACATCAGAAGTGGGATTTCAGTCCTCAGAAGATGGATTTCTGACATCAGAAGTGGGATTTATGACATCAGAAGTGGGATTTCTGTCCTCGGAAGATGGATTTCTGACATCAGAAGTTGGATTTCTGACATCAGAAGTGGGATTTTTGACATCAGAAGTGGGATTTCAGTCCTCAGAAGATGGATTTCTGACATCAGAAGTGGGATTACTGACATCAGAAGTGGGATTTCAGTCCTCAGAAGATGGATTTCTGACATCAGAAGTGGGATTACTGACATCAGAAGTGGGATATCTGACATCAGAAGTGGGATATCTGACATCAGAAGTGGGATTTCTGACATCAGAAGTGGGATTTCTGACATCAGAAGTGGGATTTCTGACATCAGAAGTGGGATTTCTGACATCAGAAGTGGGATTTCTGACATCAGAAGTGGGATTTCTGACATCAGAAGTGGGATTTCTGACATCAGAAGTGGGATTTCTGACATCAGAAGTGAGATTTCTTACATCAGAAGTGGGATTTCTGACATCAGAAGTGGGGTGACTGATATCATAAAGTATATATGTAGCTTCTGATATCAGAAGTTGGATTTCTGACATCAGAAGTGGGGACTGGCATCAGGCCCTAATCTTGTCTCGCTAAATGATTACAAAATGATTCCCCTTTAATAAATAATAGTTTAAAATTTAATAAAACAAATAAGCCAAGGGATTTCTGACATCAGAAGTAGAATTTCTGACATCAGAAGTGGGATTTCTGACATCAGAAGTGGGATTTCTGACATCAGAAGTGGGATTTCTGACATCAGAAGTGGGATTTCTGACATCAGAAGTGGGATTTCTGACATCAGAAGTGGGATTTCTGACATCAGAAGTGGGATTTCTGACATCAGAAGTGGGATTTCTGACATCAGAAGTGGGATTTCTGACATCAGAAGTGGGATTTCTGACATCAGAAGTGGGATTTCTGACATCAGAAGTGGGATTTCTGACTTCAGAAGTGGGATTTCTGACTTCAGAAGTGGGATTTCTGACATCAGAAGTGGGATTTCTGACATCAGAAGTGGGATTTCTGACATCAGAAGTGGGATTTCTGACATCAGAAGTGGGATTTCTGACATCAGAAGTGGGATTTCTGACATCAGAAGTGGGATTTCTGACATCAGAAGTGGGATTTCTGACATCAGAAGTGGGATTTCTGACATCAGAAGTGGGATTTCTGTCCTCAGAAGTGGGATTTCTGTCCTCAGAAGTGGGATTTCTGACATCAGAAGTGGGATTTCTGACATCAGAAGTGGGATTTCTGACATCAGAAGTGGGATTTCTGACATCAGAAGTGGGATTTCAGACATCAGAAGTGGGATTTCTGACATCAGAAGTGGGGTCTGACATCAGACCCTAATCTTGTCATGCTAAATGATTACAATTAATGATTCCCCTTTAATAATAATAATTTAAAATTTAATAAAAATAAATAAGCCAAGGGATTTCTGACATCAGAAGTGGGATTTCTGACATCAGAAGTGGGATTTCTGACATCAGAAGTGGGATTTCTGACATCAGAAGTGGGATTTCTGACATCGGAAGTGGGATTTCTGACATCGGAAGTGGGATTTCTGACATCGGAAGTGGGATTTCTGACATCAGAAGTGGGATTTCTGACATCAGAAGTGGATTTCTGACATCAGAAGTGGGATTTCTGACATCAGAAGTGGGATTTCTGACATCAGAAGTGGGATTTCTGACATCAGAAGTGGGATTTCTGACATCAGAAGTGGGATTTCTGACATCAGAAGTGGGATTTTTGACATCAGACCCTAATTTTGTCTCGCTAAATGTTTACAAATGATTCCCCTTTAATAAATAATAGTTTAAAATTTAATAAAAATAAATAAGCCAAGGGATTTCTGACATCAGAAGTGGGATTTCTGACATCAGAAGGGGGATTTCTGACATCAGAAGTAGGATTTCTGACATCAGAAGTGGAATTTCTCACATCAGAAGTGGGATTTCTCACATCAGAAGTGGGATTTCTGACATCAGAAGTGGGATTTCTGACATCAGAAGTGGGGGGACTGATATCTTAAAGTATATAGCTTCTGATATCAGAAGTGGGATTTCTGATGGGGATTTCTGACATCAGAAGTGGGATACGTTCTGACACCAGAAGCTTGGTCAGAATCCCACTTTTGATGTCAGAAGCTATATACTTTGAGATATCAGAAGTGGGATTAGGGATAACTCGTACATAATTTTAAAAGCAAGATTAGAAGAAAAATTTGGTGACTTACCTCCTCGGAAGTTTAAAAAAAAAAAAAAAAAAAATTCTGACCCCCTGGGATGATTTCCCATTTCTGACATCAGAAGTTTGGATAGCATCAGAAGAGGGATACGTTCTGACATCAGAAGTGGGATAACATTTCTGAAATCAGAAGTGGGATAAAATTTCTGACATCAGAAGTGGGATAACATTTGTGACATCAGAAGTGGGATAACATTACTGACATCAGAAGTGGGATAGTATTTCTGACATGAGATGTGGGATAACATTTCTGACATCAGAAGTGGGAAACATTTGTGACATCTGAAGTGGGATAACATTTCTGACATTTGAAGTGGTATAACATTTGTGACATCAGAAGTGGGATAACATTACTGACATCAGAAGTGGGATATGCATTCCTGACATCAGAAGTGGGATATGCATTTCTGCCATCAGAAGTGGGATATTCATTTCTGATATCAGAAGTGGGATATGCATTTCTGACATCAGAAGTGGGATCAGTTTTTTAAAACAAACTTTTAGAAATTTGCTAGTTTCTGTTTTCTAGAAACTCGTAAATTTTAACTAGGTACTTTGTAGATTTTTGAAATAAATTTGTTCTGCGAAAATGAATTTTATGATCGCCATTTTTCCTTCTATAAATTAAATATTACGTAGTTTACAGTCTTGTAATATCAATTAGGTATAAAATCACATTGTAAAATGTATTTACTCTTATTGTTTTTAATTGCAATCATTATTTTTCACCTTCAAATTTGAATAAATTTTTTGTTTAAGTTGCATACGAGACCGGAATTATTTACCGTTAAAACGAAATTCTGTGGAAGATTTGCGTTGCTGTCGACTTTGATGGGTTTGTAGGAGAAGGGCAAGGAGAAGAATAAAATCTTCCCTAAAATTGCGGCGAAAAAACCTTCTCGCGGAGGCTCCATGAATGTCTTTTCTTTTCGAATTTGGGCGAAAACGACGGGGAAAATGAGTAGCAAAACGTTCATTTTCGATGTTTCTGAAAGAACTGAAGTCCATGAAGTCCCTTCGACCCTAATTAGGGTTTTTTCTTCCCTAGAATCGACAAAAAATCCTTTTTGTTACGACTACAGGTTGCCCAATTAAACAAAAAAAAAAGTAGTTGTCAACATCTTGTTTTTCGAGACTCTCATTAAATGCTAATCTCTTTTAAAGTAGTTCAAGTTCATTACGACACTTTAACATCATCGAAAAATGCTTCTTACGCCTTTTTTTAACATTTTAAAAAAAAGTGTACAAAATTAATAAAATAAAAACAAAAATAGTTGACGTTGCCAAAAGTTGGAGAATCCTTGAAATTTTTTTAGCATATTTTTTTTTTCTTTTTGTTTATAAAAAGTAGCTCTCTTTCCTTTAAAAAGATACATGTGGTTTTTTGTTTTTCAAGGTGAATATAAATGATTTTAATTTTTTTTTAATCCGAAATGGTTTTTTTTCTTAAGGTTGAAAGCTCAAGTTTGCGGTGGCCCCGTTAAGCTTCTGATAATTAAAGGGTCAGGAATTTACTTCCGTTGGAAATAAAAAAAAATTAATAAAAAATCTTTTAATGTGGAAATAAGGTCGAGCTTCTGATGTGACAACTTATCCAACTTCTGATATTAGAACTAATCCCTATTTTGATATCAGATCACATCCTGATATATCAGCACTTAGGTTTGCTACTTCTGATGTCAGAACTTATTCCAATTCTGATATCAGAGCCCATTCCACTTCTTATATCAGTACATAGGTACCCAACTTTAGATGTCAAAGCACATCCCACTTCTGATATCCGCACTCAGTATCCAACTTATGATGTCGAAATTTAGGTATCCCGCTTCTGATATCAGAGCTCATCCCACTTCAGATATCACAACTTATCCAAATTCTGATATCAGAGCCCATCCCACTTCATATATCAGCACGTTGGTATCCCACTTCAGATATCAAAGCACATCCCACTTCTGATATCCGCACTTAGAATCCGATTTATGATGTCTGCATTTAGGTGTCCCGCTTCTGATATCACAACTTATCCATCTTCAGATCTGATATCACAACTCATCCCACTTATGATATCACAACTCATCCCACTTCTGATATCACGATCTCACCCTACTACAGATATCACAACTTATCCCACTTATGATATCACAACTCATCCCACTTCTGATATCACAACTCACCCCACTACAGATATCACAACTCATCCCACTTATGCTATCACAACTCATCCCACTTCTGATATCACAACTCATCCCACTTCTGATATCACAACTCATCCCACTTCTGATATCACAACTCATCCCACTACAGATATCACAACTTATCCCACTTCTGATATTACATCTTTTCCCACTTCTGATGTCAGCGTTTAGGTATCCCACTTCTGATGTTAGTCTTTAGGTATCCACTTCTGATGTCGGTAATTAGGTATGCCACTTCTGATATCAGTAATTAGGTATCCCACTTCTGACATCTGTAATTAGGTATCCCACTTCTGATATCAGTAATTAGGCATCCCACTTCTGATATCAGTAATTAGGCATCCCACTTCTGGTATCAGTAATTAGTCATCCCACTTCTGATATCAGTAATTAGGCATCCCTCTTCTGATATCAGTAATTAGGCATCCCCACTTCTGATATCAGTAATTAGGCATCCCCACTTCTGATATCAGTAATTAGGCATCCCACTTCTGATATCAGAATTGCTGGCGCCAGGAAACATCTTTTCCGGGGGTTTTTGGAAATTTCATATTGTTTTTGTGCCAGGAAAACTCACTTTTAAAGTGCCTTTGAGGATTTCCCACTTTTGTACTTAGGTATCCCACTTTTGATATCAGAGCACATACCACTTCTGATATCAGCATTTTGGTATCCCACTTGTGATGTAGGAAATTAGGTATAACACTAGTGATATGGGAACTTAGGTATCCCACTAGTGATATGGGAACTTAGGTATCCCACTAGTGATAAGGGAACTTCGGTACCACTTCTGCAATCAGCATTTAGGTATCCCACTTCTGATATCACAACTCATCGCACTTCTGATATTACAACTTTTCCCACTTCTGAGGTCAGCATTTAGGTATCCCACATCTGATGTCAGCGTTTAGGTATCCCACTTCTGATGTCAATATTTAGGTATCCACTTCTGATGTCGGTATTTAGGTATCCCACTTCTGATATCAGTATTTAGGTATCCCACTTCTGATATCCGTAATTAGGTAGGTATCCCACTTCTGATGTCAGCATTTAGGTATCGTACTTCTGATATCAGCATTTAGGTATCCCACTAGAGTGATATGGGAACTTAGGTATCCCACTAGTGATAAGGGAACTTAGGCCTCCCACTTCTGTAATCAGCATTTAGGTATCCCATTTCTGATATCGGAACTGCAAGCTCCAGGAAACCTCGGAAAACTCACTTTTAAAGTGTCTTTGGAGATTTCCCACTTTTGTACTTTGTTATCCCACTTTCGATATCAGAGCCCATCCCACTTCTGACAGCAGCACTTAGTTATCCCACTTCTGATGTTAGCATTTAGGCAGGAATACTCACTTTTAAAGTGTCTTTCGGGATTTCCCTCGGCTTTTCTACCAGCAAACCCCCTATCATCATGAGTTTATTAACTTTTCCTTGCTTTCTGTGCCAAGAAACCTCATTTTAACAGAGTTTTAATCATTTTCCTTTGTTTTTCTACCAGGAATCCTCCTTTCTTCGCGTTTTCCTCAATTTAACCGCCATAAATAAAAGAACGGACAACACTTGTGCACTTATGATATCATGAGGAAGCCAGTTTAAACAATAACAATAAATCATTAGAAAAACTTCCCGAGTGCGCCATTATAAAAACTTCACATTAATTTTTTATTAAATCGCATCATTAATAAAATGACCTTTATGGTCGATAAATTATACGGTGTCATCAATGGGGAAAAATAGTTCTGGTTAACCCTGAGTTCGGAAGCACGGCGAAGATTACAATCCGAAGACTAACCGGAAGGAAAAGGGAAGTGAATAAAATAATACAAGGACGAAAAGGTTTTTTAAATAATAGATTCCGTTATTCTTAAGAATAAAGATTTTTTTTTTCCCAGAGGAAAGAAGAGAATTTGATTTTTTTCTGATATCAGCACTTAGGTATCCCACTTCTGGTGCCAGCATTTAGGTGTCCCACTTCTGATATCAGCATTTAGGTATCCCACATGTGATATGGGAACTTAGGTATCCCGCTTCTGATATCAGAACTGCAGGCACCCGTAAACCTCGGAAAACTCACTTTTAATGTGTCTTTGGAGACTTCCCACGATTGTTCTTAATTATCCCACTTCTGATATCAGCATTTAGGTATCCCACTTGTGATATGGGAACTTAGGTATCCCACTTCTGATATCAGAACTGCAGGCGCCCGTAAACCTCGGAAAACTCACTTTTAATGTGTCTTTGGAGACTTCCCACTATTGTTCTTATTTATCCCACTTCTGATATCAGAGCCCATCCCACTTCTGATATCAGCACTTAGGTATCCCACTTCTGGTGCCAGCATTTAGGTGTCCCACTTCTGATATCAGCATTTAGGTATCCCACTTGTGATATAGACTAACCGGAAGGAAAAGGGAAGTGAATAAAATAATACAAGGACGAAAAGGTTTTTTAAATAATAGATTCCGTTATTCTTAAGAATAAAGATTTTTTTTCCCAGAGGAAAGAAGAGAATTTGATTTTTTTCTGATATCAGCACTTAGGTATCCCACTTCTGGTGCCAGCATTTAGGTGTCCCACTTCTGATATCAGCATTTAGGTATCCCACATGTGATATGGGAACTTAGGTATCCCGCTTCTGATATCAGAACTGCAGGCACCCGTAAACCTCGGAAAACTCACTTTTAATGTGTCTTTGGAGACTTCCCACTATTGTTCTTATTTATCCCACTTCTGATATCAGAGCCCATCCCACTTCTAATATCAGCACTTAGGTGTCCCACTTCTGATATCAGCATTTAGGTAGGTATCCCACATGTGATATGGGAACTTAGGAATCCCACATCTGATATCAGAACTGCAGGCACCCGTAAGCCTCGGAAAACTCACTTTTAAAGTGTCTTTGGAGACTTCTCACTATTGTTCTTATTTATCCCACTTCTGATATCAGAGCCCATCCCACTTCTGATATCAGCACTTAGGTATCCCACCTCTGGTGCCAGCATTTAGGTGTCCCACTTCTGATATCAGCATTTAGGTATCCCTCTTGTGATATGGGAACTTAGGTATCCCACTTCTGATATCAGAACTGCAGGCGCCCGTAAACCACGGAAAACTCACTTTTAAAGTGTCTTTGGAGACTTCCCACAATTGTTCTTATTTATCCCACTTCTGATATCAGAGCCCATCCCACTTCTGATATCAGCACTTAGGTAACCACTGAAGTGAATAAAATAATACAAGGACGAAAAGGTTTTTTAAATAATAGATTCCGTTATTCTTAAGAATTAAGATTTTTTTTCCCAGAGGAAAGAAGAGAATTTGATTTTATTTAAGCAGAAAAAATAAGTTGAACATAATAAAAAGAGCAGTCTAAGAAAATACTAGAAGCTGTTTAGCCCGAAAAGAAAAGGATTTAGCGTTATTTTTGGACGAGGGATTCGGGCTTCAACGTTGAATTTGATTGGGCGTCTTAGTCGTTTTCGTGTTTTTTGTCGTTTCCCAAGTCGATGCCTTGTTGGAGGAGTAGAGCGATGTTTTCGACGGTGTCTTCTTTGGCTTCGATGTGCCGGAGGGCGTTGCTTACGATGCAGAGGTCGCCGCGGAGTTCGGAAACGAGGGCGGCGATTTTCTGCGCGTTGCTTAAAACGTCCACGCTTTGGGTGTATGGGTTGTAGCGGACGCCGAACGGCCTCTGGATCGTCTTCGCGAACTCCCTGAGATAAAAAAAAACTCAATAAAAACTGAGAAGCACTTGACTTTTTAGACTGTCTGAAATAAGAGGATTCCTCGAAGAATTAAGATAAGGTTTAGAACTTAGGTATCCAACTTCTGATGGCAAAAGTTATCCCACTTCTGATACCAGAACTTTGTTATCCCACTTCTATGCCGAAGTTCGGATATCAGAAGTGGGATACCAAATTTCCGGTATCAGAAGGGGCATGCCATCAGAAGTCGAAGAAAATACAGGATACCTACAGGTAATTTCTGGTATAACTACTCTCCCCACTTCTGATGTGACAACTCATCCCACTTCTGATATCAGAGCATAGGTATCCCTCTTCTGATTTCAAAACCCATCCCACTTCTGATACTACAAATTATCCCACTTCTGAAATCAAAACCCATTCCACTTCTGTAACTACAAATTATCCCACTTCTGATATGACAACTTTTCCCACTTCTATGGTCAGCATTTAGGTATCCCACTTGTGATATGGGAACTTAAGTATCCCACTTCTGATATCAGAATTGCAGGCGCCAGAAAACCTCTTTTCAAGTGGGTTTTCAGAAATTTTTCATGGTTTTTCTGCCAGGAAAACTCACTTTTTAAGTCTCTTAGGGGATTTCCCACTTCACTATTGTATTTATTTATCCCACCTCTGATACTACAAATTATCCCTCTTCTGATATCATAACCCATCCCACTTCCGTAACTACAAATTATTCCATTTCTGATACAGCAAATTATCCCTCTTCTGATACAGCAAATTATCCCACTTCTGATACTACAAATTATCCCACTTCTGATACTACAAATTATCCCACTACTGATACTATCCCACTTCAGATAATGATATCAGAACCAATCATACATCTGATATCAGAACCCATCATACTTCTGATATCAGGACCCATCCCGCTTCTGATATCAGAACTCAGAACCCATCCCACTTCTGATACTACAACTTATCCCGCTTCTGATATCAGAACTCAGAACCCATCCCACTTCTGATACTACAACTTATCCCACCTCTGACACCCCAACTTATCCCACTTCTGATGTCACCAAAATCTCCTTGTTTGGTGGCATTTTAAACTTTCTCGATTTTAGAACCTCCTCAGTAGATTGAGATGGGATCTTCGGACTTATCCCTCTTTTGATATCACATCACCCGTCCCCTTGAAATTTTTGACTATTTTTTTTTTCTTCCAAAGGAATCTGCGTTTTTCAACTGCATTCGCTTACCTCATTTTTTCTTTGGCTTCTTCAAAAGTTTCTGTGTAATAGTACGCGTTCTGATAAGAAGTTATGATGCATTCTTCATGTATGGTGACCTCCGGGTCGAACCTTTTGATTTTTTCATTGGCCGTTATCGCATGCTGGAGTTCAGCAATCGAAGAAAGAAGCCCCGCACCGTAAACTCGCAGATCTCCATCTTGCTTACACATCCCAAATTCAACAGTAAAGAAGTAAAGCTAAAAGAAAAAGTTGAGTTCTGATAAGGGAACATAGGTACACAATCATAGGTACATAACTTCTGATATCAGAGCATAGGTATGCCACTGCTGATATCAGAGCATAGGTATGCCACTGCTGATATCAGAGCATAGGTATGTCACTTCTGATATCTAAGCATAGGTATGTCACTTCTGATATCAGAGCATACACCACTTCTGATATCAGAGCATACACCACTTCTGATATCAGAGCATACACCACTTCTGATATCAGAGCATACACCACTTCTGATATCAGAGCATACACCACTTCTGATATCAGAGCATACACCACTTCTGATATCAGAGCATACACCACTTTTGATATCAGAGCATACACCACTTCTGTGTGTATGGGGGACGGGGGATGGGTTCCTATATCAGAAGTGGGATGGGTTCCGGTATCAGAAGTGGGATGGGTTCCGATATCAGAAGTGGGATGGGTTCCGATATCAGAAGTGGGATAATTTGTAGTATCAGAAGTGGGATAATTTGTAGTATCAGAAGTGGGATAATTTGTAGTATCAGAAGTGGGATAATTTGTAGTATCAGAAGTGGGATAATTTGTAGTATCTGAAGTGGGATAATTTGTAGTATCAGAAGCGGGATAATTTGTAGTATCAGAAGCGGGATAATTTGTAGTATCAGAAGCGGGATAATTTATAGTATCAGAAGCGGGATAATTTGTATATCAGAAGTGGGATAATTTGTAGTATCAGAAGTGGGATAATTTGTAGTATCAGAAGTGGGATAATTTGTAGTATCAGAAGTGGGATAATTTGTAGTATCAGAAGTGGGATAATTTGTAGTATCAGAAGTGGGATAATTTGTAGTATCAGAAGTGGGATAATTTGTAGTATCAGAAGTGGGATAATTTGTAGTATCAGAAGTGGGATAATTTATAGTATCAGAAGGAGGATGGGTTCTGAAATCAGAAGAGGGATTGCTGATATCAGAGCATAGGTATCCCACTTTTGATACCAGAGCATGGGTATCCCACTTCTGATATCAGAGCATGGGTATCCCACTTCTGATATCAGAGCATGGGTATCCCACTTCTGATATCAGAGCATGGGTATCCCACTTCTGATATCAGAGCATAGGTATCCCACTTCTGATATCAGAGCATAGGTATCCCACTTCTGATATCAGCACTTAGGTATCCCAATTCTGATATCAGAGTAAAAAAAAGGTTTTTCTCATAAAAAATACTAACGGTAGAAAGTTTGCTGATGTCGTCTTCAGAAGCTCCCAAAGAGTTTAGTCCCAATTCTTGCGAAAACTGCGCAAAACTCGGATTCGCAAGTAGCGGCATATGTCCAAGAAGTTCATGGCAACAATCTCTGAAGAAAAAAATTTAAAAAATTTTTTTATTTTAAAATTTACGGTTCTGGTGTATAGTAAGGATCGGAGCTGTGACGTATATACTGGGTGCAGTGAAAAACCCTGAAAGCCAATCCAGCGAGAAAGTCTCTCGGAGACAAATAGCCGGAAACGGGCCTCAACTGAAATCCAGTCTTGCCTAAAGATAAAAATTGAACAAAAATATGCAAATTTTTGAAAAAATTTTACGTTTTAAATAATTGCTTATGTCCTGAAGCTGAGGGATGTTGTCTTCCCTGTATCCGCAGTATTTGACGAGTTCAGGCCAGTTTTCGAGATATTCTCGGCAAGCGTGCTTTTCGTAGAGTTTGTGCAATTCTCGAAAAACTGTCCCCCTGGAGACAAAGATGTCGTTAAGGGCGGCGAGGAGGGAGGAGGGGGTGGGGGAGGGGGAGGATGAAATTGTGTTCGTTTGGGTCTTGTCACGAAATGCTTGTTCCTAAGTCATTACTTCAGAATCTTCGCTCAGATTGTATTAGACTCAAATCAGCGTTCTAACCCAATTAAACACCATCATCCTCGCTTCTCCGTTTTAGCTTCAAAATACAAATGATTCTTTTACCATGTTTTGATCTCTTCCGGCGTGTATTGAACTCGAGGGATTGGATCTCCGCTGAAAAACAATTATTTTTTTTTATTTTTATAATAAAGAGTGCAAGGAGAAAGAGGGAGGATGCCCGGAAACTCTGAAAAATACTTGGGTTACTGCGAAAACTGCGAAAACTGAGGAAATAAATCAAAAACGACGAAAATCGCTTATAATCAGAAATAAAGGGAGGGGAAGTATAAGGGAGGAGAAGTATAACGGAGAGGGAAGTTTTTGAAGTGTTTTTTTTTTTGGACCAAAATATGAGAAAAACGTCAAAAGATAAAAGATGGAAACCCCCTTCCATTGTACTTCCCCCTCCGTTATACCCCCCACCCTTATTCTTCCCCCATCGTTATACTTCCCCTCCTTTGTACTTCCCCCTCCGTTATACTTCCCCCTCCGTTACACGATGCCCGGAAACTCTGAAAAATACTTGGGTTACTGCGAAAACTGAGGAAGTAAATACACAAATAAATTACAAACGACGAAAATCGCTTATAATCCGAAAAAAAAGGGAGGAGAAGTATAACGGAGAGGGAAGTTTTTGAAGTTTATTTTTTTGGACCAAAATATGAGAAAAACGTCGAAAGATAAAAGATGGAAACCCCCTTCCATTATACTTCCCCTCCGTTATACTTCCCCTCCGTTATACTTCCCCTCCGTTATACTTCCCCCTCCGTTATACTTCCCCTCCCTTGTACTCCCCCCTCCGTTATACCCCCTTCCCTTATTCTTCCCCCATCGTTATACTTCCCCTCCTTTGTACTTCCCCCTCCGTTACACGATGCCTGGAAACTCTGAAAATACTTGGGTTACTGCGAAAACTGAGGAAATAAATACACAAATAAATCAAAAACGACGAAAATCGCTTATAATCAGAAAAAAAGGGAGGAGAAGTATAAGGGAGGAGAAGCATAACGGAGAGGGAAGTTTTTGAAGTGTTTTTTTTTGGACCAAAATATGAGAAAAACGTCAAAAGATAAAATATGGAAACCCCCTTCCATTATAATTCCCCTCCGTTATACTTCCCCTCCCTTGTACTTCCCATCCGTTATACTTCCCCCTCCGTTATACTTCCCCTCCCTTGTACTCCCCCTCCGTTATACCCCCTTCCCTTATTCTTCCCCCATCGTTATACTTCCCCTCCTTTGTACTTCCCCTCCGTTACACGATGCCTGGAAACTCTGAAAAATACTTGGGTTACTGCGAAAACTGAGGAAATAAATACACAAATAAATCAAAAACGACGAAAATCGCTTATAATCAGAAAAAAAAGGGAGGGGAAGTATAAGGGAGGAGAAGTATAACGGAGAGGGAAGTTTTTGCAGTGTTTTTTTTGGACCAAAATATGAGAAAAACGTCAAAAGATAGGATTTGAAGGGGATTTTAGGGACTAAAAATGAAGGAAATCTTCTTAAATTCTGTTGATGGGATCTTGGAAGTTGGTAAAAAAATATAGTTTACGGGATAAAGTACTAGTTGGAAGAGTTTTCAACGAAAACTTCCTTAAAGAGAAGTAACAGTATAAGAGGGGGAAGTATAACGGAGGGGGAAGTATACAGAGGGGGAAGTGTAAGTCATGAGAAGTATAAAAGAGGGGGAAGTATAACGGAGGGGGAAGTTTTTATTTTTTTCAAAAGATTTCCAGTTGGTCCGATTTTCACAAAAGGTTCTCCAATTACTCCTCATATTTTTAAAGAATTTTCGGTGTAAAAAAAAAATTGACATTTTAAAAAAAATTAATTATCATTTTAAAAAGGAGAAATTTCATACTTCCACGCCTTACGGGAGGGGCCTCTCTTGGGGAAAAATCCCATTATTTCTACCTTCATACAAAAAAAAAAAAAACAAGAACTTAGAAAAATTAACTTTAGAAAAAATAACTTTGAAAATTTTTCGAAAAAAAAAAATTGGAAATTTTTGTGAAAAAAAAAAAAAAAAAACTTCCCCCTCCTTCGGATTCCTCCATACTTCCCCCTTCTTAGGATTGTTCTCCTCAAAAACGAAGAAAACTCCGAGAAATCCAATCATAAATTTTTCGCCTGAAAAATCCGTTGTACCTCCTCTCCTTTATACTTCCCACTCCATTATACTTCCCTCTCCGTTATACTTCCCCTCCCTTATACTTCCCCTTCCGTTATACTTCCCCCTCCTATATTTTTAACTCTCTTTATGAAAGTTTTCGTTGGAAGCTCATCATTTATTCGAAAAATTGAGGGTATTCAGATCTAAAAACGATTTTTCTCCTCAAAAACGAAGAAAACTGCCAAAAATCCAATCATAAATTTTTTGCCTGAAAAATCCGTAGTACCTCCCCTCCCTTATACTTCCCCTCTGTTATACTTCCCCCTCCGTTATACTTCCCCTCCATTATACTTCCCCTCCGTTATACTTCCCCTCCGTCAAACTTCCCCCTCCCTTATACTTCTCCTCCGTTACACTTCCCCCTCAATATTTTTACTTCTTTTTAAGGAAGTTTTCGTTGGAAGCTCTTCATCTTTCAATCAAAAAACTCAAAAACAAAGAAAACCCCCAGAAATCCAATCGATAAATTTTTCTGCTGAAAAATCCTTGTTTTCTAGGCGTTTTCTTCACCGAAAAACCCCCATTCGCAGACGATTCTTGGAATGTTTTTCTCAACTTTTTGACAGAAAAATCCTTTTTAAATCTGATTTTGGTAGTTTTTTCTAAGACTTCAAGAGTCCGGATGAATAGGGTACAAAGAGGAATGACATCAGAAGTGGGATAAGGTCATCAATTTCCTGCTTACTATTTATAAGAATTTGCGATGTTGGTGAATAAATCACGCCTTTTACGGTAGACTGGATCTTTGAAACCCTTAAAAAAACGTCAGTGATGCAACCTAAAATCATTTAAACTTACAGGGTGGTCAGCATCGAGCTCGGATCCGTACATCAAAACTTTCTGAGCTTTATCAAGATCTTGAATTCTTTTCGGAAACCATGGAAGCTCTTCAAAATCTTCAAAGGGGTCAACAAATTTGTAAGAATTTTTGGTTTACCGAAACTCGCTGTGGCGGAAAGTGGCGTAGGAGGTGGGAAATCGGATGAGGCCTCTTCAGGGTTGGTGAAGTTGATGGCGGCGACTTCTCTTTTTAAAAGGGAGACCACTTGTTCCATTCTTTTATTGTCGCATTCGACTTCCACAAGGATTTCATACTCGGAGTTTCCTCGCGTCGAAGGCCGGGATTCGATGTGGACGACGTTGACGCCCATGTCCTGAAGAAAATCGGAGTTTTGGGGTTTTCAAAAAAAAATTTTTACCTGAAAAACTTGAAGAACACGAGCTAATCCACCGATTTGGTTTTTGAGTGAGAAAACGACCGAATTTCTGGAATTCATCGCTCCGTCCCTACCGGAGTTCGCCGTCCTATTTTGATATTCCCGAAGCGACTTTTTCTCACCGGCTCTGTAAAGCCAGAGGCCGAGAAGGCTTTTGCCGGAACCGCTCATTTTGGGTGAAGGGTGAGAGATGATCTTTCTCAAGGGCGGTTCTTCCCTTTGTAGAGGGCGGACTGCGACTGAATCAAACCACCCTTCACGAATCAACCCTTCGATCCTGACGTCAGAAAATTAAAGCGATACCACAAAAATTCGCGTAATTGTGATACCCTCGATGTCAGATTTTTGAGGAAGGGTCTTCCAGACCCAGGAGGGTCAAATCGAATATTGATCTTTACCGATCTCAACTTTGTCTGTGGTGCCGGCCGATTTTCACCGATTTTCACCAAATTTTCTTTAGCCGGTGAACAAGAAGCGAGGGCGATTTTTGAATTTCGAAAAAATGGCGGAGATTTGTCTGTTTTGAAATTTTAAAAAATTCGCTGCGGCCGAACCGTTGGTCCGATTTTCACCAAATATTCACCAATTACTCCTTATATTTTTTACGAATTTTTGGGGTAAAAAAATTGAAACTTTTTAATTATTATTTTTTTAGTAGGGAGAAATTTCATACTTCTCCCCTTTACGAGAGGCACATCCGTAGGCCAAAGAGCCCATTATTTCTACCTTGACCCTCGGAAAACTCGGAAAATTTTTCAAAACAAAAACATAGAAAATTTCTTGAAAAAACTTAGGAAATTTTTTCGAAAAAACAAAAACTTCCCCCTCTCTTATACTTCCCCTCCCTTATACTTCCCCTCCCTTATACTTCCTCCTCCTTTACACTTTCCCTCCCTTCGTTATACTTTCGTTCCCTTATACTTCCCCCTCTGTTATAATTCCCCTCCCATACACTTACAGCTCAATGTTGAGAGAATAGGAAAATTTGTGATTAGATCAGCTGGATGTAACAGATATGACTTACCCTTTGATAAGTCTTATACTTATCCTATTTACTTATCCTTTGATAAATCATGTCTATTGCATCCAGCTGATCTCCTATTGATTTTTTCGCCAATTTCAAAAATGAAAAAAAAAATTTTTTACTTCTAAAAATAATTCCATATCTCGAAAACTATGAGGTTTAACGTAAAAATAACTAAGCACAAAATTAATCTATGTTAAATTTAAACAAAAGTTATTTCAATCTTATGTCGCTAAATCTAACGGTTTCGGAGATTTTTTTAATAAAAATGATTTAAAATAAGTATTATAGAGAGAGAATCCGGACGTTTCAGGTATTTTTAAAAATCTGAAAAAGCTCAATGTTGAGAGAATAGGAACAATTGTGATTAGATCAGCTGGATGCAATAGATAGGACTTATCAAAGGATACCCTCATTACCTTTTATCTCGTTCCCTATTGATTCTTTCGCCCTTTTCAAAAATGAAAAAAAAAAAATTCTAAAATAATTGCATATCTCCAAAAGTATGAGGTTAAACGTGAAAATAATTAAGCACAAAATTAATCTATGTTAAATTTTAAACAAATAGTTATTTCTATCTTATGTCGCTAAATCTAACGGTTTCGGAGATATGAATTTTTTTTTATAAAAATTGATTTAAAATAAGTATCATAGAAAGAGAATCCGGACGTTTCAAATATTTTTAAAAATCTGAAAAAGCTCAATGTTGAGAGAATAGGAACAAATTCTGATTAGATCAGCTGGATGGAATAGATATGACCTATCCTTTGATAAGTCATATCTATTGCATCCTCGACTTGTCAATGGATAAGTTGAATCTATTGCATCCAGCTGATTTGATCACAATTTTTCCGACCAGTTCTTTCAACATTGAACCAATTGTGACTTTTTCACGTCCTTTTCTACTTATGTACCGATCGAGGTAAAATAATGTAGGTTAAGGAAAACGCCAAGTAGAAATATTTCAAGTTCCCTCCGTTTTCTTTTGTTTTCAGACCTCTTTCATATGTTTACTCATCCTGATTGCTCCCAAAATCGATCAAATATTTTTAAACTGAGACTTAAAAAGGGTCTTAACGCGAAAAAGTAATTGTCTGGAGCTGGGCTGGCTCCGTCGAAACTTCCTTAAAGGAGGGGGAAGTATAACTGAGGGGAAGTATAACGGAGGGGGGAGTATAAGGAAGGGGAAGTATAAGGGATGGGAAGTATAACGGAGGGGGAATTATGGGGGAGGGGAAGTATCAATGTTGAAATAATGAGATTTTTCCCCAAAAGAGGTCCCTCTCGTAAGGCGTGGAAGTATGAAATTTCTCCCTGCTCAATAAAATGATTATTAAAAATGACAATTTGTTTACTTCAAAAATTCGGAGGGTATCACAATAACTTCTTTGAGGAAGTTAAAAATTGATATATTTTTATTTATATTATAAAGGAGGGGGAAGTATAACTAAGGGAGAAGTATAACGGGAGGAAGTATAAATGAGGGGTAAGTATAACAAAGGGGTAAGTTTTTTGTTTTTTTCAAAAAATTTGCATGGTTTTTTTTTTTGAAAATATTTTTAAGTATCAAGGTAGAAATAATGGGTTCTTTGACCTAGGGATGTGCCTCTCGTAACGGGTAGAAGTATGAAATTTCTCCCTGCAAAATAAAATGATTTTTAAAAAGTGACAATTTTTTTACTTCAAAAATTCGGAGGGTATCACAATAACATCTTTAAGGAAGTTAAAAATTGATATATTTTTTTGGTGGGGGAGTATCTTTTTGAAAAGGAAGTCCCATATCTTCTATTATCAAGGAAAAAATACAGAAACATCCCTTCTGGCTTATTCAGTCATCACTGAACTCCGGACCTAAAAGTTTACGAATCTTCGAAATTGTGCGTTGACCTGAACAAGCCTATTTTTCAATTTTGTTTTTTTAATAATTGAAAAGTCCGTTTGTTTAAGTCAAAGCACATTTCCAATCGTCGTATGTAATTTATAATTTATTATTTAAAAATGTATTTTTATTTTATTATTACTTTAATTAAATGATCATTTTTTTTAAAATTATTTTATTGTTTTTCTATCCGTAAGCTTCCGACATCAGCCCCGGGAACCCTAAAATGATGAATAGAAAAAAACGATAATAATTTTTTTTTTTTAAGGAGGTATGAGGGTTCTTAAGTGAGTTGCTTTGCAAATTTTTCGTTGTGAGCAACGGTTTTCGGTTTTTCCCTTCTATCTCGGAAACCGTCGCTCAAAACGAAAAAATGTCCTAAGTAAAAGTTGTAGGTACATAGATTTCCTACAAAAATTTATTTGTTTATTATTTGCGTAAGAGCAATATTTAAGGAGTTATGAGGTTAAAACTAATAATCCTACAGAGCCTGTCTGAAAACTTAAAACCTTCATATCTCCTAAAATATTGCTCTGACGGAAAAAACTAATAAAATATTTTATTTAGTAAATTTTAGTACCTACAACTTTTACTTAGGACATTTTTTCGTTTTGAGCGACGGTTTCCAAGATAGAAGGGAACAACCGAAAACCGTTGCTCACAACGAAATATGTACAAAGCAACCAACTTAAAACCCTCATATAGGGGATATGATGGTTTTAAGTTGAGATAAAAAACTTCCTGAATTTTTTCCTGAAAACATGATTTTTTAACCTAAATTAGAAGTACCTGAAGCCAAATTCTACGTGCAAATCCTTCTGCGCATGTTCCAGGAGTTTCAAACCAGTTTCAAACTGAGGTTGGAACAAAGCTATTAGCAACTGTCAAAAAAAAAAAAAAAAAAAAGAAAGAAGTTCCTTTTTTTGACGGTTTCTGAATTAGTTTCTCTCTGAGAGTCCCTGGGGTCCTCCTGGCTCCAATTTCTAAATTTTGAAGTCTCAATTGAGGCGCTCCGGGTACGAAGGGCGAACTCAATAAAACGTAGTTTCGAGATATTCGCATTTTAAAGTTTTATGTTACGGGCGAACTCAACAGAAAAGTCATGCCCTGGAATGGGAAAAGGAGTGGGGGTTGTGGACTAGGATGTGGAGTTCGCCCTTCGTACCCGCTCGGATATCGCAGTTAGAGCTTTGCCCATATCGGTTTTTACGTATTTAAAGGGGAAAAAAGGGCGAACTCAACATAAAAATTATCTGGGTGTATTCACCAAAAGGTCTAGTATCTGAAAATGAAAAAAAAAAATTGTCCGATGTTGAGTTCGCCCTTCGTACCCGGAGCGCCTCAATTTACCTTTAAAAAGGGAGTCCCCCATCCCTGAAAACTCGAGATGTGGGCTTTTGAATAGAAGAGCCACTTTCGAGATTGCTCGGTCACAAAACATTAAGCCTTTTGTTCCAAGGGTAAAGCTCGTTATCGCCTTCCCGATAAAATCAAAAAGCAAAGTTTACCATTTGTCAAAAAGTTAAAAATAAATTTAAAAAACAATTTTTTTTCAAAAGTTTTATATTGATTTATTATACGATTTTGATGAATTTTGAGGCTTCTAAATGTTCAGGAAATATTTATTTTTCCTCTGATATCAGAAGGGGGATAACTAAGTGCTGATATCAGAAGTGGGATACCTATGATCTGATATCAGATGTGGGATAACTATGCTCTGATATGAGAAGTGGGATACCTATGCTCTGATATCAGAAGTGGGATAACTATGCTCTGATATCAGAAGTCGATTTGTCAAAAAGTTAAAAATAAATTTAAAAAACAATTTTTTTTTTTCAAAAAGTTTTATATTGATTTATACGATTTTGATGAATTTTGAGGCTTCTAAATGTTCAGGAAATATTTATTTTTCCTTTCCCTTTTTTGCCTCAAGGGTATAGCCTTAACTGCATCTGAATGCTACAATAGGATAAATGTTTTGTCCTCCCGAAATGCTTCGTCATTTTACCACAGATCGTTAAAATTAAAAATACATTTTTTCATAAGTATAAACAATTTATACCCCCCCCCCCCCCAAGAAAAGAGGAAAATTTGGTGAAATTTTGGTGAAAATTGGATCAATGGTTTGGCCGCAGCGCAATTTTTAAAATTTTAAACAGACAGATCTGCCCCATTTTGGCGAAATTTGAAAAAATGGAACTGGTTTGAAGAGCTTCCTACGAAAACTTCCTTAAAGAGAAGTAAAAATATAGGAGGGGAAGTATAAGGGAGGGGAAGTATAACGGAGGGGGAAGTATAACGGAGGGGAAGTATAACGGAGGGGGAAGTATAACGGAGGGGAAGTATAACGGAGGAGGAAGTATAACGGAGCGGGAAGTATAACGGGGGGGAAATATAAGGGAGGGGAAGTATAACGGAGGGGGAAATATAAGGGAGGGGAAGTATAACGGAGGAGGAAGTATAAGGGAGGAGAAGTATAACGGAGGAGGAATTATAAGGGAGGGGAAGTATAACGGAGGGGGAATTATAAGGGAGGGGAAGTATAACGGAGCGGGACGTTTTTTTTTGAAAAATTTTCTAATTTTTTTTCGAAATTTTCGAATTTTCTTAATTTTCTTCTTTTTTTCTAGGTAGAAATACATAAAAAGTAATGAGGGTATCCTTTGATAAGTCCTATCTATTGCATCCAGCTGATCTAATCAGAATTTATTCCTATTCTCTCAACATTGAGCTTTTTCAGATTTTTAAAAATACCTGAAACGTCCGGATTCTCTCTCTATAATACTTATTTTAAATCAATTTTTATAAACAAAAAATTCATATCACCGAAACCGTTAGATTTATCGACATATGATAGAAATAACATTTTGTTTAAAATTTACCATAGATTAATTTTGTGCTTAATTATTTTTACGTTCAATCTCATAGTTTTGGAGATATGCAATTATTTATAGAATTTTTTTTTTCATTTTTGAAATGGGCGAAAGAATCAGTAGATCAGCTGGATGCAATAGATATGACTTAACCCTTGATAAGTATCGTTTGATAAGTCATGTCTATTGCATCCAGCTGATCTAATCACAATTTTTCCTATTCTCTCAAAATTGAGCTTTTTCAGATTTAAAAAATACCGTTTGACACGTCCGGATTCTCCCTCTATGATACTTATTTTAAATCAATTGTCATTAAAAAAAAATTCATATCTCCGAAACCGTTAGATTTAGAGACTTGAGATATAAACAACTTTTTGTTTAAAATTTAACATAGATTAATTTTGTGCTTAATTATTTTTACGTTAAACCTCATAGTTTTCGAGATATGCAATTATTTTTAGAATTTTTTTTTTTTTCATTTTTGAAATGGGCAAAAGAATCAATAGGGAACGAGATAAAAGGTAATGAGGGTTCCTCGTTGCTTCGGCCAAGCAGTTTGCACTCGACTTACATCTCTTACTGTCAACAAACGGGGAGTTTCTACGCTCTCCTCAAATGGATCGACTTTTCCTTATCGTTACCGCCTTCAACCCTCCTGGAATTTCATCAATAAAACATTTTCAACCCTTTTTAAAAATCAACGAATTAAAATAAAGGATTTCATCATATTAATTTGCCTTAAAAGGAGTTTCAAAAGGCGGAAAAACCGATGAAAGTACATAATTTCCCGTTCAAAGGGTGGTTTATTGGCGAAAAAGCAGAGAAAAATGCCTTAGAATCTGGTGTAAATGACTACTGATAACGTCTGATATCAGAGCATAGGTATCCCACTTCTGATATCAGAGCATAGGTATCCCACTTCTGATATCAGAGCATAGGTATCCCACTTCTGATTTCGGAGCATAGGTATCCCACTTCTGATTTCGGAGCATAGGTATCCCATTTCTGATATCGGAGCATAGGTATCCCACTTCTGATATGAGAGCATAGGTATCCCAATTCTGATATCAGAGTATAGGTATCCCACTTCTGATATCAGAAAATAGGTATCGCACTTTAATATTTAATTTTGGCATTTAATTGACACTATATTTTTTATTTAAATAATTACATATTAATAATTTTAATTTTGTTGATACCCCTAAAATTTTGATAAAATTATATTATACAGGGTGTCCGGAAACACCCAGCATTTATTTTTTATGCATTTTTAGTGAAATGACTATTTTGATAACAAAGGAAATGGGTATCACTCATCCTAAAAGATAAAAAAAAAATGTTATCTCTTAAAATTATCCTTTCTTCTATGTTTTCTTAACAAGAAAATCACGTCTGATGGAAATCGAACAAGATTTCCCTTTTAGGGTTGGATCAATTCAACTAATAAGAAGCAATTAGAATTTATTTTAGTTTTCAAGTGGCTTTAACACTCGAAACTTTGGATTTCCATTAATGACAATCTGCTTCATCCCTATAGGGACCTTAAGGATACCTCAAGCATCCCTTAAGGGCCTTAAGGATACCTCAAGCATCCCTTAAGGGCCTTAAGGATACCTCTAGAATCCCTTAAGGGACGAATAAGGGATGCTTGAGGTATCCTCTTGGTTGAGGAAAGGAGAGCTTTCAAGGATGCGGTCTTAGGAGTCTGAAATTTCTGCTATTTTGAAAAGTCTGATATCAGAGCGTAGGTATCCAGCTTCTGTTATCAGAGCATCGGTATCCAGCTTCTGATATCACATCTGATATCAGATACTGATACATAGGTATCCCACTTCTGATATCAGAGAATAGGTATCCCACTTCTGACATCAGAGCGTAGGTATCCTACTTCTTATATCAGAGCATAGGTATCCCACTTCTGATATCAGATCATAGGTATCCCACTTCTGATCTCTGACCAAAGGTATCCCGCTTCTGATATCAGAGCGTAGGTATCCTACTTCTTATATCAGAGCTTAGGTATCCCACTTCTGATGTCAGATCTTATTCCACTTCTGATCTCTGAGCAAGGGTATCCCGCTTCTGATATGAGAGCATAGGTATCCCACTTCTGATATCAGATCATAGGTATCCCACTTCTGATATCAGAGCCTAGGTATCCCACTTCTGATATCAGAGCACAGGTATCCCACTTCTGATATCAGAGCATAGGTATCCCACTTTTGATATCGGAACTTCTGATGTCAGAGCATAGGTATGCCTACTTCTGATATCGGAACATAGGTATCCCACTTCTGATATCAGAACTTATCCCACTTCTGAGTTCAGAGCTTATCCCATTTCAAAGTGTGGTTTCTCGGAGAAAAAGCGAAGTAAAATCCCTGAGATTCTGGTGTAAATGAGTTCCTGCTGCCAAAAAACGAGAAAAACTACTGAAGGCCTTAAGGTTACCTCAAGAATCCCTTAAAGGGTCCCTTAAGGGACGAATAAGGGACGCTTGAGGTATCCTTTTGGTTCAGGAAAGGAGAGCTTTCAAGGATGCGGTTTAGCAATCTGAAATTTCTGCTATTTTGAAAAGTCTGATATCAGATCATAGGTGTCCTACTTCTGATATCGGAGCATAGGTATGCCACTTCTGATATCAGAGCATAGGTATCCCACTTCTGATATCGGAACATAGGTATCCCACTTCTGAGGTCAGGTCTTATCCCACTTCTGAGGTCAGATCTTATCCCACTTCTGAGCTCAAAAGTTAACCCCACTTCAAAGTGTGGTTTCTAGGGAAAAAAGCGAAGTGGAATGCCTGAGAATCTCGTGTAAATGAGTTCCAGCTGCCAAAAAAACGAGAAAAGCTACTGACGGCCTTAAGGATACCTCAAGAATCCCTTAAGGGCCTTAAGGGACCTTAAGGATACCTTAAGCATCCCTTATTCAACCCTTAAGGACCTTAAGGGATTCTTGAGGTATTCTTATGGTTCAGGAAAGGAGAGCTTTCAAGGATGCGGTCTTAGGAGTTTAAAATTTCTGCTATTTTGAAAAGTTGGATATTTCTTTTTTAAAAAAAAAACCCAATTTTTAACCAAATAGAATTTTATTGAATTTATTTTGTAACAATTTGCAGAAAATAACAAGATTTTTTTTTTAAATTCAAATTGGCAGCCTTGTATTTTATGAGCAATTCGATCACTAGACTAAATGGCAAGAATAAAAATATAAATTAGGTTAATAATTATTTACAGAATAAATAGATTAATTTATAACAAAAAATCTTTAAAGACTAAACCCACACAAATTTTGATTAAAAAACGCCAGTTAAGGCTCTTTTGGCGATCCCTTGATAGACAGGCTGTTTATATTCTTGGATTTCTTGGATTTCATCAGTTGGCGGACTTGTCGCTCGTTGTTTTTCGTCGCGGATGATCGGCGGAGGAGGGATTTCTTCTTTCCTTTCGCTGTCGCTTTCGTTGATGCACCTCGCTTGGGATTCTATGTCGTCCGCTACTTCCGATTCGTCCTTTAAAAAAGATAATAAATTTTGTCTTAAAATGTGGAAGTTTACCTGTGATTTGTCGGTCCACCATGGAGGAGTGTAGACGTCCCCTTCCGATGCTGTATGAAAAGAAGAACTGCGAGAAGGTGGTGTGCATGTACATTCGCTTGCTGTTATGAATTCGTCTTCTTCGTATGTTTTTGGCTACTGCGAAGAGTCCCGCTGGACGAACTGCTTTTATCGAGGCTTCCGTACCAGTCGTCTTGAGTAGGCGACGTCTGAAGGATTTCTGAAATATCGCCGATCTCATGATATGAGCAAAGAGCTGCGTCGAGCTGCTCTGCTAATGCTGTCACTTCTGCCACTCTTTCTGATATCGCATCGACTGCACTTCTGTTAAAGTCATAACTTACCCCCATCCTAAAACACATGACGAGAATGAAATCTTGGTATTTTACATTCTAGATCTGCCAGGGACACTTTATATCTGCGAGGAACATCCTGGGGCCTGCCACAAGCGATGCTCCTCAGGAACATCCTGACTCTACTAGAGGCGATGCTTCTCAGGAACACCGTAGCTCTACTAGAGGCGATGCTCCTCAGGAGCACCCTAGCACCCTGGGTCTGCCAGAGGCGATGCTCCATAGGAACATCCTACGCCTGCCAGAGGCGATGCTCCTCAGGAACATCCTCTGGGCCTGCCATAGGCGATGCTCCTCAGGAACATCCTCTTGGCCTGCCAGAGGCGATGCTCCTCAGGAACATCCTGGGTCTGCCAGAAGCGATGCTCCTCAGGAACATCCTGGCTCTACTAGAGGTGATGCTTCTCAGGAACATCGTGGCTCTACTAGAGGCGATGCTTCTCAGGAACACCGTAGCTCTACTAGAGGCGATGCTCCTCAGGAGCACCCAAGCACCATGGGTCTGCCAGAGGCGATGCTCCATAGGAACATCTTAGGCCTGCCAGAGGAGATGCTCCTCAAGAACATCCTCTGGGTCTGCCACAGGCGATGCTCCTCAGGAACATCCTCTTGGCCTGCCAGAGGCGATGCTCCTCAGGAACATCCTCTGGGCCTGCCTGGGCCTGCCAGAGGCATGCTCCTCAGGAACATCCTAGGCCTGCCAGAGGCGATGCTTCTCAGGAGCACCCTGGGCCTGCCAGAGAAGATGCTCCTCAGGAACATCCAGGGCCTGCCAGAGGAAATACTCCTCAGGAGCTCCCTGGGTCTGCCAGAGGCGATGCTCCTCAGGAACATCCTGGGCCTCCCAGAGGCGATGCTCCTCAGGAACATCCTCGGCCTGCCAGAGGCGATGCTCCTCAGGTACTGAACCTTCTTCCTTGTCTTTTAAAATACGTACTGTTGATCGCTAAGAGGTTCCTTCAGGCGACTTTTGAGCAGTCTAGCCAACCTTATCATCCGAGCAACTTCCAACAAAACGGATTCCCTCTGCTCCAAAAGTTTCATCAAATCTTTATCTTTGACACATTCGACTTTTCTTGTCATTTCGATAAGCTCTTGAGAGTGCTAAAAATAACATTTAGACCTTCAAAAATTAGAAATTTGTTTTACTTTATTCAACGTGCGATGAAGCACAGCAGTCACTCTTAACCGCGTCATTTGGTGATGGCCGACAGATTGGAAATTTTGCCATGATTCTTCTAGTTTTAGGCTGAGCAGTAGATTAGGTTCTTCGCTGAGTTTACATGAGTGCCTTAAGGACAATGCAGCCTTTAGCAGTTGAGATCCAAACTCATACGTCCCCTAAAATCAATGCTGTAGAATATGAAGGATTGTGGGCAATGGTACCTTTGCAGTCTCTTCAAAAGCTTGATGGTCATCTTTCTGCTTTTGAATTTCAAGCACATTACATCCTACTTGAATATGAGATTTTAATATCACATTGTACAATTCATCAAGCCATTCTATGGCTTGTGCAGCATCTTTTTCATATGAATGTATATGATGTGCTTGCTCAAGTGTGACACGCTGAAGTTCAACGTTATCTCTGAAGAGTTCGCTGCGTGCTTTTGTCATATCCAAAATTTCTCTTATGTTTAAAATATCAGCGCCGTAATCGATCCTTAAACTACAACTCGTAATCGTCCGATGTGGAATTCGAGCACAATACCTGATTTCTCTTCCCAAAGCGTCTTTGACAGGCATGGCCAGAAAGTCCGTTAGCTTCTCGCCTTCGCGGACCAAAGCTTCTTCCAAGTTATCTAAAAAAAGGTTTTGACGTTGTTCTTAAAAAAAAATGGTGACTTACCGATGTTCGATTGGCTCTCCTGAAGCAGCATCAACGTCCCATGAGCTTTTTCCAATTCTTCCAAATCTGGAGACATGACTAGGTTTTCATAGACATCGCTTGTCGTTTGAAAATACTAAAAATAACAAAAAAAGCATATTTTCTTTGCATCATGTACCTCGGAGACCAAGCGAAAGAATCGTGCTGATGATATCAAGATATTCCTTCTCCTTTCCATTCTGGAAGCGAAACTCCGGATGACGAAATCCATGAACTCTCTCTGCGCCTGAAGATCTTCAGGTATCGAAACTCCTGAAGACGTTATATCCATTTTATGCAGAAGTTCAGCATAATGTCCATACGTTTCCTAAAAATCTATATAAAAACATTTAAAATCTATCAATCTTACTCGGCACAAAAGTTCTAATGATTCGTGCTCTCTTCGGAGCTTTTCAGCAGAAGAAATGTCATAACCGACTTTATTCTGAGATGATAGAAGATCTTCGCCTTTGGTGAGAAGCCATTCTGTGACGCTTTTGACACCCGTTTCTAACTTGCAGACTTCCTTTGCATCCGATATTGACTTCTGGAGATTCCCCCAGGCTTGATGAAGCGACAGAAGTCTTGCACGCGCTGCTCCAAGCTGCTTATCGATTTTTGATCTTGTGTCCAGAATATCTTGACCAATGACATCCGTTATTCGTGCAATGCCGAAGTCATCAAGCATATTTCTCCCTAAGAAATTGATCAAAGAAGTTTTTTTTATATGACTATACCTTCTTGAATTAGACTATTGGCGGTATGACACGTGTTGTTGTACGTGGCTGAAGTCTGAGTCATCGTCCTTGCTCCATTATTGAGCCCTTGACGTGCGCCAGTGAGGATTTTGGTGACGCGTTCGAGCTCGCTTTGCGTCTCGGTGTTTTCGCGGAAGAACCTTTCAGCTTTCTGCAAGAAAGATTAGAAATTGGTCAACTCGGGATGATACTAACCGTTCTATCGTGAAGCCATGATGCATGGTCGTATTCCAAAGTTCCACCTAAATCTTCAGTGATTTGTGATAGTTCGATATGCTTCACTAGCCTTGACAGAGGGATGTAGATAGGCTGGAAACAAAATTTGAAGTTAAATTCGTGCAGCACTTTTCCCCTCTCTTTGCTCCTCACTTCTCCCCGACCTCAGCGCCCAGCAATGCACAGAAAGCGACGAGTGATGCGATCATCACGTAGTTCATTTCTTCCCCAACAGATTGCCAGTTTTTGCATGTCGCCCCCTTTCGAGACAGTGTAAACAGCGGAAGAATCGCCAACAAAAAAACGCCAGCTGTCGATAAAACAAGTTACATACTAAGGTAATGTGGCGGGAAGATAGCGCCACCCGTCCCAATCGTCAAAAGACGATACTTCCCAATCGTCAAAAGACGACTACTTCAATCGGCAAAAGACGATTCCTTCAGTCGGCAAAAGACGATACTTCCCAATCGTCAAAAGACAATTACTTTAATCGGCGAAAGACGATTCCTTCAGTAGGCAAAAGACGATACTCCCCAATCGTCAAAAGACGATACTTCCCAATCGTCAAAAGACGACTACTTCAATCGGCAAAAGACGATTCCTTCAGTCGGCAAAAGACGATTCCTTCAGTCGGCAAAAGACAATACTTCCCAATCGTCAAAAGACGACTACTTCAATCGGCAAAAGACGATTCCTTCAGTCGGAAAAAGATGATTCCTTCAGTCGGAAAAAGATGATTCCTTCAGTCGGCAAAAGACGATACTTCCCAATCGTCAAAAGACGATACTTCCCAATCGTCAAAAGACGACTACTTCAATCGGCAAAAGACGATCCAACGAGTCGACTTCCTCAACTTTCACATTCCAACGAGGACCCTGAGAACCTACACCTAGACCTTCTCACCGACTTCACACGAAATCTGTTGGGGAAGAAATGAACTACGTGATGATCGCATCACTCGTCGCTTTCTGTGCTTTGCTGGGCGCTGGGAGCGGTCGTGGAGAAGTAAGGGGCAAATAGAGGGAAAAGTGCTGCACCAGAAGCGCAGAGAATCGGGCGCCAGACGCGGCCTCGAAAGGGTTAAGGAGGTATGATGGTTTTTAAGTGAGTTGCTTTGCAAATTTTTCGTTGTTAACAACGGTTTTCGGTTTTTCCCTTCTATCTCGGAAACCGTCGCTCAAAACGAAAAAATGTCTTAAGTAAAAGTTGTAGGTACAAAGATTTCCTACAAAAATTTCTTTATTTATTATTTGCATAAGAGCAATATTTAAGGAGTTATGAGGTTAAAACTAATAATCCTACAGAGCCTGTCTGAGAACTTAAAACCTTCATATCTCCTAAAATATCGCTCTGACGGATAAAACTAATAAGATATTTTATGTAGTGAATTTCCGTAGCTACAACTTTTACTTAGGACATTTTTTCGTTTTGAGCGACGGTTTCCAAGATAGAAGGGAAAAACCGAAAACCGTTGCTCACAACGACTTAAATTCTACCGTCTTCCTGCATTACTAGGATTTTGATGGTACCTCTAATGTTTTGCAAACTCGGGTGCAGTTGTCGACCCTTTTGTCCCAGAAAGCTTCAGGCCTGATGACGATGGCGGATGCAGTTTCTTCAGCCAGACCTTGCAGTAGATGACGTACGCAGATTCTGGTGACTCTCCAGCTGCTTTTCTGTGCGTCGACGACAAAAGTGAGACCCTTACGTCTGGTCTCCTCGCTGAAAATCGACAGGACGTAACCGAGTGACTTTTCAAAACGGTTTTTGTCGAAAGACGTCAGATCTTGAGGCGCCGTCACTTGGACTATCGGCTTCCCGAGCCTGTCCCGACCGCCGGGGACCCTCAGGCATCCCACAAGCTCGGCGATGTCATCGCTCATCTCGCCGACATCTGCGCCCACAAAAAAAAATCGTGAAAATGTGAAAGTTACCTTTTTATCCTTGATTTATTTATGGATATTTTCCTTTTGTTATTGCATTCTAAAATTAACCAAAATGTTCTTTATACAACATGGGCGTAAAAAGGCGTGTTTATTTATTCACACCTTTTGTTAACAATGGATGACACAATCGTTTCTCATATTTAAATTAGGCACCTTTAAAATTATTTTTAAAATGATCTAAAAGTTTGATATCAAAAGTGGGATATCTGCAGGAAAGGGACACTTTAAATTCGATGTCAGAAGTGGGACATAGAGGAAAACGACCCAAAACCCGATAAAACGGATGTTTTTACACCCAAAATATTGTGGGAAGCGGTGGGAAGGTGTAAAAACATCCGTTTTATCGGGTTTTTAGCGTCTAACACCCTATCGAACAGTTTTTGGGACCTTTTCCTCAATTTTAAGGCCCAGAAAGACCCATTTCAGCTGGTGGTCGGCCGTTTAACATTTGTTATCGAGTTCTGGGACGTTTTCCTCAATTCTCAGGTGTTAAAACATCCGTTTTATCGGGTTTTTAGCGTCTAACACCCCATTAAACAGTTTTTGGGACTTTTCTCGATTACATGGCCCAGAAAGACCCATTTTAACGGGTGTTCGGGCGTTTAACATTTTTTTATCGAGTTCAGGGACGTTTTCCTCAATTCTCAGGTGTAAAAACATCCGTTTTATCGGGTTTATAGCATCTAACACGTTATTAAACGGTTTTTGGGGTGTTTTACTAGATTTTCTGGCATAGAAGGACCCGTTTTAATGGGCGTTTGGCAGTTAAAAATTTTTTTTCATCGAGTTTTCGAGCGTCGAACAGTTTTTGGGACCTTTTCCTTGATTTTACGGCCCAGAAAGACCAGAAAATCGTGGAAATTGACCCAAAAACAGTTTAATAGGGTGTTAGACGCTAAAAACCCGATAAAAGGGATGTTTTAACACCTGAGAGTAGAGGAAAACGACACAAAACCCGATAAAACGGATGTTTTTACACCAAAAAAATTGTGGGAAGCGGTGGGAAGGTGTTAAAACATCCGTTTTATCGGGTTTTTAGCGTCTAACACCCTATTAAACGGTTTTTGGGGTGTTTCATTAGATTTTTTGGCCTAGAAAGACCCGTTTTAATAGGCGTTTGGCAGTTAAAAAAATTTTTTATCCAGTTTTCGAGCGTCGAACAGTTTTTGGGACCTTTTTCTCGATTTTACGGCCCAGAAAGACCAGAAAATCGAGGAAATTGACCCAAAAAGGGCGTTAAATGCTCAAAAATCAGATTAAAAGGATGTTTGTACACCTGAGAATTGAGGAAAACGTCCCAGAACTAGATAAAAAAATGTTAAACGCCTGAACACCCGTTAAAATGGGTCTTTCTGGGCCTTGAAATCGAGGTAAAGGTCCCAAAAACTGTTTAATAGGGTTTTAGACTTTAAAAAACCCGATAAAACGGATGTTTTAACACCTGAGAGTAGAGGAAAACGACACAAAACCCGATAAAACGGATGTTTTTACACCAAAAAAATTGTGGGAAGCGGTGGAAAGGTGTAAAAACATCCGTTTTATCGGGTTTTTAGCGTCTAACACGTTATTAAACGGTTTTTAGGGTGTTTCATTAGATTTTCTGGCATAGAAAGATCCGTTTTATGGGCGTTTGGCAGTTAAAAAAATTTTTTTATCGAGTTTTCGAGCGTCGAACAGTTTTTGGGACCTTTTCCTCGATTTTACGGCCCAGAAAGACCAGAAAATCGAGGAAATTGACCTAAAAAGGGCGTTAAATGCTCAAAAATCAGATTAAAAGGATGCTTCTACATCTGAGAATTGAGGAAAACGTCCCAGAACTCGATAAAAAATGTTAAACGCCCGAACACCCGTTAAAATGGGACTTTCTGGGACATGAAATCAAGAAAAGGTCCCAAAAACTGTTAAATAGGGTGAATTGGACACTTTGAATTCGATGTCAGAAGTGGGATATAGAGAAAAACGACGCAAAACCCGATAAAACGGATGTTTTTACACCAAAAAACGTCAAAAGACCTGCAAGCCTGATAAAACGGAATTTTTAAACCAGAAAATCGAGGAAAATAACCCAAAAAGGGCTCAAAAAATTAGACTAAATTGATGTTTCTACGTCTGAGAATTGAGGAAAACGTCCCAGAACCCGATAAAAAAATGTTAAACACCTGGACACCCGATAAAATGGGTCTTTCTGGGCCATGAAATCGAGGAAAAGGTCTCAAAAACTGTTAAATAGGGTGTTAGACGCTAAAAATCCGATAAAATTGATGTTTTAACACCTGAGAAGTGAGGAAAACGTCCCTGAACTCGATAAAAAAAAATGTTAAACGCCTGAACACCCGTTAAATGGCTCATTCTGGGCCATGAAATCGAGGTAAAGGTTCTAAAAACTGTTTAATAGGGTGTTCGACCAGATAAAAAATATTTAACGGCCAATCGCCCGATAAAACGGGTCTTTCTTGGCCAGAAAATCTGATGAAACACCCGAAAAAACCGTTTAATAAGGCATTAGACGCTAAAAACCCGATAAAAAGGATGTTTTTACACCAAAAAAATTGAGGGAAGCGTTTAATAACACGTTGAAAAAGACATTTGACGCCTGCTGATAAAACGGGATTTTTAGAGCAGTAAATCGAGGAAATTTACCAAAAAAGGCCGTTCAATGCTCAAAAATCAGATTAAAAGGATGTTATAATACCTGAGAATTGATGAAATCGTCCCAGAACTCGATAAAAAAATGTTTGACACCTGAACATCCGTTAAAATGGATCTTTCTGGGCCATGAAATCGAAGAAAAGGTCCCAAAAACTGTTTAATAGGGTGTTAGACGATAAAAACCCGATAAAAAGGATATTTTTACACCTGAAAATTGAGGAAAACGTCCCTGAACTCGATAAAAAAAATGTTAAACACCTGAACACCCGTTAGAATGGGTCTTTCTGACCCTGATAAAATCAAAATCAAGGAAAAGGTCCCAAAAACCGTTTAATTAGATGTAAGACGCAAAAAAAAGATTAAACGGATGTTTTTAGGCCAGAAAATCTAATAAAACACCCCAAAAACGGTTTAATACGGAGTTTTTAGTTTTACGGATGTTTTATTATAGGTATAGGGTTTTTTAGTTTTACGGGTTTTTAGAAACTAGAAACCCGATAAAATGGATGTTTTTACACCAAAAAATTGGGGGAAGCGATTAATAACACGTTGAAAAAGACATTTGACGCCTGCAATCATGATAAAACGGGATTTTCAGCCAGAAAATCGATTAAATTAACCCAAAAAGGGCGTTAAATGCTCAAAAAAATGTTAAACGCCCAAACGCCCGTTAAAATGGGCTGTAAAATCGAGGAAAAGGTCCCAAAACTGTTCAATTGGGTGTTCGACGCTAAAAACCCGATAAAACGGATGTTTTTAGGCCAGAAAATCGAATAAAATTCCCTACGCACTCTCATATCAGAAGTGGAAAGTTTAAATAAGACGAGCGATATCAGAAGTGGGATGTGAGAATCGTTAAAATACGACCACTTTAAAATAAAAACCTCAGATGAAAGTTCGATATCAGAAGTGGGATATGAGAATCGTTTTCAAGCAGGACGAATTAACATAAAACGAAACTAACCCAAGGTCATTCGCATTGTTCTCTATAATTAAAGTCAACACTTTTTCTATTCTCCACAGTTCATTTAATTCGCTTAAAAAGAAATCTGAAACGATACTTTTAACTTCCTCAAGAAGTTACTGTGATACCCTCCGACCCCCTGTTACTAGAAAAGGGTCTTCCAGACCCCGTAGGATAAATCTGATAAGTGATCTTTGCCGATCCTGACTTTGTCTGTGGTGCCGGCCGTCCGGCCGTCCGGCCGTCCGTCGCCACTTTTTCCGGAACACTTCACGGCCGCAATTTTCATCCGATCTTCACCAAATTTATACACAAGCTTCCTTTCACAGAAATCTTGAAAATGACGAGAGCTTTTTTCGAAATTTTTCAAAATGGCGGAGATATGACTGTTCAAAGATTTAAAATGAGCGCTGTGGGCGTACTGTTGGTCCGATCTTCACCAAATTTTCACTAAACATTCCTTGAATTATTTAAAAATTTTCCATGTTTTTAAAATTTTAATTTTCCAAAATTTTTTTACTTAATAATTTTTCTAGGCAGAAATGCGAGTCACTTCGCCGGCTCGAGGGCGGCCTCTCTTTGGCTAACCGTACTGAATTTCTACCTTGATATAAAATTTTCAAAATAATTTTTTTTTTTTTTTTTTTAACTTCCTCAAGAATTTTTTTAACGGAAAATAAAATGGCGATTTATTAGGTACTTAATTTTTATTTTTTTTTTTCAAAAAACAGAAAACGAACAACAAAAAATACCTAAAATTTCTAACTTCCTCAAGACTTACTGCGATACCCACCAAATTTATTTCACAACTTTTACAAAAATTTAGTTCTCCTACTTAATACTTCCTCCTCCTGTATCCTTGAGGAAGTTATCGTTGGAAGCTCTTCAAACCGGAACTTTTCATACGTAACGTAATACCCTTTAGGGATTAAAAGAAAAGGAGAAATCGATCTCTAGGTGTATAAGTTTCACCCTTTTTAAAAATAGATGGAGAGTTAAAAAAAAAAGAATTCAAGGTGTGGTAAAGGAGCATCTTAAGACATATGAGGACGAAAGTCATATGTTCGTGAGAAGAACCTTCGTCCCTACCGGTTTTTAAAGGTCGTTCGCTCAGGCCAAGCCAGCCACGATGCTTCAAAGTCCGGTTTAGAAGTTTCCGAACCCTTTTTTTTTAAGGACGCCAAAGAAATTGAGGCTTTCCCATCGATCTTCGAGTTCTTAAGATTCATAAGATCACTCAGAAAATAAGGTTTTGAAAATAAATGGACGGACGGACGGCAGCACAGACAACTTTATGCATATTTCAACTCTTTCAGCTGAAAAACCAATTTTAAATCAGAATTTCAGGAATTTTCCTTGGTTTTAAAAAATGAGGAACCACAATATTAAGGGTTTCAGGAATTTTCCTAGCTCTTTTGGCCAAGAAAAACACTTTTTAAAGAATTTGGGATTTTTTAAATCACTTTTTGAGCTAAGAAAATCCCTTTTTACAAGATTTTTGCGAGCTTTTCTCACTCTTTCGGCTGAAAAACCCATTTACACCAGAGTTTCAGACGTTTTCCTTGCCCTTTTGAGAAAGAAAACCCAATTTTGTAGGATTTGAGATTTTTTAAATCACTTTTACAGCTGAGACAAGCCCTTTTTACAACATTTTTGTGAGCTTTTCTCACTCTTTCAGCTGAAAACCCCATTTTGAACCAAAGTTTCAGACGTTTTCCCTGCCCTTTTGACCAAGAAAATTCATTTTGAAATATTTGGGATGTTTTAAATCACTTTTTTAGCTAAAAAAAAACCGCTTCTTACAAGTTTTTTGCGAGCTTTTCTCACTCTTTCGGCTGAAAACCCCATTTTAAACCAGAGTTTTAGACGTTTTCCCTGCCCTTTTGATCAAGAAAACCCATTTTGAAGGATTCGAGATTTTTTAAATCACTTTTATAGCCAAAAAACCCCTTTTTACAACATTTTTGCGAGCTTTTCTCACTCTTTCAGCTGAAAAACCCATTTTGAACCAAAGTTTCAGACGTTTTCCCTGCCCTTTTGACCAAGAAAATTCATTTTGAAATATTTGGGATGTTTTAAATCACTTTTTTAGCATAAAAAACCGCTTCTTACAAGTTTTTAACCGGCTCCGTGGCTGGTGGGTTCAGTCTCTGACTCTCACCACGGAAGACCGGGGTTCGATCCCAGGTTGGGTATAGGGATTTTTGGTTGGAAGTAAAATTCCAATTAAAAATATCCCTCTACAAAATCTGTGGATAATTTAGTTAGGCCACTACTCTGGTAGTTGGCCCTAAAGGGCGCCATGGCATTATGGCGAAAGCCCCCGCCTGGGTCTGATCCCCTCCCCCTTTGTAACAAGCCCTGGGCTTAATACAATTAAACAAAAAAAGAGTAGATTGACCAATAGTAAGAGTAAGCCTCTTGCTCATTGGTCATATCTACTTCTTTTTTGAAAACAAAAAAAAAAAAACAAGTTTTTTGCGAGCTTTTCTCACTCTTTCGGCTGAAAACCCCATTTTACACCAGAGTTTCTGACGATTTCCTTGCCCTTTTGAACAAGAAAACCTATTTTAAAGGATTTGAGATTTTCTAAATCACTTTTATAGCTAAGAAAACCCATTTTTACAACATTTTTGTGAGCTTTTCTCACTCTTTCAGCTGAAAAACCCATTTTGAACCAAAGTTTCAGACGTTTTCCTCCCCTTTTGACCAAAACTTTTGAGAAAATCCATTTTTACAAGATTTTTGCGAGCTTTTCTCACTCTTTCAGCTGAAAACCCCATTTTAAACCAGAGTTTCAGACGTTTTCCTTGCTCTTTTGACCAAGAAAACCCCATTTTACAAGATTTTTTGCGGTCTTTCGTCACTCTTTCGGCTGAAAACCCCATTTTAAACCTGAGTTCCAGACGTTTTCCTTGCTCTTTTGACCAAGAAAACCCCATTTTACAAGATTTTTTGAGGTCTTTCGTCACTCTTTCGGCTGAAAAACCCATTTTAAACCGGCGTTTCACATGTTTTCCTTGCCATTTTGGCTAAGAAAACCCATTTCGTAGCATTCGATATTTTTCAAATCACTTTTATACCTAAGAAAAGCCCTTTTTACAACATTTTTGCAGGATTTCTTCACTCCTTCAGCTGAAAAATCCATTTTAAACCAAAGTTTCAGAAATTTAAAGCAGTTTTTCCCTGCCCTTTTGACCAAGAAAACACATTTTGAAGGATATGAGATTTTTTAAATCACTTTTATAGCCAAGAAATCCCATTTTTAGAACATTTTTGCAATCTTTTCTCACTCTTTCGGCTGAAAAAACCATTTAAAACCAGAATTTCAGACGTTTTCCCAGCGCTTTTGGCCAAGAAAACCCCATTTCGAAGGATTTGAGATTTTTAAATCACTTTTATCGCTAAGAAAACCCCTTTTTACAAGAATTTTGCGAACTTTTCTCCCTCTTTCGGCTGAAAACCCCAATTAAAACCACAGTTTCAGACGTTTTCCTTTCCCTTTTGGCCAAGAAAACCCATTTTAAAGTATTCGAGATTTTTTAAACCACTTTTATAACTAAGAAAAGCCCTTTTTACGACATTTTTGCGGGATTTCTTCACTCCTTCAGCTGACAAATCCATTTTAAACCAAAGTTTCAGAAATTTAAACCAGTTTTTCCCTGCCCTTTTGACCAAGAAAACACATTTTGAAGGATTTGAGATTTTTTAAATCACTTTTTTAGCCAAAAAATCCCATTTTTACAACATTTTTGCGGGATTTCTTCACTCCTTCAGCTGAAAAAACCATTTTAAACCAGAGTTTCAGACGTTTTCCCCGCCCTTTTGGCCAAGAAAACCCCATTTCGAAGGATTTGAGATTTTTAAATCACTTTTATCGCTGTGAAAACCCCTTTTTACAAGATTTTTGCGAGCTTTTCTCACTCTTTCGGATGAAAACCCCAATTAAAACCAGAGTTTCAGACGTTTTCCCTGCCCTTTTGACCAAAAAAACCCTCGAGATTTTTTTAAATCACTTTTATCGCTAAGAAAACCCCTTTTTACAAGATTTTTGCGAACTTATCTCTCTCTTTCTGCTGAAAAACCCATTTTAAACCAGTGTTTATGGCGTTTTCCATGCTTAAAACTGGTGACAGCGGCACTAAAAACCTCAAAATCGCTAAATACCAATCAATTTTACAGGTTCCGGAAGGCCCTTTTTTCAAATTTCGCCACATACAGGGTGTCACAACTTCCCTTTGAGGAAAAGTCAAAAATTTTTAGGGCCCATCAAAAACGATGGTATTTTTAAAAAAAATTCTTAACGGGGACGATTAATTGATGTTTTCCTCTTTTAAAAATCTTTCCCTCAAGAACCCTGTTTGATTATAGGAGAACCGGTTTGCTAGAATGGAGGTGAAGTCGATTAGAAAGCATTGACATCAAGACTGCAATGGACTTCAATTTTTTTACTTTCCATAAAAGGTGAATGCTTTTTTTTTAAATTTAAAATTTAAATTATATGTCATCAAATGTTGAATTATAAATACCTTTATGAGAAATCCATTAAGAAATTAAAAAAACTCGTCAAGCACACAAAATTCACGAATTTTTTCCTCAGGAAATTTTTTTTTTACATTTTTTAAAACTTTTTGATGGGGTGGTTTTAAAGATGAGGCGTTTGTGAGGTCGGGATGAGGCGTGGGGTCTGTAAAAACACTGCGAGGGTATCGCGAGGGACGAGTGAGTCTGTAAAGGTGGGAGAGAGGGGACTACTCAACGGGTGTACAGTCGGCTATCGAAGTCGTTTCGAGTGGGGAAACGAGAAGGTACAACGCCCCAGATTCTCATGCATATTTTTTTTACCACTATCGATGTCTTCAAAGACACCGAAAAAATGAATTTTCTGTTCACAATAAAATCTTAAAGAACGAATAAAAAAAATATGGGGCAAAAGAGAAGAAAGAAGCCCGAAGAAAACTGACGCATCAGTGCCAAAGATCTCGGAAACATCAGAAGTGGGATCAGGGAGAATAGGACACCTCGCAGTTCGATATCAGAAGTGGGTTAGGAGAAAAATGGACATCATTCAGTTTTGTATCTGAGGAGTCGTTAGTTCTCGTGAGCTAAATAGCCGTTAGATCGTCATAATCTCAGCTAAACAGTTATTAGATACGTCATACTGTCGTCTTAGGAGTCCTTAGATCGTCTTCTAGAGAGCTAAATAGCCGTTAGATCGTCATAATCTCAGCTAAACCGTTAAATCGTCATATTGGTACCTGAGGGGTCTTCTCGTGAGCCTAAAAAGCCGTTAAATCGTCATAATCTCAGCTAAACAGTTGTTAAATCGTCATATTGTCATCGGAGGAGCTGTTAGACCGTCATCTCGGGAGTTAAATAGCCGTTAGATCGTCATAATCTCAGCTAAACAGTTGTTAGTTCGTCATATTGTCATCTGAAGAGTCGTTAGATCGTCATAATCTCAGCTAAACAGTTGTTAGTTCGTCATATTGTCATCTGAAGAGTCGTTAGATCGTCATAATCTCAGCTAAACAGTTGTTAGATCGACATAATCTCAGCTAAACCGTTACATCGTCACATTGGTACCTGAGGAGTTATCTCGTGAGCTAAATAGCCGTTAGATCGTCATAATCTCAGCTAAACAGTTGTTAGATCGTCATATTGTCATCTGAGGAGTCGTTAGATCGTCACCTCTTGAGCTTAATAGCGGTTAGATCGTCATAATCTCAGCTAAACAGTTGTTAGATCGTTATATTGTCATCTGAGGAGTCGTTAGATCGTCACTCTTGAGCTAAATTGCGGTTAGATCTTCATAATCTCAGCTTAACAGTTGTTAGATCGTCATAATCTCAGCTAAACAGTTGTTTTATCGCCATATTGTCATGTGAGGAGTCGTCAGATCGTCATCTCGTGAGCTAAATAGCCGTCAGATCTCAGATAAACAGTTGTTAGATCGTCATATTGTCGTCTGAGGAGTCGAAAGATCGTCATCGCTTGAGCTAAATAGCGGTTAGATCGCCATAATCTCAGCTAAACAGTTGTTAGATCGTCATATTGTCGTCTGAGGAGTCGAAAGATTCATTTTGAAGTGGGATAAGGGAAATTTGGACACCATTCGGTTTGATATCAGAAGTGGGATTGTAGAAAATTTGACATCATTCAGTTTTGTATCTAAGGAGTTCTTAGATCTCGTGAGCTAATTGGCCGTTAGATCGTCATAATCTCAGCTAAACAGTTGTTAGATC
Organism: Orius insidiosus; assembly: GCA_014119065.1. NCBI lineage: Eukaryota > Metazoa > Arthropoda > Insecta > Hemiptera > Anthocoridae > Orius > Orius insidiosus. Next base: position 171,245 of record JACGAQ010000037.1, on the reverse strand, counting down.
GTTATATTGTCATCTGAGGAGTCGTTAGATCGTCACTCTTGAGCTAAATTGATTCTTGATCCTCTCCAGCTTCCTGTGTGGCATTCTTTCCTGATCCTTTCCTGCCCACTGACTACTGTTCTGTCGTCTTTTATGCTTCCTGTCCTTCATACTTTCGTGGCTAGCGACTTCCCTTCTTTCCAGCGACCTCTCGAGCTTCCTATACTGCCTTATTTCCAGCCACCTCTACAGCCTCCTATGCTGCCTTCTTTTCAGCCACCTCTCCAGCTTCCTGTGCTCTCTTCTTTCCTCTACCTTTCCTGCCCACTGACTACTGTGCTGTCCTCTTTTATGCCTCCTGTCCTTCATCGTTTCTTGCCTAGCGTCCTCCCTAATTTCCAGCAACCTCTCCAGCTTCCTATGCTGCTAGCTTACTAATAAGCTACTGATAAGCATATAAGAATTAGCGCATGGATTCCAACATCCAAAATACATCTGAGGAAGAGAAATACAATACCATAAAACATTTGAAGCTACATTTTTCAACTAAGATTATATATTTATAGCAGGCAGAGCGTGGGAAACTGAACAAGAAGGAAAAAGGAATGCCCTTGGGCCTGGGTGTGGTTTACTGTTTCTTCGAGAACACGCGCACGCATTTTTTTTACGTCTAGACCTCTGGATATGGGTCAATTTAGGTGAAGTATCCAGTTTTTTTTATAATAGACAGAAGCTCACAACAAAATGATACCTGGAAGATCACGATTAGATTTTTTATTAACTTTTTTTTTCTCCGAAGAAGAGGGGGAAAAAGGGGAAAGGTTGAGGCCTTAGGTCAATAGGAAGCCAAATGATTGGAAAAAAAATTTCTACTTAATTTCTATGGAATGCTGCCTAATATGGAATATTGGCGAGATAGGTATAATCGAAGTGTGCCAATTTAAAATAAACTGATGGAGAAAAAAAAAGGATAGATTTTCTCCTTTCTAAGACTCTCTTTTTATGTAATTTCGGGGCTTTTTCCTTGGTTTTTTGGAGGGAAGCAGGATCTTCATATCCCACTTCTGATATCGAAGGGTCCTAAAACTGTTCGCCTATCCCACTTCTGATATCAAACTGAATGATGTCCAGTTTTCTGTAATCCCACTTCTGATATCAAACTGAAGGGTGATCAATCTTCCCCAATCCCACTAACGGCTGTTTAGCTCACAATATGACGATCTAACAACTGCTTAGCTCAGCTTATGATGATCTAACCGCTATTTAGCTCACGAGATGAAGATCTACGAATCCTCAGATGACAATATGACGATCTAACGACTCCTCAAATAACAATATGGCTATCTAACAACTGCTTAGCTGAGATCATGACGATCTAACCGCTATTTAGCTCAAGAGATCACTATCTAATGACACCTCAGATGACAATACGACGATCTAACAACTGCTTAGCTCAGCTTATGATGATCTAACCGCTATTTAGCTCACGAGATGAAGATCTACGAATCCTCAGATGACAATATGACGATCTAACGACTCCTCAAATAACCATATGGCGATCTAACAACTGCTTAACTGAGATTATGACGATCTAACCGCTATTTAGCTCACGAGACGACGATCTATCGACAATATGACGATCTAACAACTGTTTAGAGGGGGAAAAAAGTGAAAGGATGAAGGACAGGAGGCATAAAAGAGTCCAGAACAGATAGTAGGCAGGAAAGGGACAGAAAAGGAGGCAGGATATGAAGCAGAGAATAAGGCAGCTGCCAATGGTTCTCCGTCAAAAGAACCATTGGCGTTCGCCGTAGCAACGGGTCGTAGGTTCAGTAGGCAGCGAAGGCAGGATTAGTTCGTGCTGTGCTCGGAAAGAGGAGTTGTTGCTTGGGTGGCTCTTATTTTTCTGCGCTATTCCAAACGTTCTTAAATTGTGGGTTGAACATTCAAGATCATTTTTTATTGTTTACTACAGGATTTTAGGTTGGATTTCTTTGCTATTGCACGATCTCCCTGGATTTCTACGGTATCTGTAAAAAAACATAATTACTAGGAATGCTATTTTAGGAATTATTACATGAGATGTGCTGTTGTATCCAGTCGAGGAAGGGAGCTACTTCGACGTTGACGCCAGGGACGATGGCGCATCCGTAGCCGAAGGAAACGACGCCGACGACAGTGTAGCGGTTCGTTTGAGGGTCGAGCCATAGTAGAGGACCTCCTGAGTCTCCTTGGCATGAATCTTTTCCGTCGGCCGACGTGCAGAGTTGGAACGGATTTTCGACTTCGAGGTTGAAGTTTTTTTTACATTCGTTCAAAGGGAGGATTTTTAAGTCGACTTTTCGTAAAACGTTCGATAGCCGTCCATCCTCCATGCGTCCCCATCCTACAAATGTTTAAAAATGGCGGTAATAGTTTTCTTGGTCGAAAAAGGTAGGGAAAGCCCAAAAACCTTCATTTGAGGCGCTCCGGGTACGAAGGGCGAACTCAACATCGGTCTAATTTTGTTTTTTTCCATTTTCAGATTCTAGACCTCTTGGTGAATACATCCATATAATTTTTATGTTGAGTTCGCCCTTTTTTCCACTTTAAATACGTAAAAACCGATATGCGGCAAAGCTCTAACTGCGATATCCGAGCGGGTACGAAGGGCGAACTCCACATCCTAGTCCACAACCCCCACTCCTTTTCCAGGGCATGACTTTTCTGTTGAGTTCGCCCGTAACATAAAACTTTAAAATGCGAATATCTCGAAACTACGTTTTGTTGAGTTCGCCCTTCGTACCCGGAGCGCCTCATTTGTTGCCTGCAGAAATGATTGACGTACCTAAAACTTTGACTCTTTCGTTGACCAAATCGATTCTCTTGTTAGGAAGACATGCAGGTCCGATGAACTGATTGAAAGTCATCGGATTTTTCAAAAATATGATGGAGATATCGAAATTTTGAGCAGAACTTTCGTATTCTTCGTGTACTTTAGTCGCCAATATCGGCAGTATTTGGGCATTTTCATCTTCTGTAAAATCATTTTTATGAAGTCATCTAGGAGGTAGGAAAAGCAGAAAGGGAAGGAGAACGCTGAGCACGAAAGGATGAAGGGCTAGTAAGAGGGCAACACAGCAGTCAAGATATTGGGCAGGAAAGGAGGCAGGAAGCTGGAGAGGTCGCTGGAAAGAAGGGAAGTCGCTAGGCACGAAAGGATGGAGGACAGGAGGCATAAAAGACGACAGAACAGTAGTCAGCAGGCAGGAAAGGTACAGGAAAGGATGCAGCATAGGAAGCTGGAGAGGTGACTGAAAAGAAGGCAGTATAGGAAGCTGGAGAGATGGCTGGAAAGAAGGCATCATCGGAAGCTGGAGAGGTGGCTGGAAAGAAGGCAGCATAGGAAACTGGAGAGGTGGCTGGAAAGAAGACAGCACAGGAAGCTGGAGAGGTGGCTGGAGAGAAGGCAGCATAGGAAACTGGAGAGGTGGCTCGAAAGAAGACAGCATAGGAAGCTGCAGAGGTGGCTGGAAAGAAAAGAGCATAGGAAGCTGGAGAGGTGGCTGGAAATAAAGCAGCATAGGAAACTGGAGAGGTGGCTGGAAAGAAGACAGCACAGGAAGCTGGAGAGGTGACTGGGAAGAAGGCAGCATAGGAAGCTGGAGAGGTGGCTGGAGAGAAGGCAGCATAGGAAACTGGAGAGATGGCTGGAAAGAAGGCAGCATAGGATACTGGAGAGGTGGCTGGAAAGAAGGCAGCATAGGATACTGGAGAGGTGGCTGGAAAGAAGGCAGCATAGGAAACTGGAGAGGTGGCTGGAAAGAAGACAGCACAGGAAGCTGGAGAGGTGGCTGGAGAGAAGGCAGCATAGGAAACTGGAGAGGTGGCTCGAAAGAAGACAGCATAGGAAGCTGCAGAGGTGGCTGGAAAGAAGAGAGCATAGGAAGCTGGAGAGGTGGCTGGAAATAAAGCAGCATATGCAGCTTGAGAGGTGGCTGGAAAGAAGGCAGCATAGGAAGCAGGACAGGTGGCTGGAAAGAAGGGAGGACGCTAGGCACGAAAGGATGAAGAACAGGAGGCATAAAAGAGGACAGAACTGTAGTCAGTGGGCAGGAATTTGTCAGGAAAGAATGCAGCACAGGAAGCTTCAGAGGTCAGCACCATTAACACCCGCATCCCCAAATGCCTTTTTTCTTGGAAACCTTAACCTTTCGTATAGTCGTGTCCTCCTACTAAAAGTCCAATTTCATCAGTGTCGTATTTCAAGGTACAGTGAGCGGCGGACAATGCGTGCTGCGCTGTCAAAATAGTCGCACCGCAGTCGACTAATCTCAGGTTATAATTAAAGATACCTGCCATCAGAGGAAACTCGTTTTTCAAAGTTTCTTTCCCACCGACGATTCTCCTCTTTAAAATAAAATTAAAAAAAAGTCATTAGTTCATTTTTTTTACCTTGTTCGTCCATCCGCAAGAACAATTGGTCGATTTCGTACCTTCATCGCTTTCAGAGTCTGGAAAAGCGAGGGCCCTCAACGATAAAATTGAAACAAAAAATAAAATCTTCATTTTTACTATCAGAAGCACCGGTGTCATCATTTTTAACAACAATTTTTGTTTACATAACTAATTATGCATTGTTGAAACAGAAAAAAAAACATTATTTTGCATTCAAGCAACTATTTAAAATTTAAATTTCAAATGTTTTTTTTTCTTTCATTAATCATAAAATTGGATGTAAAAGAGCTCAAAATCTATAAAAGAAATCTCGTGGCCAAAAAACGAAGAAAACCACAAAAAAGTTAAGTATTTCAGTAGTTTCCTGCCTCTGTGGAAGTTTTTTTTGCCTTTACCGAAGTCTCTTTCTGCCTTTTCGGAGGTTTGTCAGCCATTACGGCAGTTTTTCTGCCATTGCGGTAGTTTTTTTGCCATCTCGGCAGTTTTCCTGCCTTTGCGGCAGTTTTCCTGCCTTTGCGGCAGTTTTCCTGCCTTTGCGGCAGTTTTCCTGCCTTTCCGATAGTTTTCCTGCCTTTCCGGCAGTTTTCCTGCTTTTCCGGTAGTTTTCCTGCCTTTCCGGCAGTTCTCCTGCCTTTGCAGCAGTTTTTCTGCCTTTCTGGCAGATTTTCTGCCATTTTGGTCGTATTTCTGCCATTTCGGTAGTATTTCTGCTATTTCAGTAGTTTTCCTGTCTCTGTGGAAGTTTTTTTTTTGCCTTTACGGACGTCTTTCTGCCTTTTCGGAGGTTTGTCAGCCATTACGGCAGTTTTTCTGCCATTGCGGTAGTTTTTCTGCCATTGCGGTAGTTTTTCTGCCATTTCGGCAGTTTTCCTAAATTTCCTCACCAATAAGCACCCATCATATCATATTTGTGGGATTTTTGACCAAAAAAACCTAATTTTTATACTTACCTAGCAGAAAAACTACCGAAATGGCAGAAATACGACCAAAATGGCAGAAAAACTGCCACAAAGGCAGAAAAACGTCCGTAAAGGCAAAAAAACTTCCACAAAGGCTGGAAAACTGCCGAAATGGCAGAATAACCACCGAAATGGCAAGAAAAACTGCCGCAATGGCAAAAAAACCTGCCAAAATGGCAGAAACACGGCCAAATGGCAGGAAAGCTGTCGAAAAGGCAGAAAAACGTCCGGAAAGGCAAAAAAAAACTGCCGAAATGACAGAAAAACTGCCGCAAAGGCAGGAAAACTGCAGAAATGGCAGATTTACTTCCGAAATGGCTGACAAATGTCCGAAAGGCAGAAAAACGTCCGTAAAGGCAAAAAAAACTTCCACAAAGGCTGGAAAACTGCCGAAATGGCAGAATAACCACCAAAATGGCATGAAAAACTGCCGCAATGGCAAAAAATCTGTTGAAATGGCAGAAAAACTGCCAAAATGGCAGGAAAACAGCCGAAAAGGCAGAAAAACGTCCGTAAAGGCAAAAAAACTGCCAAAATTGCAGAAAAACTGCCACAAAGGCAGGAGAACTGCCGCAAAGGCAGGAGAACTGCAGCAAAGGCAGGAGAACTGCCGCAAAGGCAGGAGAACTGCCCCAAAGGCAGGAGAACTGCCGCAAAGGCAGGAGAACTGCCGCAAAGGCAGGAAAGTACCGAAATGGCAGAATAACTGCCGAAATGGCTTAAAAACGTCCGTAAAGGCAAAAAAACTTCCACAAAGGCAAAAAAACTTCCACAAAGGCTGGAAAACTGCCGAAATGACAGAATAACCCCCGAAATGGCAAGAAAAACTGCCGCAATGGCAGAAAACATGCTAATATAGCAGAAAAACTGCCAAAATGGCAGGAAAGCTGCCGTAAAGGCAGGAAAGCTGCCGTAAAGGCAGAAAAACGTCCGGAAAGGCAAAAAAAACTGCCGAAATGGCAGAAAAATTGCCGAAAAGGCATAAATACTATAAAAAAAGCCTGGGAAAATTAGAGAAACAATTTGGAAATTAGAAGATCGAGAAAATGATGCCAAGATGGGGGAGTTTAATGGCCGAAAAAGTGTGAAACCTTTAAATTCGATTTCATAAAAGGTTTTTGCCCCTTTAAAATCGACAAAAACGCCCGAAACAATTGGTTTTTTAGGCCTAAAATAGTGTTTTTGACCTGTAGTTAATAAAGAACTTTTCTGAAAAGAGCGTCTAGGTAGAAAAAACGAGAAAAACGCCTTAAATAGGGAGTTTTTAGACACATAATGGTCAAAAATCTAGTTTAAGCGGTGAGGAATTTAAATTTCAAAACGGAGACGTGTCAATGACTTCTACACGCGCCTCGACGGGCCAAAATAATTCCTCGAGAGAAAAACGATATTTTCATCCCAAAGGACAAAAAAAAAAATTTTTCTTTCTATGTCTCTGGATTTTTTTAAAGGATTCTGAAAGTTCAAATTTTCTCTGACTGAAGTCGTAAAGTGCAAGCGAGTCAAGTTGAATCCCGTTATCCAAGCAGGTGAGGCCTCCCTCAAAAAGTAGGACGGATAAGAAAGATCGCAACCGGAATTCTAGATGCATAGAAACAAAAAAAGAAAAAAAATTTTTTTTGCCACTGCTGGCACCACGAGATAAAAAGAAATTGCAGCTCTCCCTCCCAGATAAGATACTAAACAAAACGATTGTTTACCCTGGGTCAAATTTCAAAAGTTTGAACGTCTCAAGTGCAGTTATGACTTGAATTTTTATTAAAATGTACTTTCAAAGGTAAATTACATTAATTTATAAAGATAATTAATAAAAAAAATAATTTTTTGTTTGTTTTTACGAATTTTTGTTAAAAAGATTCATTGGGATATCGAGTGGATCGGGAGGGAAGAAAAAAAAAGGAGATAAGGAGATAGTTTTATTAATTTTATCTACAGTCAGTCTCTCATCAAAAACTAAGGGATTTGCTGCAGAAAAAAGTGAAAAAAATTATGATGTGGTACGTTTTTGGAATAGAAATTTAAGGATGTTCTTGTAAGTAGATGTGGGATTATCTTGAGATTGTCAATGAGTTTGTCTTTCTATCTCTCTTTTTGTGGGAAAAGTTTTTCAATTTTTTTTATCTTTCATTCCGTTTTTGATTGTTCTCATCACGCGTCTGAATGTTTGACGATTGGGGATTTACGAACATTTACGATTTCGAAAGGTATTTTCATCGGATTTTTCGGACTTTTTACTCAATTTTGTAGGCGTTTTCTTCAGTTTTTTGGCCAAAAAACCTTATTTTACTAGTTTTTAAAATAGTTTTTCTAGATTTTTGTGCTTTCTGTCGGACTTATAGAGCTAGGAAATGTTTTTTTGGTTGATTTTTTAACCAGGAAAACCAATTTTACAGCATTTTTGGTTTTTTCGGATATCTTTTGAGCCCTTTTTGACATAATTTTAATTATTTTTCTTCAGTTTTTCGGTTGAAATTTGTTTGTGAGAGTTTTTCTCGGTTATTTGTCGCAGGGAAACTTGAGGTTGTCTATGGTGCCGTCCGGCCGTCCTTTCAATCAGTCTGGCCATCACAATCTCTACTTATTTTCCTTCAGTTTTTCGGTTTTTTTTATCTTTTTTATCAGATTTTTGGGCAATATCACTTTTTTTCACTTTTTCCTTCGTTTATGAGAGTTTTTCTCGGTTATTTGTCGCAGGGAAACTTTGTCTATGGTGCCGTCCGGCCGTCCTTTTAATCAGTCTGGCCAACACAATCTCAACTTCCGATGATTATGGAAATTACTAAGAATCCGTTATCGTTGTCAAATTGACCTTTGATTATTTACAAAATAAAATTATTTAAGAAAAATTAGTAATACTTTATTTTTTTAGGTATAACCTGAGAGAAAGTCAAAGAAGAGAATGCAGGTTTGTCTTTTTTTTTAATAGCTTTTGTAGTTTGAAACTCCTGGGGCATGCGCAGAAGGACGTTGACGTCAGGTGACTTCAGATTTGTCGGACAAACGATTTGAACGACGTCGAATTTGACTCATCCTTCTGCGCATGCTCCAGGAGTTTCAAATGAGTTTCCAACTCCGGTTGGAACAAAGCTAATATGCTGTATGCTTATGAGTCCCCAAATTCTGTCAAAATAATTTTTTTGCTCAGATATGACTATGGAGTACCATCAGGTGTGCAGTGGCCTATCAACGAAATAAATATATTTTTACGTTTTTTATCCGCAATTTATACATTCGTCGCATTTATTATAGCAGTAGCGTTGATCCCATGGCTTTTTATGACGTTCATAAGTAATTTCGGAGTCTTTTTCATTAGATTTGTAGTTTTACATTTGATTTACAGTTGTGCGGATATGCCGGATACTGTTCGTGAGGTGGCTTGGGAAGAACTTCAAAGGATTGGAGTTCGTACGAAAGACTACGTTGAGGTCGACGATCGATACACCGAGGAATCAAGGGATTATCACTTTGTTGTTGACTGTGAGGGGGCCTTGTCAGCTGCATTTCATCAAAAACCGTATGCAGGTGAAGTCCTTACGGCTGAAAGTTCGGCCTTTTGCTAGAGGTGGTGGGGCGAAACTGCTTGGCCCTGGGGAAAAGATCGACTAACGTCTTATTGGCATTGGATCCCGGGGGAACTCAGGGACTTATGAAGGGTTTAAGCCAATAGAAGGCTCTAGAATGGTTTAAGCCACTCCCATGAGCCAATAGAATGCTCTAGAATGGTTTAGGCCACTCCCATAAGCCAATAGAATGCTCTAGAATGGTTTAAGCCACTCCCATAAGCCAATAGAAGGCTCTAGAATGGTTTACGCCACCCCCACAGATCAATAGAAAGCTGTAGAATGAATTAAACCACTCCCACAAACCAATAGAAGGCTCTAGAATGGTTTAAGCCACTCCCATAAACCAATAGATGGCTCTAAAGTTGCTTAAGCCACTCCCACAGATCAATATAAAGTTGTAGAATGGATTAAACCACTCCCAAAAGCCAATAGAAGGCTCTAGAATGGATTAAACCACTCCCACAAGCCAATGGAAGGCTCTAGAATGGTTTATGCCACTCCCACAAACCAATAGAAGGCTCTAGAATGGTTTAAGCCACTCCCACAAACCAATAGATGGCTCTAAAGTTGCTTAAGCCACTCCCACAGATCAAAATAAAGTTGTAGAATGGATTCAAGCACTCCCACAAGCCAATAGAAGGCTCTATAATGGATTAAACCACTCCCACAAGCCAATGGAAGGCTCTAGAATGGTTTAAGCCACTCCCACAAACCAATAGATGACTCTAGAGTTGTTTAAGCCACTCCCATAAGCCAATAGAAGTCTCTAGAGTTGTTTAAGCAACTCCAACAGATCAATAGAAAGCTGTAGAGTGGAGTTAACCACTCCCACAAGCCAATAGAAGGTTCTAGAATGGTTTAAGCCACTCCCACAGATCAACAGAAAGCAGTAGAATGGATTAAACCACTCCCACGAGCCAATAGAAGGCTCTAGAATGGTTTAAGCCACTCCCACAAACCAATAGATGGCTCTAAAGTTGTTTAAGCCACTCCCACAGATCAATATAAAGTTGTAGAATGGATTAAACCACTCCCAAAAGCCAATAGAAGGCTCTAGAATGGATTAAACCACTCCCACAAACCAATAGAAGGCTCTAGAATGGTTTAAGCCACTCCCACAAACCAATAGATGGCTCTAAAGTTGCTTAAGCCACTCCCACAGATCACTATAAAGTTGTAGAATGGATTAAAGCACTCCCACAATCCAATAGAAGGCTCTAGAATGGATTAAACCACTCCCACAAGCCAATGGAAGGCTCTAGAATGGTTTAAGCCACTCCCACAAACCAATAGATGGCTCTAAAGTTGCTTAAGCCACTTCCACAGATCAATAGAAAGCTATAGAATATAATTAACCACTCTCACAAGCCAATAGAAGGCACTAGAATGGTTCTAGCCACTCCCATAAACGACAACCTAACATCTTCGATTGTCTCCCTTGATTTGGGCTCTTGAGACTGTCTATAATCATTTATTTTTCAGGCTGACATTGTCGAAAGAGAGAAAAACGGAAAAATCGTTTTCCCTCATCTGCGCACAGTATTGACCAGCCGATGGGGAAACTACGCTTGGGTGAAAGGATCCGAAAGGCAGTTCCGAATCGACAACCATATCGTCCTAGCGAATTCGACGTTCAAAGGGAGACCTGTTTCCGACGGGAATATCCAAGAATACATCAGCGACATCATAGCTAAACTTCTTCCATCGGATATACCTCCATGGCAGATAACTTTGGTTCCTACTCAGCAGGATAGGACTTATTTGTTGATACGGCTTCATCATCTTTATTTGTCTGAAGACAAACTTTCGTTAGGAGAACTTCTGCTGTTAAAAGATGACGAAGTGGTGACCGATATGGATCCTTACGTAGACAGTTCGATCCTTTCGGGGGTCTTCAGAAAGCCGGTCGTCATCCCCCAAGTCTACGAGCAATCCTGCGAATCATTCGCCAACTGGTGGAACGAACTGCTGTACGAATACGACCCCATCGATAACCCACATGCATCCAAAAAGCCGACATTAAAAACATTTTTTATCCTTTTCATCATCACTGTTGTCTCCGCAGCCAAAGAATGTATGAAAAGCGACATCAAGATTTTCGACGCTTTCGCACTTGAGCAGACAAAACGAGGAATAAGTAAAAAGATGTTTTTAAAAGTGTCTACAATACCATCAAAGTTTCAAATTTGATAATGACTGTCGTCCCTCTTTTATGGCAGTTGCCTATTTTCATATTCAAAATGCCAATGAAGGCTATAAAAATGGCGTTCGACACTCCAGTCTATTTGTATTGGCTTTATTTGGCGCATTATGTGATCAAAGAGATGGTTTATTTGTTTAAAATATTTTATACAGCACCAAGAGTTATTTTTGAGGAGATTTTCCTCCCTGAGCATCCTTGTAATGTACATCAGCTGCAGACGATGTCGTTCTGCGGGAGGAAGGTTACGCATTGGTCGGAGCCGGTACCGCTGGAAATGGTGAAGCAGATTAGATGGGCGACTGCATCGACTACTTCTGAAGTCGTGATGTCCGCTGTGGGGTCTGCACTTCGCGATTACTTTAAAGGAGCTGGGTATTCAGTTCCTGAGTCGGTGATGACCACTTGCCATTTTACTCCTCAGGAAGATCTTTTTGCACGCAGAGGTCAACTTGCTTCAGGGATGCTTTGTCTTCCTCTGCCGACTCAAACTCCTCAAGATGACCCTCTCATTTGCCTCCGCGCCCTCAAAACTTCCCTCTACAAGTAAGAAATCTCAAGTTTTCGTTGCCCTTCTATAGCTTTATAGATGGGTGAGCGATGAGACGCAGCCGTGGGGTGAGCGATGTCCCTGCCAAAAGGGGTGCTTGCGCTGCAGTGTCTCTCTCCTCTCACCCTGCTGCAGCTGTGATTTTGGTACTTATGACGCATTTTTCTATTTTCCAGAGCTAGATCAACCCAAGCACCATTATATTTGGCATCCATCTATCAGCTAGACTACAGAATTTTTACCACAATTTTCCCTACGTTGTTCAACAAAGCACTTTTGTATTTATTGTCACGCAGATATACAGTAAACGTTACTCAAGTAAGTTAGTCCGCAGCCGTGGGGTGATGTCCCTGCCGAAAGGGAGGAGTGCTTGCGCTGCAGAGTCTCTCTCGGTGATGTCCCTGCCGAAAGGGAGGAGTGCTTGCGCTGCAGTGTCTCTCTCGGTGATGTCCCTGCCGAAAGGGAGGAGTGCTTGCGCAGCAGTGTCTCTGTCGGTGATGTCCCTGCCGAAAGGGAGGAGTGCTTGCGCAGCAGTGTCTCTCTCGGTGATGTCCCTGCCGAAAGGGAGGAGTGCTTGCAATGCAGTGTCTCTCTCGGTGATGTCCCTGCCGAAAGGGAGGAGTGCTTGCGCTGCAGTGTCTCTCTCGGTGATGTCCCTGCCGAAAGGGAGGAGTGCTTGCGCTGCAGTGTCTCTCTCGGTGATGTCCCTGCCGAAAGGGAAGAGTGCTTGCGCTGCAGTGTCTCTCTCGGTGATGTCCCTGCCGAAAGGGAGGAGTGCTTGCGCTGCAGTGTCTCTCTCGGTGATGTCCCTGCCGAAAGGGAGGAGTGCTTGCGCTGAAGTGTCTCTCTCGGTGATGTCCCTGCCGAAAGGGAGGAGTGCTTGCGCTGAAGTGTCTCTCTCGGTGATGTCCCTGCCGAAAGGGAGGAGTGCTTGCGCTGCAATGTCTCTCTCCTCCCACCCTGCTGCAGCTGTGATTTTGGTACTTATGAGTTTAACGCATTTTTATAGGTTGATTCGACGTCTCGGATAGGAGGGAATCAGACAAGGCAGCTTCTTTGGGGACAGAGGGTTGAAAAAATCATGTACTGGAGGCCCCGCAGGCGAATGTCGGGCTCTCTTTGACCTTAATCAGCTATGGCGATACTGTACAGCTGGGTGTAATGTCCGACGCACAGCTATCACCTCATCAGTCATCCCTCGTTACTAACTTCGTCGCTCACGTTTATCAGCTTGCAGAAGCTGCAGGCGTCCCGCCGATACCCATACCGACTTCACCGCCAACAGTCGACGCCTTTTCCCACCCATAAAATTTTTATCTGTGATTTTGTTATTTAAATATAAAAACTTATAAAAACTATTTCTTTCTAGTGACTTCACCAAATTTTTACAGAATCTTAGCGGAAATCTGTCTATCTAAAATTCCTTAAAGAAGTTATTGTGATACCCTCGACGTCGGGTTTTTGTGGAAGGGTCTTATAGACCCCAGAGGGTCAAATCGAATCTTTACCGATCTCAACTTTGTCTGTGGTGCCGGCCGGCCGTAACATTTTTTTCCGGAACACTTTACGGCCACAGTTTTCATCCGATTTTCACCAAATTTTCTTTAGTTTGTTAACAAGAAACTAACCAGGGCGATTTTTGAATTTCGAAAAAATGGCGGAGATATGTCTGTTTGAAATTTTAAAAAATTCGCTGCGGCCGACCTGTTGGTCCGATTTTCACCAAATTTTCACCAATCACTCCTTATATTTTTACGAATTTTTGGTGTAAAAAAAATTATCATTTTTTGACATTAAATTTAGTAGGGAGAAATTTCATACTTCCACGCCTTACGAGAGAGACCTCTCTCGGGGTAAAATCCCATTATTTCTACCTTGATAATTCAAAAATTTACGAAAAAAAAGAACTTGTATAATTTTTTGGAAAAAAAAACCAAATTTAAAAAGAAATCTAAGAAAATTTATTCCAAAAAAAAAAGTTGGAAAATTTTTCGAAAAAAAAAACTTCCCTCTCCCTTATTCTTCCCCTCCGTTATACTTCCGCCTCACTTATACTTCCCCCTCCCTTATACTTCCCCCACCTTTATACTTTCTCGTCCCTTATACTTCCCCTCCTTTATAATTTCTCGTCCCTTATACTTTCCCCTCCTTTATACTTCCCCTCCCTTATACTTCCCCCTCCTTTATACTTTCTCGTCCCTTATACTTTCCCCTCCTTTATACTTTCCCCTCCTTTATACTTCCCCTCCCTTATACTTCCCCCTCCTATATTTTACTGCTCTTTAAGCAAGTTTTCGTTGGAAGCTCTTCAAATAAGTACTTACCTCTCCTATTGATTTTATGACATTTCTCGTTTTTGATAAGTGGATTTTATCTTCTAGATAACACTTCAAATAACATTTTGGCAACCCTGGTGAAAAAACGCAGTATTTACAAGTGTACCAAATAGGAGACATTTTTTTCACTTGTATTTTGGCAACACTGATTTAATTAATAATAAAATTCCCAATATGGTTTTTTCCTCCCTATTTATTACGCAATCAAAAATATAAAAGAAGATAAAAACAAACTACGATTAGAAATAATAAAAGACGTCATTTTAGAATTCACGATGCGGTAAGTTTTTAGGTCAGAATTTGATTTTAAAATTTGAATTTAGGGAAGTTTTGATTGTATTTATGGGGCTTGCGATGTTCGCTGTTGCTTTCGGAATCGTCTGCTCGCCTGATTACTGCGAGAGAGTTGACTGCGGGAAATTTCCGGATGAAGAGACCTGTGATGGTACGATCGTGCCAAAGTCATCTTTTTGTTCTTGCTGCAACACGTGCATACATCATGTCGGTATGATATTTTCAAGATTCTGATAATCGTAGGGAGAAATGTGGGATGTTCTCGCCCATCCAGTGTGGACTGGCTGGGCGAAAATTTGCGTTTTTCTCCCCTGATGCTAATTTTTCTTTTCAGAGGAAGGAGAAATGTGCACGATGAAACTTTTTTTCTACGCCCGTGGTTTGACTCCACTCGATCATTCTTACGTTTGCAAAGGTGATACCGTTTGCCAAAATGGAAGATGCGTCATCCCTACTGTGGAAATGGTGGAAAATTAAATTTTCTATTTACATAAATGATTATAGATCTTAACTCGTTTTAGATTATTCTTTATAATAATAAATGCATTCTAACTTCAAAAAATCATTTTTTTTTATGATCACAGAGAAATATAGCATGTTAGTAGACATGAATGTCGCTAGATGTCGGGCGGAGCTCTTCGAGAATACTCGGAGAAGCACGAAGATTGTGAGGAACCAGCCGAAAATACAGAAAGAAGGGCTCCCAATAGCTTTTTTTGTGTGAAAATTTGGTGAAAATCGGTTGAAAACTGTGGCCGTAAAGTTTTCCGAAAAAAAACTAGTTTGAAGAGCTTCCAACGAAAACTTCCTTAAAGAGAACTAAAAATATAGGATGTTTAAAGGAGGGAAAGTATAATGGAGGGGGAGTACAAAGGAGGGGAAGTATAATGGAGGGGAATTATAACGGAGGAGGAATTATAATGGAGGGGGAGTACAAAGGAGGGGAAGTATAATGGAGGGGGAAGTTTAGCAGAGGAAAAAAGTAAAACATAGGAAAGTATAAAGGAGTGGGAGTATAACGGAGGGGGAAGTACAAAGGAGGGGAAGTATAATGTAGGGGTAGTACAAAGAAGGGGAAGTATAATGGAGGGGAAGTACAAAGGAGGGGAAGTACAAAGGAGGGGAAGTATAATGGAGGGGGGGTACAAAGGAGGGGAAGTATAACGGAGGGGGAAGTTTAGCAGAGGAAAAAAGTAAAACATAGGAAAGTATAAAGGAGTGGAAGTATAACGGAGAGGGAAGTACAAAGGAAGGGGAAGTATAAAACAGGGGAAGTAAAAAGTACAAAGGAGGGGAAGCATAACGTAGAGGGAGTACATAGGAGGGGAAGTATGATGGAGGGGTACCTAGTACAAAGGAGGGGAAGTATAATGGAGGGTGAAGTTTAGCAGAGGAAAAAAGTAAAACATAGGAAAGTATAGAGGAGTGGAAGTATAACGGAGAGGGAAGTACAAGGAGGGGAAGTATAACGTAGGGGGAGTACAAAGGTGGGGAAGTATAATGGAGGAGGAAGTATAATGGAGGGGAAGTATAATGGAGGGGGAAGTTTAACAGTGGAAAAAAGTGAAACATTAGAAAGTATAAAAGAGTGGAAGTATAACGAAGGGGGAAGTACAAAGGAAGGGGAAGTATAAAACAGGGGAAGTAAAAAGTAGGGATGTATAACTGAGGGGGAAGAACAAATGAGGGGAACTTTAACGGAGGGGGATGTATAAAAGAGGAAAAGTATAACGGAGGGGAAAATAATCAAAATTCAAACAAACTAAGTTTTTTTTCGAAAAATTTTTCAAGTTTTATTTTTAAGTTTGCGTTTATTTTTCCAAAATTTTCTAATTTTTTTTTTCAAAAATTTTTCAAAGTACAGGTATTATGGCAGAAATAATGGAATTTTTGCCCAAGAGAGGTCCCTCTCGTAAAGCGCGGAAATATGAAGTTTCTCCCTACTAAAATGATAATTAATGTAAAAAATGATAATTTTTTTTCACCAAAAAACAGTCATATCTCCGCCATTTTTTCGAAATTCGAAATAAAAAAAATTAAAGAAATTCATAGTTTTTTGTTCACCGACTAAAGAAAATTTGGTGAAAATCTGGTGAAAACTGTGGCCGTAAAGTGTTCTGGAATAACTACCGAAGGACGGCACCACAGACAACGCTGAGATCGGTAAAGATTAATATTCGATTTGACCCTTCGGGGTCTGAAATATAGCATTTTTCACCGAGGGGGAATTTTTTTATTTTTTCAAAAAAATTTCTAAGTTTTTTTTCGAAAATTTCTTTAAGTATCAAGGTAGAAATAACGGGATTTTTGCCCAAGAGAGGTCCCTCTCTTGAAAATGATACTTAATGTAAAAAAATGATAATTGAAGACGGAGGCGAACGAAGCGAACGAAGCCAGTCGTGGAGGGTAAAACAATATCTTCTTAAAACACCTAAAAATCCATGGGAATGGAAGATTTTCGGACAAAAAATGCACCAAAAAAAGAGTTTTTGGAACAAAGGGCGAAAAAATTGGGTTTCTCGGACGAAAAAACCCTTTTGTCTGTGAAGCCGATGTTACCAGTTTTTCAAAAACTTCTAAAAGCGCTGGAAGGGCTTGGAAGGGTCTCGGATAATCCGCGGGTGGGGATAAAGGGTACATAGATCGGTCCCGATCTCATTATCCTATCAGTCCTCGGCCATCATTTCGGTCATGATTTTAAACTTTATCTTCCTCTTTTCGTTCGCTTCGTTCGCCTCCGCCTTCAAAAGCGGCATCCTCGAAATCGAAAGCGGCCAAGTGGTCACTTTCGACCCTCGCGAGTACCTCCATCTCCCACAAAATTTCACCCTAAAATTCCACCCACAAAACCCCGAAATCGGGGAAATCCGTCCGAAAAGTTCAAACGGACAAAACCTAACTTATTCTCATTTCGGCTCCGAATATGGGCAAAATTTAAATTTTTTTATCATCCACCATCAAATTGAAAAAGCTTCCATACAAGTTTTGGTGAAAAAAAGATATTTTTTTCAACCTATTTTTGTACAAAATGGAAAAAGTGTTTCTTTCAAAGAAAACTTAAACACCCTCAGGCCTTGTACGGCTTTTATAAAAGAAACTCCGCGTTTTGGGGCTTTAAGACTTCGTTTTCCCGGACAACTCGAATATAAATGCGACCAACTAAACAACTCTTTCGTCTACAAAAATTTTGAAAAATTTCAAAACGACTCCTTAACTCTACGTATCAAACTTGAAAAGCCAAAAGAAACATTCTACACCAAGGTAAGCCCATTTTTAGTCCCAAAATTTTTAGTTCCAAACTTTTTTTTAGGTTAAAATTTATATAAAATCAAACAAGACGAACTTTCCTCCAGAAATCATAGAAAAAGGGAATTTTTTTAAATTGAAATCTAAAGATGACAACACAAAAATGTCAAATCTCATCTACAGGGTTGAAAATACGGACGAATTCGATATAATATCGACATTTTCGGGGTTAAAAGTTGATTTTTTCTATCAGGAAGATATTGACAAAAAATCCGTCATGGTGCTCCCTTTAAAAAACGGCACTTCGGCTTTAAAATTAAAGGTCCGACCACTTATCCCATAATATTCACACCTAGTTATTTAGTACATCACGATTCTAGGTAATTTTTAGGTTTATGATGAAGACGGCGGGTCGACGTTGACCGAAATACGTTTTTTCGTCGACGATTTGTCGAAATTTCGTCTTTTGTCGAAAGCAAGCGTGGAAGGGATGACGGTTTTCGAAAAGACGGAAAGTCAAATTTTAAATTTACCGTCGGAAAACCTCAATTTTAGGCTCATCCAAAAACCTAAATTGGGAAATCTATCAAAAACGTTTTCTCTCATTCAGAACTCATCGAAGGTATTTTTTTTATATAAAATATTATTTTATATATATATACAGGGTGTCTGGAATGGCATACGTCTGAGAGAGTTAAAAATAAAACTTATAAAAAAGTCTTTTAAAAAATTTCAGAAAAAAAAACAGAAATTTTGTCGGAAAAAAAACTCGGAAAATTTTTCGGAACCAAAACTTAGAAAATTTTTTGAAAAAAAAATTCTCCCTCCGTTATACTTCTCCCTCTGTTATACTTCCCTCCTTTATACTTCCACACCTTTATACTTCCACACCTTTATACTACCCCTCCTTTATACTTCCCCTCCTTTGTCCTGCCTGAATTTTTCGGAAAAAAAAACTGGGAAAATTTTTTGGAAAAAAATTCTCCCTCCGTACTTCCCCTCTGTTATAATTCCCCTCCTTTATACTTCCCCTCCTTTATACTTCCCCTCCTTTATATTTCCACACCTATATACTACCCCTCCTTTATACTTCCCCTTCTTTGTCCTGCCTGAATCTTTCCAAATTTTTCGGAAAAAAAACTGGGAAAATTTTTTGGAAAAAAAAATTCTCCCTCCGTTATACTTCTCCCTCTGTTATACTTCCCTCCTTTATATTTCGACACCTTTATACTACCCCTCCTTTATACTTCCCCCTCCGTTATACTTTGAAACTTTGAAAATTCTTTGGAAAAAAACTCGGAAAATTTTTCGGAAATAAAACTTAGAAAATTTTTTGAAAAAAAAAATTCTCCCTCCGTTATACTTTCCCCTCTGTTATACTTTCCCTCCTTTATACTTCTCCTCCTTTGTCCTGCCAGAATCTTTCCGAATTTTTCGGAAAAAAAAACTTCGAAAATTTTTCGGAAAAAAAAACTTCGAAAATTTTTGAAAAAAAAACTTCGAAAATTTTTCCGAAAAAAACTCGGAAATTTTTCGGAAACAAAACTGGGAAAATTTTTGAAAAAAAAAACTTAGAAAATTCTTTGGAAAAAAACTCGGAAAACTTAGAACATTTTTTGAGAAAAAATTCCCCCTCCGTTGTACCTTTCATCCGTTATACTTCCCCTACTATGTTCTGCCTCCTCCGTTATACTTCCCCTCCCTTTTACTTCCCCCTCAGTTATACTTCCCCTTCCTATATACAATACTTTCCCCTCCTATATTGTTACTTCTCTTTAAGGCAGTTTTCGTTGGAAGCTCTTCAAACCAGTACTTTTATTTCAGATTCGTAATCAAATTTCCAGTATAAGGTGTGGAAGTATAAAGGAGGGGAAGTATAATAGAGGGAGAAGTATAACGGTGGGAGAATTTTTTTCCAAAAAATTGTCCCAGTTTTTTTTCCGAAAAATTCGGAAAGATTCAGGCAGGACAAAGCAGGGGAAGTATAAAGGAGGGATGGTATAAAGGTGTGGAAGTATAAAGGAGGGGAAGTATAAAGGAGGGGAAGTATATCAGAGGGAGAAGTATAACGGAGGGAGAATTTTTTTTTTCAAAAAATTTTCTATTTTATAACACAATTTCCATTATTCATAACACCATTTTCGATAACTTTAAAAGATGTTAAATTTTAGCTTTTTTGCGCTAAAATCCCTTAAAATCGACCTAAGAGACATTTTTTTTATTCCACTTGTTTTTGTCCGAAGATTCCAATTGTCACAAATTCAATCATCTTCGCATTCTGCACCACGAGATTTAAAACAAAAAATGAGTCTCTTAGGTCAATTTTAACGGATTTCAGCGCAAAAAAACGCTAAAATATGACATTTTTTAAGTTGTCGAAAATGGTCATGTGAATAGTCAAATCAACTTGAAATTTTGCGTAGATTACGAACCTGAAATAAAAAATAAGGCTTCTTCTATGAAATAACGAAGTTAGGTTCTGTCGGGGGCACCCTGTATATCCAAACGCATTTTAAACTACACCATCAAATTCTTTGATTTAATTTAATGGGGGTTTATATTTGACTTTTTTTCATAAAACGACTATTTAACGCTCTCCCAAACGTCATGTGTTTCCGGACACCCTGTATATAATTTTTTTTTTTTTTTTTTTTTTTTTTTTTTTTTTTTTTTTTTTTTTTTTTTTTTTAGGTCAAATTACGTATAAAAGCTTTGAAAAAGGGACAGATCTTCTAATTTTTGATGTTGAAAATATTGGGATTTTATATTATCCGATTTTCATCCTAAAATGCGATAAAACGCCCCCTGTTTGGTTCGGGCCGAAAGAAATTATTTTAAAAAATAACGAAATTTTATTCCATTTTCTTCTTTTGATTCTGACAGTAATCAAGACGAGCTTGGATATCGCCTGGAAGAAATTAAATATGGAGAAATTATTTTAAAGTAAGAAAATAATTTTTTTTTCTTTATTTTTACTTTTTTTTAGGATTGATGAGGGAGTTAAGGTTGTTCGGGAATGGAGGCAAAATGATGTTTTTGAAAAAAGGGTTTATTACAGGCTGGCCAAAAGGCCGGTGGGTGGAGGAGTTGATTTTTTGAAATTTACCATTTTCGACAGCGCTTTTCCCCCGAATGAAACCCCTGTTAGCATCGAGGTAAGTGATTATGTTATCATTTTTTAGCTCTTTTCGACAAGGAACTTTTCACAAAGATTTTCCCAAGAATCGGTTGAAGGGTTGACCAGGGATAATGTTGGCAGCACTGATTTGTAGAGAGCGCACTAGGTGGCTCTGAAACGTACCAATTTCGGCTGCGACTCTTTTCTCCAAATAGCATTCTTCCACTTTTTCCTGGAGCTTAGATCCCTGGAGGACTTTCCCCACAAAAAAATCAGTGTTGCCAACTTGATTTATACAACAATGCCTTCAATATCGTAGTACCAGAGTGGAGCTTAGATCCCAAGAGGACTTTCCCCACAATAAAATCAGTGTTGCCAACTTGATTTATACAACAATGTCTTCTACATCGTAGTACCAGAGTGGAGCTTAGATCCCTAGAGGACTTTTCCCACACTAAAATCAGTGTTGCCAACTTGATTTATACAACAATGTCTTCTACATCGTAGTACCAGAGTGGAGCTTAGATCCCTAGAGGACTTTTCCCACACTAAAATCAGTGTTGCCAACTTGATTTATACAACAATGTCTTCTACATCGTAGTACCAGAGTGGAGCTTAGATTCCTAGAGGACTTCCCCCGCAATAAAAGCAGTGTTGCCAACTTGATTTGTACAACAATGAATTCTATATCGTAGTACCAGAGTGGAGCTTAGAGCCCTAGAAGACTTTCCCCACAATAAAATCAGTGTTGCCTACTTGATTTATACAACTATGCCTTCTATATCATGGTACCAGAGTGGAGCTTAGAGCCCTAGAAGACTTTCCCCGCAAAAAATCAGTGTTGCCAACTTGGTTTATACAACAACGCCTTCTATATCGTAGTACCAGAGTGGAGCATAAATCCCTCGAGGACTTTCCCCACAATAAAATCATTGTTGCCAACTTGGTTTATACAACAACGCCTTCTATATATAATGTAGTACCAGAGTGGAGCTTAGAGCAATAGAAGACTTTCCCCGCAAAAATCATTGTTGCCAACTTGGTTTATACAACAACGCCTTCTATATCGTAGTACCAGAGTGGAGCTTAGAGCCCTAGAAACTTTCCCCGCAATAAAATCAGTGTTGCCAACTTGATTTATACAACAATGCCTTCTGTATCGTGGTACCAGAGTGGAGCTTAGAGCCCTAGAAGACTTTCCCCACAATAAATCATTGTTGCCAACTTGATTTATACAACAATGCCTTCTATATCGTGGTACCAGAGTGGCGCTTAGAGCCCTAGAAGACTTTCCCGCAATAAATCAGTGTTGCCAACTTGATTTATACAACAATGCCTTCTATATCGTGGTACCAGAGTGGAGCTTAGAGCCCTAGAAGACTTTCCCCGCAATAAATCAGTGTTGCCAACTTGATTTATACAACAATGCCTTCTATATCGTGGTACCAGAGTGGAGCTTAGAGCCCTAGAAGACTTTCCCCGCAATAAATCAGTGTTGCCAACTTGATTTATACAACAATGCCTTCTATATCGTAGTACCAGAGTGGAGCTTAGAGCCCTAGAAGACTTTCCCCGCAATAAAATCAGTGTTGCCAACTTGATTTATACAACAATGCCTTCTATATCGTAGTACCAGAGTGGAGCTTAGAGCCCTAGAAGACTTTCCCCACAATAAAATCAGTGTTGCCAACTTGATTTATACAACAATGCCTTCTATATCGTGGTACCAGAGTGGCGCTTAGAGCCCTAGAAGACTTTCCCCGCAATAAATCAGTGTTGCCAACTTGATTTATACAACAATGCCTTCTATATCGCGGTACCAGAGTGGAGCTTAGAGCCCTAGAGGACTTTCCCCACAATAAAATCAGTGTTGCCAACTTGATTTACACAACAATCCCTTCTATATCGTAGTACAAGAGTGGAGCTTAGATCCCTAGAAGATTTCCTCGCAATAAATTAGTGTTGCCAACTTGATTTACACAACAATTTCTATATCGTGGTACTAGAGTGGAGCTTAGAGCCCTAGAAGAATTTCCCCGCAATAAAATCAGTGTTGCCAACTTGATTTATACAACAATGCCTTCTATATCGTGGTACCAGAGTGGAGCTTAGATCCCTAGAGAACTTTCCCCCCAATAAAATCAGTGTTACCAACTTGATTTATACAATGCCTTCTATATCGTGGTACCAGAGTGGAGCTTAGAGCCCTAGAAGACTTTCCCGGCAATAAATCAGTGTTGCCAACTTGATTTATACAACAATTCCATCTATATCGTAGTACCAGAGTGGCTTAGAGCCCTAGAAGACTTTCCCCCCAATAAAATCAGTGTTGCCAACTTGATTTATACAACAATGCCTTCTATATCGTAGTACCAGAGTGGAGCTTAGATCTCTAGAAGGCTTTCCCCTCAATAAAATCAGTGTTGCCAACTTGATTATACAACAATGCCTTCTATATCGTACCAGAGTGGTGGTACTCTAGTACCAACTTGTGTTTTTCTTTCTCGGTTTTTGACCGACAGACCCTTTTTGGCGTCTGATTATTTCGCGTTTTTTACTGTTTATGACGTAAAAAACCTTTTTTTAAATTCTATGCTTAGATTCATATTGAAAAAGACGTAACTGCACCTCGTCTGGTTGGTAACCCTGGTCTTATCTACCGTGAGGATCCAACGAAACTGTCAGGACTGAGATATTCTGACGCGTGGCCTCCCTCGCACATTTTCTACCATCCTTTCTCATCCCTCAACGGACATTTCGCGACGAAAACATCCCTCGCACTTCCCCTCTTCACGCAGGAGATGATCGACAAAGGCGTCGTCTTTTACCGTCTTCTCGACAGAAACGTCCCCGACTTCGAAATCCTTTTCAACGTCACCGACGGCGACGGGAACAAATTAGAAAACCAGGTAAATAAATCACAATTAAATACGTTTGTCAATGGATCTAATTAATTGTCATTTGACCGACGTTAAACGAGATCTCATGCGGCGATGACAGTTCCGAAAATGAGTCGTTGATTAATGACTTTCTTACTTTTTCTTCTTTTTTTAAGGTCCTCAAAGTCCACGTTCTCAAAGAAACATTACTTCTCACTCATCAATCAGTAAGTTATCTTTATAACATAATTAGTTACGCATTTGTCCCCATTTTTTCCCTCCGCCGCAATTTCTGTGCTTTCGACATCATTGCAGCAAGCGCGCTCGGTGGCATAGAAACGTACTAATTTCGTTTGCAAAACTATTCTCCAAATAGCATTCTTCCACGTTTTCATTTATTATTGGACGCTGTTTCGATTGCTCGTGGCAGCCTGGGGATTGACCATCGATGTTATCAAATTTTGAAGGGATGACCAGGGACAATGTTGACAGCCCTGAATTGTAGAGGGCGCACTTGGTGGCTCTGAAACGTACTAATTTTGGCTGCAACTCTATTCTCCAAATAGCATTCTTCCACGTTTTCCATAATTATTGAGCGCTGTTTCTATTGCTCTTGGCAGCCTGGGGATTGACCATCGATGGTATCAAATTTTGAAGGGTTGACCAGGCATAATGTTGGCAGCACTGAATTGTAGAGAGAGCACTAGGTGGCTCAGAAACGTACTAATTTCGGCTGCAACTCTATTCTCCAAATAGCATTCTTCCACTTTTTCCAAAATTATTGGGCGCTGTTTCGATTGCTTGTGGCAACCTGGGGATTGACCATCGATGGTATCAAATTTTGAAGGGATGACCACGGACGATGTTGGCAGCACTGAATTGTAGCGAGCGCACCTGATGGCTTTGAAACGAACTAATTTCGGCTGCAACACTATTATCTTTATAGCATTCTTCCACTTTTTCCAAAATTATTGGGCGCTTTTTCGATTGCTTGTGGCAGCCTGGGGATTGACCATCGATGGTGTCAAATTTTGAAGGGATGACCAGGGTCAATGTTGGCAGCCCTGAATTGTAAAGAGCGCACTTGGTGGCTCTGAAACGTGCTAATTTCGGATTGAGCATCGATGGTATCGACGGTAGGTGATGACCGTCAGCTTTTAAGGGATGATTAGGGACATTGATTGTATTGCAATGTAGCGAGCGCACTTGGTGGCTATGAAACGTACTAATTTCGGCTTCCACTCTCTTTTCCAAATAGCATTCTTCCACTTTTTCCAAAATTATTGAGCGTTGTTTCGATAGCTTGTGGCAGCCTGGGGATTGACCATCGATGGTATCGACGATAGGTGATGACTGTCAGCTTATAAGGGATGATTAGGGATATTGATTGTATAGCAATGTAGCCAGCGCACTTGGTGGCTTAGAAACGCACTAATCTCTGTCACCATAACCTTCAATGATCACAATAAGTAATTTATAGGAATACATAACGTTGTTGCGCCTCGACGAAGGAGGAATAGCGGAGCTTTCTTCAGACATCATGGGCCACGAATGTTCATCCGATTCAGTCTTCGAAGTAGTCGAAAAGCCGAAAAAAGGGCAGATTGTCAACGGCGACATTTCCGTCACATCATTCAACTGCAGTTCGCTCCAATTGGGCGACGTCTACTACGAACACGATTCCGACGAGACAGGACCAAATAAAGTTTTCGACCGATTCATCCTCAGAATGGGTACCACGACTATAACTATGAACGTCATCATCGACCCCATCGACGACCTTCCGACAAACTTCCAAGTCAAAAACCATCTTGTAGTCGACGAAGGATCCAAAGTGCAGCTGACCCAACAAATAATCGAAATCAACGACGAAGACACCCATGATGAAAACATCAAATGCGAAATCGTCCAAAAACCAACCTACGGAGTCATCTCCAACTTCAAAAAATCCGATCTAATCAAAGGAAATGTCATTTATACTCAAAATGTACATGAAAAAGTCGAACCGGAGAAAGACAGCTTCAAAATTTTCTGCCATGACGTCAACACAGAGGTCGAAAATCAAACTGTCGACGTCATCATAAACCCTATAAACGACGAACCTCCCCTCATCACTTATACCAACATAACCAAAAAATATTCCCAACTATCACAAATCGTCTATATATCAGATTTAGACACACCATCAGAATATCTGACATTGGGAATCATCAAACATCCACGGAAAGGCATCATAGAGAAGAAATTTGGAAATCTACTTAATTTCACGATGTCCGAACTAAAGGAAGTCTTTTACGAAAATTTCGGAGGGGCGGACAGTTTCGTTTTGGCCGCAAGCGACGGTGATTTCTTCACCGCCGCCGAAATCTTCATCAAAATTGAAAATTTCAACCCACTAATCACCAACAAAGGGCTAGAACTTGACATAAACCAAAATAAAATCATCTCAAACAAAGAATTGTATTCAGAAATCGATAGTTTTGATGACAAAGAAATCAAATATGTTCTCAAAAATCCACCTATGTTTGGAAATTTGTTTAAAAATGAGAAAGAAATGAACATAAATGATGTTTTTACACAAGAAGATTTGAATAAAAATTATGTTTCTTATGTACATAATGACCCTACTAGTTTGATGGATGTTTTCGTCTTCGATGTCGAATGCGGGGAGACTTTGAAGAATCAGAATTTCTTCATAACGATCCATGATGATCAGAATTTTCGTGTTTATTCGACAAAAGCGAATGTTTTGTCAAAATCGATATTGACGCTAGGTGATGATATTCTTTGGGTGGAACCTCGCCCGGCTGATAAGAAAAAAGTGACGTTTCATTTGGTATCAGCGGCTAAGCAAGGGAGGTTAGAATACGTCGATGGTACTGCAGCGAATGTCTTCAGTATGGAAGACCTGGAAAAGAAGCTCATCAGATATGTACATAAAGTGGACATGTCACGACAGGAAATTTTACAGTTTGAAGTCAACAATGGCGTCCGACGTGTTTTTCATTCGATGGTCATCACTGTTGAAAAGACGATAACCTTTTCTAACCTAAGAAGACTCCCTGATGGCAACCTGGGATGCGAAATCTCCTTCGAATCTTCTTCTACGACACTTTACGAAATAACCAAACAACCTGAAAACGGCATCGTCTTCAACAGGAACGTTCACCAACAAGTTAAAACCTTCACCCAAGGTAATTCCTTTCATTTTTTTCAATATTCTGCCTCTTTATAAAAATAAGCGTGTATTACCGGATTTATAACGAGAGGCACGAGCGAAAGCATGAAAAATCCATTGGGATAGTTACGGTACTTGGGTAAAATTAACGCTTCTTCGCCTAACCTATCGCCCTTCTCATCTATGAAAAGAACCTTCCGAAAGAATGTTTTTTTCTTAAAATGAAGAACATAAATTTCTCCTTTTTTCAGGGGTTTCAAGGTCAAGAAAACGCCCTTTTTGGCGTTTAAGACCAGAAACACCCATTTTTAAGGGGTTTCAAGGTCAAGAAAACACCCCTTTTTGTGCATGTAAGTCCAGAAACACCCATTTATAAGGCGTTTTGAGGTCAAGAAAACACCCATTTGTGGCGTTCACCACAAGAAACACCCATTTTTTAGGGGTTTCAAGGTCAATAAAACACCCTTATGTGCATTTAAGACCAGAAACACCCATTTTTAAGGCGTTTTGAGGTCAAGAAAACACCCATTTGAGGCGTTTACCACAAGAAACACCCATTTTTTAGGGGTTTCAAGGTCAAGAAAACACCCCTTTTTGTGCATTTAAGTCCAGAAACACCCATTTATAAGGCGTTTTGAGGTCAAGAAAACACCCATTTTTGGCGTTCCCCACAAGAAACACCATTTTTCAGGGGGTTTCAAGGTCAAGAAAACACCCCTTTATGTGCTTTTAAGACCAGAAACACCCGTTTTTAAGGCGTTTTAAGGGCAAGAAAACACCCATTTTTGGCGTTCTCCACAAGAAACACCCATTTTTCAGGGGTTTCAAGGTCAAGAAAACAGCCCTTTATGTACATTTAAGACCAGAAACACCCATTTTTTAGGGGGTTTCAAGGTCAAGAAAACGCCCTTTTTGGCGTTTAAGACCAGAAACACCCATTTTTCAGGGGTTTCAAGGTCAAGAAAACGCCCTTTTTGGCGTTTAAGACCAGAAACACCCATTTTTTAGAGGTTTCAGGGTCAAGAAAACACCCCTTTTTGGCGTTTAAGACCAGAAACACCCATTTTTCATGCGTTTTATGGTCAAGAAAACACCCCTATTTTGCGTTTAAGGCCAGAAACACCCATTTTTCAGGGGGTTTCAAGGTCAAGAAAACGCCCTTTTTGGCGTTTAAGACCAGAAACGCCCATTTTTCAGGGGTTTCAAGGTCAAGAAAACGCCCTTTTTTGGCGTTTAAGGCCAGAAACACCCATTTTTCAGGGGTTTCAAGGTCAAGAAAACGCCCTTTGTGGTGTTTAAGGCCAGAAACACCCATTTTTCATGCGTTTTTTGGTCAAGAAAACACCCCTTTTTGGCGTTTAAGACCAGAAACACCCATTTTTCATTCGTTTTATTGTCCAGAAAACACCCCTTTTGGCGTTTAAGGCCAGAAACACCCATTTTTCAGGGGGTTTCAAGGTCAACAAAACGCCCTTTTTGGCGTTTAAGACCAGAAACACCCATTTTTTAGAGGTTTCAAGGTCAAGAAAACACCCCTTTTTGGCGTTTAAGGCCAGAAACGCCCATTTTTCAGGCGTTTAATGGTGAAGAAAACACCCCTTTTTGGCGTTTAAGGCCAAAAACACCCATTTTTCAGGGGGTTTCAAGGTCAACAAAACGCCCTTTTTGGCGTTTAAGACCAGAAACACCCATTTTTAGAGGTTTCAAGGTCAAGAAAACGCCCTTTTTGGCGTTTAAGACCAGAACCACCCATTTTTCATGCGTTTTATGGTCAAGAAAACACCCCTTTTTGGCGTTTAAGGCCAGAAACGCCCATTTTAATGTTTTTTTTCTTAAAATGAAGAACAAAAAGGCGATTTATTTTACCCTCACCCAACGAAATTCCAAGTGATTTCGTGTAATTCGAATCGAAAAAAACCGTTAGCCCCCGAAATGTAATCCAACAAATCATACGAGGCATTACATATCAACCAGGCGTTATTACTACCGTCGGGAAGGATGAGAGGTAGAAAAAAAAAGAGAAAGGTGATAAAAAATGGATCCGTGTTTGTTTAATCCTTTAATCATTTCTTTATTTATGGATCTGAAGAAGAACCCCCAAAAAAAACTTTAAAAAATCATGAAAAAAGCATTTTGGCCCTTACACCCCCGAAAAAATTCTAAAACATAATATGTCTTTTTAAGAGTAAAAGTTGACATTTTCAGATCAAAAACTTCAACGGTTTTTAAGAAAAATTGGTTTTTCTGATTTCAGAAAAATCTAAATATCTCGAGAACTAATTGTCCTACAGCGGACAACTTTCTCGTGATTTATACAACTAAAGACGCATATTTGAGTATTTTTTAACAATTTTTTCCGACCTCATAAATATAAGAATTTAAAGTTTGAAAACTTTAAGAGCCCAAAAAAAAATAGTTCCCTCAAAGGAGCCACTTCAAAATAATTACAGATTGTAAAGGAACCTATTTTTTACTACTCAGAATTTTTTCAGATTTTTCGAGGAGGTGCAACAATTTTTTTGAATTTTTTTTTTTTTTAATTTTACACTACTTTATGCTAAATGAATTGAAAACCTACAGGTTGGAAACACCTTTTTTGAGCATCTAAGACCAGCAACACCCATTTTTCGGGGGGTTTCTAGGTCAAGAAAACACCCCTTTTAGGCGTTTAAGACGAGAAACACACATTTTTCAGGCGTTCACGGTCAAGAAAACACCAGAAACTTGTTGTTGTTTCTGGTCTTAAATGCACATAAAGGGGTGTTTTTCTGACCTTGAAACCCCTGAAAAATGGGTGTTTTGTGACCTTGAATTCCCTGAAAAATGGATGTTTTTCTGACCTTGAAACCCCTGAAAAATGGGTGTTTCTGGCCTTAAACGCCAAAAAGGGATGTTTTCTTCACCATTAAACGCCTGAAAAATGGATGTTTCTGGTCTTAAACGCCAAAAAGGGGTGTTTTCGTGACCTTGAAACCCCTGAAAAATGGGTGTTTCTGGTCTTAAACGCCAAAAAGGGGTGTTTTCGTGACCTTGAAACCCCTGAAAAATGGGTGTTTCTGGTCTTAAACACCAAAAAGGGGTGTTTTCTTGACCTCGAAACCCCCCGAAAAATGGGTGTTTCTGGTCTTAAACGCAAAAAAAAAAGGTGTTTCCACCCTGTAGGTTTTCAATTCACTTAGCATAAAGTAGTGTAAAATTCAAAAAAAAAAAATTCAAAAAAATTGTTCCACCTCCTTGAAAAATCTGAAAAAATTACAATTAGTAAAAAATATGTTTCTTTACGACGTCTTTATGACGTCTAATTCCTTCTGCGCATGCTCCAGGAGTTACAAACCAGTTTCAAACTGCGGTTGGAACAAAGCTATTGTGATGCCCTCCTCGTCGGGTTTATGGGGAAGGGTCTTCCAGACCCCGCAGGATAAATTCGAATATGGATCTACACCGATCCTGACTTATACTTCCCTACTACTATGTTATACTTCCCCCTCAGTTATACTTCCCCCTCCGTTATACTTCCCTTCCCATATATGTACATACTTGTACATCCCCCTCCTATATTGTTACTTCTCTAGGAAGTTTTTATTGGAAGCTCTTCAAACCAAGTACTTTTTCAATAATTTCGTAGTGGCACCCCTGAGGAAACTTTTTTTTTTTTTTTTTTTTTTTTTTGGGTCCTTCAAGTTTTCAAACTTAAAATAATTCTTGTATTTGCGAGGTCGGAAAAAATTGTAAGAAAATACTCAAATATGCGTCTTTAGTTGTATAAATCACGAGAAAGTTGTCCGCTGTAGGACAATTAGTTCTCAAGATATTTAGATTTTTCTGAAATCAGAAAAACCAATTTTTCTTAAAAACCGTTGAAGTTTTTGATCTGAAAATGTCATCTTTTACTCTTAATAAAGACACATCTTTTAGAATTTTTAGGGCAAATTGTAAGGGCCAAAATACTGCCTTATCACGCTGTAGCCAAAGTTTTCCTTAAAATCCGCTAAAAATAGGGTTTTTCTGTCAAAATAAACTGAAAATGCGATTACTCCTGCTATAAAATCCAGTACAAACGGGGTTCCTCTATCATAAAAAACCGATGAAAATGAGCAGACTCCCCTAAAAATACCATAATGCGTGAAAAAACAAGTTTTTCCCGTCTTTTATGATGAACAAAAACTTACAGAGTTTTTTTTTTTCAACTTCCCAACTAAAGAACTTGTTAAAATATTTCAAAAACAATTCAAAGTGGTAGGTGTTGCGTGAAAGAATCAAGAAATGTCAAGAAAACTCCCTTTTTTGGCGTTCAAGACCAGAAACACCAATTTTTCAGGCGTTTTATGGTCAAGAAAACACCTCTTTTTGGCGTTTAAGACCAGAAGCACCCAATTTTCAGGGGTTTCAAAATCAAGAAAACATCCATTTTCCAGGAGTTTCGTGATCAAAAAAACACCCTTTTTTGGCTTCTATGATTAGAAACAGTAAACACCCATTTTTCAGGGGTTTCAAGGTCAAGAAAACACCCTTGAAACCCCTGAAAAATGGGTGCTTCTGGTCTTAAACGTCAAAAAGAGGTATTTTCTTGACCTCGAAACCCCGAAAAATAGGTGTTTTCGTCTTAAATGCACAAAAAGGGGTGTTTTCTTGACCTTGAAACCCCTGAAAAATGGGTGTTTCTTGTGGTGAACGCCAAAAATAGGTGTTTTTATGACCTCAGAACGCCTTAAAAATGGGTGTTTCTGGTCTTAAACGCCAAAAAAGGGAGCTTTCTTGACCTCAAAACCCTAGAAAAATGGGTGTTTCTTGTGGTGAACGCCAAAAATGGGTGTTTTCTTGACCTTAAAACGCCTTAAAAATGGGTGTTTTTCATGACCTTGAAAGCCCTGAAAAATGGGTGTTTCTGGTCTTAAATGCACAAGAAGGGGTGTTTTCTTGACGTTGAAACTCCTGAAAAATTGGTGTTTTCTTGATTTTGAAACCCCTGAAAAATGGGACTCCCCTAAAATACCATAATGCGTGAAAAAACAAGTTTTTCCCGTCTTTTATTATTAACAAAAGCTTACAGAGTTTTTTTTTCAACTTCCCAACTAAAGAACTTGTTAAAATATTTCCAAAACAATTGAAAGTGGTAGGTGTTGCGTGAAAGAATCATATCTGTAATTGAAGCGTGCATCTCTCCTACGTCATCAATCTCTCGAAACCCCCGCCGACTGTGTAAACAAGAAACCCTCAAAATTAATGACTTAAGAAGCCCCAAACTATAATTCCGAAATCAATTATTTCACTTCAACAACTTTTTGGAGTACAAAGACCAATTAAATCCATGAAAAGAGAGAAAATAAACGTTTTTTTCACTTTTGATTTATTGTCTATGCATAGACAATAGGATTTAAGACAGAACGAATCTGAAATGTTGGAAATTTCAAAGGTGTGGTTATAATCCTTTCTAATTTACTCCGGCCACTTATTCTTTTTTGAAATATTGACAACAAATTTTTTTTCAGATGATCTAGATCGAAAATCCGTCTTCTATTATTTAAAAAATAATAAAACAACCAGCGATTCCCTCATTCTCGACTTAACATCAAACGAAGGTATGATTGGGATATTTTTTGGTTTAAGGGAGAAGATGGTAACACTGTAAGTGTCTCCATAAGGTACATCATCTCGCTGTGAGCAGAATTGCTCTTTTCGCTGTGTGTTGACGTGAAGAAGGCGAAGGTGAAGTGTAGATACAGCCGCTCTTATGTGGGATTGAACGTTGACAAAAAAAGCATTAAACGTCTAAAAATGACGTTTTTATGCCAATAACCCCTGAAAAAAGGGTGTTTCTGGTCTTAAACGCCAAAAAATGGTGTTTTATTGACCTTAATACTCCTGTAAAATGGGTGTTTCTGGTCTTAAACGCCAAAAAAGAGTGTTTTCTTGACCTTGAAACCCTGAAAAATTGGTATTTTTTGATTTTGAAACCCCTGAAAAATGGGTGTTTTCTTGACCCTGACACCTCTGAAAAATGGGTGTTTTTCATGACCTTGAAACCCCTGAAAAATGGGTATATTTGGTCTTAAATGCTCAAAAAAAGTGTTTTCTTGACCTTGAAGCCCCTGAAAAATGGGTGTTTTTCTTGACCTTGAAACCCCTTAAAAATTGATGTTTCTGGACTTAAACGCTAAAAAGGGGTGTTTTCTTGACCTTGAAACTCCTGAAAAATTGGTGTTTTTTTATTTTGAAACCCATGAAAGATGGGTGTTTTCATGACCTTGAAACTCCTGAAAAATGGGTGTTTCTGGTCTTAAACGCCAAAAATGGATGTTCTTTGGACCTTAAAACCCTTGAAATAAGGGTGTTTACTATTTCTGGTCGTTGACGCCAAAAAAAGGTGTTTTCATGACCTTGAAACTCCTGAAAAATGTGTGTTTTCTTGACCTTGAAACTCCTGAAAAATTGGTGTTTTCTTGACCTTGAAACCCCTGAAAAAAAGGGTGTTTTCTTGACCTTGATACCCCTCTAAAATGGGTGTTTCTGGTCTTAAACGCCAAAAATGGATGTTTTCTGGACCTTAAAACCATTGAAATAAGAGTGTTTACTATTTCTGGTCGTTGACGCCAAAAAAGGGTGTTTTCATGACCTTGAAACTCCTCAAAAATGTGTGTTTTCTTGACCTTGAAACTCCTGAAAAATGTGTGTTTTCTTGACCTTGAAACTCCTGAAAAATGTGTGTTTTCTTGACCTTGAAACCCCTGAAAAAGGGATGTTTTCTTGACCTTAAAACCCCTGAAAAAAGGGTGTTTTCTTGACCTTGAAACCCCTGAAAAATGGATGTTTCTGGTCTTAAACGCTAAAAAGGGGTGTTTTCTTGACCTTGAAACTCCTGAACAATTGGTGTTTTTTTGATTTTGAAACACTGAGGGTAGTCTACGCTCTCGGTGAAGGCGCGTGAGTGGCGAGAGGGCTGGAATTTGAGAAGTGCCAGCAGAGAGCACCTTATGGAGACCCAGTGTTACCCCTTCTCCCTTAAACCAAAAAATATCCCAATCCCCGACAATTTAAAACTATTTTATTAACAAAAAAATTAATTTTAGAAACTTTAAAAAACGTCGTTTTCAAATTTGAATTTAGAAAGATAAATTTTAAATCGAATGTTTACATCACAAAAGAAGATAATGACGATTTTCATATCGATTTTGTCCGCCATGGTTTGTTATCAGAACAATCTTCATTAGGTAAGTTTCTTTTATTCCCGCTAGAGTGTCGTGGAGGGAAAATTTTTTTAGAAATAATAATACAAGGAGGAAATGCAACTTCTGATGATTATATCATACATGATTCCATGGTTTATTTTAATCCTGGACAAACTGAATCTTTTTGAAAATGAAAATAGAAAATGATGACATTTTCGAAGGAGTCGAGTTTATTTCGCTGAAGATCAAATCAGACGATTCCATCGTCGGAGAGCCTTCTGAATGTCAAATCTTTATTTCTGATTATGAAATAAATGAATTTTTAGCAGAAAGTCCAACGTATAAAAGAAAAATTAATGATCACCTCGAATGCAAAAATAAAAGTTGGTT
Organism: Orius insidiosus; assembly: GCA_014119065.1. Taxonomy (NCBI): domain Eukaryota; kingdom Metazoa; phylum Arthropoda; class Insecta; order Hemiptera; family Anthocoridae; genus Orius; species Orius insidiosus. The sequence continues at coordinate 136,950 of JACGAQ010000037.1, read as the reverse complement.
TTTATGAAAAACTTTTTTTTTAAATTAATTTTTTTTTAGCAATTTTAAAATTTGAAAAAAATATTTATAAAGTTGAAGAAAATAAAGAATATGTTAATATTGAAGTGGTGAGAGAAGGAGAAAATACAATTTCCGTTTTATGCTTTACTGAAGATAATTCGGCAAATCATGACGACTACGAATTACTTTCGTCGAACATCATATTTCATTCAGGTTAGTTTTTGTTGGTTATTACCTCAATATCTGTTTTTTTGCAGGAGAGACTAGAAAAAACTGTACGATAAAAATAAAAAATGATGAAAACCACGAAGGAGAAGAAGATTTTAACGTTTTTTTGAAATGTCCTGGCGAAAAAGACAAAATATCAACTACCGTCATCATCAGCGATGAAGAAGATGGTAAAAAAATATTCATTTTTGTATATTTAAACAATTTTTTAGAGGAAATCATCGAGTTTGAGAAGGAACAATATTTTGTTCAGGAGTCAAATCAGACTTTAAAAATCGCTGTCATACGAAAAGGCGACACATCGTATGGCCGACATGTTAAAATATTTACAGAAAATGGAACAGCGAAATCTGGACAAGATTTTATCTCTTTATCCACTGGTGACTATATTTTTGTGTTGGTATTTCATTTCTTGGTTTTAGTTTTAGCATTTGAGCCGAAAGCCAAAAAAAGTTATTTTGAAGTCGAGATTCTATCGGATAAACTGGTCGAAGGGAGGGAATTTTTCGTCGTGAATTTAAGCGAAGGAAAAACGAAAAAGAATCAACAAACGATAGTTTACATATCGGTAAGCATGAAAATTTATCCCACTTCTAAAAATAATTTTTTTTCAGGATGCGACAAATGCCAGAGCGATTATGTTTCCAGGACCTCCTGTAGTTCAGTCGCTCCGAGATTATGGCACAGACAAAATAAACTCTTTGACTCAAGGATATCCCATCGTCTGTATCAGCGTTTGTAACCTAAATCACCCAAAATATCAAAAATATCAAGAATTTTGTTCCTATAACATAACGGAAGAATTTCATTGGCAAATCGAAGACCTCAGCGGCGACCTAAAAGAAATCCATTCATTCTTATATTTCAGCCCGTAAGTCATTTTTGAACAGCAAAATCTAAAATATTTTAGAGCAAATAATATGGTCCTGGACAGCGTTTATTTTCGCGCTGGTTTCAAACTAAGATGCGGAGTGAGACCTATCGTAGGAGATAATAAAGGAAAAATTTCATTTTCTTCACTCATCACGATTGATAAAGAAGGCGTTTGTTCTTCAGGAAACGAAAATGCTTTGGGCGCTGAACCTTTTACATCGCACATATCATACATGGGTAACCTCATCTAGGTTATAGCATCCTAACCTTCTTTTTAGATCTAAATGAAACCAAAACATTACGGATTACAGTCAACATACCTCATTTCGACGGATTATTTCCAGTAGTGACAACAAAAAAGATGAAATCCGAAAGTGAAATTTTATCAAACTATCCTATGAGGGCGGAAATTCATAAATGTTCTAACATACTTAAAACTAATGAGGTATAAATAATTAATATAAAATATTTTATGACTTTTTTTAGGTGACAACCCCCAAAAAATATTGGTTTTCTTGACCTTGAAACCCCTGAAAAATTAGTGTTTTCTTGATTTAGAAACCCCTGAAAAGTGGGTGTTTTCTTGACCTTAAAACGCCTAAAAAATGGGCGTTTTTTTTGACCTTGAAACCCCTGAAAAATGGGTGTTTTCTTGACCTTGAAACCCCTGAAAAATGGGAGTTTTCTTGACCTTGAAACCCCCGAAAAATGGGTGTTTTCTTGACCTTGAAACCCCTGAAAAATGGGTGTTTTCTTGACCTTGAAACCCCTGAAAAATGGGTGTTTTCTTGACCTTGAAACCCCCGAAAAATGGGTGTTTTCTTGACCTTGAAACCCCTGAAAAATGGGTGTTTTCTTGACCTTGAAACCCCTGAAAAATGGGTGTTTTCTTGACCTTGAAACCCCTGAAAATGGGTGTTTTCTTGACCTTGAAACCCCTGAAAATGGGTGTTTTCTTGACCTTGAAACCCCCGAAAAATGGGTGTTTTCATGATCTTGAAACCCCTGAAAAAGTTGTGTTTCTGATCTTAAATTCCAAAAATGGGTGTTTTCTTGACCTTGAAGCCTCCCGAAAAATGGGCGATTTCTTGACCTTGAAAACCCGGAAAAATGGGTGTTTACTGTTTCTGGTTGTAGACGCCAAAAAGGGTGTTTTCTTGACCTTGAAAAATGGGTATTTTCTTGAACTTGAAACCCCCGAAAAATGGGTGTTTTCTTGATTTTGAACCCCCCCCCCCCCCAAAATGGGTGTTTCTGGTCTTAAACGCCAAAAAAGGGTGTTTTATTGACCTTAAAACCCCTGAAAAATGGGTGATTTTCTTGACCTAAAACCCCCTGAAAAATGGGTGTTTTCTTGACCTTGAAACCCCTGAAAAATTTGTGTTTCTGATCTTAAATTCCAAAAATGGGGGTTTTATTGACCTTGAAAACCCTGAAAAATGGGTGTTTTCTTGACCTTGAAAACCCTGAAAAATGGGTGTTTTCTTGACCTTGAAACCCCTGAAAAATGAGTGTTTTCTTGACCTTGATATCCTCGAAAAATGGGTGTTTTCTTGACCTTGAAACCCTTGAAAAATTGGTGTTTTCTTGATTTTGAAACCCCTGAAAAATAATTGTTTTCTTGACCTTGAAACCCCTGAAAAATGGGTGTTTTCTTGACCTTTAAACCCCTGAATAATGGGTGTTTTCTTGATTTTGAAACCCCTGAAAATGGGTGTTTTCTTGACCATGAAACCCCAGAAAAATGGGTGTTTTCTTGTCCTTGAAACCCTTGAAAAATGGGTGTTTCTGGTCTCATAAAATATATTTTATGACTTTTTTAGGTGACAACAAAAAATGGTTTTGACAACCCTTCGGCAAGTTTATGGAAAAAATTTGAGCCGAATCAACTCGACAGTATTAGAGGGAATGAAACTTTAAGGTTAGAATTTAAATTTTTTTCTTTTATTTACCACATTTTTAGGTTCTACAAGCATCTAAATTTAAAAGGATGTTTGTGGAATTTTGAGGGATTCTTCACACTTTCGGAAGTCGTCAATTTATGTGGAGCGACTGTCAGATCGGATTCGAATATGGAAAATGAAGAAGCTTCAGTTTTACTTGAACTTCCTCTTCATATTTATTATTTTACGACTTCTTTGCTTGGATGGCAGCAAATTCACTCGACTACTACCATGAAGTAATTATTTTATCTAAGCTTTTTTTAGGTTAAAAATTTTTTTAGGTTAGAATTTACCTATAAAACTTCCACAATAATAAAAGGGGATATGATGAAAATGGATGAGGAGAAGCCCAAAGGTTATCTGCTAGGTACAAACATGTTTATATCTCCTAACGGCTCATTGGTCGTCCATTTTAAGACAAAGCCTAAATTTTATGGGTACTTTCTGACAGAAATACCTGGAAAGTGAGTTTTTAAATATTATTTTTGTTTTTTATTATTTTTTTATAGATTTAAAAATTATGTTCGGAATGAAAATCGGCCAGAGTTAGGATTTACTTTGGTTTTATTGGCTAACCTGACTGAAGGGCCTTCAGTCGAACAAGCTTGGATGTTTTCCTCCGATATGGCTGTAAGTATATTATTTTATTACTATTTTTTATAATTTTTGGTTTTTAGAGTGTGGATTATAGTGGAAATTATGAGATATCGTTGATTCCGTGTGTGTCTTCGTCTGCGAATTCGAGATGTGTGGCGAAGGAGCCGATCGTGCAGTATTTGCAGGTTAATTTTCAGCAGATTAGCGACCCTGTTTTGCATAAATATGAGTTGGAGACTGAATTTAAACTTAAGAAAAACGAGGAGCGGAGGATGAGTTGAACGATGAAGACAACTCCGTTTTTGAACCAGGTACATAAGGTCGAAGATTATAAAAGAAATGGTAGGAGAAATCAGAAAATCGGATAAAAAGTCCAAAAAAGCTGAGGAAAATGTAAGGAAATGAAATTTGTTTGCTATGCAACTCCAAAAACCGAGAAAAGCGCCCCAAAACCAAGTAAAATGGGAATTTTTTGGCAAAAAAAAAAAAAAAAAATTAAAAAAAAAAAAATAGAATTCCCCTTCCAAATTAACTGAGGAAACTGGCTGGCAAAAAGTGGTTATGTCGCTCTTGGCCAAAAAAATTAGGGAATCTACCTAAAATCAGGAAAAATGGGTGTTTCTATTCTTAAACACCAAAAAGGGGTGTTTTCTTGACCTTGAAACCCCCCAAAAATGGGTGTTTCTGGTCTTAAACGCCAAAAAAGGGTGCTTTCTTGACCTAGAAACCTTTGAAAAATGTGTACTTTTGGTCTTACACGTCAAAAAGAGGTGTTTTGTTGACCTCGAAACCCCCGAAAAATGGGTGTTTTCATGACCTAGAAACCCCTGAAAAAGTTGTGTTTCTGATCTTAAATTCCAAAAATGGGTGTTTTCTTGACATTGAAACCCCCGAAAAATGGGCGTTTTCTTGACCTTGAAACCCCTGAAAAATGGGTGTTTACTGTTTCTGGTTGTAGACGCCAAAAAGGGTGTTTTCTTGAGCTTGAAAAATGGGTATTTTCTTGAACTTGAAACCCCCGAAAAATGGGTGTTTCTGGTCTTAAACGCCAAAAAAGGGTGTTTTCTTGACCTTGAAACCCCCCAAAAATGGGTGTTTCTGGTCCTAAACGCCAAGAAAGGGTGTTTTCTTGACCTTAAAACCTCTGAAAAATGGGTTTTTCTTGTCCTTAAAACCCCTGAAAAATGTGTACTTTTGGTCTTACACGTCAAAAAGAGGTGTTTTGTTGAAGTCGAAACCCCCGAAAAATTGGTGTTTTTATGACCTTGAAACCCCTGAAAAAGTTGTGTTTCTGATCTTAAATTCCAAAAATGGGTGTTTTCTTGACATTGAAACCCCCGAAAAATGGGCGTTTTCTTCACCTTGAAACCCCTGAAAAATGGGTGTTTACTGTTTCTGGTTGTAGACGCCAAAAAGGGTGTTTTCTTGAGCTTGAAAAATGGGTATTTTCTTGAACTTGAAACCCCCGAAAAAAGGGTGTTTCTGGTCTTAAACGCCAAAAAAGGGTGTTTTCTTGACCTTGAAACCCCCCAAAAATGGGTGTTTCTGGTCCTAAACGCCAAGAAAGGGTGTTTTCTTGACCTTAAAACCTCTGAAAAATGGGTTTTTCTTGTCCTTAAAACCCCTGAAAAATGGGTGATTTTCTTGACCTAAAAACCCCTGAAAAATGTGTACTTTTGGTCTTACACGTCAAAAAGAGGTGTTTTGTTGAAGTCGAAACCCCCGAAAAATTGGTGTTTTTATGACCTTGAAACCCCTGAAAAAGTTGTGTTTCTGATCTTAAATTCCAAAAATGGGTGTTTTCTTGACATTGAAACCCCCGAAAAATGGGCGTTTTCTTCACCTTGAAACCCCTGAAAAATGGGTGTTTACTGTTTCTGGTTGTAGACGCCAAAAAGGGTGTTTTCTTGAGCTTGAAAAATGGGTATTTTCTTGAACTTGAAACCCCCGAAAAAAGGGTGTTTCTGGTCTTAAACGCCAAAAAAGGGTGTTTTCTTGACCTTGAAACCCCCCAAAAATGGGTGTTTCTGGTCCTAAACGCCAAGAAAGGGTGTTTTCTTGACCTTAAAACCCCTAAAAAAAATGGTTTTTTAGGTCTTAAACTCAAAAAAGGGTGTTTTCTTGACCTTAAAACCCCTGAAAAATGGGTGATTTTCTTGACCTAAAAACCACTGAAAAATGGGAGTTTTCTTGACCTTGAAACCCCTGAAAAATTTGTTATGAATCTTAAATTCCATAAATGGGTGTTTTCTTGACCTTGAAACCCCTTTAAAAAAAAAATGGTTTTTTAGGTCTTAAACACAAAAAAGGGTGTTTTCTTGACCTTGAAACCGCTGAAAATGGATGTTTTGGTCATTCTTGACCTTGAAACCCCCAAAAAATGGGTGTTACTTGTCTTAAAAGCCAAAAAGGGGTCTTTTCTTGACCTTAAAACGCCTGAAAAATGGGTATTTCTGATCTAAACGCCAAAAAAGGGTGTTTTATTGACCTTGAAACCTCTTAAAAAAAGGGTGTTTCTGGTCTTAATCGCCAAAAACGGGTGTTTTCTTGACCTTAAAACCCCTGAAAAGATAAAATGTCCAAAAAAAACCAGTCCAAGAAACTGAAAATGTAATATCAAAAAGTTTTTCAAAATTTTTCCCTAAAAATGAAGAAAAACGACATTTTCAATCGAATTTTGGTCTAAAAAAAACACTCGCCAACAGGCAAAAATTTTTAGGTTTTCTTTTTTAGGGTTTTTAATAAGAACTGTTAAGACTAAAATATGTATTTAAATTTTATTATTTATTATATTGCAAATTTATCATTTTTGATGGCATAATTTCGGCTTTGAGGATGGCGTTAACGACGGCGATTGTCTCTTGGTGGCTGACGCCGCGGATCCAGATAATTCCGTTCATCCCGATGGCTTTTTCGAATCTGAATCTTTTTCCTAAATAGCTTAAAAGTGGGCATGTGGGCGAGAGGATTTTGCGTACGAGGTGAAGGCTCACTCGAAACAAGAAGCCGCTGTTGGGCAAAACGCAAAATTGTCCTTTCTTCCCGTTTTCGTCGACGCAGACGAGTTCCGGCTCCATATGCGGCGAGACGACGACGAGTCGTCCGAATATCGCATCGCCGACATTTACGTCCGGCCGGTTCTTCTTGGTGGCGCTTTCGAAAGACAAGAAATGAAGCATCGCCTGATCACCCGCTTGAATATCAACTCTGAAGTAGTCGCCTGATTTTTTAGTCACTACGCCCACTACAGGCTCGTTCGTCGCCGGCGTGTACTGCCTCTGTAAATTCTCAACTGAAAAAACATAATTTTGACCCTTTTTGTCCACTTTTAAAATCCCAGCTCTCGTCACAAATACTTCACCCGCGGAAATCCTTAATCCGGGCCCCACAACAACTTTATTTTTCTCACTTGCCTTTTTTAAAGTATCATCCACCACCTTCTCACCAGGAAAAACAACTTTTTCTGTATTTAAAGCCATTTATTCTTACTTTACAGCATCTATTTTATCACACATTACGGTTTTACGAAGGTTACAAACATCACCACGTGACAAAACCTTTCTTTATGAAACCTCGCCATCTAGCGGTTGTACATTGAACAGGATTGAACGTTGACAAAAAAGGCATTAAACGTCTAAAAATGACGTTTTTATGCCAATAACCCCTGAAAAAAAGGGTGTTTCTGGTCTTAAACGCCAAAAAAGAGTGTTTTCTTGACCTTGAAACCCTGAAAATGGGTGATCCTAGTTTTAAACGCCAAAAATGGGTGTTTTCATGACCTTGAAACTCCTGAAAAATGTGTGTTTTCTTGACCTTGAAACCCCCTGAAAAAAGGGTGTTTTCTTGACCTTGAAACCCCTGAAAAAAAGAGTGTTTACTTGACCTTGAAACCCCTGAAAAAAGGGTGTTTTCTTGACCTTGAAAACCCTGAAAAATGGGTGTTCCTAGTCTTAAACGCCAAAAATGGATGTTTTCTTGACCTTATAACCCTTGAAATATGGGTGTTTACTATTTCTGGTCGTTGACGCCAAAAAAGGGTGTTTTCTTGACCTTGAAACCCCTGAAAAAAGGGTGTTTTCTTGACCTTGAAACCCCTGAAAAATGGGTGTTTTCTTGACCTTGAAACCCCTAAAAAATGGATGTTTCTGGTCTTAAACGCTAAAAAGGGTGTTTTCTTGACCTTGAAACTCCTGAAAAATTGGTGTTTTTTTGGAATTTGAAACCCCTGAAAAATGGGTGTTTTCTTGACCCTGAAACCCCTGGAAAATGGGTGTTTCTGGTCTTAAACGCTAAAAATGTGTGTTTTTCTTGACCTTGAAACTCCTGAAAAATTGGCATTTTTTTGATTTTGAAACCCCTGAAAAATGGGTGTTTTCTTGTCCCTGAAACCCCTGGAAAATGGGTGTTTTTCTTGACCTCGAAACCCCTGAAAAATGGATGTTTCTGGTCTAAAACGCTAAAAATGTGTGTTTTTCTTGACCTTGAAACTCCTGAAAAATTGGCATTTTTTTGATTTTGAAACCCCTGAAAAATGGGTGTTTTCTTGACCCTGAAACCCCTGAAAAATGGGTGTTTTTCTTGACCTCGAAACCCCTGAAAAATGGATGTTTCTGGTCTTAAACGCTAAAAAGGGGTGTTTTCTTGACCTTGAAACTCCTGAAAAATTGGTGTTTTTTTTGATTTTGAAACCCCTGAAAAATGGGTGTTTTCTTGACCCTGAAACCCCTGAAAAATGGGTGTTTTTCTTGACCTCGAAACCCCTGAAAAATGGATGTTTCTGGTCTTAAACACTAAAAAGGGGTGTTTTCTTGACCTTGAAACCCTTTTAAAGATAAAAAGTCCAAAAAAGGTAAAAGTCCTAGAATCCAGAAAAATGGGTGTTTCTGGTCTTATACGCCTAAAAAGGGTTTTTCTTGACCTTGAAACTCCTGAAAAATTGGTGTTTTTTTTATTTTGAAACCCCTGAAAAATGGGTGTTTACTTGACCTTGAAACCCCGGAAAAATGGGTGTTTTCTTGACCTTGAAACCCCTTCAAAGATAAAACGTCCAAAAAAGGTATTAGTCCTAGAATCCAGAAAAATGGGTGTTTCTGGTCTTAAAAGCCAAAAAATGGTGTTTTCTTGAAACCCCTGAAGCCATAAATGATCTTTTGAGCCGAAAAGAGTACCCTCTCAATGGACAGAAAAAACCGCGTTTTTATCAATTATCTCGAAAAATATTAGGTTTAGCGCAAAACAGACTAAGTAACAAAATAATCTATATTAAATTTTCAACAAAAAGTATTTAGGTTATATTCATGCTAAAATGAACGGCTCCGGAGTTATGAGCCGTCAAACATAAAACCTTAATATTGAGAGAAAAGGGTGTCTAAAGTTTTTATGAAATATCTCGAAAACTATTAGGTTTAGCGCAAAACCGACTAAGTAACAAAATAATCTACATTAAATTTCCAACAAAAAGTACTTTTATAAAATTCTTGCTAAAGTGAACGGTTTTGGAGTTATGAACCGTAAAACAATTTTATTGTACCTTTATTTTTGAGACATATCAAATGTTTTTTTCAGGTGACTTCGTTTATGGAAAAATCAAAGTAACACCTCCTCAAGACCACCTGACCTTGAACATCAAAAAATGCTACATTTGCGCCGGAAAAAGTGACTACACGCCAAAATACGACCCGCAAAATCGTGAATATGGATGCCTAATGGACTCCCCTAATCTTTACTATTCGCTTAAGCTGATAGTAAGTAAAAAGATGTTTTAAGTATATGTTTTAACATTTATTTTCAGGACAAAGATGACGTGAATTCTGTGCAGAAAGAATTTTTCGATCAGGATTTTAATGCGTCTTTGATAGAAGACGATTGTGGCGACGTTTACCAAAAATCGAAGAATTGCGACTCCTTCATGTTTAATGCCACACCTCTATTTAAAGTAATAAAAATATTATTTAAAATAAAAAAGTTAGGCGCCAGTGAGATTTGAACCTTCGACCTTTGGGTTTCATAACCAAGGCTTGTGAAGAAGATTCTTATCTTCATGTTTTCCTCACTTCTTTCTATTTTCCTCTTATTTTTTATTGTCTTGCATGCGATTGTTTTTAGGCAAAAAGACTAGAAAATCACTTTAAAGACTAAGAAAAGGGACAAAAACATCCCTAAACACCATAGAAAATGGTGTTTTTAGGCAAAAAGACTAGAAAATCACTTTAAAGACCAAAAAATGGGACGAAAACATCCCTAAACACCAGTGTAAATGGTGTTTTTTTGGCAAAAAGACTAGAAAACCACTTAAAAGACCTAAAAAAGGACGAAAACATCCTTAAAGACCAGTAAAAATGGTGTTTTTAGTCGAAAAGACTGTGGAAGACCCCTTAAAAGACCAAAAAGTGGGGCAAAACCATCCCTAAACACCAGCGAAAATGGTGTTTTTAGGCGAAAAGTCTAGAAAACCCCTTACAAGACCAAAAAATAGGCTTTTAGGCGAAAAGACTGTAGAAGACCCCTTAACTTACCAAAACGTGGGACAAAAACATCCCTGAACACCAGTGAAAGTGGTGTTTTTAAGCGAAAAGACTGTAGAAAACCCCTTAACTTACCAAAACGTGGCCCAAAAACATCCCTAAACACCAGCGAAAATGGTGTTTTTAGTCGAAAAGACTGTGGAAGACCCCTTAAAAGACCAAAAAGTGGGGCAAAACCATCCCTAAACACCAGCGAAAATGGTGTTTTTAGGCGAAAAGTCTAGAAAACCCCTTACAAGACCAAAAAATAGGCTTTTAGGCGAAAAGACTGTAGAAGACCCCTTAACTTACCAAAACGTGGGACAAAAACATCCCTGAACACCAGTGAAAATGGTGTTTTTAAGCGAAAAGACTGCAGAAAACCTCTTAACTTACCAAAACTTGGGACAAAAATATCCCTAAACACCAGTGAAAATGGTGTTTTTAGGCGAAAAGACTGTAGAAAACCCCTTAACTTACCAAAACGTGGGACAAAAACATCCCTGAACATCAGTGAAAATGGTGTTTTGGGGCGATAAGATGCTTATCTTCAGGTTTTCCTTACTTCTTTCCCTTTTCCCCTTATTTTTTATTGCATCACAATCCAGGAAGACATATGTTGACACTGAGGCAGCAGAAGGATCAAGTAACACTGTAGGCCTTTTTTTTTTTCTTCCTTCAACGAATAATTTTTTTGTTTTTTATTTATTTATTTTTTTTTATAAATAGCAACCATTGGCTAAAATTTGGTTCGTCCATTGTACCTACTCAATAACAATCCCCAGCAAAAAGAGAATAAAAAGGAACCCGAATGAAATTCTGGAAAACGGATTTAATATCCATCGGATCATCCTCCGAGAGAGAGAAGAGTCTCAGAAAGTAATAAATAAATAATTAATTAAACTTTAATAATTTTTAAGCTCTTCGTCGATCCGATCCGCAATTGGTATTTGGTTTCGCTGTCGTCTTTTTTGGCCGTTCTTTTCGTCTTCAGCGGATTTCTTCTTATTTTCGTCATCGGTATTAAACGCGAGCTGAAAGAGACTAAAAATCAAAAGTTTTCTTATGTAAGTTATAACACTTGTAAGTCTGATATTTAATTTTTAATAATAAAATGTATTTTTTGAACTAAAATTTGTCGATTTTAAGCCCAGTTCTTTAAAAAATGGTTCGATAAAAGAGAATCCCTCGATTCACGAAAAATGGAGAAAAATGATCGATTTGGAAAAAAATGGACAAAAATCTGGTAAAATGATAGTTTTATAGCTGATAGATCGATAAAAACACCCAAAATTCAAGTAAAAATGGTGTTTTTAGGACAAAAACTGTAGAAAACCCCTTAAATGACCAAATAGTGGAACGAAAACATCCCTAAACACCAGTGAAAATGGTGTTTAAGGGCGAAAGGAATGTATAAAACCCCTTAAAAGACTAAAAAGTGGATTAAAGAGCGACGAAATCACTCAAAACACCAGTAAAAATGGTTTTTTAGGGCGAAAAGACTGTACAAAACCCCTTAAATGTTTAAAAGTGACAGAGAGAGCGAAACACCATTTTTACTGGTGTTTAGGGATCGTTTTGTCCGACTTGTTGAACATTAAAGGGGTTTTTGACAGTCTTCTCGCTACAAAACACCACTTTTACAGGTGTTTTGAGTGATTTCGTCGATCTTTAAGCCACTTTTTAGTCTTTTAAGGGGTTTTACACAGTCCTTTCGCCCTTAAACACCATTTTCACATGTGTGTTTAGGGATGTTTTCGTTCCACTATTTGGTCATTTAGGGGGTTTTCTACAGAGAGACCTAAACACCATTGAAAATAGTGTTTTTGGGCATAAAGACTGTAGAAAACCCTTCAGATGATCAAAAAGTGGATAAAACCATCCTTAAACACCAGTAAAAATGGTGTTTTGAGGCGGAAAAACTGTAGTAAAAAAGACTGTAGTAAACCCCTTATATGACCAATAAGTGGGATGAAATACCACTAAACGCCAGTAAAAATGGTATTTTGTGGCAAAAAGACAGCGAAGAGCTCCATTTAAAGACCAAAAATTGGGGCAAAAACATCCATAAACACCAGTGAAAATGGTGTTTTTCTGCAATAAGATTGTTGGATATCCTCCTTAAAAGTCCAAAAAGTCGCTGAGAGAGCGACCAAAACACCGGTAAAAATGTTTTGGTAAAAATGGTGTTTTTTGGCTATAAGTTTGTAGAAAACACCCTTAAAAGACTAAAATGTGGATGAGAGGGCGACGAAAACACTCGAAACGCCGGTAACAATGGTGTTTGTTGGCTATAAGTTTGTAGAAAACACCCTTTAAAGACTAAAATGTGGCTCAGAAAGCGACAAAAATACTCAAAACGCCGGTAAAAGTGGTGTTTTTGGCTTAATGATTGTAGAAAACACCCTTAAAAGACCAAAATGTAGATTAGAGAGCGACAAAAACACTCAAAACACCGGTAAAAATGGTGTTTTTGGCTTAATGATTGAAGAAAACACCCTTAAAAGACCAAAAAGTGGATGAGAGAGCCACAAAACCACTCAAAACACCGGTAAAAATGGTGTTTTATCCACCCAACCAAGTAGACAACACCCTTAAAAGACCAACAGCGAATGAGAGAGCGACAAAAACACTCAAAACACCGGTAAAAATGGTGTTTTTGGCTAAAATATGTAGAAAACACCCTTAAAAGACCAAAAAGTGGATGAGAGAGCTACAAAACCACTCAAAACACCGGTAAAACTGGTGTTTTATCTACCCAACCAAGTAGAAAAGCACCCTTAAATGACCGAAAAGCGGATGAGAGAGCGACAAAAACACTCAAAACACCGGTAAAAATGGTGTTTTAACCACCCAACCAAGTAGAAAACACCCTTAATTGACCGAAAAGCGGATGAGAGAGCGACAAAACAGTAAAAACACCGGTAAAAATGGTGTTTTTTGGCGAAAAGATTGTAGGAAACGCCTTTAAAGACCGTTTGTGTCATCCAATAAGAAAAATTCAAATTTTCCCGCCTTTTAAGTCGATTAAATGTAATCGATTGTGGGCGATGGCAGCGGCATCTCTGGCGTTCCGGTCGAGCCACATCCTTTCGCCTGTTGTCAGTCACTCCTTTCGGGTCGACCCCTGTACATCAAGACCCCTTTTTTTATATAAATAAATTCTATTTTAAGTTATTATTTTATTATCTTTCCGAAGAATGTGAAGTCGGCGTGAGAAATGGACGTATTTCACCCATGGACAATTTAAAAGGTAAATTAATTATAACATTTTTTTCCTTTTGTTTTGTTTCTTGTATTTTTTTTTATATTATCATCACCTTCGGGCGTAACCTGCCTCATCATCAACTCCCCTTATCACTAAGTCGAGCATGAGGCCCAAAAATCAAAAGAAAAACAGGATCATTTGGAATTTTTCCAAAACATTTAACAAAACTTCATAAAACAGAAAGTTGGTAAATTGTCAAGTTGGCAACTCTGCCTTCAGTGATGTCAAAATGATCGGAATTTGTTGGAATTAAACTATTTTTGGCGCGCTCGTTGCCGGTATTGTGAATGAGCGATGACACACTGGTTGCTGTTGCCAAATAGGTTGGTATTTAGTAGTTCTTTGGTGCGGAAAGGAAAGATGTTGTGATACCCTCAGTAGGTGCAGAATTGACGTGTCAGCTTAATTGTAATACTCGCAGTTCTTTGGGGATGATGGGGCAGCTACTTCCTTAAGAGAATTATTGTAATACCATTGGTGGTTCTTAAGACGTGGAGGTGCAGAATGGGCACATCGGCGTAATACCCTTATTTCTTAGGATGTGCAGAATGGGGAGCAGTTTCGTTCCTAAGAGAGATATAAGGCGCTCCGGGTACGAAGGGCGAACTCAACAAAACGTAGTTTCGAGATATTCGCATTTTAAAGTTTTATGTTACGGGCGAACTCAACAGAAAAGTCATGCCCTGGAATGGGAAAAGGAGTGGTGGTTGTGGACTAGGATGTGGAGTTCGCCCTTCGTACCCGCTCGGATATCGCAGTTAGAGCTTTGCCGCATATCGGTTTTTACGTATTTAAAGGGGAAAAAAGGGCGAACTCAACATAAAATTTAAATGGGTGTATTCACCAAGAGGTCTAGAATCTGAAAATGAAAAAAAAATTATCCGATGTTGAGTTCGCCTTTCGTACCCGGAGCGCCTCAATTTCTCATTGGAATCAATGCATCACCTGTTGTCTAAATCGTGAACTACGCGTTTTCTGTTGGTAATAGGGTTAAACTACCAACGGAATTCGATTCTCCACAAAATTTACCATTAGAAACAATGCCAAACTCAAAATTGATATAAAATGAGATAGCCGGTGTTAGAACTAACGCGACGAATTACTTTTTCTCTGTGGGGTCTGGAAATCCTTCTCCCAAAAACCGTCCATGGAGGGGGGGGGGGGGGGGCGATTGTAAGTTCGGCCAATTTAATGACTTTACCGGGATACAGACGTGTAAATTCGGCCAATTTAATGACTTTACCGGGATTCAGACGTGTAAATTCGGCCAATTTAATGACTTTACCGGGATACAGACATGTAAAATCGGCCAATTTAATGACTTTACCGGGATACAGACATGTAAAATCGGCCAATTTAATGACTTTACCGGGATACAGACATGTAAATTCGGCCAATTTAATGACTTTACCGGGATACAGACCTGTAAATTCGGCCAATTTAATGACTTTACCGGGATACAGACATGTAAAATCGGCCAATTTAATGACTTTACCGGGATACAGACATGTAAATTCGGCCAACTTGTGGAAATAGTTGATATGTAAATTCGGCCAATTTGTAAATATATGTAGTATCTTAACTTAATCGATTTTGAATGCTAAAATGCAAATTCTTCTTCCAAAAATCGTCCATATAGGGTAATACGACAATTTCTATTTGAGAAAGATAATTAATTTTCCTTTGTAGGGGGTCTGGAAATCCTTCCAAAACCGTCGGTGGAGGGGGGGGGGATTGTATATTCGGCCAATTTAATGACTTTACCGGGATACAGACATGTAAATTCGGCCAACTTGTGGAACGAGTCTTTTTGTAAATTCGGCCAACTTGTGGAAATAGTTGATTTGTAAATTCGGCCAATGTGTAAATAAAATATATTAACTTAATCGATTTTGAATGCTAAAATGCAAATTCTTCTTCCAAAAATCGTCCATGTAGGGTAATACGACAACTTCTCTTTTAGAAAGTTAATTATTAATTAATTTTTCACTGTGAAATCCGGAAATCCTTCTTCCAAAAAACATCCATCGAGGGTAATACGACTACAGCTCTTTGAGAAACAGAGAAATTTTCTTTGAGAAAGAAAACCAATTTCCCAATATGTATAGTGTCTGGAAGACCCTCTAACCGTCCGTAGAGGGTAATACGACAGCTTCTCATTGAGAAAGTTAATCAATTTTTCTCTATGAAGACCCTCTCTCAAAAACCGCTCATGCAGGGTAATACAGTAGGTTAATTTTGAGTTAAGCAATTGAGGCGCTTTGGGTACGAAGGGCGAACTCTACATCGGACAAATTTTTTTAACTTCCTTAAAGAAGTTATTGTGATACCCTCGACGTCGGGTTTTTGGGGAAGGGTCCTCCAGTTTTTTTTCATTTTCAGATTCTAAACCTCTTGGTGAACACCCATATAATTTTTATGTTGAGTTCGCCATTTTTTCCCCTTTAAATACATAAAAACCGAAACTTTAAAATGCGAATATCTCGATACTACGCTTTGTTGAGTTCGCCCTTCGTACCCGGAGCGCCTCAATTTTTCCTCTGTGGGTTCTTAAAGGCTCTCTTCCGAAATCCATCCATAGAGGGTAATACAACAACTTCCTCTTAAAAGGTCCTATTAGGCCTTCCATAGAGAAAAACCAAAGGAGGTTTAAATACAATAAATTCCGTTCGAGAACGCTAAAAATGAGGAAGAAAAGTATCCAGCCAAGCGAAGAACAAATTTTTTTCACAAATTGACGGCCCTTTTTTTTACGGCCGGCGCGGCGCCCAACTTCAACCTTAAAAAGGGCCATTTTCCAATCACAACAAAAAAACTATTGAATCGTTATTTTCTAAAGAAAAGTTATACGTTTCAAACGTGCAAGTCATCGGTCGTAAAAACCGAAAAAAACCGTAGGAGGAGAAAAAACCGGTTTCGCTAGAAAAAAAAAGTTTGAATATATTTTTGCTTCCGGCATCGGGGAATGACACTATGGGCAGAAAAAAATATTGGTAAACGATTGATCAAACTTGTTTCGTTCGGAATATCAATGGGAGCGGGCGAAAATGCTGGAGAGAGAGAAAGAGAGAAAAAAAATTCACGAGTTGTAATAATCGGGACATATTTATAAGGTACTCGAGTAGAAAAATGTTTAATATAGCGCCGGTGTTTTTACGACTATTTCCCATATAATATCACTAGTTGATATCCGGGGCCTTTGTAGCAATATCGGCTTTATTTATAGTAAAAATGGGGGTCTGGAAGGCATAACTGTCTCGTCTCTAGGGTCGCCATTTCCCCTCCGCACGTTTTTATTTATGTGAGCGGAACATCCTTTACTTTTAGAGTAACGCAGACTTGGAGAAATCCTTCAAGGTTCTTAAAATAATGCAGACTCTGTTTTATACGTGATTGAAAGAGAAGTTATCGTATTACCCTATATAGACGGTTTTTGGGGAGAGGGCCTTCAGACTCCTAAAAGAAAAATTTATCGACTTTCTTAAAGAGAAGTTGTCGTATTACCCTCTACGGACGACTTTTGGGAGAGGGATTTCTAGAACCCAAAGAGGAAAAGTACTGATTTGAAGAGCTTCCAACGAAAACTTCCTTAAAGAGAAGTATCTATATAGGAGGGGGAAGTATAACGGAGTGGGAAGTACATATATGGGAGGGGAAGTATATGGGAGGGGAAGTTTAAGTGAGGGGTAGTATAACAGAGGGTGAAGTATAACGGAGGGGGAAGTATAAGGGAACGAAAGTATAACGGAAGGGGATGTATAAGGGAGGGAAAGTATAAAGGAGAATTTTCCAAGTTTGTTTTTTCGAAAAAATTTTAAGTTTTTTTTGTGAAAATTGTCCAAGTTTTGTTTTTTCCCAAAAATTTTTCCGGTTTTTTTTCGAAAAAATTTCTAAGTTTTTTTTCGAAAAATTTTCCGGGTTTTCCTTTTTCTTTTTGAAAAATTTTCCGAGCTTTTTTTTTTTTTCGAAAAATTTTCCGGTTTTTTTAAAATTTACGCTTTTTTTTTCTGAAAAATTTTCCAAGTTCTTTTTTTCGAAAAATTTTTTTAAGTGCCAAGGTAGAAATAATGGGCTCTTTGGCCTAGGGATGTGCCTCTCGTAATGGGTAGAAGTATGAAATTTCTCCCTACTAAAAAAATATTAATAATTAAAAAGTCGCAATTTTTACACCAAAAATTCTTAAAAAATATAAGGAGTACCTAATTGGTGAAAATTTGGTGAAAATCGGATTAACGGTTCGGCCGCAGCGAATTTTTTAAAATTTCAAACAGACATATCTCCGCCATTTTTTTCGAAATTCAAAAATCCCCCTCGTTACATTCTTCTTCACCGGCTAAAGAAATTTTGGTGAAAATTTGGTGAAAATCGGATGAAAACTGTGGCCTCAAAGTGTTCCGAAAAAACTACGGCCGGACGGCACCACAGACTAAGTTGAGATCGGTATAGATCAATATTCAAATTGACCCTCCGGGGTCTGGAAGACCCCTCCCCAAAAACCCGACCTGGAGGGTATCGCAATTCCTTTTTTAAGGATGTTAATTGATTAACATTCTCAGAGAGAATTTGTCGTATTACCCTCCATGGACGGTTTTTGGGAGAGAATACGCGATATCCTTAAAAGCTCCGAAAAACCTCTCCTTGAGAGTATCGCAGTTCTATTGAAATTCAAAACGTGATCCTTTTAAGTAACACAAAACAACCGAATCAACGGTTACCGAAAGTTCGAATTCACCGGGCTTCGGTTTAAATCATAAAGGTAACGATCGATTTAACCGGGAACATCAAAGGATTACCGCCAAATTAGCTTTCATGGCACCCGACGGCCTCGGGCGGATTACAGAAAATAATTGGGGGCGGAGACTTTCCGAAATTTTCGGGCTAACGTCGGAAAATCGAGGAGTTTTTCCTTTTTTTTTCTCCTTTTTTTTTTATGCAAACGACGTTTTGTTTTATAAAATTTCCTTTGTGGTTTAAATATTTAATTTCTTCCATTTATACGACCACGCCTTTTATTTTTTTTGCATAATTAATTTAAACTTTTAGTTAAAAATTTATATTATTGTAATTTAGAATTCGCTTATCATGAGCTAATGCGCTAATAAATATAAATGAGCGTTTAGACCGCGAAAGCCAGGGAACATCTTGCCAAGACGGTCGGGAGTATCTCCGATGGAACTATTTAAAATAAAAAAGTACTAGTTTGAAGAGCTTCTAACGAAAACTTCCTTAAAGAGAAGTAAAAATATAGGAGGGGGAAGTATAACGGAGGAGACGTACAACGGAGGAGGAAGTATAACAGAGGGGAAGTATAACGAAGGGGAAGTTTAAGGGAACGAAAGTATAAAGGAGGGGGAAGTATAAGGGAGGGGGAAGTTTTTTTTCCGAAAAATTTTCCAGGTTTTCTTTTTTTTTTTGGAAACATTTTCCAAGTTTGTTTTTTCAAAAAATTTTCCGAGCTTTTTTTTTTATTTTCCGAGTTTATTTTTTTCAAAAATTTTTCGAGTTTTTTTTTGAAGAATATTCCGGGTTTTCTTTTTTAATTTTTTTTTTTTAAGTTTAGGTTAGGTTAGGTTATTAGGTTAGGTTAGGTTAGGTTAGGTTAGGTTAGGTTAGGTTAGGTTAGGTTAGGTTATCTTTTGAAGTGCCAAGGTAGAAATAATGGGCTCTTTGGCCTACGGATGTGCCTCTCTTATTGGGTAGAATTGTGAAATTTCTCCCTACTAAAAAAAATAATAATTAAAAAGTGGCAATTTTTTTACACCAAAAATTCTTAAAAAATATAAGGTGTATTTGGTGAAAATTTGGTGAAAATCGGACGAACGGTTCGGCCGCAGCGAATTTTTTAAAATTTCTAACAGACATATCTCCGCCATTTTTCGAAATTCAAAAATCGCCCTCGTTAGTTTCTTGTTCACCGACTAAAGAAAATTTGGTGAAAATCGGTTGAAAACCGAAAAAACTACGGCCGGCCGGCACCACAGACAAAGTTGAGATCGGTAAAGATTCAATTTGACCCTTCGGGGTCAGGAAGACCCTTCCCCAAAAACCCGACGTCTAGGGTATCACAATAACTTCGGAAGTTAATTAGAGAATCAAGGTAAATAAACGCCAATTCGAAAACTCCGTTTAATTAGACGCTAATCGACAGTTAGCGCTTACCGACGATTTATAAACTCTGACAAATCATCGATTAAGTACCAGAACGTAAAATTTAAATTCCAAAATGATATTTAAAAGCCAGAAAAACAGGTTTCTGAAGTTATTTAAACAAAAACTTTTTTCATTTGTCATTCGTGCGTTTCGTCAAAAACTTGTTTCAGGTCATTAACTTGTACCTTCAATTCATATAATTTAATGCTCCAGTAAAATAAATCTTCTCTCTTTTTTTTTAAAACGGAAATTGTGGGAAATCTTATATAATCCACGTTTCCCACGTTTGCGTGATTTCCTTCGAACGTTTAAGGAGGTATGATGGTTTTTAAGTGAGTTGCTTTGCAAATTTTTCGTTGTTAACAACGGTTTTCGGTTTTTCCCTTCTATCTCGGAAACCGTCGCTCAAAACGAAAAAATGTCCTAAGTAAAAGTTGTAGGTACTGAAATTTACAACATAAAATATCTTATTAGTTTTTTCAATCAGAGCAATACTTTAGAAGATATGGAAGTTTTTAAGTTGGTTGCTTTGCAAATTTTTCGTTGTTAACAACGGTTTTCGGTTTTTCCCTTCTATCTCGGAAACCGTCGCTCAAAACGAAAAAACGTCCTAAGTAAAAGTCGTAGCTACGGAAATTTACTACAAAAAGACCCTCATTAGTTTTTTTTGTCAGAGCAATACTTAAGGAGATATGAGGGTTCTTAAGTGAGTTGCTTTGCTAATTTTTCGTTGTGAGCAACGGTTTTCGGTTTTTCCCTTCTATCTCGGAAACCGTCGCTCAAAACGAAAAAATGTCCCAAGTAAAAGTTGTAGGTACAAAGATTTCCTACAAAAATTTCTTTATTCATTATTTGCGTAAGAGCAATATTTAAGGAGTTATGAGGTTAAAAGTAATAATCCTACAGAGCCTGTCTGAAAACTTAAAACCTTCATATCTCCTAAAATATTGCTCTGACGGAAAAAACCAATAAGATATTTTATGTAGTAAATTTCCGTAGCTACAACTTTTACTTAGGACATTTTTTCGTTTTGAGCGACGGTTTCCAAGATAGAAGGGAAAAACCGAAAACCGTTGCTGACAACGAAAAATGTACAAAGCAACCAACTTAAAACCCTCATATCCCCTTAAAGATTTAAAAAATAATTGCTTGAAATGTAGTTTATCCTATTAGGATGCAAAACTGGGATTAGCATATAGATCAGTCTGGTAACGACAACATTTTCCTCGCATGGAGAGTATTGTGCGACGTCAACTTTCCGTTCATACAATTAGCCTAACAATTGCTACTATTGTGGAAAAATTGTATTGTCCTTGAGTACGTTGGCATCCGTGTATTTTTTAAAAAAGTAACCTTTTATTTAACAATGAGCTTTAAAAATGGCGTCGAGCGTATGTGAATCACGAGATATCTTGACATGTTTAAAGGATGGAAGGCGTTTTAGTATAAAATGGATCCTGAGGGAATTTCCTTCGTTTCTCACCTCGGTTTAACAAGTGTCAAACCGTGATGAGAGCCGTCCTGATAACAAACTGCTTCTAATCAATTGTCTCAGACCTCAGATTGAACTCGTTTTATCCTCTTTTTCCTTCTTTTCCTCTGGGAGTTTACTAACGAGGGCCGCTTTCGATGAGATTTTTGGATTTCTTATAGATTTTAGTGCGTTCACCTCTATGGAATTCCTGAGCGTATTTGGCGTTTCCCATTGTTTGGAATAATCGTAAGCGTTGACGTCGTGACCGAATCGTCCTTCGACCTCCACTTTTAAAAATGCGACCCTCTTCTACGAATCCATGGCATTTCTAGCCTTCAATGTCTCTTCTTCTACGAATCCATGGCATTTCTAGCCTTCAATGCCTCTTCTTCTACGATCCAATGGCATTTCTAGCCTTCAATCTTTCTTCTTTTACGAAACGATGGCATTTCTAGCCTTCAATGTCTCTTCTTCTACGAATCCATGGCATTTCTAGCCTTCAATGCCTCTTCTTCTACGATCCAATGGCATTTCTAGCCTTCAATCTTTCTTCTTTTACGAAACGATGGCATTTCTGGCCTTCAATGTCTCTTCTGCGACGAATCCATGGTTTTTCTGGGCTTCGATCGATTCGTAGAAGAGACATTGAAGGCCAGACAAACCATGGATTCGTAGAAGTACGGAAATGAAGGCTAGAAATACCATCGATTCGTACAAGAAAAGATATGGAAAGCAAAAAATGCCATCATTTCGTAGAAGAAAGATTGAAGGCTAGAAATGACATAGTTTCGTAGAAAGGACCTTGAAGGCTAGAAAAGTCATCGATTCGTCGATGAAGGGACATTGTTCATTGTTTGCTAGAAACATCCCAAACTCGTAGAACAAAAGACATTGAAGCCTAAAAGTGCCATAGTTTCGTAGAACGAGAGACATTTAAGGCTATAAATGCCATTGATTCGTAGAAGACACCTAGAAGACTAATAATGCCATCGATTCGTAGAAGCAGAGACATTGAAGGCTAGGAAAACCATGGAATCGTAGAAGAATAAACATAGAATACCATCGATTCGTACAAGAAGAGACACGGATAGCTAGAAAGGCCATCAATTCGTACAAGAAGATAGATTGAAGGCTAGAAATGACATAGTTTCGTAGAACGAGAGATATTTAAGGCTAGAAATTCCATCGATTCGTAGAAGAGACATTGAAGGCCAGAAAAACCATGGATTTCGTAGAAGAAGAGACAGAAGGCCAGAAATGCCATTGCTTTGTAGAAGAGACCTTTTAGGCTAGAAATACCATCGAGACATCGATCTAGCTTTCAATGTCTTTTTTTCTACGAATCCATGGTTTTTCTGGCCTCTTCTACGAATCGATGGCATTTCTAGCCTTAAATGTCTCTCGTTCTACGAAACTATGGCATATCTTGCCTTAAAATATGTCTCTCGTTCTACGAAACTATGGCATTTCTTGCCTTCAATCTTTCTTCTTCTACGAATCGATGGCATTTCTAGCCTTCATGTCCGTTCTTCTACGAATCCATGGTTTTTCTGGCCTTCAATGTCTCGTCTTCTACGAACCCGTGGTTTTTCTGGCCTTCAATTTCTTTTCTACGAATCGGTGGCATTTCTAGCCTTAAATGTCTCTCGTTCTACGAAACTATGGCATTTCTTCACTTCAATCTTTCTTTTTCTACGAATAGATGGCATTTCTTTCCTTCTTTATCTCTTCCTCTACGAATTCATGGTTTTTCAAGCCTTCAATGTTTTCTACGAAACGATGGTATTTCTAGCCTCCAAGGTCTCTTCTACGAATCAATGGCATTTCTAGCCTTCAATCTTTCTTCTTCTACGAATTGATGGCATTTCTAGCTATCCATGTCTCTTCTTGTACGAATCGATGGCATTTCTAGCCTTAAATGTCTCTCGTTCTACAAAACTATGGCATTTTTTGCCTTCAATCTTTCTTCTACGAATCTATGGCATTTCTAGCCTTAATTATCTCTTTCTAAAAATCCACATCAACCAACTACAACTTCTAAAACCCCGCCCATTTCCATACTCAGAGGGAAGAGAAAGTTAATTAAAGTAAACAAAAAACAAACTGATCATTCTAGAAGCCCATAAAATACAGAAAACAAAGTTTAACTGTAAATACATGAAAAAAGTTACTTTTTTTTCACGTTTTTAAAAATTCCTCCTCCCTGATATTAATCAGAGGAAAACCGTTTGTTTCGCTAATGACAAAGTGAGATAGAGATTAACTAATTTCACCCCCGGGTGCTTAATAATCAACATTAAAGTAAAATAAATTACAGCTCAGAAATCTCTCCTCTTTTTTAAAACGTCTTCTTCCACGGTTCAAAATGTCACGGCTTTTGTTTGTTTAAATAAAAAACCGATTATGGTAATTCTCAAAAGTAATTTAAACATGTTTGTTTTACTATAATGGAGAGTTAAGAGATTAAAGGAGATTTACAAAAGGAAAAGGAGGAAGGAAATGGAATATATATTGCTTAACTTAAAGGGTTCTCTTTATAAATGGACACTTAACTCGCTCTCGGAGTCGAATTGAGACTTAAATTTTAGAATGGAGGTTTTTCGACTATAAATTCGAAAACATGACAACATTAAAAACATTTTATTGGCTTTTTTTGCTTAAATTGGTTGATCGAAAATACATTTTTTACGAATCCATGGTTGGTTTAAGCCTTAAACGTCCTTCCTTCTACGAATCCATGGTTTTTCTGTCCTTCAATGTCCCTTCTTCTACGAATCCACGGCTTTTCTATTTTTCTATATCCCTTCTTCTACGAATCCATTTTTTGTAGCCTTCAATGTCCCTTCTTCTACGACTCCATGGTTTCTCTATTTTTCTATATCCCTTCTTCTACGAATCCATGGTTTTTCTAGCCTTCAGTGTCTCTTCTTCTACGAATCAATGGTTTTTCTGGCTTTCAGTGTCCCTTCTTCTACGAATCCATTTTTTTGTATCCTTCAATGTCCCTTCTTCTACGAATCCACGGCTTTTCTATTTTTCTATATCCCTTCTTCTACGAATCCATTTTTGTAGCCTTCAATGTCCCTTCTTCTACGAATCCATGGTTTCTCTATTTTTCTATATCCCTTCTTCTACGAATCCATGGTTTTTCTAGCCTTCAGTGTCTCTTCTTCTACGAATCAATGGTTTTTCTGGCTTTCAGTGTCCCTTCTTCTACGAATCCATTTTTTTGTATCCTTCAATGTCCCTTCTTCTACGAATCCATGGTTTCTCTATTTTTCTATATCCCTTCTTCTACGAATCCATGGTTTTTCTAGCCTTCAGTGTCTCTTCTACGAATCAATGGTTTTTCTGGCTTTCAGTGTCCCTTCTTCTACGAATCCATTTTTTTGTATCCTTCAATGTCCCTTCTTCTACGTATCCACGGCTTTTCTATTTTTCTATATCCCTTCTTCTACGAATATATTGCTTAACTTGAAGGGTTCTCTTTATAAATGGACACTTAACTCGCTCTCGGAGTCGAATTGAGACTTAAATTTTAGAATGGAGGTTTTTCGACTATAAATTCGAAAACATGACAACATTAAAAACATTTTATTGACTTTTTTTCGCTTAAATTGGTTGATCGAAAATACATTTTTTACGAACGAATGGATTTATTATTCTTCAATGTCTCTTATAATCAACGATAAGTGCATTTCTTCTCCAAATCGATAATATTTCTATTCTTCAATGTCTCTTCTTCTACGAATCCATGGTTTCTCTATTTTTCTATATCCCTTCTTCTACGAATCCATGGTTTTTCTAGCCTTCAGTGTCTCTTCATCTACGAATCAATGGGTTTTCTGGCTTTCAGTGTCCCTTCTTCTACGAATCCATTTTTTTGTAGCCTTTAATGTCCCTTCTTCTACGAATCCACGGCTTTTCTATATCCCTTCTTCTGTCCATCAATAACAATGGCTCTTCTACGAATAGCTGGCATTTCTTGCCGACTCTTCTTCTACGAATCGATGGCATTTCTAGCTGTCTCTTCTTCTACGAATCGATGGCATTTCTAGCCCTCTCTTCTTCTTCTAATTGAAGTGCTTTCTTGCCATTTCTTCTTCTACGAATCGATGGCATTTCTAGCCTTCAATGTCTTTTCTTCTACAAATGGATGTCGTCTGATTAAGCACTTTTAGTAAAAAAAAAAAAAAAATAGAACGTACTGTGTCAAAGTCCATCAATAGAGAGTTTCAGGGAATCGTAATTCCGAGTCCCGACTCCGACTCACCAAACGGGAAAGGTCTTCTCGTAGAGGCTACAAAACAGAGTTTCAGGAAGTCGTTCCGACTCAGTTCCGACTCAGTTAGTTCACAATATTCTCACTATAGCAAATTCATGAATCGAACTTAGGTAGGTACCTTTATTTCTTCGACTTTAGCCAATGCTGTTGAAAAAACTCCCAGGGCTCCTCGTTGGATATGAAATTGTAAAAACAACAAAAAACAAATCGAAACTAAACGATATTGGATTTGAAATCGTAAAAACAACAAAAAAACAACCTGAAAATAGACGAAATTGTATTTGAAATCGTGAAAACAACAAAAAACAACCCGAAAATAAACAAAATTGTATTTGAAATCGTAAAAACAACAAAAAACATGAACCCGATACTAGAAGAGATAACGAAATAACCTTCGTAAAATATAACCTTACGTTTACTCGGAATCGGGATTTGAGTCGTTCCGGTATACGACCCAGCCGAGTCGGGTCGTATTACGATTACGACTGGCGGCTCGAGTCGTATGACCTTGAGCGAGTCGGAGTCGGGACTCGGAATTACGATTCCCTGAAACTCTCTAATAACAATGCCTCTTCTACGAATAGATGGCACTTCTTGCCGTCTCTTCTTCTACGAATCGGTGGCATTTCTTGCCGACTCTTCTTCTACGAATCTGTGGCATTTCTAGCCTTCAATGTCTCTTTTACAAATCGATGGCGACTGAATAAGCACTTTTTGTAAACAAATAGAACGTACTATGTCAAAGTCCATCAATAACAATGCCTCTTCTACGAATAGATGGCACTTCTTGCCGTCTCTTCTTCTACGAATCGATGGCATTTCTAGCCGTCTTGTCTTACACAAATCTGTGGCATTTATAGCCGTCTCCTCTTCAACAAATAGATGGCATTTCTAGCCGTCTTTTCTTACACAAATCTGTGGCATTTCTAGCCGTCTCTTCTTCTACAAATCGATATCATATCTTGCCATTTCTTCTTCTACAAATCGATGGCGACTGAATAAGCACTTTTTGTAAACAAATAGAACGTACTATGTCAAAGTCCATCAATAACCAATGCATTTTAAATAAGAGAGAAAAAAAGGGGAGGCCCTGGAGTAGGTATCGGGGTGATAGGGTCAAACAAGGACTCTTATCTCTGGAATTTATTTAAATAGATTCACCTCCGGTTTTGTAATCCTATCCGAGAGAGAAGTTTATCCCTCTCCGAGTCTCAAACCCTCTTCAAAACCCTTCCGACCCTCCCGTTCACCCTTATCAGACCGCGGGGGAAGAAGGTAAAATCAGCAACCCTTTCCAAAACAGTAAACTCCATCTGGCAGTTAGTTTCGCATACAGCCATTAAAGACTCGAAAATGGAAATTTAAAAAAAAAAATTTTGAAGTTATAAATCAATTTAATAACTTTTCCTCCAAACAATTTCATAAGGAAAGAACCTTTAATTAGAAGGGAAACCTTTTTAATGGGTCGAAAAGCTGAAGGAACTTTATACGCCAAGTTTTCCATCCTCCTTGTATACATTATACAAAACCAAACTCGTTATTAACTTTTTTAGCTCCCTCGATAAACGGACGTTTAATTCCAAATTTTTCAATTTTAAGACCTGTATGAAATTCTAATCCTCAGAAATTAAAATAACTCTGATCCAGTAATTAAAAAGAAAATCGCTTCGTAGATAAAGGGACGTTGGCAAGAAATGCCATTGATTCGTATAAGAGACCTAGAAGACTAATAATGCCATCGATTCGTAGAAGCAGAGATATTGAAGGCTAGAAAAACCATGGAATCGTAGAAGAATAGACATAGAATGCGATCGATTCGTACAAGAAGAGACATTGATAGCAAGAAAGGCCATCAATTCGTAGAAGAAGAAAGATTGAAGGCTAGAAATGACATAGTTTCGTAGAAGGAGAGATATTTAAGGCTAGAAATGCCATCGATTCGTAGAAGAGATATTGAAGGCCAGAAAAACCATGGATTTCGTAGAAGAGACATAGAAGGCTAGAAATGCCATTGCTTCGTAGAAGAGACCTTTTAGGCTAGAAATGCCATGATACGGCTAGCTTTCAATGTCTTTTTTTCTACGAATCCATGGTTTTTCTGGCCTTTAATGTCTCGTCTTCTACGAACCCATGGTTTTTCTGGCCTTCAATGTCTCTTCTACGAATCGATGGCATTTCTAGCCTTAAATGTCTCTCGTTCTACGAAACTATGGCATTTCTTGCCTTCAATCTTTCTTTTTCTACGAATCGATGGCATTTCTTGCCTTCTTTATCTCTTCCTCTACGAATTCATGGTTTTTCTAGCCTTCAATGTCTTCTACGAATCGATGGTATTTCTAGCCTCCAAGGTCTCTTCTACGAATCAATGGCCTTTCTAGCCTTCAATCTTTCGTCTTCTACGAATTGATGGCATTTCTAGCTATCCATGTTTCTTCTTGTACGAATCGATGGCATTTCTAGCCTTAAATGTCTCTCGTTCTACGAAACTATGGCATTTCTAGCCTTTAATCTTTCTTCTTCTACGATTTGATGGCATTTCTAGCTTTCAATCTTTCTTCTTCTACGAATCGATGGCATTTCTAGCCTTCATTATCTCTTTATAAAAATCCAAATCTAGAAATGCCATTGATAAGTTGAAGAAAAAACGGCTAGAAATGCCATCGATTTGTGGAAGGAGATACGGCTAGAAATGCCTTCTATTCGTAGAAGAGGAGACGGCTAGAATGCCATCTTTTCGAAAAAGAAGAGTGGGCTGGAAATGCCATATATTCGATGAAAAAGAGACAGCTAGAAATGCCATCAATTCGAAGAAGAAGAGACTTCTAGATATGCCACAAATTTGTAGAAGAAGAGACGGCTATAAATGCCATCGATTCGTAGAAAAAAATACGGCAAGAAATGCCATCGATTCGTAGAAGAAGAGACGGCTAGAAATGCCTTCTATTCGTAGAAGAGGAGACGGCTAGAAATGCCATTGATTTGTTGAAAAAGAGACGGCTTGAAACGCCATCTATTCCTAGAAGAAGAGACGGCTAGCAATACTTTCGATTCGTAGAAGACGAGACCGCTAGAAATGCCATCTATTCGAAGAAGAAGGGACGGCTTGAAATGTCATAGATTCGTAGAAGAGACAACTAGAAATGCCATAGATTCGTAGAAGAAGAAACGGCCGAAACGCCATCGTAGAATATGAGAAGGCTTGAAATGCCATCTATTCGTAGTAGAAGAGCGGGCTGTATATGCCATCGATTTGTAGTTATAAAAGGAAGGAAAAGAAAAAAAGACTCCCTAATACTCGAGAAAAGCTGCCAAAAAATTAATCTTGCCATAAGCCTTGTAGAAAAAAAAAATATATGGAAAAAAAATTCGTATCTACTCTTCAAGTAAGATTTATGTAAAACCATCATCTGAGTCTCCCCTTATCAGCTTCGAGATAGCGTATGTCAACCCGACTTTTTCCTTATAAAAAAAACATCAAGTTTTACAGGATAAAAAAAGCATAACGATGAGAGACGGTGTTAATTTTAGTTTTTCACTTTTTTTTTTTTGTCTTTTTTTTTCAATTAGCACGGGAGATTCATTAGAGTAGACAAAGCGTAATCCGAGGCCGCTAGTTCTAGTGAATCTTGTCAATTTTAAATGGGTTTTTACGAGTGGCTCCTGCTTTAATAACGGCCCTGAAGTTATTAACGATTCCCAGGTCATTTTTTTTAAACAACCGTTAAAGTTATAAAAAAATTTCTTTTCTTAGTTAATCGTTTAGTAAAAATTGACGGTTTTTTTCACAATTGTTTCGTCGGTTAACACCGTTTGGAAGCCCGGGGGAAATTGTGGAGGGGCCCCCCGGGAAATCGGATGGCGATGTCGAGGTATTCGAAAGAAGATTTTACCCTTTTGTGAAACTCCTTTGTTTTTATGAGAGCCCTTTTATTTAAGCTCGTTCATCCCACAGGATGATTGAAATTTTACAAGATTTTTAAGTTTTGAAATTTTTTCTAAGGAGAATACGTTTTTGAAGATAAATTTTGAAAAGAAATGCCATCAATTCGCAAAAGGAGAGACGGCTGGCAATGCCATCGATTCGTAGAAGAAAAGATGGCTAGAAATGCCATATATTCGTAAAAGAAGAGACGGCTAGAAATGCCATCGATTCGTAGAAGAAGAGAGGGCTAGAAATGCCATCGAGTCGTAGGAGAAGAGACGGCTAGAAATGCCATCGAGTCGTAGGAGAAGAGAGCACTAGAAATGCCATCGATTCGTAGAAGAAGAGAAGGCTAGAAATGCCATCGATTCGTAGAAGAAGAGAAGGCTAGAAATGCCATCGATTCGTAGAAGAAGGATAGAAATAATATCTATTCATAGAAGAAGAGTTTTTAACAAGAATTTTACAAGATTTTTAAATTTTGAAATGATTTCTAAGGAGAATACGTTTTTGAAGATAAATTTTGAAAAGAAATGCCATATATTCGCAAAAGAAGAGACGGCTAGAAATGCCACCGATTCGTAGAAGAAAAGACGGCTAGAAATGCCATATATTCGTAAAAGAAGAGACGGCTAGAAATGCCATCGATTCGTAGAAGATGAGAGGGCTAGAAATGCCATCGAGTCGTAGGAGAAGAGAGCTCTAGAAATGCCATCAATTCGTAAAAGAAGAGACGGCTAGAAATGCCATCGATTCGTAGGGAAGAGAGCACTAGAAATGCCATCGATTCGTAGGGAAGAGAGCACTAGAAATGCCATCGATTCGTAGAAGAAGAGAGCACTAGAAATGCCATCGATTCGTAGAAGAAGAGAGCACTAGAAATGCCATCGATTCGTAGAAGAAGAGAGCACTAGAAATGCCATCGATTCGTAGAAGAAGAGAAGGCTAGAAATGCCATCGATTCGTAGAAGAAGAGAGCACTAGAAATGCCATCGATTCGTAGAAGAAGAGAAGGCTAGAAATGCCATCGATTCGTAGAAGAAGGATAGAAATAATATCTATTCATAAAAGAAGAGATTTTAGCAAGAATTTTACAAGATTTTTAAGTTTTGAAATGATTTCTAAGGAGAATACGTTTTTGACGATAAATTTTGAAAAGCCAGCAGAGCAGATAAGGCCTTTTGTACCTTTTTGGTCCCCTAAAAACATTTATCTTTCATTTCTAGCCAAGAGAAATATTTTCCCATCTCAACTTCTTACGAGTTTTACATCAAATTTACATTTCCCTTTATCCGAAGAATATCTCCTTTTCCCAGAGTGAAAACCCTTTAAATGCACCAGAGGACAATAAAGGGTTAAAAATGTATATTTGTCGGCGAGTATGATGGACTGTTCCGCCGAGAAATTCATTTTTTTTCTCCCATGGAGGAATGATACATCATAATTTTTTTTTCTGCGGCTCGATATTTTGAGGGAGTTTTTCTTCCTTTTTCTTCTTCTACTAATGCGTTCAAGCCTCGTTTGCGATCATCCTAAAAAACGTGAGTGGAATTTTATCTTAAGAAAAATGGGAAATTGAGTCAAAATCCTTGAAGTGCAAACACCGTTTTTTAATATGCGCTCTAAATTCATCGGTTTTTGTAATATTTTCAGGTTTCCCCAGCGGCCTCTTTAGCCTCTTCCGGAGAATTTTAATTAAAAATTAAAAGTTGCGATTTTAAGTTTTGTCTATTTCTTGACGGCTAGAAATGCCATCGATTCGTAGAAGAAGAAAGGGCTAGAAATGCCATCGATTCGTAGAAGAAGGGATAGCTAAAAATACCATCGATTCGTAGAAGAAGAGAGGGATAGAAATGCCATCGATTCGTCGAAGAAGGGAGGGCTAAAAATGCCATCGATTCGTAGAAGAAGAAAGGGCTAGAAATGCCATCGATTCGTAGAAGAAGAAAGGGCTAGAAATGCCATCGATTCGTAGAAGAAGGGATAGCTAAAAATACCATCGATTCGTAGAAGAAGAGAGGGATAGAAATGCCATCGATTCGTAGAAGAAGGTAGGGCTAAAAATACCATCGATTCGTAGAAGAAGAGATGGATGGAAATGCCATAGATTCGTAGAAGAAAAGCGGTCTGTAATATGCCATCGATTCGTAGGAGAAGAGAGGGCTAAAAATGCCGTTTATTCGTAGAAGAAAAGACGGCTAGAAAAGCCATCGATTCGTTGAAGAAGAAAGGGCTAGAAATGCCATCGATTCGTAGAAGAAGGGAGGGCTAATAATACCATCGATTCGTAGAAGAAGAGAGGGATAGAAATGCCATGGATTCGTACAAGAAGAGAGGGAAGACGAGACCGCTAGAAATGCCTTCGATTCGTAGAAGAAAAATAGGATAGAAATACCATCTATTCGTAGAAGAAGAGACGGCTAGCAATACTTTCGATTCGTAGAAGACGAGACCGCTAGAAATGCCATTTATTCGTAGAATATGAGAAGGCTTGAAATGCCATCTATTCGCAGAAAAAACGGGTAGAAATACCATCGATTCGTAGAAGAAGAGAAGGATTCAAATGCCATCGATTCGTATGAAAAGGGAGGGCAAGAAATGCCATTTATTCGTAGAAGAAAAAACGGGTAGAAATGCCATCGATTCGTAGAAGAAGAGACGGCAAGAAATGCCATCGATTCATAGAAGATGAGGCGGCTGGAAATGCCATCGATTCGTAGAAGAAGAGACCGCTGGAAATGCCATCGATTCGTAGAAGAAGAGTAGGATAAAAATGCAATCCAATCATAGAAGAAGAGATGGCTAGAAATGTAATCGATTCGCACATGAATTAATACACTAACCGTCGATTATTTTTCAAACCGCTTTTTCACACGTTTCGGGGAAATCAACATTTCACCGATTTCACCCTTTTTTTTTTTAAATAAAAAACGTAACAACAGAAAAAAAATCCAAACTCAGAACAAGCCACTCGGGGATTTCAAGAGGGTTAGAAAATAAACGGGTGGGCGTTTGTGTAAACATTCTGGGAAAAACCCCGTGACAACGACTCGACTTTCCTCTTTAACCGAAAAAAAAAGTCCATGGCGAATAAAAAAAGTAAACAATTAAAACCTTCCCCTTTTTTATAGCATCATCGATCGCCCATTTATAGTTTTATCTTTATTTTTTTCTTCATACGCGCATTTTCCCCTATCTTTATGGCTTTAGAAAAAAACCGAGATTGCGTTGACTTTTAAAAAACCGCACGGAAAAGCGGTTATTTATAATTAATAATCAAAGTTTTAAGCTTGAGGGGACTAAATTCAAGTTTCGAACTCGCTAGTTTTGCTCAAGAAGAGAAGGAAACTTTAAAGTTTTATAAAAGTTTCCTAAAACAGAGAGACAAAAAAAAGTGGGGAAATTCAGCAGTTCTTGCCCTCTCTTCTTCTACGAATCGATGGAATTTCTAGCCCTCTCTTCTTCTACGAATCGATGGCATTTCTATCCCTCTCTTCTTCTACGAATCGATGGCATTTCCATCCATCTCTTCTTCTACGAATCGATGGCATTTCCATCCATCTCTACTTCTACGAATCGATGGCATTTCCAGCCGTCGCTTCTACGAATAGATGGCATTTCTAGCCTTCTTCTCTTCTACGAATCAATGGCATTTCCATGCGTCTTTTCTCCTACGAATCGATGGCATTTCCTTGAGTCTTTTCTTCTACGAATCTATGGCATTTTCATTCGTCTTTTCTTCTACGTATAGATGGCATTTCTAGTCTTCTTCTCTTCTACGAATCAATGGCATTTCCATGCGTCTTTTCTCCTACGAATCGATGGCATTTCCTTGAGTCTTTTCTTCTACGAATCGATGGCATTTTCATTCGTCTTTTTTCTACGAATCGATGGCATTTCCAGCCGTCGCTTCTACGAATAGATGGCATTTCTAGCCGTCCCTTCTACGAATAGATGGCATTTCTAGCCGTCCCTTCTACGAATAGATGGCAATTCCTGCCTTCTTCTCTTCTACGAATCAATGGCATTTCCATGCGTCTTTTTTCCTACGAATCGATGGCATTTCCATGCGTCTTTTCTCCTACGAATCGATGGCATTTCCTTGAGTCTTTTCTTCTACGAATCGATGGCATTTCCAGCCGTCGCTTCTACGAATAGATGGCATTTCCAGCCGTCGCTTCTACGTATGGATGGCATTTCTAGCCTTCTTCTCTTCTACGAATCAATGGCATTTCCATGCGCCTCTTCTACGAATCGATGGCATTTCTAGCCGAAGTTTTACGCTTGAGGGGACTGAATTCAAGTTTCGAACTCGCTAGATTTGCTCAAGAAGAGAAGGAAAGTTCAATGTTTTATTAAAGTTTCCTAAAAAAGAGAGACAAAAAAAGTGGGGAAATTCAGCATTTCTAGCCCTCTCTTCTTCTACGAATCGATGGAATTTCTAGCCCTCTCTTCTTCTACGAATCGATGGAATTTCTATCCTTCTTCTCTTCTACGAATCGATGGCATTTCCATTCGTCTTTTCTTCTACGAATCCATGGCATTTCCATGCGTCTTTTTTCCTACGAATCTATGGCATTTCCTTGAGTCTTTTCTTCTACGAATCGATGGAATTTCTAGCCTTCTTTTCTTCTACGAATCGATGGCATTTCCATTCGTCTTATCTTCTACGAATCGATGGCATTTCCAATCGTCTTTTCTTCTACGAATCCATGGCATTTCCATGCGTCTTTTCTCCTACGAATCGATGGCATTTCCATTCGTCTTATCTTCTACGAATCGATGGCATTTCCAATCGTCTTTTCTTCTACGAATCCATGGCATTTCCATGCGTCTTTTCTCCTACGAATCGATGGCATTTCCATTCGTCTTATCTTCTACGAATCGATGGCATTTCCAATCGTCTTTTCTTCTACGAATCCATGGCATTTCCATGCGTCTTTTCTCCTACGAATCGATGGCATTTCCATTCGTCTTATCTTCTACGAATCGATGGCATTTCCAATCGTCTTTTCTTCTACGAATCCATGGCATTTCCATGCGTCTTTTCTCCTACGAATCGATGGCATTTCCTTGAGTCTTTTCTTCTACGAATCAATGGCATTTCCATGCGCCTTTTTTTCTACGAATCGATGTCATTTCTAGCCGAAGTTTTACGCTTGAGTGGTCTAAATTCAAGTTTCGAACTCGCTAGTTTTGTTCAAAAAGAGAAGGAAACTTCAATGTTTTATAAAAGTTCCCCAAAAAAGAGAGACAAAAAAAAAGTTGGGAAATTCAGCATGTTCACATCATTGTTCATCGAATCAAAAACGTCCGATCAGCATTTTTTTTTCCAGAAAATTGAATTTAGGCCCAGCCGGTCAAGCGAAGTCTCCCTTGAAAAATTTAACGCTTTAATTGAAATGGAACATCTGCATTTTTCCTCTTTTACCGAGGAAAAAATTAATCCCTGAGCTCCGACCTTTTTTTTTTTCATACTCCGGATGATTTTTCGGAAATCCCTTGTCAAAGTAAATCGAGAGAAAATTACCCTTCATTTACCCGCTTGGCCTCTCATCATACTCAAGATCGCTGGAAAAAAAAGGGCGAGCAGAGATGAAAAAAATCCATGAATCAGAATATTCTAAAGGAAAAATCACGTCTTTTATTCAAAGAAATTTCTTTAAAAATAATCTCTCTTTTATATTCAAGGGTTCTTTGAAAACAAAAAGTTAAATTACCAACTTCAGAAAAAGAAAATATTAAAGGCCATATAGATATGAGCAGATGGTTGGCAATGCCATGGATTAGTAGAGAAGACAATACCACGGATTCGTAGAACATCGAAGTATAGAAAAAACACGGATTCGTAGAAGGGACATTTAAGGCAAGGAAAACCATGGATTCGTAGAAGAAATTGAAGGCTAGAAAAACCATGGATTCGCAGAAGAAGGTACATTAAATGCTAGAAAAACCATGGGATCATAGAAGAAGGGAAATTGAAGGCAAGAAAACCAGAAGAAGGGCCAATGAAAGCTAGAAAACCAGATGAAGGGACACTGAAGGCTAGAAAGACCATGGATTCGTAGAAGAAGGGAAATTGAAGGCTAGAAAAACCATGGATTCGTAGAAGAAGGGGCATTGAAGGCTACAAAAACCATAGATTCGTACAAGAAGGGAAATTGATGGCTACAAAAACCATAGATTCGTAGAAGAAAGATTGAAGGCTAGACATGCCATTGCTTCGTAGAAGAGAACTTTTAGGCTAGAAATGCCATCGAGACATTGAAGGCCAGAAAAACCATGGATTCGTAGAAGAAGGCACATAGAAGGCTAGAAAACCATGGATTCGTAGAAGAAGGGGCATTGAAGGCTACCAAAACCGTAGATTCGTAGAAGGAAGGACGTTGAAGGCTTTAAAACCCATGGATTCGTAGAAAAAGGGACATTGAAGGACAGAAAAACCATGGATTCGTAGAAAAACGGACATTGAAGGACAGAAAAACCATGGATTCGTAGAAGAAGAGGCATTGAAGGCTTTAAAAACCATTGATTCGTAGTAGAAGGGATACAGAAATTAAAAAAAACATGGATTCGTAGAAAAAGGGACTTTGAAGGACAGAAAAACCATGGATTTGTAGAAGAAGGGACATTGAAGTAACAATATAGGAGGGGGAAGTATAACGGAGGGAATTTACGGAAAATACTTTTTCTCGGTTTTGTGCCGAAAATTTTTTTCCCCCAACCCCATGGTTACCGAACTTCGATAAACATGGGGTTGGGGAAAAAATTCTCGGCACACAACCGAGAAAAAGTATTTTCCGTAAATTTCCTCCGTTATGCGTCCCCTCCCATATACTTCCCCCTCCGTTTTTCGTCCCCTCCGTTATACTTCCCCCTCCTATATTGTTACTTCGGTAAACATGGGGTTGGGGGAAAAAATTATCGGCACAAAACCGAGAAATAGTATTTTCCGTAAATTCCCTCCATTATACTTCCCCCTCAGTTTTACGTCCCCTCCGTTATACTTCCCCCTCCTATATTGTTACTTCGGTAAACATGGGGTTGAGGGGGGGGGGAATTCTCGGCACAAAACCGAGAAAATATCTTCATTTTTGAATTTTTAAAATCTCCCTAAAAATTCCGTTTTTCTGGGCGAAAAACTTTTTCACAGTCGCCGTTTTCATTCTCCAAGTTATTTTTTTAAATGTATATCCCGGTTATTGTTAAAACAAACGGTAGATTAAAAACGAACATTCCGTAACCGAAGTGATAATCAAAAAAGCATCTCAATTTTATCATTTTATAGTTAAAATTGGAAACTCCTTCCGTTTTCTAATAATTGAAACACAATATTAAACGTCCGGGGGGGGTTCTAACCGCAAAAGCGCTTTTGGTGACAGCCCTAAATTGAAATTAAACCCCGTTTAAATCTTTTAATCTTCTGGCTTAATAAAACAGAAAATTAACCGAATGGTTTTTCCTGAGAGGGAGACGACGGAGAAAAAAGAAGAAAGCATAGAACTTTGATCGTAACTCAAACAGAAAGCTGTAAACAGCGTAAAACCCGTTGGTTTCAAACCTAAAATGTATTTACATTCTAACTTTTTTTCTTTTGTGTTTACTCCATTTTGTTATAAAAATTGAACAAGGGAATATTGTAAATCAAATCTTAATCTTTATAAGCTCATGGATAATTTCCTGAATAAAAGAAATTTCAAAAAGAAAGAATTTTTTTTTCTCTATGTGAATGATTTCCTGGGTATTCGGGGTCGAATGTAAATTCACCCAACTGACCTCTCTCAGGCTTTGATTGATCTCGTGGTCTATTTTTGTTAAATTACCAAGAAAAACATTCAACCAAGAGGAGGAAAAAGAAATTTTCCCATCCCCTGTTAAGCCGGAAGGTAGCTCGCTTAGACGAAGAGGGCCTAAAAAAAAGATAAAGTCCTTCAATGTCCCTTTTTCTGCGAATCCATGGTTTTTTTAAATTTTCTATACCCCTTCTTGTACTAATCCATGGTTTTTGTAGCCTTCAATTTCCCATCTTCTACGAATCCATGGTTTTTATGGCCTTCAATGTCCCTTTTTCTACGAATCCATGGTTTTTTTTTTCTATTTTTCTATATCCCTTCTTGTACGAATCCATGGTTTTTGTAGCCTTCAATTTCCCATCTTCTACGAATCCATGGTTTTTATGTCCTTCAATGTCCCTTTTTCTACGAATCCATGGTTTTTGTAGCCTTCAATTTCCCTTCTTCTACGAATCCATGGTCTTTCTAGCCTTCAGTGTCCCTTCATCTGGTTTTTCTAGCTTTCAGTGTCCCTTCTTCTGGTTTTTCTCGGTTTTGCGCCGAGAATTTTTTTTCCCCCGATCCCATGTTTACCAAAGTAACAATATAGGAGGGGGAAGTGTATGGGAGGGGAAGTATGACAGGGGGGGGAGTATAACGGAGGGAATTTACGGAAAATACTTTTTCTCGGTTTTGTGCCGAGAATTTTTTCCCCCCCAACCCCATGTTTACCGAAGTAACAATATAGGAGGGGGAAGTAATAGGAGGAGGAAGTATAACGGAGGTGGAAAATATCTGAGAGGGGAAGTAAAACAGAGGGGGGAAGTATAACGGAGGGAATTTACGGAAAATACTTTTTCTCGGTTGTGTGCCGAGAATTTTTTTTCCCCCAACCCCATGTTTACCGAAGTAACAATATAGGAGGGGGAAGTGTATGGGAGGGGAAGTATGACAGAGGGGGAAGTATAACGGAGAAAATTTACGGAAAATACTTTGTCTCGGTTTTGCTCCGAGAATTTTTGTTTCCCCCGACCCCATGTTTACCAAAGTAACAATATAGGAGGGGTATGTGTATGGGAGGGGAAGTATGACAGAGGGGGAAGTAAAACGGAGGGAATTTACGGAAAATACTTTTTTTCGGTTTTGTGCCGAGAATTATTTTTCCCCATCCGTTTACCGAAGTATAAATATAGGAGGGGGAAGTGTATGGGAGGGGAAGTATAACGGAGGGGGAAGTATATGAGAAGGGAAGTAAAACAGAGGGGGAAGTATAACGGAGGTAATTTACGGAAAATACTTTTTCTCGGTTTTGCGCCGAGAATTTTTTTTCCCCCCGACTCCATGTTTACCAAAGTAACAATATAGGAGGGGGAAGTGTATGGGAGGGGAAGTAAAACAGAGGGGGAAGTAAAACAGAGGGGGAAGTATAACGGAGGTAATGTGCGGAAGATACTTTTTCTCGGTTTTGGGCCAAGAATTTTTTTCCCCCAACCCCATGTTTACCGAAGTATCAATATAGGAGGGGGAAGTATAACGGAGGGGAAGTATAACCGAGGGAATTTACGCAAAATATTTTTTCTCGGTTTTGTGCCGAGAATTTTTTTCCCCCAACCCCATGTTTACCGAAGTAACAATAGAGAAGGGGGAAGTATAACGGAGGGGACGTAAAACGGAGGGGGAAGTATATGGGAGGGG
Organism: Orius insidiosus; assembly: GCA_014119065.1. Classification (NCBI taxonomy): domain Eukaryota; kingdom Metazoa; phylum Arthropoda; class Insecta; order Hemiptera; family Anthocoridae; genus Orius; species Orius insidiosus. The sequence continues at coordinate 98,240 of JACGAQ010000037.1, read as the reverse complement.
AAGTATAACAGAGGGGGAAGTATAGCGGAGGGAATTTACGGAAAATACTTTTTCTCGGTTTTATGCCGAGAATTTTTTCCCCCATCCCCATGTTTACCAACGGAAATCTCTAAACTGAGAAAGGGAATAAAAAAAGTGGCTAAAAGAAAACGTAAATCCAGGATTAGGGCTTTTATCATTCTTTCAAAATGTCCATTTTATATTCCACATAATCCGATTAGTACTTTTATTTAAATTGAAAAAAAAAAAAATTAAAATATTAAGCATTCGATAGAACTTTTTAGAAGTTTCTGAATCTTCTAAATATTTTAAATATTTTATAATTCGAGCAAAAATTTTTGTTTATTTTTTAAATTAAACAATTTTAATTAAATTTGACCTTTCATGTTTATTTTCTCTGGGGAATTGAACGTTTTATCATAATTAAACGCACGTTTTGAGGCGAAAAACAGGGGGAGACACTTTTTTTTTGTTTTTTACCATTTTTCCGACGGGGCGAAACAAAAGAGTTTGAGAGATAACTGCAGTTTTTGTGATAAAACGAGTGAAAGCTTTTTTTTAAATCTCCTTTGCGTGGAAAAAGTTTATATCGAAAGTCTCTGGATTAAAAGGTAAAATTCAATGTCTATTACATCCAGCTGATCTAATGATTTTTAAGACAAAAAATATCCCTTTTTTTGGCGTCTTTTTGGAACCGTTCATTTAGCGAGATTTAATAGGAACTGGTTTGAAACTCCTGGAGCATGCGCAGAAGAGTTGTAAAATTTGACGCCGTTCAAACCGTTCGTCAGTCAAATGTGAGGTCATCTGACGTCAAATTAGACGTGCTAACCCTTCTGCGCATGCTCCATGAGTTTCAAAACTACGGTTGGAACAAAGCTAATGTACTAAAGTTCAAAATTTAATGTAGATTATTTTTGTACTTCATTATTTTTACCCTGAACCCAATAGTTTTCGGGATATTTAATAAAAAATGATTTAAAGTACTAGTTAGAAGAGCTTCCAACGGAAAATTCCTTAAAGAGAAGTAAAAAACATAGGAGGGGGAAGTATAACGGTGGGGGGGAGTATAAAGGATGTCCCAGGTATAAGGGAGGGGGGAGGTATAAGGGGGGTGAAGTATAAAAGAGGGGGAGGTGTAAAGGAGGGGAAGTATTGTTTTTTCAACAAAATTTTCCGTTTTTTTTTTCGAAATATTTTTTAAGTATCAAGGTAGAAAAAATGAGATTTTTGCCCAAAAAAAAAATTTCAAACAGACATATCTCCGCCATTTTTTCGAAATTCAAAAATCGCCCTCGTTAGTTTCTTGTTCACCGACTAAAGAAACTTTGGTGAAAATTTGGTGGTTCCGGAAAGAAATGCTACGACCGGCCGGCACCACAGACAAAGTTGAGATTTATATGACATTTTTATCTCCGAAATGACGACTAATTGACAGTTTTAAGGCCGAAATTACGGACCATTATCTGCTTTATGGCCAAAAATGACGATATTTTGACATTTTTATTACCGAAATGACGACTAATTGACATTTTTAAGGCCGAAATGACGGATCATTATCTGCTTTATGGCCAAAAATGACGATATTTTGACATTTTTATGACCGAAATGACGACTAATTGACAGTTATAAGGCCGAAATGACGGATCATTATCTGCTTTATTGCCAAAAATGACGATATCTTGACAATTTTATGACCGAAATGACGACTAATTGACGGATTTTCTAAGGAAGGATTTTTCAAGGATACCTTGATATAAGGATTCCTTAAGTTACGATTATGAATATCGCCTATTCATATACTTTATCTAAAAACGAATTTAAAGATAACTATTTGCCCTTGACTTTTCTTAAAAATGATTTCAACTTTTGAGTCATTGATAGATTTGTTAAATTAGTTTATTTTCGTCATTTTAAGTTGAAGGTGCACTTCGGGAACCAGTAAGGATAATTTTTTAAAAAGCTTTGTTCCAACCGCAGTTTGAAACTCCTAGGGCATGCGTGGACGTCAAATTTGACGTTGAAAATCGTTTTTCTGTAATTAGTCAAATTAGACGTGCAAATCCTTCTGCGCATGCTCGAAAAGTTTCAAACAGCGTTTGGAAGGAGGAATCTAAGATGATAGGGTGGATTTGTGGGTGAAGGGAAAAAAAAGGGGGAGAATATTGACGGCTCTCATTTAAAGCGTCATAAACACTCTTGTCTAAATTGATGCCCAGGAGTGTAAGTCACTCCCTGAACAAGAGTTTCAAGTGGGCGAGAAATTTTTTTTTTCCTCCCCCAACCTCGGGGCTAAAGAAAAGTCAAAGAGGAAAAACTTTTCCTCCTTTTCTCTATACCTCCGGACTTGTTTAATTAAATGTCACATTGTTAAAAACTTGATGTTTTTCAAAAGAGGAACACCTGGAAGGGAAAACTTGTATTCCCAAGGCGAAACTTGTCATTTTATCACAGCCCCTAATTACATGCCCTTTTCAAACTCTAAAATACTGCCAGGTTCAATTTTTAAAATATAACCCTTGAAAAAAGTACTGGTTTGAAGAGCTTCCAACGAAAACTTCCTTAAAGATAGCGTAACAATATGGGGGGGGGGAGTATAACGGATGGGGGAGTATAACGGAGGGGGAAGTATAAGGGAACGAAAGTATAACAAAAGGGGAAGTATAAGGGAGGGGGAATTTTTTTTTGAAAAATTTTCCGAGTTTTTTTGTTTTTTCGAAAAATTTTCCGAGTTTCTTTTTTTCTGAAAAATTTCTAAGTTGTTTTTTAAAATTTTCAGTTTTTATTTTGAAAAGTTTTCCGAATTTTTTTTGAAAATTTTTGAGGGTTTTCTTTTTTAAATTTGCGCTTTTTTTCGCGGAGGGGGAAGTATAAGGAAGGGGAAGTATTAGGTGTACAAAATGAAACTCGGCCACAGGGTAAATTTGAATTTTGTAGATTTTAGCCGAGTTTCATTTTGTACACGTAGTTCATTTTTTAAAAATTTTGAACATTTTAGGCGTTAAAGTCCATCAAAAGTTGACCTCCGTGTAAGAAGGTTATTGAAGTATAACCATTATGAAGGTTAATTTTTAAAGGCTTGTAAATCGTAAACCGTTACAGATATTGAAAAAATGCACTAAATAAAATCTGTTGGAAATTAAATTTTCTTTAATTTTATTCTATTCATTTTTTCTCTAGGACGCACTGTTTTCAAGATAAATTTATTTTAAAAAAAAATATTTTCCGACAATGGTGCATCCTAGAAAAAAATAATTAAGTACAAATTTATCGAGAATTAAATTTCCTACAAGTTTTATTTATTAGGTGTACAAAATGAAACTCAGCCACAGGGTAAATTTGAATTTTTTGATTTTAGCCGAGTTTTATTTTGTACACCTAGTTCATTTTTTCAAAATTTTGAACATATTAGGCGTTAAAGTCCATCAAAAGTTGACCTTCTCCGTGTAAGAAGGTTATTGAAGTATAACCATTAAGAAGGTTAATTTTAGATTAACCTAGATGTAGATTTTAGCCGAGTTTCATTTTGTACACCTAATATAAGGGAGAGGGAATTTTTTTTTTCCAAAAATTTTCCGAGTTTTTTTTTTTTTCGAAAAATTTTCCGGTTTTATTTTTTAAATTTACGTTTTTTAACTTTTTTTTGAAAAATTTTTTAAGTTCTTTTTTTCGAAAATTTTTTAAGTGTCAAGGTAGAAATAATGGGCTTTTTGCCCTAGGGATGTGCCTCTCGTGATGGCTAGAAGTATGAAATTTCTCCTACTAAAAAAAAATTAATAAATAAAAAGTCGCAATTTTTTTACGCCAAAAATTCTTAAAAAATATAAGGAGTAATTGGTGAAAATTTGGTGAAAATCAGACCAACGGTTCGGCGGCAGCGAATTTTTAAAAATTTCAAACCGACATATCTCCGCCATTTCTTCGAAATTTAAAAATCGCCCTCGTTAGTTCTTATTCACCGGCTAAAGAAATTTATGTGAAAATTTGGTGAAAATCGGATGAAAAGTGTGGCCGTAAAGTGTTCCGGAAAAACTACTATTGGTAAAGATCATATTCGATTTGACCCTCCGGGGTCTGGAAGACCCCAAAAACCCGACGTCGAGGGTATCACAATAACTTCTTTAAGGAAGTTAAAACTTAGATTTTAGACTTAAAACAAGAGAAAAATTTTTTCCTTCCATTATTAAAGAAACTTTCAACCCTTTTTACCCCACACCCTCACAAATTGAATTTTAAATAATTAAATTAGACGATTTTTTTCCCTTTTAAATATTTCAACCTTCACATTTTTACGAAATCAACAATTTTTTCAAGGGTTCCATTAGGGAGTAATTAAAAATGAAAATTCCAGTTTTTAGAATAAAAAGGGTTGGCTGAAAAAAATGTATTCTTTTCCTGTAATACCCTTAAGTAAATAAGAATAAAAAAGTTGTTCAAAATTAACATATTAAAGGATTTTTTTTTTCACACAACAACCCTGGTTTTAGAGTTGAATATTCATTAAAAAATCGTTTTACAAGTTCTGGAAGTTTTATTCTTAATTTTTGAGATTTTTTTTTGTAGGTAATTTTTTTTTCTGGATTCTTTTATGCGTTCAGTTTCGGAAAAACGTTGAATAAATTTTTTTTTCGTGCGAAATTTTAAGAACTCCTAAAATCTGGTCAAAAAGAGGTTTTTTTTTTTTTTTTTTTTTTTTTTTTTTTTTTTTTTTTTTTTTTTTTTTTTTTTTTTTTTTTTTTTTTTTTTTTTGCAAAAAGTCTTAATTCCAACATAAACCGTCTATCATAAACAATTTTTTTGGCATTTTAATTTTTTCTATCGAAAAAAAAATACAAAAAACTTGAAAAAATATAATTGAGGAGCTCCGGATACGAAGGGCGAACTCGACAATTTTAAAGTTTCGGTTTTTACGTATTAAAGGGGAAAAAATGGCGAACTCAACATAAAAATTATATGGGTGTATTCACCAAGAGGTCTAGAATCTGAAAAAAAAAAACTTACGTCGAGGGTATCACAATAACTTCTGTAAGGAAGTTAAAAAATTTGTCCGATGTCGAGTTCGCCCTTCGTATCCAATTTTTTCGGTCAATGTCCGAATCTACGAATAGATGGCATTTCTAGCCGTCCCTTCTCCTACGAATCGATGGCATTTCTAGCCGCCTCTTCTTCAACGAATAGATGGCATTTCTAGCCGTCTCTTCTTCTACGAATTTATGGCATTTCTAGCCGTCTCTTCTACTAATAGATGGCATTTCTAGCCGTCTCTTCTTCTACTAATAGATGGCATTCTAGCCGCCTCTTCTACGAATAGATGGCATTTCAAACCTCAAACCATAACCGCCTATCGTAATAAGTTTCTTCTGACATTTTGACGTCTTTTTGTCTCTCTAAAAAATATTAAAAAATAAACTAAGGTAAAAAAATTAGAGTGGTATAAAAAAGTGTAGGAGTTCCTAGGAAGCAAACATGGCAAGTTAAGCCGCGTGACCGCAATATAACTTGGGAAAATAGTTTTGTTTGTAGTTGAACAAGGGAGTCGGGCAAACATAGCTCTTTTTTCCAATGCAAATTTGCAGGATTTTCTCGGATTTATAAACAAATGAAGCCGCTGAAAAAAAAATTTAAACAAAACCCCCAGGGAGGTCCAGTGTGATAATTCGGGATAAACAGTAATTAACAATGACAAATGATTAATTAGACGCCAATTAGCCGATATTGCCCAACAAGGGCCCCGTCCGTATTAGCCTCTGCCCTACTCGAAAGTTACAACGTTTCCTACCCATAAATTATAAACGGACATGTCTGAAATATTTTAAAATCGTCAAATAACCCAACTGTAAGAAAGTACAAGTCTGGAGCTCGCACCGACGGGAACTTCCTTAAAGAAATGGGGGTAGTATTAAGGAGGGGAAGTATATCGGAGAGGTAAGTAAAAGGAGGGGGGGGACAAGGAATGGTGAAGTGTAAAGGTGGGGTATAACGGGGGGGGGGGGTTAAGGGATTGTGAAGTATCCCGAATTATGGAATTGCCCCGACATCAGAAGTGGGATGTACTGACGTCAGATTCGGGATTTGCTTCCACCCGGTTAACTTCAAAAAACTTAGATTAGCGTTATTTTATGTGGGTGTCCACAAGGATCAATTCTAGCTCCCATTTTATTTTACTTTTTTCTGCTCTTCAATTCAATAATTTTAATTGAAATCCTATATTTTAATGAACATTTCCCCATTATTCAAGCGGAAAAAACATGTTTTTACAATTAGATTTAATATTCTTAATAGAAAAGAGGATTCCTGAAAACCTCAATTATAAAATAATAATTCCGTACCATTAGTGAGCCTAATTATTTTTTATAATCCCTTGATACAACTACCATAATCGCCTCTTTTTTCCCTATTATTTTTTTTCCCAAGAGGCCTTTTTATAAATGAAACTTAAAAGCGTAAAATATTCAATTTCCTTTAGTTACGATTTTTTTTTCAATGGAAATTTATGGGTGATAAAAAGGTTGATAGTGAAGAGGATAAAATAGGAAATGAAGTCTTTTTTAAAGGGTTGCAATTTATAAGGGATGCAAGTTTAAAAGCCCTGAATCTTTAATGATATAAAAAAAAGGGACGATTTTTTTTTTCATCCTCTTTTTTCGGTCTTAAAAGGGCATATCCTAGATACTCGAAATTTTTTTCGGATTAGGTACGACTTAAGAAGTGGGATAAACAACTGATATCAGATGTGAGATGTGCTGATATCAGAAGTGGGATATGCTGATATTAGATGTGGGATAAACTCTGATATCAGAAGTGGGATGTGCTGATATCAGGAGTGGGATAAACTCTGATATCAGATCACATACGACTTCTTATGCCAGTGTTTATCCCACTTCTAATGTCAGCAAATCCCACTTCTAAAACCAGAGCTTATCCCACTTCTGATATAAACCAATCCCGAATCTGAGGTCAGGACATCCCACTTCTGATGTCAGAGCTAATTCCACTTTTGATATCAGATCACATACGACTTCTTATATCAGTGCTTATCCCACTTCTGACGTCGGAGCTAATGTCACTCAGATCACATCCGACTTCTTATGTGAGAGTTTATCCCACTTCTGATATCGGCACATCCCATTCTTGATATCAGAGTTTATCCCACCTCTGATATAAGCACATCCCTCTTCTGATATCAGAGTTTATCCCACTCCTGATATCTGCACATCCCACTTCTGATATGAGAGTTTATCCCACATCTAATATCAGCATATCCCACTTCTGATATCAGCACATCTCACATCTGATATCAGAGTTTATCCCACTTCTGAAGTCGTACCTAATCCCACTTCTGATCCCACCTCCGGCATAAGAAGTCGGATGTGATCTGATATCAGAAGTGGGATAAACTCTGATATCATAAATGAGATGTGCTGATATCAGAATTCGGATGTGATCTGATATCAGAAGTGGGATTAGCTCCGACATCAGAAGTGGGATAAAATGTGATATGAGAAGTGGGATGTCCTGACGTCAGATTCGGGAAGGGCTGATATCAGAAGTGGGATAAGCTCTGGTTTCAGAAGTGGGATTTGCTGACTTTAGATGTAGGATAAGCACTGATATCAAAGTCGGATGTGAGCTGATATCAGAAGTGGGATGTGCTGATATCAGAAGTGGGATTAGCCCCGACATCAGAAGTGGGATAAACTCTGTTGTCAGAAGTGGGATAAACTCTGTTGTCAGAAGTGGGATGTACTGACGTCAGATTCTGGATGTGCTGTGTGGTCTCAAAAGGGCATGTCCTAGATAGGTACTCACTATTTTTTTCCACCCAGTTTAAAAAAAATGTCATAAAACTTAGATTTTAAGATGTGGGTGTCCACAAGGATCATTTCTGGATCCCGTTCTTCAGAAAACCGCCTAAAATAAAAGGAAATATGCATTTCCTATTTAGCTTATTTTGAGTGATTTCCTGGCTATTTTGGCTTAAAATCGTGCCTTTTCGTCTATAAACAAAACTTTGTTTTCTCAAAAATAAATTTGAAAAGTGGATTTGTTTCTTTATGCTGATTTCCCCTCGGCTTCTACATTATGAAAACATGATTGAATTATTCAAACTATTGGTTTTGTTTACCAAATTTGTTTTGACACTTGCGAAGACTTTAATTTTACGAAAATCGATGGCAAATAATGAGATTGGTAAAGTGAAAAAAAAAAAAAACTTGAGAAAATTTATTAAAAATAATCGGACGGGACTTCGGAAAAAGTTTTCTTCAATTGAGGGTGACGTCTCGGAACTTTATAAAAGACCAATAAAACATTTGAAACTGTCAAAAACCATTTGTTTTTTCCCCCCTGAAAGAAAAACAAGAAAGTTCAATTCTCACGTTGGACAGAAAACAAATTAGAGATGTCATTTTTGACTGATTTTTCGTTCGCCTTGGTTCCGACGTAAGAAGTGGGATTAACTCTGATATCAGAAGTGGGATTAACTCTGATATCAGAAGTGGGATTAAGTTAATTGATACTCCTAAGCCAGTTTCCCTCGACTACCCTAAGATCTCATTCCGTATGAATTGAATAGGCTCTGACATCAAAAGTGGGATATGCTCTGACATATAAAACATTTGAAACTGTCAAAAACCATTTGTTTTTTCCCCCCGAAAGAAGAACAAGAAACTTCAATTCTCATGGGACAGAAAACAAATTAGAGATGTCATTTTTTGACTGATTTGTCGTTCGCCTTGGTTCCGACTTCAGAAGTGGGATATGCTCTGATATCAGAAGTGGGTGCTCTGATATCAGAAGTGGAATATGCTCTGACATCAGAAGTGGGATATGCTCTGATATCAGAAGTGGTTGCTCTGATATCAGAAGTGGAATATGCTCTGATATCAGAAGTGGGTGCTCTGATATCAGAAGTGGAATATGCTCTGACACCAGAAGTGGGATGTGTCAGACGTGGGATATTCTCTGACATCAGAAGTGGAATTTATTCTGACATCAGAAGCGGGATAAAGCTGATTGATACTCCTAAGCCAGTTTCCCTCGATTGCCCGAATATCTCATTTGGTATGAATGGAATAGGCTCTGACATCAGAAGTGGGATGAGCTCTGACATCAGAAGTGGGATATGCTCTGATATCAGAAGTGGATGCTCAAACGTGGGATATTCTCTGACATCAGAAGTGGATGCTCAAACGTGGGATATTCTCTGACATCAGAAGTGGGATATTCTCTGAAATCAGAAGTGGAATATACTCTGACATCAGAAGTGGGATTAAGTTAATTGATACTCCTAAGCCAGTTTCCCTCGGTTGCCCGAATATCTCATTTGGTATGAATGGAATAGGCTCTGACATCAGAAGTGGGATATGCTCTGAAATCAGAATTTTACATGGTCTGACATTAGACGTGGGATATTCTCTGACTTCAGAAGTGGGATATTCTCTGAAATCAGAAGTGGGATTAAGTTAATTGAAACTCGTATGCCAGTTTCCCTCGATTACCCTAATATCTCATTTGGTATACATTGAATAGGCTTTGACATCAGAAGTGGGATATGCTCTGAAATCAGAAGTGGGATTAAGTTAATTGATACTACTAAGCCAGTTTCCCTCGATTACCCTAATATCTCATTTGGTATGAATTGAATAGGCTCTGCCATCAGAAGTGGGATATGCTCTGACATCAGACGTAGGATATGCTCCGACATCAGAAGTGGGATATTCTCTGAAATCAAAAGTGGGATTAAGTTAATTGAAACTCCTAAGCCAGTTTACCTCGATTACCCTAAAATCTCATTTGGTACGAATATTCGGACCGTTTTCCTCAATTTTTGACCCCCGCCTTACCGACAATTTATCCTTTTTCCTTCATCCATTTTACCGGCGTTTTAGGTGTTTTTCTCGGTTTTTGATCTTCATAAAAATTTTCGAATTTTCAGAGCGTTATCCTCGTTTTTTAGTACAAGAAACCACTGATTTACCGAGATTTTGGGGAGTTTTCCGGTTTTTCACCTGCATTTTTCTCGGTTTTTGGTCAAAAGTTGCTTTTCTGTCGTATTTTTGGGACGTTTTTCATTGTTTTTTACGTGCAAACACCGTTTTTAAGTCGAAAAACGCCTAAATCTTCTGCGGGTCACCAGAGAAAAATGAAAATAATTGACTTTTCTCTATGAAATTTTAAGCAAACTCGGTATCATTAGCAGAACCATAACAGAGTTACATGATTCGACAACTTGCCTTTTAACAGAAACTTGAGTTATTGAAGCTAATGAATTATTCGAAGGTTGGAAGAGGGAGAAAATTTGTTAAATAAACAGGTTTAATTAAACAATTATAAAAGTTCTAGGTCCGAAAAGCAATTTAAAACTTTGGGGATAAAACCTTTTTTGATATTGAGAACTGTTGACTTTTTTATCCAGCGTTTTTTAGGGGGTTTCCTACTTTACCTCCCAAACAAGCCGACGAACCCTCAGAGAAATTCATTTTATTGCCAAGGTTTCTATTCTCGAGCTTTCGACGCAATTTCCCTTATTATTAGCTTTCTGTCTTTTACCTTCTTTTCCTCTCTTTTTTGACGTTGAGGGAAGATAAGTGAATCCGGGAGATCTGAAGAAAATATGACGTCTCGATATGACAGTCTTCTTTTTTTTATTAACTGTTTTTCGTTGAAACTTCTCATTGATAAAAATTAGGTTGCAGGTGGCTCTATCTTTGGGGGAAATATTGGTAACTTGTAGAGGAAACTTTTTACGACTTCCCGCTTTATCTATGAAGTATTCTCTGGGGATATGGTTACAGAAAAAAAAATTATTTTTGTCGGAAAAATAGCTCCTTTTAAGCCTTTTTAAGCCCAAAACCTTCTTTTCTGCCTCCATTATTTGATATTAAACTAAAAATTGGGATGTGCGGATATCAGAAGTGGGATAAACTCTGATATCAGAACCTTTGGTTGGAAACCTATAATCCGGCCCTTTGGTCCAAAAACCTATATTCTTGGGATGTGCTGATATCAGAAGTGGGATAAACTCTGATATCAGAAGTGGGATGTGCTGGTATCAGAATTGGAATAAACTCTGATATCAGAAGTGGGATGTGCTGAAAACAGAAGTGGGATAAGCTCTGGTTTCAGAAGTAGTATGTGATTTGATATCAGAAGTGAGATTAGCCCTGACATCAGAATTGGGATAAACTCTGATATGAGAAGTAGGAAGTACTGATATCAGAAGTGGGACTTGCTTATATCAGAAGTAAGATAAGCCCTGGTTTCAGCTAGGGATGTACTTCGACATCAGAAGTGGGATTTGCTGGCATTTGAAATAAGAAGTTGGATGTGATCTGATATCAGAAGTGGGATAAGCTCTGGTTTCAGAAGTGGGATTTTATGACATTTGAAGTGGGATAAACACTGGCATAAGAAGTCGGATGTGACCTGATGTAAGAAGTGAGATTAGCCCCCGACATCAGAAGTGGGATAAACTCTGATATCAGAAGTGGGATAAACTCTTTTTTTAACTTAATTTTAACTTCTTTTCCTCTCTTTTTTGACGTTGAGGGAAGATAAGTGAATCCGAGAGATCTTCTGAAGAAAATATGACGTCTCGATATTACAGTCTTCCTTTTTTTTTCTTTTGTTTAATAACTGTTTTTCTTCAACTTCTCATTGAAAAAAACTAGGCTGCAAGTGGCTCTATCTTTTGGGGAACCATTGGCAACTTTTAGAGGAAACTTTTTACGACTTCCCGCTTTATCTATAAAGTATTCTCTGGGGATATGGTTACAGATAAAAGATGAAAATGATTTTGGTCGAGAGAATAGCTTACCTGACGAGCCTTTTTAAGCCCAAAACCTTCTTTTCTGCCTCCATTATTTGATATTAAACTAAAAATTTTAACTTCTTTTCCTCTCTTTTTTGACGTTGAGGGAAGATAAGTGAATCCGGGAGATCTTCAGAAGAAAATATGACGTCTCGATATTACAGTCTTCCTTTTTTTTATTAACTGTTTTTCTTCAACTTCTCATTGAAAAAAATTAGGTTGCAAGTGGCTCTATCTTTTGGGGAACCATTGGCAACTTTTAGAGGAAACTTTTTACGACTTCCCGCTTTATCTATGAAGTATTCTCTGGGGATATGGTTGCAGAAAAAAGATAAAAATGATTTTTGTCGAAAGAATAGCTCTTTTTAAGCCCAAAACCTTCTTTTCTGCCTCCATTATTTTGATATATAACTAAAAATTAAATTTTAACTTCTAAGAGAATTTTATTTTGGAAGAAAAATGCTTTTTAAAATATTTTTTCGCTGAGTTGGGTGGAAAAAAAGTGTCTTTCTCGTCGGAAAATTACTCGGCTCGTAACGTAGAATGAGCTGAACGTTCAAAATTTAAATTCCCCCTTCTTCCTAATATCCAAAGGTGTCACCCCCGAAAACCTCAAAGCTTGAAAACTCATGAATATCTTTGATAATACCGAATGGTCCTAATAGTCTTCGTGTTAACCTGAAAACTAATTTCCTGTTCAAAATTTATTCCACCCTCTCGAATCCCCCACACGGTTTCCTGATACCTGATTTCCACCTTAAGCACTAATGAACTTTCCGGTGAATAATTTAAGTTTCTTCTTTTTTTTTGTTTCAGCTATGATGAGCCTGAGTCTGTCTCCGCTCCGGAGACGTCACATTCTGCTTGCCCTCGTACTCATCTTCCTCCCTTGCACGTTTTTTATTCTCATCTCCTCTCCAGGTAAGAATTTTAATGGGTCAAAGTGGTGAAAGCTCTGATATCAGAAGTGGGATAAACAACGATATCAGAAGTGGGATTTGCTGATATCATAAGTGGGATAAACACCGATATCAGAAGAGGGATTTGCTGATATCAGAAGCGGGATAAACAACGATATCAGAAGTGGGATTTGCTGATATCATAAGTGGGATAAACACCGATATCAGAAGAGGGATTTGCTGATATCAGAAGCGGGATTTGCTGATATCAGAAGTGGGATTTGCTGATATCATAAGTGGGATAAACACCGATATCAGAAGAGGGATTTGCTGATATCAGAAGTGGGATTTGCTGATATCATAAGTGGGATAAATACCGATATCAGAAGAGGGATTTGCTGATGTCAGAAGTGGGATTTGCTGATATCATAAGTGGGATAAATACCGATATCAGAAGTAGGATATACTCTGATATCAGAACTGGGATGCGCGATATCATAAGTGGGATAAACACCGATATCAGAAGAGGGATTTGCTGATATCAGAAGTGGGATTTACTGATATCATAAGTGGGATAAATACCGATATCAGAAGAGGGATTTGCTGATATCAGAAGTGGGATAAACACAGACGTAAGAAGTCGGACGTGATCTGATATCAGAAGTAGGATAGCTCCGACATCAGAAGTAGGATGTACTCTGATATCAGAAGTGGGATGTGCCCTGATATCAGAAGTGGGATGTGCTCTGATACAGAAGTGGGATGTGCTAACGTTAGATTGGGGATGTGCTGATATCAGAAGTGGGATATACTCTGATATCAGAAGTGGGATAAACTCTAATATCAGAAGTGGGATAAGCACAGGTTCCAAGTCAAAAGTGCAGTATGCTATGATATCAGAAGTTGGATAGCTCCGACATCAGAAGTGGGATATACTCTGATATCAGAAGTGGGATGTGCTCTGATATCAGAAGTAGGATGTCCTCTGGTATCAGAAGTGGGATATACTCTGACATCAGAAGTGGGATTTGCTGACATTAGAAGTAGAATAAGCACTGATATCAGAAGTGGGATTAGCTCCGACATCAGAAGTGCGATAAACACTGATATAAAAAGTGGGATAAACTCTGATATCAGAAGTGGGATAAGCACAGGTTCTAAGTCAAAAGTGGTGTACGCTCTGATATCAGAAATGGGATAAACACTGATATCATAAGTGCTGACGTCAGATTCGGGATGTGCTGGTATCAGAAGTGGGATCAACACTGACATAAGAAGTCGGATTTTATCTGACATCAGAAGTGGGATGTGCTAACGTCAGGTTCGGGATGTGTTGATATCAGAAGTGGGATAAGCTATGGTATCAGAAGTGGGATAAACTCTGATATCACAAGTGGGATAAACTCTGATATCTGATGTGGGATAAACTCTGACATCAGAAGTGGGATAAACTCTGACATCAGAAGTGGGATAAACTCTGATATCAGAAGTGGGATAAACTCTGATATCAGAAGTGGGATAAACTCTGATATCAGAAGTGGGATAAACTCTGATATCAGAAGTGGGATAAACTCTGATATCAGAAGTGGGATTAAATATGATATCAGAAGTGGGATTAATATGATATCTGAAGTGGGATTAACTCCGATATCAGAAGTGGGATAAACTCCGATATCAGTAGTGGGATAAACTCCGATATCAGAACTTGTATATTGTCTGACATCAGACGTAGAATATGCTCTCACATCACCTTGAAATATACTCTTTCATCAGAAGTGGGATAAGCACAGGTTCTAAGTCAAAAGTGCTGTACGCTCTGATATCAGAAGTGGGATGTGCTGACGTCAGCTCGTGGGTGTGCTGATATCACAGGTCCGAAAAACATTTTACCAGATTTTTGGGCCTCCAGAGGAGAAATCTCCATTTTTTAAAAGGTTTTTTGAGCGTTTTTCACAGTCTTTAGGCCTAATAATTTTTAAGTTTTATTTGTCTATAAACGTAATTTTTGAGCTTTTTTCGACCCCTCAAAATTTGACACCCTCGGCACCGCCCCTACAGAGGAAACTAATAGCTTCACCATTTTAGTTTTCCTGAACTCTCAGATTATTCGCTATCCCGAATTCCCTTCCCCTCGAGCCTCTTTAACCCCGTGAAATCTCACCTGTATCTTCGGGAAGCGAGAAGGCTTTTGAGCTCCGTCCGGCTTAAAGGCAAAGGATAAACCTTAATCTCGTTCTCAAAGCCCATCCCGAATTTCTAATAAACTTCATATTACTCCTCGTATAATATCGAATTTAGAAGGGAATTTGAAATAAAAATTCTATTTGGGAGTTTTATTATATTCAGTATTGGTGGTGGTGTACTATATATCACCATCCTGATGGTGATAAAGTGTACCTGGGAGACGCTTTCCCTTCCTTTAGCATTAATAAACTACCCTCTTTCTCCCAGTTTCGCTTCTCTCGGCCCGGAATGAATTATATAAAAAGGTTGATTATAACCTTCTGAAAAATAGCGAAGGCAGCAAACCGAAAAGTTAAAATTTAAAATTTTTGTTTATTTAAATTTAGTCTTTTGTCCCAAACTCAAGAGTGATTTATTGTTTAAGGAGGCTGGGGTAGATTTACTCCATTGTTTGCTCCCTAAACCGCTCGGACACGCACTAAACGCCTTTTGATCCTCACGAACCCATCAATTACGAAGACGTTTTATTAATAACGATGTTTGTCGGGTTGGACGGTTTTCTCTTTCCCATCGGGATTATGAATTTATTATAAATTTTTATATATATCCCATTAAATTCCCACTAAAATTTTTAGTATATTCCATTTCTGATACCAGAGCTTATCCCCTTTCTGATATCAGCACATCCCGAATCTGACGTTAGCACATCCCACTTCTGATATCAGAGCACATCCCACTTCTGATGTCGGAGCTATCCTACTTCTGATATCAGATCACGTCCGACTTCTTATGTCCGTGTTTATCCCACTTATGATATCAGCAAATCCCACTTCTGATACCAGAGCTAATCCCACTTCTGATATCAGCACATCCAGAATCTGACATCAGCACATCCCACTTCTGATATCAGAGTTTATCCCACTTCGGATGTCGGAGCTAATCACACTTCTGACTAAAATTGAGGAAACGTACTGCTGTTGAAATCATCTTTTTTTGGGGGTTTAAATTTGCCTAAAGCCAAATTCAAGGAGTTTTTTAGGGGTTAAAAATTTGGGAAATCGTTGTTTTCTGGTTCAAAAAACCGCGATTATCTCTGGCGAAAATCGGTTGAAAAATGCATAAACGTGATAAAAAGGGAGTTTTTCGGTCGAATAAGCGAGGAAATTGCCTTAACTCAGATAAATATGAGGGTTTCTTGGTCTAAAAACTGAGTGAAAATCCCCGAAAAAGTGAGATTTCTGGACATCAGAGGATATCCCACTGCTGATACCAGAGCTAATCCCACTTCTGATATCAGCATATCCCACTTCTGATATCAGAGTTTATCGGTTCGGATGTCGGAGATAATCACACTTCCGACTAAATTTGAGGAATACGTACTGCTGTTGAAAACATCTTTTTTTGGACTAAAAATTAAGGAAAAATCTGGTAAATCGAGGATAACCCTGGCCTGATTTATGCAGTTTTCCTCAATTTTCCATTGGCAGGTCACAAAAAAAATCGTAATTTTGGTCAACAATAACTCCTTTTGTTCGCTTTTTTGGATGTTTTGGAGGAAAAAAAATTTTTTTTTCCCCCTCGGAGAACATCCTTTTTACCAGATTTTAGGGCGTTTTACAAGATTTTCTTTTAAAGCAGCCATTGTAGGGGGCTTTCTTTTTCTCTGGCCCTCGAATCCCCAAAATAATTCGAACCCCTGTAAAAAAAGTACAATTTATTTTTTTTAAACCCCCAATTTAGAGATTAAAACACGTTTTTAAAAATTAATTGTGTATAAATTTAAATTTTTAATGGTTATTAAAATGTAGAGAACGCTTGAAAGCGGTGAAAACAATTACTTAAAAAGGGAAATGCAGGCTTCTTGTTGAAATTAATCCTCTTATAAATAGCTTTTATAATTTGACTCAAAAAACGCTTAATGCCTTTAGCTTAATTAAAATTTAAAAGCTTCCAACTTCTGTCATAGAGATTGTTTGACTGAATGTTAACATCGGAAGACATTCAGGGCATAACTGGGATTCTCGGTGAAATTTCTCCCGCCCCCTACGTCACCATCGAAATAAACCCCTTCGCATTTTACCGAACTTCTCATTACCGAGCGTCAAAGGGATTTTCCAAATATTTCTCCATCTTCTTTTAATATCAGGACAAAGGGTTAACGAGAAAGCTCTCCCGGTGCCAGGAGTTTAGAGGATTCCTCTTTTTTTACGTTGATCGATGGAGAGACTCGTTTTTCACGAGATTTCAAATTGTAAAAGTCAATTATTTTAAATCTACGAGGATTAAAGGGTTATTTGATGAGCGTAAAAAGTCAATATTGAAACCCCCATTACTGGAAAATTATCTCTATAAATACGGTGGAATATTTTCAAATAGACTATCGCATAATCGTAATCGTAATCATGATTACGATAGGGATTATGATCCTTAGCATGGTGATCCTTGGATCACCATGATTGCGATACCTCCTTTATACTTCCCTCTCGTCCCCCTCCCTTAGACTTCAATCTCTGTTATACTTCCCCACCCTTAGACTCCTCCCTTATACTTCCCCCCTTCCCCTCCCTTACACTTCCCCCCTTCCCCACCCCTTATACTTCCCCCATTCCCCATCCCTTATACTTCCCCTTCCCCATCCCTTATACTTCCCCCTTCCCCCTCCCTAATATTTCCCGCATTCTCCCCCTTATATACTTCCCCCTCCCTCATCCTTCCCCCTCCCTCATACTTTCCCCTTTCCCCCTCACTTATACTTTCCCCTCTTCACTATCCCTTATACTTCCCCCCTTCCTCCTCCCTTATACTTCCCCCTCTTCCCCTCCCTTATACTCCCCCCTCTTCCCCCTCCCTTATACTTCCCCCTCCTGTATTTTTACTTTTTTTTAAGGACGTTTTCGATAGAATCTCCTCCATACTGGTTTTTCCTTAAAATCACCATGGTTACGATACCTCCTTTATACTTCCCCCTCCGTTATTCTTCCCCTCCTTTATACTTTCTCTCCCTTAGACTTCCCTCTCCGTTATACTTCCCCACCCTTATACTCCCCCCTTATACTTCCCCCTTATACTTCCCCCTCATCAAAACATCAAAACAGTATAACGGCGGGGGAAAGTATAAGGGAGGGAAAATATAACGTAGGGTAAGTATCACAGAGGGGAAGTACAAAGGAGGGGGAAGTATAAAGGAGGTATCGTAATCAAGGTGATTTTAAGGAAAAACAAGTATAAGTTTGAAGAGCTTCCAACGAAAACTTCCTTAAGAGAAGTAAAAATATAGGAGGCGGAATTATAAGGGGGAGTATAAGATTGGGGAAGTATACTATACCCTTATACTCCTCTTTATATTTCCCCTCCGTTATACTTCCCTCTCCTATATTTTTACTTCTACGAATTTACCTTGATTACGATACCTCCTTTATACTTCCCCCTCCTTTGTACTTCCCCCTCTGTGATACTTACCCTACGTTATATTTTCCCTCCCTTATACTTCCCCTTATACTTTCCCCCGCCGTTATACTGTTTTGATGTTTTGATGAGGGGGAAGTATAAGGGGGGAGTATAAGGGTGGGGAAGTATAACGGAGAGGGAAGTCTAAGGGAGAGAAAGTATAAAGGAGGGGAAGAATAACGGAGGGGGAAGTATAAAGGAGGTATCGTAACCATGGTGATTTTAAGGAAAAACCAGTATACGTTTGAGGAGATTCTATCGAAAACTTCCTTTAAAAAAAGTAAAAATACAGGAGGGGGAAGAGGGGAAGTATAAGGGAGGGGAAGAGGGGATGTATAAGGGTGGAGGAAGAGGGGGAAGTATAAGGGAGGGGGAAGAGGGGGGAAGTATAAGGGAGGAGGAAGAGGGGGAAGTATAAGGGAGGAGGAAGAGGGGGAAGTATTTTCTTCTCGTATTTAAGGAAGTTTTCGTTGAAAGCTCTTCAAACTTGTACTTGTTTTTCTCAATCCCCCTCAGCCTAAATTTTACATTCGATTTTTTTTTTCTGGACCTAATCGACGACTAGTTGTTTCAAATTTATTTCTAACTGCCTTTTTATCTTTTAAATTTTCCCCACGGCCGCAATATAAAAGTTAATCTTGTAAAACGTGAACAAAGTAAGAAAAAAAAATACACCGGAAAGAATATTAATTCTGACAAAAGATCCTTTTTGTCCCTGCTAACTTTCTTTTGAGATGGCCTACAAAATAAATAACCTCCTATAACCATAGTAAAAAAATTTTTTTTCTCCAAGAGAAGTTTGCTCTTTCAGAAAAACGGTTAATATCCTTAAAGCTTGTTTGGCGGTTCTCCTCCTCTCCTTTTAAACTTTTTATTCACTGCAGTTGACTTCTGGTGGCAGCGGCTTCAAAATTGCCGCTGATTTGCGGATTTTTTTTTTTTCCCTTCATATTTCGGTGAAGAATGTTGATGGAATGAATTTTAGACGAAGGAAAAACGTTAAATTTTTAAAAGAGTGATAGTCGAAAAACCTTGACGTTGACTAATCTTTATTTTTCGTGCACATCAATTTTGTCCAATAATTTTCCAATTTCTTCCATTATGATTGGTTGTTTAATGGCCCTTTTTTTTCAGGCTCGATTGTTTTTTTATCACCCTCCATTACATGGAGCGTTTTCCCTTTCAATCAATCATACCGTTATTAATTGATTCTTTTTTGTCAAAAAAAGGAAATTTTTTAGATAAAAAGTTTAATGCCTTATAAATTAAGGTCGATTATCCTCCCCTTGGGACTTCAATATGCGCCGAGGTGAGCGGCCCCTAAATAAGCCGTCCGGCACGTAGAGCACTTTCTTCCCATAATTATTTATTCAGTGCGTAATAAACTTTTTAAATAAAAATTATCTTTTTAAAAAATTTATTTAATTTTTTGGAAGCGCTGCCACCAATTGTCGCCTTAAGGAGGTATGATGGTTTTTAAGTGAGTTGCTTTGCAAATTTTTCGTTGTTAACAACGGTTTTTCCCTTCTATCTCGGAAACCGTCGCTCAAAACGAAAAAAATGTCCTAAGTAAAAGTTGTAGATACAAAGATTTCCTACAAAAATTTCTTTATTTATTATTTGCGTAAGAGCAATATTTAAGGAGTTATGAGGTTAAAACTAATAATCCTACAGAGCCTGTCTGAAAACTTATAACCTTCATATCTCCTAAAATATTGCTCTGGCGGAAAAAATTAATAAGATATTTATGTAGTACATTTCCGTAGCTACAACTTTTACTTAGGACATTTTTTTCGTTTTGAGCGACGGTTTCCGAGATAGAAGGGAAAAACCGAAAACCGTTGCTCACAACGAAATATGTACAAAGCAACCAACTTAAAACCCTCATATCCCCTTAAAGAACATGCGACATTTTCCTCAAACATTTCGTTTTATCTTTATAATAAAGAGAAAAATAAGGAAAATGTTCTAAAAGGAAACACCGTTTACGCCTTAGTATAAATCTCAACTTAGAGCGAATTGCCGTAATAAGGAGAATGAAAGTAAATGTCTCTTTCTATGAAGATGGAAAGGTTGAAAAATATAAAGGGAAGTAGAAAAGGTGGTTGTCGAGGCGGAATGTGTTCCCATTGTGCCTCGTCAAGATATGCATTCGATTGAATTTTCTATTTAAAAAAATGATTTTCAGGCATTTTTCTCATTATATTATTTAAAAAACTTCTTTTTTACCGTTTTGGGGACTTTTCCTTCTCTCTGTTCTAAAAATGAGAAAATAATTTTTTTTTATAGGAACACATAAGTTGAATGTTCTTTTCGTCAGCCTTCTAGATCGTAAAGAAATGCGGGTTTTGTGTTTTTGCTTAATAAAAGATTCAATACTTTTGTGAAATTCAGGTTTAGTGCTGTCAGCGCCTTAAAAATTGATGCTAAACCCTCATGACCGTTAAGTAATGCGGGTTTAGTATGTTGACATTTTTAACTAAAGAATTTTCTGTTTAAAAAAAGACCGGATTTTCAGGCATTTTCCTCATTTTTTCATATAAGATGTTTATCTTTTCCGATCTCATCTTTGTCTGTGGTGCCGTCCGTCCGTAGTTTTTCCGGAACACTTTACGGCCACAGTTTTCAACCGATTTTCACCAAATTTTCTTTAGTCGGTGAACAAGAAACTAACGAGGGCGATTTTGGAATTTCAAAAAAATGGGGAAGGTATGTCTGTTTAAAATTTCAAAAATTCACCGTTGGTCCGATTTCCACCAAATTTTCAACAATTACTTCTTATATTTTTTACGAAATTTTGGCGTAAAAAAAATTATCATTTTTTTACATTAATTATCATTTTTTTAGGGGGAAATTTCATACTTCCACGCCTAACGAGAGGGACCTCTCTTGGGCAAAAATCCCATTATTTCTACCTTGATATGTACTTTAAAAAATTTTCGAAAAAAAAAAACCTTGGAAAATTTTCGGAAAAAAAAACTCCCCCTCCTTTATACTTCCCCCACCTTTATACTTCCCCCTCCGTTATACATCTCCTCCCTAATACTTCGTCGATTTTTCGTCCAAGAGACCCCCTTTTATCCTGATTAGATGAAGTTTTCTTCAGTTTTTTGCCCAGAAAACAATTCCAATGAATTTTGTGGGGGTTTTTCACAAAAAAAGAAGCCCCCATTTTACTGGGTTTTAGGGCGTTATTTTCAACGTTTTTTCGCCGAAAAACACATTCCAAATGAATTTTTTGTGTTTTTCTCCATTTTTCTGATCATAAATCAAGGTGTTTTAAGGCATTTTTCTATATTTAGGGCCAAAAAACACCCTAAAAACTAGTTTTTTGGGGGCATTTTTCTCGATTTTTCGTCACAATGAAAACTTAAAAAAATTTTTGGAAAAAAAAACTTTAAAAAATTTAAAAAAAAAATTAGAAAATTTAAAAAACCCTCCGTTATATCCCTCTCCTTTATACTTCCCCTCCCTTATACTCCCCCCTCCCGTATAGTTTCCCTAATTTATACTTCCCCCTCCAAAGATGCCCCCATTTTACTGGGTTTTAGGGCGTTTTTTTCAACGTTTTAGGCAGTTTTTCGCCGAAAAACACTTTCCAAATGAATTTTTTGTGTTTTTTCCATTTCTGATCACAAATCAAGGTGTTTTAAGGCATTTTGCTTTATTTAGGGCCAAAAAACACCCTAAAAACTAGTTTTTTTGGGGCATTTTTCTCCATTTTTCGTCACAATAAAAACTTAAAAAATTTTTTGGAAAAAAACTTTAAAAAATTTTCAAAAAAGAAAAAAAATTAGAAAATTTAAAAAACCCTCCGTTATAACCCTCTCCTTTATACTTCCCCTCCCTTATACTCCCCCCTCCCTTATAGTTTCCCTAATTTATACTTCCCCCTCCAAAGAAGCCCCCATTTTACTGGGTTTTAGGGCGTTTTTTTTCAACGTTTTAGGCAGTTTTTTTCGCCGAAAAACACTTTCCAAATGAATTTTTTGTGTTTTTCTCCATTTTCTGATCATAAATCAAGGTGTTTTAAGGCATTTTTCTATATTTAGGGCCAAAAAACACCCTAAAAATAGTTTTTTTGGGGCATTTGTCTCGATTTTTCGTCACAATAAAAACTTAAAAAATTTTTTGGAAAAAAAAACTTTAAAAAATTTTCAAAAACGAAAAAAAAAATTAGAAAATTTAAAAAACCCTCCGTTATTTATATAACCCTCTTCTTTATACTTCCCCTCCCATATACTCCCCCTCCCTTATAGTTTCCCTAATTTATACTTCCCCCTCCGTTATACTTCCCCTCCTTTATACTTCCCCCTCCTGAATTATTACTTCTCTTTAAGGAAGTTTTCGTAGGAAGCTCTTCAAACTAGTACTTTGATCCTGAAATGAGGGAAATAGGTTTCTGCGGACCGCACTTCTGGAAGCATCAGATTTCCTATTGATTCTCTCAATTCTTTTATGGGGGGAGTAGGATTTTATGCGGAATAGGATTGTTAATAATGAAATATTCAATATCCGAAGACTTCTCAGGAAAAGTTCGTCGAGCCTTCTTTCGGGGTTTTTTTTCTCGGCTTAAATGAATACCAGACCGGCATAACACATCCGCTCACCTTCAACGGGCCCAGTTCATGAATAAAACAGGTCGAGTCAGATACAATATTCACCCTTCAATAGAGATCCTCGCGAAATTTCTCCTCCTATCATTCCCCTTAGGAGATTTTCCCTCCAGCCTCTTTTTCCTCTCACAAACTTCCGGCGAATAACCCAAGTGTGAATGATTTCGTGTAAACAATATTCCTTTTTGGATTTTTAACTTCTTTAAAGATGTTATTGTGATACCCTCCACGTCGTGTTTTTGGGAAGGGTCTGTGGTGCCGGCCGGCCGTAGCATTTTTTTCCGAAACACTTTGCAGCCTCAGTATTCAACCAATTTTCCGTCATTTCGGCCGTAAAACTGTCAATTAGTCGTCATTTCGGTCATAAAATGTCAAAATATCGTCATTTTTGGCCACAAAGCAGATAATGAGCCGTTATTTCGGCCTTAAAACTGTCAATTAGTCGTCATTTCGGTCTTAAAAATGTCTAGATATCGTCATTTTTGGCCATAAAACTGTCAATTAGTCGTCATTTCGGTCATAAAAATGTCAAGATATCGTCATTTTTGGCCACAAAGCAGATAATAATCCGTCATTTTGGCCTTAAAACTGTCAATTAGTCGTCATTTCGGTCTTAAAAATGTCAAGATATCGTCATTTTTGGCCATAAAACTGTCAATTAGTCGTCATTTCGGCCTTAAAACTGTCAATTAGTCGTCATTTCGGTCATAAAAATGTCAAGATATCGTCATTTTTGGCCACAAAGCAGATAATGAGCCGTCATGTCATTTCGGCCTTAAAACTGTCAATTAGTCGTCATTTCGGTCTTAAAAATGTCTAGATATCGTCATTTTTGGCCATAAAACTGTCAATTAGTCGTCATTTCGGTCATAAAAATGTCAAATATCGTCGTTTTTGGCCATAAAGCAGATAATGATCCGTCATTCCGTCATTTCGGCCTTAAAACTGTCAATCTTTCGAAAAAAAAAAAAGTTGGAAAAATTTTTTACAAAAATTTTGTCAAATATCGTCGTTTTTGGCCATAAAGCAGATAATGATCCGTCATTTCGGCCTTAAAACTGTCAAAAAAAAAAAAAAAAACTTCGAAAATTTTTCTAATAAAAAAATTAAAAAAAGCAAAAAAAAATAAATAAATAGAAGAAGGAAGGAAGGAAAGAAAGGAAAACCCGGAAAATTTTTGGAAAAAAAACTTACAAAATTAGGTACATACTCGAAAAAAAAAATCGGAAAATTTTTCAAAAAATTAAAACTTCCCCCTTCCTTTTCTTCCCTTCTTTATACTTCCCCCTCCTTTATACTTCCCTCCCTTCGTTATACTTTCGTTCCCTTTTACTTCCCCCTCCGTTATACTTCCCTTCCCATACTGTAATGATCATTTTTTAATATTATCAGTTTAGTAGGGAGAAATTTCATACTTCCACGCCTTACGAGAGGAACCTCTCTCGGGCAAAAATCCCATTATTTCTACCTTGATACTTAAAAAATTTTTCGAAAAAAAAATTCCCCCTCCCTTATACTTCCTCTTTCTTTTACTTACCCTTCCTTATACTTCCCCCTCCTTTATGCTTCCCCTTCGTTATACTTCCCCCATCCGTTGTACGTCACCTACGTTATACTTCCCCCTCCTATATTGTTACTTCTCTTTAAGGAAGTTTTCGTTGGTCACTCTTCAAACCAGTACTTTTATTATATTTCTCCCCCGATTTTTAAAGGTTTTTTAATTTAATTTCGAAGGGAGAAAAGCGTGGAATGCCTGAGGGTTATTTCCAATCTAAATGCTCCGAAGTCCAGACCCTTCCATTCCGTTTTTATTGCGTCTCAGGTGTTTTTTATTCGAAACATTAAAAAAGAATTCAATTTTTCAAAAGGAACATTACGGTTTACTAAGCGATAAAAGATAAAAAAAACTGGCAAACTTTGAACTAAGAATATGCGGGCTCTTTGGCAAAGTTTTCCCACTCGTTAGGAAAACGCTCGGAAAAAGACTCGATAGGCCCTTAATTTGAGTGAACTTTTGATCTATTTGGAAAATTTGATTAGGATCAAGGGTAAAGAACATGAGAGACTGGTTTAGAATATAAAGGTACTTGCGTGTGGGGAGTGGCGGGTAACTAATGAATTTAAATTAGATACCGAGAAACTCCTGAGGGAAATAATATGGCTACATGTTTATTCACATGTATGACAAAATGTCTTATTCAAAACATAGCAGGAATTATTATACGGCTTAACGCATTTCAGCGTCCATTGATCGTTATATCTAAAGCAGAGTAGGGCATAATCGTTACGATTTTAAAAAGAGTTAGTTTTTCTTCAGTTTTTCTATTACTATTTGACTCGTGCAATTTTAGAGACTTTGAGAGTTGTGTTTTTATAAAATATTGTCAAAAAAAAACTATTAATCTAACCCATGGTCAAAGATGCTTGCCCGGCTTTTTCAGCCTTCGCGTGGAAAGAGGAAAGACGAACGGGCTTTTTGGGATAGAAACGAGGGCCTCCCTCTTCTGGTTTTCTCGGCTGGACGAGACCAAAAATCGCCCTTTGAAAGATCATCTTGTGGTTTTCTCGGCCGAAAGAGACCGAAAATCGTCCTTTGAAAGACCCTCCCATGGGTTTCTCGGCCGAAAGAACCAGAGAGTCGCCCTTAGAAAGACCCTGTCCAGGTTTTCCCGGCCGAAAGAGACCGAATATCGCCCTTTAAAAGACCCTCTCCTGGTTTTCTCGGCCGAAAGAAGCTGAGTATCGTCCTCAGAAAGACCTTCTTCTGGTTTTCTCAGCCGAAATAGACCAAAAATCGACCTTTGACCCTCCCCTGGTTTTCTCGGCAGAAATAAACCGAAAATCGCCCTTTGAAACACCCTCTTCTGGTTTTCTTTGCCGATAGAGACCTAATATCGCCCTTTGAAAGACCTGGTTTTCTCGGGCGAAAGAGGTAGAAAATCGTCCTTACTAAGACCCTCTTATGGTTTTCTCGGCCAAAATAGACCAAAAATCGCCCTATGAAAGACCCTCCCTTGGTTTTCGTCCGAAAGAGACCGAAAATTGTCCTCAGAAAGACCTTCTTCTGGTTTTCTCGGCCGAAAGAGACCAAAAATCGCCCTTTGAAAGACCCTCCCCTGGTTTTCTCGGCAGAAATACACTGAAAATCGCCTTTCGAAACACCCTCTTCTGGTTTTCTCGGCCGAAAGAGACCGAAAATTGTCCTCAGAAAGACCTTCTTCTGGTTTTCGGCCGAAAGAGACCAAAAATCGCCCTTTGAAAGACCCTCCCCTGATTTTCTCGGCAGAAATACACTGAAAATCGCCTTTCGAAACACCCTCTCCTACTTTCTCGGCCGAAAGAGGTAGAAAATCGTCCTCAGAATGGCCCTCTTCTGGTTTTCTCGGTCGCTTACCGCTTATTGAAAGACCCTCCCCTTATTTTCTCGGCCAAAAAAGGTAGAAAATTGTCCTTGAAAACACCCTCTTCTGGTTTTCTTGGCCAAATGAGACCGAAAATCCCCCTTTTAAAGACCCTCCCCTGGTTTTCTCGGCCAAAGTTTTCTTTTTCCCTAAAACTTCGCTTCTTTTTGCCCCGAAAATTTCAAGGGCAATATGGCGAAATCTATGGGTTTTGAAAGAAACCTATGGCAATCTAACCCATGGCCAAGGATGCTTACCCGGCTTTTTCGGCCTTCGCGAAGGAGGAAAGACGAACGGAAGGAAACGAGGGTCTCTCTCTCCATTAAAAAATCTAAACTGTAGAAAAACCTTTCCCTAAGATTTTTCAGGTTTATTCCGCAAAATTTTGTAGTTTTAAACCTTTTTTTTTTTCCCCCAAAAAACTTAACTCGTTTTTGCTCCGATTTCAGTGGTAATATGGCAAAATCGATAGGTTTTTAACAAAAAAAAAATCTACCTAAAAATTTTTTTTTCTGGCTAACGAGGAGATTAACAGTGCCGACATTTGGTGTAATCAAGGCTCGGCCCGAAAACTGAGGAAAATCGCACTTTGAATTCTAATCTGTTTTTGACTCGAAAAACCCCCTCGGATCAAGTTGACACATCCACGAATGTCCTGGATATTGAGTTCGGTGATATATCTCCTCTTTCCCCACTTTTTATTGTTTATCTTTAAAAAAACGAGTTTTTTTCCTCATCTAATCGGCTTACAATTAAATTCCCTTCTAGAGAGAATCTTTTTCTTAGGGTTCTCGTTTATTATTAATGAGATATCATTGTTCTACGTCAAAGAAGGATTAAAAAACCTTTTTTAAATTATAAAAATTGAATTATCCTTGTCAAAAAGAATTTGTCATTTTTATCAAACTTTTTTGTTGGTTTTGACATATTTTTTTGTGGGAGACTGATGACATCGAAAGACCCCGTCCAAGTTTTCTCGGCTGAAAGAGCGAAACATTGCCCCCAGAAAGACCCTCACCCGGTTTTCTCGGCCGAAAAAGCGAGTATGTCGACCCCGGAAAAACCCCGTCCAGGTTTTCTCGGCCTTTTCAAAGAAATGTCGACCCCAGAAAGACCCTGTCCAAGTTTTCTCGGCAGAAAGAGCGAAATTGCCCCCAGAAAGGCCCTCACCGGTTTTCTCGGCCGAAAAAGCGAGAATGTCGACCCCGGAAAACCCCGTCCAGGTTTTCTCGGCCGAAAGGCAAGAACGTCGACCCCAGAAAGACCCTGTCCAAGTTTTCTCGGCTGAAAGAGCGAAACATTGCCCCCAGAAAGACCCTCACCCGGTTTTCTCGGCCGAAAAAGCGAGATGTCGACCCCGGAAAAACCCCGTCCAGGTTTTCTCGGCCGAAAGGCAAGAATGTCGACCCCAGAAACCCTGTCCAAGTTTTCTCGGCAGAAAGAGCGAAAGATTGCCCCAGAAAGGCCCTCACCGGTTTTCTCGGCCGAAAAAGCGAGAATGTCGACCCCGGAAAGACCCCGTCCAGGTTTTTCGGCCGAAAGGCAAGAACGTCGACCCCAGAAAGACCCTGTCCAAGTTTTCTCGGCTGAAAGAGCGAAACATTGCCCCCAGAAAGACCCTCACCCGGTTTTCTCGGCCGAAAAAGCGAGATGTCGACCGGAAAACCCCGTCCAGGTTTTCTCGGCCGAAAGGCGGGAAAGACCCGGTTTTCTCGGCCGAAAGCAAGAAGTCGACCCCAGAAAGACCCTGTCCAAGTTTTCTCGGCTGAAAGAGCGAAAATTGCCCCCAGAAAGACCCTCACCCGGTTTTCTCGGCCGAAAAAGCGAGAATGTCGACCCCGGAAAGACCCCGTCCAGGTTTTCTCGGCCGAAAGGCAAGAACGTCGACCCCAGAAAGACCCTGTCCAAGTTTTCTCGGCTGAAAGAGCGAAACATTGCCCCCAGAAAGACCCTCACCCGGTTTTCTCGGCCGAAAAAGCGAGATGTCGACCCCGGAAAACCCCGTCCAGGTTTTCTCGGCCGAAAGGCAAGAAGTCGACCCCAGAAAGACCCTGTCCAAGTTTTCTCGGCAGAAAGAGCGAAACATTGCCCCCAGAAAAGACCCTCCCGGTTTTCTCGGCCGAAAAAGCGAGAATGTCGACCCCGGAAAGACCCCGTCCAGGTTTTCTCGGCCGAAAGGCAAGAACGTCGACCCCAGAAAGACCCTGTCCAAGTTTTCTCGGCTGAAAGAGCGAAACATTGCCCCAGAAAACCCTACCGGTTTTCTCGGCCGAAAAAGCGAATGTCGACCAAAGACCCCGTCCAGTTTTCCCGGCGAAAGGCGAACGTCGACCCCAGAAAGACCCTCCAAGTTTTCTCGGCTGAAAGAGCGAATTGCCCAGAAAGACCCTCCCGGTTTTCTCGGCCGAAAACGAGACGACCAGAAAGACCCTGTCCAAGTTTTCTCGGCTGAAAGAGTGAAACATTGCCCCCAGAAAGACCCTCACCCGGTTTTCTCGGCCGAAAAAGCAGAATGTCGACCCAGAAAGACCCTGTCCAGTTTTCTCGGCTGAAAGGCGAAACATTGCCCCAGAAAACCCTCCCGGTTTTCTCGGCCGAGCAAGAACGACGACGACCCAGAACCCTGTCCAAGTTTTCTCGGCTGAAAGAAACATTGCCCCCAGAAAGACCCTCACCCTTTCTCGGCCGAAAAAGCGAGAATGTCGACACCAGAAAGACCCTGTCCAAGTTTTCTCGGCTGAAAGAGCGAAACATTGCCCCCAGAAAGACCCTCACCCGGTTTTCTCGGCCGAAAAAGCAAGAATGTCGACCCCAGAACGACCCTCTCCTGGTTTCTCTGCTGAAAGAGCGAAACATTGCCCCAGAAAGACCCTCTCCTGGTTTCTCGGCAGAAAAGCAAGAATGTCGACCCCAGAAAGACCCGGTCTAAGTTTTCTCGGCAGTAAAAGCCAGAATGTCGACCCCAGAAAGACACTTTTCAGGTTTATTTAATATAATTTTGAAAAAAGCTCGTCAAAACCTACAAAATGAATAGCATTTTTTTTTGTTTTTTTTTTTTCGAAAAAAAAAAATTTTTAGTCGAAAAGTAAGTTTTCAATTTTGCAAAGGAAAATTTTTCGGAAAACTGCTCCCAATGCCGCCTAGATATTTCCATAACAACGAAAAAAGCTTTAGTAATAAATTTTCCGATGATTTTTAGTAGTCATATAGGAAACATTTTAAATTAAAAAAATTGAATTATCCTTGTCAAAAAGAATTTGTCATTTTTATCAAACTTTTTTGTTGGTTTTGACATATTTTTTTGAGGGAGAAGATTGAATTAGCAAATTGTTTTTGAAAAAGGATCCTATCGAATTGTTTATCAAAGAGATTTATGTCGGTATGCCGAGATTGAGGATGAAAGGTAATATGAGGGCCTCGTGCGGAAATTCAAGCCTCCCCCACCCCGGTTTTCAACCGCAAATTCATCCAGCGAATCAGATATCGCTCTCCATCATCATATATTAGAGAAACGTATTTTTCAAAATATTCCCTTTTTTCGTGGGAAGAAAAGTGGGCTCTAATGAATATTTTAGAGCGACCTCTACGCCCCCCTAAAGAGTGAATTAGCTCTCACCCTTCAGCGACTCCACTTCATGCCCCGGCTCATTCAATTTGTTCCCTAAGGAGAGTTGGTAAAAAAAGCGAAAAAAAAAGTAAAGAGGGAAAACCTGAAATTCTACCTCCTAACATGTTTTTCGTGTAAATATTTCTCAGCGGTGGAGTTATAAAAAAGGGCCTGGAATAAGGATAATATACTGGAATGAATGTATCATCGAATGAGACTGAAAAAAAATGAGGTAAAAGCATCCTTTTTAAAGTAATCATTTCATACAGAATTTTTTTTAAAGAGTTCTAAAAATTTAATGAAAGTTTCTTTATTTGGAAAAGGTTGCCTTTTTTTTGAATTAAAACTGGTTGAATGGGATTTATGATGGGACCCGGGGAGGGCAAGAAAATTGCCCACAGAAAGTCACCCGGTTTTCTCGGCCGAAAGTGCGAGAATGTCGACCCCAGAAATACCCTGTCTAGGTTTCTCGGCAGAAAAGCAAGAATGTCGACCCCAGAAGGACCCTGTCCAAGTTTTCTTGGCTGAAAGAGCGAAACATTGCCCCCAGAAAGACCCTAACCCGGTTTTCTCGGCCGAAAAAGCGAAAATGTCGACCCCAGAAAGACCCTTTCTAGGTTTTCTCGGCCGAAAGGCAAGAACGTCGACCCCAGAAAAACCCCGTCCAAGTTTTCTCGGCTGAAAGAGCGAAACATTGCCCCCAGAAAGACGCTAACCCGGTTTTCTTGGCCGAAAAAGCGAGAATGTCGACCCCAGAAAGACCCCGTCCAGGTTTTCTCGGCCGAAAGGCAAGAACGTCGACCCCAGAAAGACCCTGTCCAAGTTTTTCTCGGCTGAAAGAGCGAAACATTGCCCCCAGAAAGACCCTCACCCGGTTTTCTCGGCCGAAAAAGCGAGTATGTCGACCCCGGAAAAACCCCGTCCAGGTTTTCTCGGCCGAAAGGCAAGAACGTCGACCCCAGAAAAACCCCCGTCCAAGTTTTCTCGGCTGAAAGAGCGAAACATTGCCCCCAGAAAGACGCTAACCCGGGTTTTCTTGGCCGAAAAAGCGAGAATGTCGACCCCAGAAAGACCCCGTCCAGGTTTTCTCGGCCGAAAGGCAAGAACGTCGACCCCAGAAGACCCTGTCCAAGTTTTTCTCGGCTGAAAGAGTGAAACATTGCCCCCAGAAAGACCCTCACCCGATTTTCTCGGCCGAAAAAGCGAGAATGTCGACACCAGAAAGACCCTGTCCAAGTTTTCTCGGCTGAAAGAGCGAAACATTGCCCCCAGAAAGACCCTCACCCGGTTTTCCTCGGCCGAAAAAGCAAGAATGTCGACCCCAGAACGACCCTCTCCTGGTTTCTCTGCTGAAAGAGCGAAACATTGCCCCCGAAAGACCCTCTCCTGGTTTTCTCGGCAGAAAAAGCAAGAATGTCGACCCCAGAAAGACCCGGTCTAAGTTTTCTCGGCAGTAAAAGCCAGAATGTCGACCCCAGAAAGACACTTTTCAGGTTTATTTAATATAAAAAAAAAAAGCTCGTCAAAACCTACAAAATGAATAGCAGTTTTTTTTTGTTTGTTTTTTCGAAAAAAAAAATATTTAGTCGAAAAGTAAGTTTTCAATTTTGCAAAGGAAAATTTTTTCGGAAAAACTGCTCCCAATGCCGCCTAGATCCATAACAACGAGAAAAAGCTTTAGTAATAAATTTTCCGATGATTTTTAGTAGTCATATAGGAAACATTTTAAATTATAAAAAAATTGAATTATCCTTGTCAAAAAGAATTTGTCATTTTTATCAAACTTTTTTGTTGGTTTTGACATATTTTTTTGAGGGAGAAGATTGAATTAGCAAATTGTTTTTTGAAAAAGGATCCTATCGAATTGTTATCAAAGAGATTTATGTCGGTATGCCGATTGAGGATGAAAGGTAATATGAGGGCCTCGTGCGGAAATTCAAGCCTCCCCCACCCCCGGTTTTCAACCGCAAATTCATCCAGCGAATCAGATATCGCTCTCCCATCATCATATATTATAGAGAAACGTATTTTTCAAAATATTCCCTTTTTTTTCGTGGGAAAAAAGTGGGCTCTAATGAATATTTTAGAGCGACCTCTACGCCCCCCTAAAGAGTGAATCTCACCCTTCAGGCGAACTCCACTTCATGCCCCGGCTCATTCAATTTGTTCCCTAAGGAGAGTTGGTAAAAAAAAGCGAAAAAAAAAAAGTAAAGAGGGAAAACCTGAAATTCTACCTCCTAACATGTTTTTCGTGTAAATATTTCTCAGCGGTGGAGTTATAAAAAGGGCCTGGAATAAGGATATATACTGGAATGAAATGTATCATCGAAATGAGACTGAAAAAAAAATGAGGTAAAAGCATCCTTTTTAAAGTAATCATTTCATACAGAATTTTTTTTAAAGAGTTCTAAAAATTTAATGAAAAGTTTCTTTATGTTTGGAAAAGGTTGCCTTTTTTTGTTGAATTAAAACTGGTTGAATGGGATTTGATGGGACCCGGGGGAGGGCAAGAAAATTGCCCACAGAAAGTCACCCGGTTTTCTCGGCCGAAAGTGCGAGAATGTCGACCCCAGAATACCCTGTCTAGGTTTTCTCGGCAGAAAAAGCAAGAATGTCGACCCCAGAAGGACCCTGTCCAAGTTTTCTTGGCTGAAAGAGCGAAACATTGCCCCCAGAAAGACCCTAACCCGGTTTTCTCGGCCGAAAAAGCGAAAATGTCGACCCCAGAAAGACCCTTTCTAGGTTTTCTCGGCCGAAAGGCAAGAACGTCGACCCCAGAAAAACCCCGTCCAAGTTTTCTCGGCTGAAAGAGCGAAACATTGCCCCCAGAAACGCTAACCCGGTTTTCTTGGCCGAAAAGCGAGAATGTCGACCCCAGAAAGACCCCGTCCAAGTTTTCTTGGCTGAAAGAGCGAAACATTGCCCCCAGAAAGACCCTAACCCGGTTTTCTCGGCCGAAAAGCAAGAATGTTGACCCCAGAAAGACCCTGGTCTGGTTTTTTCGGCCGAAAGAGCAAGAATGTCGACCCCAGAAAGACCCTGTCCAAGTTTTATCGGCTGAAAGAGCGAAACATTGCCCCCAGAAAGACCCTAACCCGGTTTTCCTCGGCCGAAAAAGCAAGAATGTTGACCCCAGAAAGACCCTGGTCTGGTTTTCGGCCGAAAAAGCAAGAATGTCGACCCCAGAAAGACCCTGTCCAGTTTTCTCGGCTGAAAGAGCGAAACATTGCCCCCAGAAAAGACCCTAACCCGGTTTTCTCGGCCGAAAGAGCGAGAATGTCGACCCCAGAAAGACCCGGTCTAGGTTTTCTCGGCTGAAAGAGCGAAACATTGCCCCCAGAAAAGACCCTCACGCGTTTTCTCGGCCGAAAAAGCGAGAAAGTCGACCCCAGAAAGACCCTGTCCAAGTTTTTCGGCCGAAAGAGCGAAACATTGCCCCCAGAAAGACCCTCACCCGGTTTTCTCGGCCGAAAAAGCGAGAATGTCGACCCCAGAAAGACCCGGTCTAGGTTTTTCGGCTGAAAGAGCGAAAAATTGCCTCCAGAAAGACCCTAACCCGGTTTTCTCGGCCGAAAGAATATCTCCTCTTTTTGAAAAGATTATGGCAGACCTTCTGAACTGCTACAAACTTCCGTTTTAAACCATTAGTAACTCCTGAAATGTGAAAACTAATTTTAAGCCTCTTCACGTCAAAAATCGAAAGGGAAAATATTCATTTAAGAATGTGAACTTTCGCTTTTTCAATAGATATTAAGAAATGACGGAGACGAAAATATTAAGAACATTTTGTTCGAATTGATTCTTGGGATTTATGTTGTAAAGAGGGGAGCGAGAAATCATTTTAGTTGACATGAATAGAGGACGTCTTTCGACCGTATAGAATGCCTACGGTTAAGCCCCTCCTGAGAGGGAGGAAATGACATATCGCTACGTTGTCGCTATCACAATCGTTTCTCTATCACGGTATACAATCTCTAAACGTCATGAGGGAATCCTCAACTGTATTGTTCAAAAGAAATCAAAAATGTGCTTTTATCCAGAGGAAAAGGAATTCAGGGTTGAAAGCACTCAACCTTAATTAATCCTAGGAGCGCGTCGTTAAATCTACAGTATTCAACCCGCCGGAAAAGTTCTTAAGCAAATACAAGCCCATCGAAACATTTAAGTTTTCACGGGTCGCCGGGATTGCAGCTCCTAAGTTTCCTATATTTGACTACTAAAAATCATCGGAAAATTTACTAAGCTTTTTCTCGTTGTTATGGGAATATCTAGGCGGCATTGGGAGCAGTTTTTCCGAAAAAATTTTCCTTTCAAAGGAAAATGGCGTCCATTATATAAGTTTTTTTTTGTCAAAAGAGCATCATTTAACAGTTTTAAAGCGTTTCTCCCAAGTTTTTTTTTAGCCAAAAAACATAATTTTACCCGATATTCGTAAATTTTTACGGTTTTTCGGCCTCCATGTTTTTGTAAAATAGAAGCATTTTGGAAAATGGAAAACTTACTTTTCGACTAAAATATTTTTTTTTTTTTTTCAAAAAAAAAATGCTAGTCATTTTGTAGGGTTTGACGAGCTTTTTTTTCAAATTATATTAGATAAACCTGGACAGGGTCTTTGTGGGAGCGATGCTATGATCTTTTGGACGAGAAAACCAGGAGAGGGTCTTTCTGGGGTCGACATTCTTGCTTTTTCTGCCGAGAAAACCTAGACCGGTCTTTCTGGGGTCGACATTCTCTAGAAAACCCTCACCCGGTTTTCTCGGCCTAAAGATAGCCGTGTTAGAACTAACGAGACGATTTGCCAAAATAAAATGGAGAAAAACGCTAGATTTAGGAAAAGAAGGGTTTTTTATTTTCAAAAAATGGAGGAAAACGCTAGAAAATTAAGGAAAAAAAGTTTTATTTCCAAAAAAAATGGAGAAAAACGCTAGCAAATTAAGGGAAAAAAGGTTTTATTTGCCAAAAAATTTTAAGCCAAAAAACATAATTTTTACCCGATATTCGGGAAATTTTTACGGTTTTTCTCGGCCTCCATGTTTTTGTAAAATAGAAGCCTGTACAAAATTTAGGGTCGATTTTCAGAGTATTCTGTCCGAGGTTTCCAACGGCTAAAAAGCCATTTACATAGTTTTACGTTCAAAAAGGTAAATGGGCCCTAATCGCTTTTGTATTCGGTGAATTTCAGATTCTTTTCTGAAAAAGCATTAGCCTACTTTGACAATTCCTCTTTTTAAGAATCTCTTCAAAAGTACAATTAGAGATAATTAGGTACAAGGAGGATTTGTTGAAAGAAATCCTTTTTTTATGATATTGGATGGATTTAAGAGGCTTTATTATCTTGTTATCGAAGGATTCGGGTTATTCGTTAAGGCGGGGATATTGACCCGCGGGAAAAAAGGAACAATTATTTTGATGCCCTAGCAAAAAAAAACGAATTTCGTCCAAGTCGAACTGACGTGCCGAACCCCTCCCAGCCCTTTTCACTTTAGCTCCCGAACTCTCCAACGCCCCCACGATCGAACCAATCAGACAAAAACACAACTGACAAAACGATCAAGTTTGCACCGCGACGTTGCCAGGTTGTCATAATCGCAGAAAGCACTAAAAACTGGGAAAACGCGTCATGAAATACCCTTTGTAATAGGATTACGATGAAACTATTCATCAGATTTTTTGTTTATAAACCAGGAGAGGGTATTTCTAGGGTCGACGTTCTAGCTCTTTAGGCCGAGAAAACCAGGAGAGGGTCCTTCTGAGGGTTATGTTTTGATCTTTCGGCCGAGAAAACCGGGTGAGGGTTTTTCTGGGGGCGATGATTTGATCTTTCGGCCGAGAAAACTGGAAAGGGTCTTTCTGGAGTCGACATTCTAGCTCTTTAGGCCGAAAAAACCAGAAGAGCGTCTTTCTGGGGGGGGGGGAGATTTCCTCTTTCAGCCGAGAAAACCTGGACCGGGTCTTTCTGGGGGCGATGTTATGATCTTTAGGCCGAGAAAACCTGGTGAGGGTCTTTCTAGGGTCGACGTTCTTGCTCTTTCGGCCGATAAAACCGGGTGAGGGTTTTTCTGGAGGCGATGTTTTGATCTTTCGGAAGAGAAAACTGGAAAGGGTCTTTCTGGGGTCGACATTCTAGCTCTTTAGGCCGAGAAAACCAGGAGAGCGTCTTTCGGGGGGGGGGGAGATTTCCTCTTTCAGCCGAGAAAACCTGGACCGGGTCTTTCTGGGGGCGATGTTATGATCTTTAGGCCGAGAAAACCGGGTGAGGGTCTTTCTAGGGTCGACGTTCTTGCTCTTTCTGCCGAGAAAACCGGTTGAGGGTTTTTCTGGAGGCGATGTTTTGATCTTTCGACCGAGAAAACTGGAAAGGGTCTTTCTGGGGTCGACATTCTAGCTCTTTAGGCCGAGAAAACCAGGAGAGCGTCTTTCTGGGGGGAAGATTTCCTCTTTTAGCCGAGAAAACCTGGACCGGGTCTTTCTGGGGGCGATGTTATGATCTTTAGGCCGAGAAAACCGGGTGAGGGTCTTTCTAGGGTCGACGTTCTTGCTCTTTCGGCCGAGAAAACCTAGACAGGGTCCTCATAAAAAGGATGAAAACATCGATCAAAAATGAAATAGCCGGTGTTAGAACTAACAAGACGAAATTAAAAAACCCTTCTTTTCCTTAATTTTCTTGAGTTTTTCTCCATTTTTTTGGCAAATTAAACCCTTATCTGAACGAAAAAGGAATCTCTGAGAAACTCTACCTATTTTGCAATGTTTTACGGTTTTTGGCATTTTTCTCCTTCATTTTTGGGCGTTTTTCTCCCTTTTTTTAGCCTATAAACTGACCTTTTGCCTGATTTTTGCGAGGTTTCTTCGCTCATTCGTCTGAAAATTTTCTTTCTCCAAAAACTCCTAATTTTTCCGGGTATTTTTTTCCGAACCTCTTTCGACCAAAAAACCACTTCTAGGTACAGCGTTTTTTTTTTTTTTTTTTTTTTTTTTTTTTTTTTTCCGCATCAAATCTCTTTTTAACAAGATTTTTGGGTGTTTTTTCGATTTTAAAGAACATTTTGGGCGTCTACTTCTCATGTTTGCTGCCCTGGGGGATGGAATCGGGCCATGCCTCTCCTAAATTTAATTTAAACTTCGCAACCCCTCTCAGGAAAATCTCGTAAATACAGTTTCCTCTCGAGTTAAGTGTAGTTTAAACAAAAGGGGATAAAACCTTTGATTTTGATCCGGGTTCTCTTTGCAGACATGAGCGGGGAGGAAGCGCTTGTCGAACGTCTGGCCGAACTCCAACTCCGTCTGCAGCATCTGGACGCGATGTACCGGGCGAGGGAGGAAGACGTACAGATTTTATCTCAGCACCTCTCCCAGCTTCTCACCGAGTCGTACAACGTGAGCGGAATACCGCCGGAGGCCCGATATTTAATCGGCAACACGACCGGGAACGCGAAACTCCTCAGGCTACCATCCGCTTATCATTTTCTACCGCATCTCCTCCTCAACCCTTCGAGCTTAAGACCCGCCTATTCTCTCTCAAAAGGACGCACTGATGGTAACGTCATTAAAAACAGGTCTACCAACTCTTTATTATTTCAGTCTCTGTTATCATGGGAGTGCCAACTGTTAAACGTGATGTTCAAAGTTACCTTTTATCAACTTTACAAAATCTCATTGAAAGTATGAGCAAAGCGGAACAGGATGACGCTATCATTGTCGTCCTTATCGCAGAGGTGAACAAAAATTATTCTAATTATCTTTTTTTAATTATTATTTTCAGACTGATGAAGAATACGTACTTCAAGTTGCCAATGAAATAAAAGACCAGTAAGTCATCAATCAGGCTTACCAATATTATAAAATTTGCTCTTTCATCTCGCGTTTTCCCCCGAGGGGGAAGCTCCTTCAAACAGAGATAAGAGCTTTCAATTATAACGTTCAACTGACTTCCACCTTAATAATAACATTTCCCCTCTCTCGCCCTCAATAACAAGTTAAATTACAAGATCTAAGGAAGCTTTATTCTATTAATATTTTATGCTTGAAATTTTCCTTGATCTTTTATAATTTATTTAAAATTCTTAACAAAATCTAACCGCATTGTCTACCAATAATAATTATCTTTTTGGCAACACTGTTCACAAAATGGCGGAACAAAAATCTTCCCATTAAAATTCTAAGAAAAAAAACGATTTACAGGCTCCATTATAATTTTATTTTTTATAAAAAATCCGTTCTTTTCTTCTAACATTGATTTGTTATATGGGTATGGTGAATTCAGGTGGCAGTGGTCCGCCATTTTCTGAACAGTGTTGCCTAAAATCTTGAAGGTTATTTTAATGGAAGAAGATATTTCAATCTCCCCTCGCGAATTTTCAAACGGCTTTTCTAAGAAAAAAACGATTTACAGGCTCCATTATAATTTTGTTTTTTTTTTTAAATCCTTTCTTTTCTTCAAACATTGATTCGCTTTTTGGGTATCGTGAATTCAGGAGGCAGTGGTCCGCCATTTTCTGAACAGTGTTGCCTAAAATCTTGAAGGTTATTTTAATGGAAGAAGATAGTTGAATCTCCCTTTTGTGAAGGCATAAAAGAGGAAAGCCAATATAAACATTAATATAACAAAAATCGCGAATTTTCAAACGGCTTTTCTAAGAAAAAAAAAGCGATTTACAGGCTCCATTATAATTTTGTTTTTTTAAAAATCCTTTCTTTTCTTCAAACATTGATACGCTTTTTGGGTATCGTGAATTCAGGAGGCAGTGGTCCGCCATTTTCTAAACAGTGTTGCCTAAAATCTTGAAGGTTATTTTAATGGAAGAAGATAGTTGAATCTCCCTTTTGTGAAGGCATAAAAGAGGAAAGCCAATATAAACATTAATATAACAAAAATCGCGAATTTTCAAACGGCTTTTCGAAGAAAAAAAAGATTTACAGGCTCCATTATAATTTTTTTTTTTTTGGGGGGGAAGGTTCCAAGATGGCGGAACGAACAGCCGTACCTCCGGACGGCTCCTCGTTTACACCACCTGCGACCTGTAAAAAGTGCAGAAAAAACGTTGTAACTAATGTAGTAACGTGCAGAAAGTGCAAATCGAGCTTTCACCCAAGTTGTGCGCGCGCAAAATATGAGGTTTTAGAAGGAAATATGACCATGTGCTGCGAAGCTGACGACCTTCGAAAGCAGATCAGCTCTATCATCCAAGAAGCGAGCCCAGGGCTCCTAAATTCAATTGAGACCGCCGATATAGGCCTAACAGGAAATCAGGAAAGTGAAAACTTCATAAAACCACTAATTGAAGGACAAAGAACAATTCAACAGTCCCTACTGGCAATCTCGGCCTTAATGCTGGACCTTCATCAGGCAAGTACGTCTCATAATCTGGTGGTGGAAAATATTAAGCTAAAAGAGAAAGTCGAGAGCTTGGAAAAGCGAGTTGGAGAGCTAGAATCCGCTCTTTTGGAAAATAACAATAAGAAAAAACCAAGTCGGAAAGAAACCGGGCAGGTTAAGGGGCCATTACGTCATCACGCTAACCGAGACGACTTGGACCCAAGAAAGCAGCTGGAAGGCCGAGCCGCCAGGGAGGGAGGTCAGGGATCACCCCGTTCAGCCACAGCCTCACAGCCTGACGACGCGATAACCACCAACGAGGCTTCAACCTGGTCACAATTAATAACATCGAACTTGGCTAAAGAGAACTTCAATAATGAGTCTCTAAGTATAACTCAGGGGACAATTGTAAAACCCGGCACCTCGAAAAAAGAAAAGAATACGCCTTTGCCAAGGA
The DNA here is from genome assembly GCA_014119065.1 of Orius insidiosus. NCBI lineage: Eukaryota > Metazoa > Arthropoda > Insecta > Hemiptera > Anthocoridae > Orius > Orius insidiosus. The sequence goes on along the minus strand of JACGAQ010000037.1, from coordinate 58,501 downwards.
GACCCCGAAAACCACCTCAGACGGGAACAGACGATTCATGCGGAGAACTCACAGGCCAGAGAAAGGCATGGATACACATTGGAAAACTAAAAAAATCCACAACAGAGGACCAACTTAAAGAATTTATCTCAAAAAAATTAACAAACGCTGACGTCATTGTGGAAAAACTCGACACACAAGGAAACTACGCTAGCTTCAAGGTAGGAGTCGACTTTTCTCACAAAGATAAGCTAATAGAGCCCAAATTCTGGCCGTGTAATGTGACTTTCAGAAGATTTAATTTTCGAAGAAATAATCATTTTTTAGAGAAAGCGAAACAGTCATAACGCCTACCTCCACTGCGTCATCTGTGATAATACGACAACCTTGTGATAAAGAAACCATCTGTGATAGTCAAATTGATAACACTACCTATAAGGAAAACAGCGCCAAAGAAACCAGTGAAGAGATCTCAACCCTAAAAAAAGAAGAGCCCGCACCGACTTTTTCAAAAAGGTACTTCTCAGTAAAATTTTGGAATGCTAGGGGGTTCAATAACTTTTGTAATGAAGCAGATTTAATAAGAATCAAAGACTTAGATGTAATATGCATCCAAGAAACCTTCTTGGAATATGAAACGATTATTTTACCCCGCATGTACAAGGATTTTGATTTTGTTGCTCAAAAGCAGAGCGTCACTCAAAACTAGGTAGGGCAAGTGGGGGATTACTAACATTATATAAAAAAGAACTTAAAGTTAAACTACTCTTTAAGCTGAAAGAGTGGCTTGTAATCCAAATCCTTAAACCATTCAAGGCAATAATTGCAAATGTTTACTTTTCAACTAATTATGTAAGCTCCCCAGACTTTGAAGAAATTTTGTATAAACTCACTCTTGAATATAATGACTATCCAATCATAATTGGAGGGGACTTCAATAATAGGATCGGAAATCTTAATGAATTAGATGAAGAATTGTGTGATAGTACAAATTTATATCATAAACGATATGTTCTAGACCTGATCTGTTTCGGTCATCCTGATACCCTGGTCGAAAGAATGGCTAGCCACGGCTTTGCAGTTGTCAATGGTAGATCTATCTCAGACTTCCCTGGGCAATTTACATGTATGACCAACAAAGGAAAAAGCACGGTAGATCTGGTATGGGTGAATATCTCCTCCCTTGCATGTATCCACGATTTAATAGTTCTTGATGATTCGCTGGTCTCTGATCACCTGCCAATCCGACTAACACTAAATTTTCAGCTTAAAGAAGACCCAATGCAGACAAACAAACGAAAAAAGCTAGAAGAAAAGATTCAATGGAAGGACAGCTCCAAGAAGGACTACTCCAAAATGATGAAATCTGCACTCTTAGACTTAAAAGAAACCCAGGTATGCAACCTTCACACCACTTTGAAAGACAAAATTATAGAAGTTGCTAAAATGCTTGAGATGTGGGTCCCATCTAGAAGCATAAAGGCAAACAGAGGTGGATCCTGGTTTGACCCGGAATGTAGATCCGCAAGATTCAAACTCAGACATGAATACAGAGCCGCGAAAAGGAACAACTTTAATTCAGGACATCTGCATTTGTTTTTAGGTGCCAAGAAAGAGTACGCAGCCCTGTGCAAAAAGAAAAAAGCCGAATTTCACGAAGAATTATGCGCAAAACTCGAAAATGTCAAGGATCCTTCGGGTTTCTGGTCATGTTTGAAAAGTCTAAGAGGCAAACGTGCAACCTTCTCAACATGCAGCCTAAAGCAAGCGGAAGTTGAAGACTTTTACAACAGATTGATTTCTGAACACCCAGTAATTCTTCTCCATACACCTGATAGCCCAAGATTAAGAGTTGAAGACCTTGATAAGGACATAAATATCGGGGAACTCGAATGTGCCCTACAAAATGCAAAAATGGGAAGGCCCCAGGCATTGACATGATACCCTACGAATTCTACAAATCTCTCCCGGTTGAAGGAAGAAATACCCTCCTTGCAATTTTCAACGGCATCCTGCAGGAAGAAGAAGTACCCAGCCAGTGGGGATTAATTAAGCTATTTCTAATTTTTAAATCAGGAGACACTAATAGCATAAACAACTATAGAGGTATCTCTTTGCTTAACTCAATTGCGAAGGTCATGTTCCAAATTCTTAATCAAAGATTACAGGACTTCGCAGAGACTAAGGAACTCCTTCCAGAAAATCAATACGGATTTCGAAGAGGTCGAAGCTGCACGGACTGTGCTTTCATCTTGCAAGGAATAATTGCTATCAATACTCGTCTTACTGCCAGAAAGGTATATGCAGCCTTCATCGATTTCAAAAGGGCCTTCGACACAGTCTCACATCCTATTTTGTTTTCAAAACTCAAAGAACTCGGAATCAGCACGAAGTTTATTAACATATTGGCATCTCTCTACAAAAACGCTGAATTCTCGGTGCACTGCAATGACTTCAAGACAAAGTATTACAAAGTAACCCAAGGAGTTCTTCAAGGAGAAATCCTATCCCCAATTCTATTCACCCTTTTTATTGCAGACTTCGAAAAATACATGAAAGAAAAAGACCTGCGTGGACTAGACATAAATGGGAAAATGGAAATCATCTCTCTTTTTTACGCGGACGATGCAGTAATCCTAGGATACTCAAAAGCAGACCTTCAGAGGAAACTCAAAGCCTTAAGTTCTTATTGTGATGAAAACGAATTGGAAGTTAACCCTTCTAAAACGAAAATCATGATCTTCAGGAAAGGAGGGAGAGCTAAAAAGGACGACAAATTTTTCTACCGAGGTGAACAAATCGAATCAGTCAGTAAAATTATTTACCTAGGCTTTACTTTCACCTCCTCAGGACTCCTACTGGAACACGCTAAAGCCGCAGAAATAAAAGCCAGAGCAGCTGGATTAAGCATTCATTCGCTAATTCAAAAATTCCAAGTAGCCAATCGTGAAGCCTGGATCCGACTTTTTAATGCCATGATTTCAGCCATTATGATTTATGGAGCGGAGATCTGGGGGCTTACCCACTTCAATTTCATCGAAAGAGTTCAAGCCCAGTTCTTCAAGAGAATACTGCTGCTACCGAAGAGTACACCAAACCACTACGCTAGAGTTGAACTACAGATCCCGCACCCGAAAATAGCCATACTGAAACGCACACTGTCATACTGGGAAAAACTGCTACAGATGGAAAAAAAAAGGTACCCCAGAGCAGTGTATGACAGACTGCTTGTGCTGCATCGCAAAAACCTAATCAAGTGTCCCTGGCTCCAGACGCTTCAAGAAGAGCTCATAGCGTGCGGAGAGACAGAGCTTTGGGAAGTTCAAGATGCAAATTTTCTGCAGTCAACTAAAAACGCCATTTTAAACAAGTATGAACAAGAAAAATTTAATGAAGATCTCGTGAAATGCAAAATTTCACTCTACAGTAATATATTCCCACTGACAGTCTCGGAGACTATGAAACCGCCATCTACAGATGCCCCGCTATTTAAAAAAAGATTAGTTGCTCAAGTGAAAACTGCCTGCGAAAAAACTTTCACGCTCTTCGTCAGCAATAAAAAGCTTAAATTCAGCTCCACTGAAAAATGCCCAGTCTGCTTTACTGAATTTTCCATGAACACTGTCTCTCACTTCTTCCTGAATTGCCCAGGGCTGCTCAGGGAAAGGGAGGAAGTGTTCGGCAGTGAAATTGCTAGCCTTAATGTAGATGCACTTGAAAATTTTTTTACAAAAGATACAGATCAGGTCTATCAAAAAATAATAAAATTCGTAAATAAATGTTCCTGTAGATTATATTTTGCATAGCTAACAAATTAAAATTATAAATTGTAATAACTTGTAAGTTGATACAAAAAAATATAATAATAAAATAATTATCTTTTTGGCAACACTGTTCACAAAATGGCGGAACAAAAATCGCCCCCTTAAAATTCTAAGAAAAAAAACGATTTACAGGCTCCATTATAATTTTATTTTTTATAAAAAATCCGTTCTTTTCTTCTAACATTGATTTGTTATATGGGTATGGTGAATTCAGGTGGCAGTGGTCCGCCATTTTCTGAACAGTGTTGCCTAAAATCTTGAAGGTTATTTTAATGGAAGAAGATATTTCAATCTCCCCTCGCGAATTTTCAAACGGCTTTTCTAAGAAAAAAACGATTTACAGGCTCCATTATAATTTTTTTTTTTTTAAATCCTTTCTTTTCTTCAAACATTGATTCGCTTTTTGGGTATCGTGAATTCAGGAGGCAGTGGTCCGCCATTTTCTGAACAGTGTTGCCTAAAATCTTGAAGGTTATTTTAATGGAAGAAGATAGTTGAATCTCCCTTTTGTGAAGGCATAAAAGAGGAAAGCCAATATAAACATTAATATAACAAAAATCGCGAATTTTCAAACGGCTTTTCTAAGAAAAAAAAAGCGATTTACAGGCTCCATTATAATTTTGTTTTTTTAAAAATCCTTTCTTTTCTTCAAACATTGATACGCTTTTTGGGTATCGTGAATTCAGGAGGCAGTGGTCCGCCATTTTCTAAACAGTGTTGCCTAAAATCTTGAAGGTTATTTTAATGGAAGAAGATAGTTGAATCTCCCTTTTGTGAAGGCATAAAAGAGGAAAGCCAATATAAACATTAATATAACAAAAATCGCGAATTTTCAAACGGCTTTTCGAAGAAAAAAAAAGATTTACAGGCTCCATTATAATTTTTTTTTTTTTTTTTTAATCCTTTCTTTTCTTCAAACATTGATACGCTTTTTGGGTATCGTTAATTCAGGAGGCAGTGGTCCGCCATTTTCTGAACAGTGTTGCCTAAAATCTTGAAGGTTATAATGGAAGAAGATAGTTGAATCTCTCTTTTGTGAAGGCATAAAAGAGGAAAGCCAATATAAACATTAATATAACAAAAATCGCGAATTTTCAAACGGCTTTTCTAAGAAAAAAAAAAACGATTTACAGGCTCCATTATAATTTTTTTTTTAAATCCGTTCTTTTCTTTAAACATGGATACGCTTTTTGGGTATGGTGAATTCAGGAGGCAGTGGTCCGCCATTTTCTGAACAGTGTTGCCTAAAATCTTGAAGGTTATAATGGAAGAAGATAGTTGAATCTCCCTTTTGTGAAGGGATAAAAGAGGAAAGCCAATATAAACATTAAAGTTCTAAAGCTATTTGTTTAGAAAGTTTCCTTGATCTTTATAATTTATTTAAAATTCTCAACAAAATGTGATTGTCTCCCAATTCATTAAGAATTATCTTTTTTGGCAACACTGTTCACAAAATGGAACAAAATCGCCCCCTTAAAATTCTAAGAAAAAAAAACGAATTATAGCCTCCAGTTTTATAAAAAATCCGTTCTTTTCTTCTAACATTGATCTTTTTGGGTTTGGCGAATTCAGGAGGCAGTGGTTCGCCATTTTCTGAACAGTGTTGCCTAAAATCTTGAAGGTTATAATGGAAGAAGATAGTTGAATCTCTCTTTTGTGAAGAGATAAAAGAGTAAAGCCAATATAAACCTTAAAGTTCTAAAGCCATTTGGTTAGAAAATCCCTTTTAAACTCCCTCTCCGCTTTTAACTTCTATTTGTGTTTACTCACTTTATTCAGTGAAAAGACTATAAATTGGCGATTAACACTTTTTTTTAGTTTCGAAGAAGAATTGAAAAGCGGGCTTGTCGAAGTGATAGCTCCGCCTCCTTCGTACTATCCGGACATGTCGAGGCTTCGGACGACCTTAGGGGACGCTCCTGAAAGGGTCAGATGGAGGACGAAGCAGAATTTAGATTTCGCCTTTCTCATGATGTACGCGCAGCCGAAAGCCATGTTTTATATTCAGCTCGAAGACGATATTTTGGCGAAACAACATTTTTTAACAACCATGAAAAGCGTCGCTTTGGAACGTATAACGAATAAAAAGCCATGGTTCGTCCTGGATTTTTGCCAGTTAGGTTTTATTGGTAAGTTTATGAATGAGAAAGGGGTTAATGACGGGTTAAAATGGCTCCCTGGGGGGCCCCTCCGCACGTTACGTCTTCTGCACACGCCCAACGATCCGACGAATCTTGAAAATTTAAAGAAAAAAGTTAACAACTTGTCAAGAATGCTTGAAAACGCTCTTAGTGAAAGAGGGTAGTTTCCCCCGACTTCCACCTATGCTAAAGCCGCCCACATTTAATGTCCTCTCGTAAACGGTACTCCTGTTAATTGTCATTTTAATGGCCTCTAAACAAGACACGTTTGTCACGTTATTGTTTTAAAATTTCACCACCGCTTTTAATTTTTCCACCATTAAATAATTTATCCCTTCATTCTGCTGTTTTTTTCTTCATAAATAGATAGGGCTTTACAAAACATAAAATATTAAGGTAGCATTGAACTTGTGGCGTTTTTGTTCCGCCATTTTGAGACGTAAACAATCAGTGTTGCCAAAATCTTGAAGGCTTTAATGTACGAAGCTTAATTTCTCAACTAAAACAAGACACGTTTGTAAAATTTCCCTTCATTCCGCTGTTTTTTTCTTCAGAAATAGATAGGGCTTTATAAAATATTAAGGTAGCATTGTACTTGTAGCGTTTTCGTTCCGCCATTTTGTGACGTAAACAAACAGTGTTGCCAAAACCTTGTAGGCTTCAATGTACGAAGCTTAATTTCTCAACTAAAACAAGACACGTTCGTTACGTTATTGTTTAAAAATTTCCCTTTATTCCGCTGTTTTTTCTTCAGAAATAGATAGGGCTTTAGAAAATATTAAGGTGGCATTGAACTTGAACCGTTTTTGTTCCGCCATTTTGTGACGTAAACAATCAGTGTTGCCAAAATCTTGAAGGCTTCAATGTACGAAGCTTAATTTCTCTAAAACAAGACACGTTTGTCCCTTTATTAATTTAAAATTTCCCTTCATTCCGCTGTTTTTTCTTCAGAAATAGATAGGGCTTTATAAAATATTAAGGTAGCATTGTACTTGTGGCGTTTTTTTCCCGCCATTTTGTGACGTAAACAAACAGTGTTGCCAAAATCTTGAAGGCTTTAATGTACGAAGCTTAATTTCTCAACTAAAACAAGACACGTTTGTAAAATGTCCCTTCATTCCGCTGTTTTTTTCTTCAGAAATAGATAGGGCTTTATAAAATATTAAGGTAGCATTGTACTTGTGGCGTTTTTGTTCCGCCATTTTGTGACGTAAACAATCAGTGTTGCCAAAATCTTGAAGGCTTTAATGTACAGCTAATTTCTCAACTAAAACAAGACACGTTCGTCACGTTATTGTTTTAAAATTTCCCTTCATTCCGCTGTTTTTTTCTTCTGAAATAGATAGGGCTTTATAAAATATTAAGGTAGCATTGTACTTGAAGCGTTTTTGTTTCGCCATTTGGTGACGTAAACAATCAGTGTTGCCAAAATCTTGAAGGGTTTAATGTACGAATCTTAATTTCTCAACTAAAACAAGACACGTTTGTAAAATTTCCCTTCATTCCGCTGTTTTTTTCTTCAGAAATAGATAGGGCTTTATAAAATATTAAGGTAGCATTGTACTTGTGGCGTTTTCGTTCCGCCATTTTGTGACGTAAACAAACAGTGTTGCCAATCTTGAAGGCTTTAATGTTCAGCTAATTTCTCAACTAAAACAAGACACGTTTGTCACGTTATTGTTTAAAAATTTCCCTTCATTCCGCTGTTTTTTTCTTCAGAAATAGATAGGGCTTTATAAAATATTAAGGTAGCATTGTACTTGTGGCGTTTTCATTCCGCCATTTTGTGACGTAAACAAACAGTGTTGCCAATCTTGAAGGCTTTAATGTTCAGCTAATTTCTCAACTAAAACAAGACACGTTTGTCACGTTATTGTTTAAAAATTTCCCTTCATTCCGCTGTTTTTTCTTCAGAAATAGATAGGGCTTAATAAAATATTGTACTTGTGGCGTTTTCGTTCCGCAATTTTTTGACGTAAACAATCAGTGTTGCCAAAATCTTGAAGGCTTTAATGTACGAAGCTTAATTTCTCAACTAAAACAAGACACGTTTGTAAAATTTCCCTTCATTCCGCTGTTTTTTTCTTCAGAAATAGATAGGGCTTTATAAAATATTAAGGTAGCATTGTACTTGTGGCGTTTTGTTCCGCCATTTTGTGACGTAAACAATCAGTGTTGCCAAAATCTTAAAGGCTTTAATGTACAGCTAATTTTTCAACTAAAACAAGACACGTTCGTCACGTTATTGTTTAAAAATTTCCCTTTATTCCGCTGTTTTTTTCTTCAGAAGTAGATAGCGCTTTATAAAATATTAAGGTAGCATTGTACTTGTGGCGTTTTTGTTCCACCATTTTGTGACGTAAACAATCAGTGTTGCCAAAATCTTGAAGGCTTTGATGTACGAAGCTTAATTTCTCAACTAAAACAAGACACGTTCGTCACGTTATGGTTTAAAAATTTCCCTTCATTCGGCTGTTTTTTTTTCTTCAGAAGTAGATAGCGCTTTATAAAATATTAAGGAAGCATTGTACTTGTGGCGTTTTCGTTCTGCCATTTTGTGACGTAAACAATCAGTGTTGCCAAAATCTTCAAGGCTATACGAGGCTATACGAAGCTTAATTTCTCAACCAAAACAACACACGTTTGTCACGTTATTGTTTTAAAATTTCCCTTCATTCCGCTGTTTTTTTCTTCAGAAATAGATAGGGCTTTACAAAACATAAAATATTAAGGTAGCATTGCACTTGTGGCGTTTTCGTTCCGCCATTTTTTGACGTAAACAATCAGTGTTGCCAAAATCTTGAAGCCATTAATGTACGACGCTTAATTTCTCTTTTGTGAGAAATTATAAACAGTTTAAAAATCCCACCACCCACTAAATTAGCCAATAAAATTCCTGTGCCTTCTTAATCTTTTTTTTTTTGTTTTAGGTAAAATGTTCCGGTGTGTCGAACTTCCATGGTTGATCCAGTTTTTCTTCATGTTCTACAATGATAAACCTGTCGATTGGCTTCTGGATCATTTGATACACACTAAAAGTTGTAATTTGGAAAAAGATTCGGTATGTATAAATATTGAGAAGGCTGTGGCCCGCCATTTTTTTAATCAAATCCGCCATCTTGAACCCCATTTTTCGTTGTTTTCTTTCAGCCTGGACCGTTTTCAACGAATTTTAAGACTTTTCCTTCAGTTTTACCTAATATTTTTGTGGTTTACCACGCACTAACTGCTTATCACTAGATTTAACTGATTTCACCATAATTTTACTTTCTACTTTTATATTTCGTTTGAAATATTTTTTTCTTTCAGTTGGCAATAATGAATATTGGCAGTGGGAATTCACTCCTCCCCTTCAAACTTTTTTATCGGCTGTCTCATTTTTTTCCATTAGCATTCATCACATTTTTCCTTAAAAATCCATTGGCCTGAATATAATCAGAATCGAAATCAAGTTAATATAAGCGTTAATAATTTTCCTTTTATCTCTTCTCTATTTAAAAAAAAAAAAAAAAAAAAAAAAAAAAAAAAAATATGCACAAGACATAAAGGGAGAAAAACAATGGCTTCTTTTGTCCTCATTTTCAAACAGCAATTACTCTTTTCTTTTTTTAAAAGCAATATTTCACTGTCAAAAATTGAAATTTTAACCTTTTTTTGTCAGAAACATTGTAAAAAGGCGAAAGACGAATTGTGGATTCATTACAAACCATCGCTTTTTCAACATATCGGAACTCATTCATCTTTAAAAGGAAAAGTTCAAAAATTGAAGGTATTTCGATCATTTTGTCTATTTTTTAAAAAATCAATAATTTTTTTTTAGGATAAACAGTTTGGAAAAGTGAGGTTATATTCTCCGCATAGTAATCCTGAGGCTGTAATCATTTCTGAAATCAAAGCATACAAGCAGTACACTTTAAAAAGAGCTTACCATGGAGAAAGCTTCTTCTGGGGACTCCTTCCTCAACCTGGCGACCATCTTTATTTTAAATTTAACAACCCGATTTTAATTAAAAAGTAACATACAAATAGTACCAAAAACACCCCGCAAAAACCCTTCTACAGTAGCCAGAAAAAGTTATGATGACCCCGCCCTCCGATCTACACTGTAGAGAAAGAGGAGAGTGGAAGCGCCCGTTTTTAAAGCTCCCCTTGGCGGCGTCGCGAAATGCTTGTTTGCAGGTGTACGTGGTCTGATCAAAAAGTTCCGGAACTTTTGAATTTGCGCGCGAACGGAGGGTCGCAGAAACCCCGCGATGGTCTCATATGTTAGCTTTACTCTTCCTGAGTCACGTGGAATTTGGCTGATTGCTGTAACCTTCTTAGTTCTCGAGTTATAGCATTTTTAGTGAAGCGAGATTTTCGTCCGCGGCGATTTTTACGATAATCGATGTCAAAAAGTGATTGCACCTTGTTTTCAACGTCATAACCATAAACCCATGTTTCATCACCAGTTATGATAGGTTTCATGAAGTTTTCACCGGAATTGGCCATTTCCAGAAGCTCCCGGCAAACTGCAACACGGTGTTGTTTTTGGTCGTCCGACATGAGCCTCGGGACGAACTTCGCTGCGACCCTTCTCATCCCCAATTTCTGGGTCAAAATTTCCTGGCATGATCCGTAGGATATCCGACACTCATCAGCCATTTCACGGATAGTCAGACGGTGGTTTGAACGAACCAGGGCGTTCACTTGGGCCACATGAGCGTATATTCATACGGTGACTACAGATTAGGTAGATGCTATATTATAGGTATAAACTCCCTAAAATCCTTGAAAAGATGCTTGTTAACCCTTTCGAGACCGCAGGCGACTATAGTTGCCCAGCGGCGCCAGCGAGAAGGCGTTAGCGACATGCAAAAACTGGCCATCTGTTGGGGAAAAAATGAACTAAGTGATAATCGCATCACTCGTCGCTTTCTGTGCTTTGCTGGGCGCTGGGAGCGGTCAGGGAGACAAATATTTGGGGAAAAGTGCTGCACCAGTAGCTTTACACAGGGCTTCCTCCTTCAATATTCTGTTAATTTTCTAACAACCGTGTTCTCCCTGATAAAAAGCATTTCGCGACGCCACCAAGGGGAGCTTTGAAAACGGGAGCACGGGCGCTTCCACTCTCCTCTTTCTTTAGCGTGTAGATAGCGGGGTTGATATATCCAGTCACCCAGGCTATAGGCACGTCAAAATGGGGAAAAGTTTTTTATTCCTAACTTTTTTTTTGGGTTGAGATAATTGGTTATATCTTTGAAAAGGCACTGGCTCAAATTGAAAGGAAGCTCTGTGCAAAATTTTAAGTCAATCGGTGCTCTAGGAGCGGCTGTATCTCTGTCTAACTGAACGGGAAGAAGAATATGCCAAAGGCGAAAAACCGAGTTTTCAGAGTTGTATATCTCGGCACCCTGTATACCTATTGATTTGAAATTTTCAGAATTTGCTCATATCGAATCAGAGAAGACCTGTATAAAATTTGAAGTTGATTGGTATACAGGGTGCTGAGATCCTGATACCCTAACGTCCAGTACATTTGGTACTGTTTGTACTTTTTCCGCTTTCGGTTGGGTTTTGCTTGGCGTGGCGATACGTCACCGCTTTCCTAGATACTTTACCTCGAATGCTATTTGCCAAAAAAAAATTTTCTCTGTGGGATTATTAGTTCTTGAGATATTTAGGTTTTCCTGAAAAAAGATAAACCCGTTTGGTTTTTTGATCTGAAAATGTCATTTATTTTTCATTTTTAGGTATTTATTTCGAAGTGGGAATCTTGAACATCCGTCGGACCGTTTTTACAATACGAGCGTTGAAGTCCTCCCTTTACTTTCCCCGACGATGAACTACGAGCCGTACAATTTGACCAGCGACGGCTTCATCGTCGTCGGTAAATTCGACAATATGGGATTGGCCGAAGGTAAAGTCGACCCGAAACTCGGATTCGTCAAAGAACTCCGACTTACAGTCCACAGCGAAAGCGAAAACTGGGCCATTTTAAGCGAGGTAAACAACATTTTGGCTGAAAATCAATATTTTATCGTTTTTTTCAGATTCTTATCGAACAAGAACAAAATAGATGACAAACAAGTGAGGGTCCTTCGACAGGACTCTGATTTTTCTGGAACAAAAGCTCTCGACATTTTTAAAAATCGAGCATTTACAACTCCTTTCAGGCAGAGACTTACTCATATTCATAAATCGGATTCGTATACCTATAAATATTTGAATTTCTAGTAAAATATCTTTTATGAATATGAATAAGCCCTCCTGCTTTCAGGACTGATTTAGAAGTCTTAAAAAAAAAGACTTTTTACTATCAGCTGCCATGTCAGCTTTTATACCAATTATTGTTGCCAACATAAAAAAAACCATATGCCGATATTAACGTGATATATATTGATGTCTATTATTTTATGTCATATAATACAGCTGGTGAAATTCAAAATTTTGGCCCCCCTGGCAACACTGTCTTTTCGGAACAATGGGAAGGTTACACTACAGGTTTTTCTATATGAACGCCATTTTGTCTTTCACCTGCTTGAACAATTATTTAAATTTCGTTTTTTGTCAATTTTTTAAGTATTTCAAGGGCGAAAAATATGCTCAATAGTCATTGATTACGCTTATAAAGATACTACTTTATTTTTTGTGTCTTAACGATTCTAGTTAAAAATTAGCATTTATTTTTTTTCTTTTTGTTTTTTTTTTTTCAGTTACAATCCTGTATATTTTAGGTGGTTTTCAAAAACAAACAATTTTAATAATTATTAATTTTTAAAAGGCCATAATATAATTTATTTATAAAAAAATTTAATATGTATTTTTATATTTATGACTGTAAATATAATAAAGGAATGCCATAAATAAAAAAATATTTAAAAAAAACCAAAATAAACATTTTTTTTTTCTTTTTGTGTGATGTACTTAATTTATGATAAATCAAAAAATTTTTGTCTAAGTGTTGATTTTTGTTTTTTTTATATAAATAAATATTTTGTATTAAAATAAAATGTGAACCTTAAAAATTAAAACTACTGTTTATAGACAGGATAAAATTAAATAAAAATATTAAATATTTTGTCTTGTTTCTTTTGGTCAACAAAGTTTAGAAAAGTCTGCTGGGAAAGTTTTTTGGCCATTTCGTGCCATGGCAGTATGGCGTAAGTACTTGGCACATACACATAAAGATCGGGATTATTGTATTTTTATTTCTGAAGAAAATGACAAAAACGCGGATGTCTTTCTGTTTCTATAGAATTCAGGGTGATGGCGTTTACGTCAGTTGTTGAGTCAGGAAGTTCGATTTTAGACAGAGAATTTCTTAATGAATCACAGGTTGGGTTTCTGTAGAATTCATGGTAGGTGTTTTCTTGTGACCTAAAAATTTTTATTTTTTAAAATCGCTCAATATGTGTTTTTTAAGGTGAGAAATACGAATCTGAAGTCAGTTTTATGATTTAAAAATAATTTGTTTCACACTTCAAAAAGGGGGACCCTTCCCAAGTTTTGGCCTGAAAATTTTTCAATTTTAAAAATCGCTCAAAATGTGGTTTCCGGCTCTTTTGAAGGTGAGAAATACGAATCTGGAGTCGGTTTTTCGATTTAAAAATAATTTTTTTCTCACTTCAAAAGGGGGGACCCTTCTCAACTTTTTTGGCTTGAAAAATTTTCATTTTAAAAATCGCTCAAAATGTGGTTTCTGGCTGTTTTTAGGGTGAGAAATACGAATCTGAAGTCGTTTTTACGATTTAAAAATAATTTTTTCATACTTGAAAAGGGGGGACCCTTTCCAAATTTTGGCCTGAAAATTGTTCATTTTTAAAAATCGCTCAAAATGTGGTTTCCGGCTCTTTTGAAGGTGAGAAATACGAATCTGAAGTCGTTTTTACGATTTAAAAATAATTTTTTTCACACTTCAAAAGGGGGGACCCTTCTCAACTTTTTTGGCTTGAAAAATTTTTATTTTTTAAAATCGCTCAAAATGTGGTTTCTGGCTGTTTTTAGGGTGAGAAATACGAATCGGAAGTCGGTTTTTACGATTTAAAAATAATTTTTTTCACACTTCAAAAGGGGGGACCCTTCCCTAGTTTTGGCCTGAAAATTTTTCAATTTTAAAAATCGCTCAAAATGTGGTTTCTGGCTGTTTTTAAGGTGAGAAATACGAATCTGAAGTCGTTTTTACGATTTAAAAATAAATTTTTTCACACTTCAAAAGGGGGACCCTCCCTAGTTTGGCCTGAAAATTTTTCATTTTTAAAAATCGCTCAAAATGTGGTTTCTGGATGTTTTTAAGAAAAGAAATACGAATCTGAAGTCGTTTTTACAATTTAAAAATAATTTTTTTCACACTTCAAAAAGGGGACCCTTCCCTAGTTTTGGCCTGAAAATTTTTCAATTTTAAAAATCGCTCAAAATGTGGTTTCTGGCTGTTTTTAGGGTGAGAAATACGAATCTGAAGTCAGTTTTACGATTTAAAAATAATATTTTTCTCACTTCAAAAGGGGGGACCCTTCCCAAGTTTTGGCCTGAAAAGTTTTCATTTTTAAAAATCGCTCAAAATGTGGTTTCCGGCTCTTTTGAAGGTGAGAAATACGAATCTGGAGTAGTTTTTACGATTTAAAAATTAATTTTTTCTCACTTCAAAAGGGGGGACCCTTCCCTAGTTTTGGCCTGAAAATTTTTCAATTTTAGAAATCGCTCAAAATGTGGTTCCTGGCTGTTTTTAGGGTGCGAAATACGAATCTGAAGTCAGTTTTACGATTTAAAAATAATTTTTTTGACACTTCAAAAGGGGGGACCCTTCCAAAGTTTTGGCCGGAAAATTTTTCAATTTTAAAAATCGCTCAAAATGGGTTTTCTGGCTGTTTTTAAGGTAAGAAATACGAATCTGAAGTCGTTTTTACGATTTAAAAATAATTTTTTTCACACTTCAAAAGGGGGGACCCTTCCCTAGTTTTGGCCTGAAAATTTTTCATTTTTTAAAATCGCTCAAAATGTGGTTTCTGGCTGTTTTTAAGGTGAGAAATACGAATCTGAAGTAGTTTTTACGATTTAAAAATAATTTTTTTCATACTTCAAAAGGGGGGACCCTTCCTTAGTTTTGGACTGAAAATTTTTCCATTTTAAAAATCGCTCAAAATGTGGTTTCTGGCTGTTTTTAAGGTGAGAAATACGAATCTGAAGTAGTTTTTACGATTTAAAAATAATTTTTTTCACACTTCAAAAGGGGGGCCCTTTCCCTAGTTTTGGCCTGAAAATTTTTCATTTTTAAAAATCGCTCAAAATGTGTTTTTATGGTGAGAAATACGAATCTGAAGTCGTTTTTACGATTTTGAAATAATTTTTTTCACGCTTCAAAAGGGGGGACCCTTCCCAAGTTTTGGCTTGAAAAATTTTTCATTTTTTAAAATCGCTCAAAATGTGGTTTCTGGCTGTTTTTAAGGTGAGAAATACGAATCTGAAGTCAGTTTTACGATTTAAAAATAATTTTTTTCACACTTCAAAAGGGGGGACCCTTCCCAAGTTTTGGCCTGAAATTTTTCATTTTTTAAAAATCGCTCAAAATGTGGTTTCTGGCTGTTTTTAAGGTGAGAAATATGAATCTAAAGTCGATTTACGAATTAAAAATAATTTTTTTCACACTTCAAAAAGTGGGACCCTTCCCAAGTTTTGGCCAGAAAATTTTTCATTTTGTAAAATCGCTCAAAATGTGGTTTCTGGCTGTTTTTAAGGTGAGAAATACGAATCTGAAGTCAGTTTTACGATTTAAAAATAATTTTTTTCACACTTCAAAAGGGGGGACCCTTCCCAAGTTTTGGCCTGAAATTTTTTCATTTTTTAAAAATCGCTCAAAATGTGGTTTCTGGCTGTTTTTAAGGTGAGAAATATGAATCTAAAGTCGATTTACGAATTAAAAATAATTTTTTTCACACTTCAAAAAGTGGGACCCTTCCCAAGTTTTGGCCAGAAAATTTTTCATTTTGTAAAATCGCTCAAAATGTGGTTTCTGGCTGTTTTTAAGGTGAGAAATACGAATCTGAAGTCAGTTTTACGATTTAAAAATAATTTTTTTCACACTTCAAAAGGGGGGACCCTTCCCAAGTTTTGGCCTGAAATTTTTTCATTTTTTAAAAATCGCTCAAAATGTGGTTTCTGGCTGTTTTTAAGGTGAGAAATATGAATCTAAAGTCGATTTACGAATTAAAAATAATTTTTTTCACACTTCAAAAAGTGGGACCCTTCCCAAGTTTTGGCCAGAAAATTTTTCATTTTGTAAAATCGCTCAAAATGTGGTTTCTGGCTGTTTTTAAGGTGAGAAATACGAATCTGAAGTCAGTTTTACGATTTAAAAATAATTTTTTTCACACTTCAAAAGGGGGGACCCTTCCCAAGTTTTGGCCTGAAATTTTTTCATTTTTTAAAAATCGCTCAAAATGTGGTTTCTGGCTGTTTTTAAGGTGAGAAATACGAATCTGAAGTCAGTTTCACGATTTATAAATAATTTTGTTCACACTTCAAAAGGGGGGACCCTTCTCAACTTTTTTGGCTTGAAAATTTTTATTTTTTAAAATCGCTGAAAATGTGGTTTCTGGCTGTTTTTAAGCTAAGAAATACGAATCTGAAGTCGTTTTTACGATTTAAAAATAATTTTTTTCACACTTCAAAAGGGGGACCCTTCCCTAGTTTTGCCCTGAAAATTTTTCAATTTTAAAAATCGCTCAAAATGTGGTTTCTGGCTGTTTTTAGGGTGAGAAATACGAATCAGAAGTCGTTTTTACGATTTAAAAATAATTTTTTTCACACTTCAAAAGGGGGACCCTTCCTTAGTTTTGGCCTGAAAATTTTTCATTTTTTAAAATCGCTCAAAATGTGTTTTCCGGCTGTTTTGAAGGTGAGAAATACGAATCTGAAGTCGTTTTTACGATTTAAAAATAATTTTTTTCACACTTCAAAAGGGGGACCCTTCCTTAGTTTGGACTGAAAATTTTTCCATTTTAAAAATCGCTCAAAATGTGGTTTCTGGCTATTTTTAAGGTAAGAAATACGAATCTGAAGTCGTATTTACGATTTAAAAATAATTTTTTCACACTTAAAAAGGGGGACCCTTCCCTAGTTTTGGGCTGAAAATTTTTCAATTTTAAAAATCGCTCAAAATGTGGTTTCTGGCTGTTTTTAAGGTAAGAAATACGAATCTGAAGTCGTTTTTACGATTTAAAAATAATTTTTTTCACACTTCAAAAGGGAGACCCTTCCCAAGTTTTGGCCAGAAAATATTTCATTTTGTAAAATCGCTCAAAATGTGGTTTCTGGCTGTTTTTAAGGTGAGAAATACGAATCTGAAGTCGTTTTTACGATTTAAAAATAATTTTTTTCTCACTTCAAAAAGGGGGGGGGGGGGACTCTTCTCTATTTTTGGCTTGAAAAATTACTATTTTTTAAAATCGCTCAAAATGTGTTTTCTGGATGTTTTTAAGGTGAGAAATACGAATATGAAGTCGGTTTTACGATTTAAAAATTAATTTTTTCTCACTTCAAAAGAGGGGACCCTTCTCAACTTTTTTGGCTTGAAAATTTTTATTTTTTAAAATCGCTCAAAATGTGGTTTCTGGGGGAAGGGGGACCCTTCCCTAGTTTTGGCCTGAAAATTTTTCAATTTTAAAAATCGCTCAAAATGTGGTTTCTGGCTGTTTTTAAGGTAAGAAATACGAATCTCAAGTCGGTTTTACGATTTAAAAATAATTTTTTCACACTTCAAAAGGGGGGACCCTTCCCTAGTTTTGGCCTGAAAATTTTTCAATTTTAAAAATCGCTCAAAATGTGGTGTCTGGCTGTTTTTAGGGTGAGAAATACGAATCTGAAGTCGTTTTTACGATTTAAAAATAATTTTTTTCACACTTCAAAAGGGGGACCCTTCCTTAGTTTTGGCCTGAAAATTTTTCAATTTTAAAAATCGCTCAAAATGTGGTGTCTGGCTGTTTTTAGGGTGAGAAATACGAATTTGAAGTCGTTTTTACGATTTAAAAATAATTTTTTTCACACTTCAAAAGGGGGGACCCTTCCCTAGTTTTGGCCTGAAAATTTTTCAATTTTAAAAATCGCTCAAAATGTGCTTTCTGGCTGTTTTTAGGGTGAGAAATACGAATTTGAAGTCGTTTTTACGATTTAAAAATAATTTTTTTCACACTTCAAAAGGGGGGACCCTTCCCTAGTTTTGGCCTGAAAATTTTTCAATTTTAAAAATCGCTCAAAATGTGGTTTCTGGCTGTTTTTAAAGTAAGAAATACGAATCTGAAGTCAGTTTTACAATTTAAAAATAATTTTTTTCACACTTCAAAAGGGGGGACCCTTCCCAAGTTTTGGCCTGAAAATTTTTCATTTTGTAAAATCGCTCAAAATGTGGTTTCTGGCTGTTTTTAAGGTGAGAAATACGAATCTGAAGTCAGTTTTACGATTTAAAAATAATTTTTTTCACACTTCAAAAGGGGGGACCCTTCCCAAGTTTTGGCCAGAAAATTTTTCATTTTGTAAAATCGCTCAAAATGTGGTTTCTGGCTGTTTTTAAGGTGAGAAATACGAATCTGAAGTCAGTTTTACGATTTAAAAATAATTTTTTTCACACTTCAAAAGGGGGGACCCTTCCCAAGTTTTGGCCTGAAATTTTTTCATTTTTTAAAATCGCTCAAAATGTGTTTTCCGGCTATTTTGAAGGTGAGAAATACGAATCTGAAGTCAGTTTTACGATTTAAAAATAATTTTTTTCTCACTTCAAAAGGGGGGACCCTTCCCTAGTTTTGGCCTGAAAATTTTTCAATTTTAAAAATCGCTCAAAATGTGGTGTCTGGCTGTTTTTAGGGTGAGAAATACGAATCTGAAGTCGTTTTTACGATTTAAAAATAATTTTTTTCACACTTCAAAAGGGGGACCCTTCCTTAGTTTTGGCCTGAAAATTTTTCAATTTTAAAAATCGCTCAAAATGTGGTGTCTGGCTGTTTTTAGGGTGAGAAATACGAATCTGAAGTCGGTTTTACGATTTAAAAATCGGTTTTCGATGAAAAAATAGTTTCCGGTCGTTTCTCTAGAAAAACCATTCAGTTTTTTCCATGACGAGAATGTCAGAGGGAAGCCTATATCGAATTTCCCTCTTAGATAAAATCAGTAAAATAGTTTTTCTGAGAAATTCCTGTTAATCGCGTGTTGAAAACCGCATCACAATAATTGTGATATACATTTCCGGCTTCCGTACATTTCAAACGATTCGTCGAAATCGGAAAAGGAAACAACCATCGTTATTTTTAACAGACGTAATAAAAAGATTCGCGGAATACCTTAAAAAACTTTATTTAAGTACGACTAATGTGGATTTCTTTTTCGTTTTTTGAAAGGCTGTCATATAATTGAAGTCCTTCTTCTGCATTGGCTCTACTTTTCCGAGGGAATGCCGTGAGCCGAAAGAGACGGAAGGATTACGCGGAAAGACCGGCCCCAAATTCGGGCTGTACGCATTCGGCGCAGGCACTGGTTCTATGGGACGTCCGAAATGATAGAGAAGATTCCGTTGCAGCTTAGACGGAGATGAACTTTCGCTGTAAAAGAAGTTGGCATCACTGTTATCTTACTATCAGCTCCAGTTGGGCCTGCTTGAAATTTGGTTCCCTTCTCCGATAGGAGTACACCCTGCAAATTTCAAATCGATCGACCTGGAGCTGAGATATGCTTACTTAGAAGGTTGCCATTGTATTGATTTTTTGGAACTCATATCTACCTAATAAAAGATATCAAAAAACACGTGATTGTTTTGTAGTAATCGATGGATCAGAAAAATATTTCACAAATTCATTTGGAACGTTCGATATCCGCAGTTCGTCAGTCTGAATATGGGATTCAGAGGGTCGTGGAGGATGATTTTGACTGCTTGAATCGAAGTAAGTACTTCCTAGAATCGTTTACCAAGGTTTCCTTCCTTCTCCGTACGAGAATCATGCGTTTGGCACCTTCTGTTGCAAATGCAGTCGATGGCTGTCAATGTCAGTCAATGGCAGTCGATGTCAGTCAATGGCAGTCGATGTCAGTCGATGGCAGTCGATGGCAGTCGATTTCAGTCGATGGCAGTCGACGTCAGTCCATGGCAGTCGACGGCAGTCGATGTCAGTCCATGGCAGTCGACGGCAGTCGATGTCAGTCGATGTCAGTCGATGGCAGCCGATGTCAGTCGATGGCAGCCGACGTCAGCCAATGGCAGTCGATGTCAGCCAATGGCAGTCGATGTCAGTCGATGGCAGTCGATTGCAGTCGATGGCAGTCGATTGCAGTCGATGGCAGTCGATGTCAGTCGATGGCATTCGATGGAAGTCGATGGCATTCGATGGAAGTCGATGTCAGTCGATGGCATTCGATGGCAGTCGATGTCAGTCGATGTCAGTCGATGGCATTCGATGGCAGTCGATGTCAGTCGATGTCAGTCGATGGCAGTCGATGTCAGTCGATGTCAGTCGATGGCAGTCGATGTCAGTCGATGTCAGTCTATGGCAGTCGATGTCAGTCGATGGCAGTCGATGGCAGTCGATGTCAGTCGATGGCAGTCGATGTCAGTCTGATTATGGGATTCAGAGGGTCGTGGAGGATGATTTTGACTGCTTGAATCGAAGTGAGTATTTTCTAGACCCGTTTACCAAGGTTTCCTTCCTTCTCCGTACGAGAATCATGCGTTTGGCACCTTCTGTTGCATTTGCAGTCGATGGCAGTCGATGTCAGTCAATGGCAGTCGATGGCAGTCGATTTCAGTCAATGGCAGTCGATGGCAGTCGATTTCAGTCGATGGCAGTCGATGTCAGTCGATGGCAGCCGATGTCAGTCGATGGCAGCCGATGTTAGCCAATGGCAGTCGATGGCAGTCGATGTCAGTCGATGGCAGTCGATTGCAGTCGATGGCAGTCGATGTCAGTCGATGGCATTCGATGGAAGTCGATGTCAGTCGATGGCACTCGATGGCAGTCGATGTCAGTCGATGTCAGTCGATGGCAGTCGATGTCAGTCGATGTCAGTCTATGGCAGTCGATGACAGTTGATGTAAGTCAATGGCAGTCGATGTCAGTCGATGGCAGTCGATGGCAGTCGATGTCAGTCCATGGCAGTCGATGGCAGTCGATGTCAGTCTGAATATGGGATTCAGAGGGTCGTGGAGGATGATTTTGACTGCTTGAATCGAAGTGAGTATTTTCTAGACCCGTTTACCAAGGTTTCCTTCCTTCTCCGTACGAGAATCTTGCGTTTGGCACCTTCTGTTGCATTTGCAGTCGATGGCAGTCAATGGCAGTCGATGTCAGTCGATGGCAGTCGATGTCAGTCGATGGCAGTCGATGTCAGTCGATGGCAGTCGATGTCAGTCGATGGCAGTCGATGTCAGTTGATGGCAGTCGATGTCAGTCGATGGCAGTCCATGGCAGTCGATGTCAGTCTGAATATGGGATTCAGAGGGTCGTGGAGGATGATTTTGACTGCTTGAATCGAAGTGAGTATTTTCTAGACCCGTTTACCAAGGTTTCCTTCCTTCTCCGTACGAGAATCATGCGTTTGGCACCTTCTGTTGCATTTGCAGTCGATGGCAGTCAATGTCAGTCGATGTCAGTCGATGGCATTCGATGGCATTCGATGGCAGTCGATGTCAGTCGATGTCTGTCGATGGCAGTCGATGTCAGTCAATGGCCGTCGATGGCAGTCGATGTCAGTCAATGGCAGTCGATGTCAGTCGATGGCAGTCGATGTCAGTCAATGGCAGTCGATGGCAGTCGATGTCAGTCAATGGCAGTCGATGGCAGTCGATGTCATTCGAATTCCGTTTATGATACAATGTATCGCCGGGTCCTAACCCCTACTCTCTAAAAGCTCACAATTTCGGTCCTCGAGCACCCGAAGCTTTTCTGGCCATTGAGGCATTCCCAATGTTGAGAACCCTTCCTTTGTGAACCTCCAAGAGATCTTCAAATAAAAGCAAAATTGTAGCTCCTGGGCCGTATAATTTGCCGCCAGTAATCGGATATAAGAACCACGATGTCACCAAACATCGCGCACCGGCGTTCACGATTGGCGTCAAAAGGCGTGAGCCGTTGCCAGACTCGCTGACTCCCGCGCCAAAATATGGCACATACGGTTTGACCCAATATGGAAAAGCAAGTTCGCCTGTGGTGAGATTGAGATCCAGGCCAGTTGCCAGCGTATACCGTGAGTATGTTGGAGTTGATATTTATTTTGAAGTAGAGGAGACTTTAGGGCCTGGGCCTGGATATTATTCGCCGGAGAAGCACATCAATGCGGTTTTCCGACGGGCGCCCGCCGCGACGATCAAAGGCCGTAAACAACCTCCTGCATTCGACGAATCGCCGGCACCGACGTTCGACCCAGAACGCGTCATAGGCCCCAAGCTTCCTCTCAAAGAAACAGCACCAAGAGCCACAGTGTGAGTCCACCAGAGCATTCGGGCCGGAGGTTCGAAATCACACGGACCTGTTCGTCCCGAATATCGTGTACACTAAAGTTTTTAACACTTTTTTAACTACAGCAAAGGAAGAAAAATAGACTTCAGCGTGTATTCAGATGACGGGCCTGGCCCTGGGTCGTATAATTTGGGGCCAGTGACGAGAATCATGCGTTCGGCACCTTCTGCAGCATTGGGAACAAGATGGCAGTCGAATTCCGTTTATGATACAATGAACGACGCGCCGGGTCCTAACGCCTACTTTCCAAAAGCTCACAATTTCGGCCCTCGAGCACCCAAAGCTTTTCTGGGCATGAGACATTCCAAATGCAAGGCTCCCAACATCACCAAGGAAGACACCTACTCATTAATTGACTTCTAGCTGTTTGAACAATAAAAATTTAATGTTGTCCACCATCTTTTGGGGCAGAGGGCGTAATAACCCTTCTTCTGCGGCGGAAGACTGCGGATTTCTTTGCCTCCAATCAGTCCATCTGCCGCAGGAACAAGATGGCAGTCTAATTCCGTTTATGATGAACGACGCGCGTGGTCCTGACGCCTACTTTCCAAAAGCTCGCTCGGCCCTCGAGCACCCACAGCTTTTCTGGGCATAAGGCATTCCAAATGAAGGGCTACCAACATCACCAAGGAAGACACCTACGCATTAATTGACTTCTAGCAATTTGAACAATAAAAACTTAGTGTTGTCACATCCTGTGGCACCATCTTTTGGGAATAACCCTACTTCTGCAGTGGAAGACAGCGGATTTCTTCGCCTCCAATCAGTCCTTCTGCCGCATTGGGAACAAGATGGCAGTCCGCTTATGATGAACGACGTGCCGGGTCCCAACGCCTACATTCCAGAAGCTCACAATTTCGGTCCTCGAGCACCCAAAGCTTTTCTGGGCATGAGGCATTCCAAATGCAGGGCTCCCAACATCACCAAGGAAGACACCTACGCATTAATTGACTTCTAGCAATTTGAACAATAAAAACTTAATGTTGTCACATCCTGTGGCACCATCTTTTGGGAATAACCCTACTTCTGCGGTGGAAGACTGCGGATTTCATCGCCTCCAATCAGTCCTTCTGCCGCATTGGGAACAAGATGGCAGTCCGCTTATGATGAACGACGCGCCGGGTCCCAACGCCTGCTTTCCAGAAGCTCACAATTTCGGTCCTCGAGCACCCAAAGCTTTTCTGGGCATGAGGCATTCCAAATGCAGGGCTACCAACATCACCAAGGAAGACACCTACTCATTAATTGACTTCTAGCTGTTTGAACAATAAAAATTTAATGTTAAGTCACATCTTGTGGCACCATCTTTCGGGAATAACCCTTCTTCTGCGGCGGAAGACTGCGGATTTCTTCGCCTCCAATCAGTCCATCTGCCTCAGGAACAAGATGGCAGTCTAATTCCGTTATGATGAACGACGCGCGGGGTCCTGACGCCTACTTTCCAAAAGCTCGCTCGGCCCTCGAGCACCCAAACTTTTATGGGCATGAGGCATTCCAAATGCAGGGCTACCAACATCACCAAGGAAGACACCTACTCATTAATTGACTTTTAGCAATTTGAACAATATAAATTTAATGTTGTCACATCCTGTAGCACCGAATAACCCTTCTTCTGCGGCGGAAGACTGCGGATTTCTTCGCCTCCAAGTTCTCCCCGTTTTTAAGACCTGCGTTTGGCAAAATGTTGGGAAAGGAAGAAAATCCTTTATAATCTACTTCTGACAAATGAGGTCAATGAGATCCACTTCGCCTGGGTCGTCATAGCAACCGGAATCGACCATGTGGGACATAAGGCTTCAAAACCACTTCACCTCTTAAGCAATCAAGTGCTTCTTTCCATTATAACCTTCTTAATTTATAACCTAAACTTGAGGCAATTAGCCGATGAAAATCCGACCTCATTTGCCATGTTAATCCGGCCCCTTTGTTGTCATCCACCAACATTAATAACAACCGAAGAAAATTAATATTCTTCGAATTCAGTAATTCTCTCCTAATATTACACAAGAGTAATTTGTGAGATAAAACGTTCTTTAGAAACCGAAATAACAAAAACAAATTTCGCATCTCGAGAGTCTAAAACACGCAATATTTCGCCGTAAATATTTTATCGTTTAAAGAGAATTTTGGCTTTTGTTTATTCAGGTCTTAAGACTTCCCTAGAATTGGATAGAATTGTTTTTTTTAATTTTTTCTCTATAAACATCGATCGATTTTGTCAATATTGAGAAATAAAGCAATGAATATGTGAAAAATGAACCTTATTTTGACATAAAAAAATTGGCTCACTTAAGATTTTTAATACGTAGTAAAATAAGTGTTTTATGGGTAGTTAAAAAAGTTACCACAAAAGTGGAAGATTCGCGATTATCTCGAAAACTGCTGCTTGAGGAGAAAAATCGTCTAAATAAAAAATGAAGCTGACAAAATTAGCTACAAAAAAGTATTTATATGTTTTTGACGTTTGAACATTGTTTAAGGAGTTAAAAGACAAGAAAGTTTTGAAATTTATTTTTCTTGCCTTTTAGGTGACTTTTTTTGCGATTATTTTGAGAACGGTTGCTCCAGGAGAAAAATCATGTAAATAAAAAATGTAGCTAAGAAAATTAAACTACAAAAATGTATTTGTATATTTTTTTCTAGGGCTATCGGTTAAGATGCTATGAGGCAAGAACGTTATGAAATTTATTTTTTCCTTGCATTTTTGGTGAATTTTTTAGCGATTATCTCACAAACGGTTGCTCCAGGAGAAAAATCGTCTAAATAAAAATTGTAGCCAACAAAATTACCTACAAAAATGCATTTATATATTTTTGAAGTAGGACTATCGGTTAAGATGCTATGAGGCAAGAAAGTTTTGAAATTTATTTTTTTTTTTTTCACATTTTTTCGCAATTATTTTGTAACTGTTGCTCGGGGTGAAAAATCGTCGAAATAAAAAATGTAGGTGACAAAATTACCTACAAAAATGTATTTATATGTTTTTGACGTTCGAACATTGTTTAAGGAGCTATAAGAAAAGAAAGTTTTGAAATTATTTTTACCTTGCTTTTTTAGTGACTTTTTTTTGCGATTATCTTGAAAATGGTTGCTTCAGGAGAAAAATCGTTTAAATAAAAAATGTAGCCAACAAAATTAGCTACAAAAATGTATTTGTAAATTTTTGGCCTAGGGCTATCGGTTAAGATGCTATGAGGCAAGAACGTTATGCAATTTATTCTTTCCTTGCATTTTTGGTGACTTTTTTCGCGATTATCTCAAAAACGGTTGCTCCAGGAGAAAACTTGTGTAAATAAAAACTGTAGCCAACAAAATTAACTACACAAATGTATTTATATATTTTCGGTTTAGGACTATTGGTTATGATGCTATGAGGCAAGAAAGTTTTGAAATTAATTTTTTTCCACGTTTTTTCGCCATTATCTCGGTAACTGTTGCTTGGGGTGAAAAATCGTCAAAATAAAAAATGTAGCTGACAAAATTACCTACAAAAATGTATTATATATTTTTGACCTACGAACATTGGTTAAGGAGCTATGAGTCAAGGAAGTATTGAAATTTATATTTTCCTAGCTTTTTAGTGACTTTTTTTGCGATTATCTCGAAAACGGTTGCTCCAGGAGAAGAATCGTCTAAATAAAAAATGTAGCCAACAAAATTACCTACAAAAATGTATTTATATATTTTTGAAGTAGGACTATCGGTTAAGATGCTATGAGGCAAGAAAGGTTTGAAATTTATTTTTTTAAACATTTTTTCGCAATTATTTTGTAACTGTTGCTTGGGGTGAAAAATCGTCGAAATAAAAAATGTAGCTGACAAAATTACCTACAAAAATGTATTTATATATTTTTGACCTACGAACAATGGAGCTATGAGTCAAGGAAGTATTGAAATTTATTTTTTCCTAGCTTTTTAGTGACTTTTTTTTGCGATTATCTCGAAAACGGTTGCTCCAGAAGAAAAATCGTGTAAATAAAAAATGTAGCCGACAAAATTACCTACAAAAATGTATTTATATTTTTTGCCTAGTACTATCGGTTAAGATGCTATGATGCAAGAAAGTTTTGAAAAAAAAATTTTTTTCACATTTTTTCGCAATTATTTTGTAACTGTTGCTTGGGGTGAAAAATCGTCGAAATAAAAAATGTAGCTGACAAAATTACCTACAAAACATGTATTTATATATTTTTGACCTACGAACATTATTGGTTAAGGAGCTATGAGACACGGAAGTTTTGAAATTGATTTCTTCCTTGCTTTTTTAGCGATTATCTCGGTAACGGTTGCTCCAGGAGAAAAATTGTCCAAATAAAAAATGTAGCCAACAAAATTAACTACAAAAACGTATTTATATATTTTTGCTCTAGGACTATCGGTTAAGGCACTATGAGGCAAAAAAGTTTTGAAATTGATTTTTTTCCCTTTTTTTCGCGAACTGTTGCTCGAAGGCAAAAAACCTATAAATTCTGGGGGACCCTTCCGCAATTTTCATCTTCAAATCTTCTTTCTGAATCCTCGTACAAGCTGGGATATGTGTAATGAAAACGTATTCTCAGAAAACGTCTTTAAAAGACAATAGGGGACCCCATGCCGTTAATAATTTATGCTGATCGAACGTTGACAATGGAATCTTTATTTGATTTTACCGAGAAAGAAAGTCGAAAAGTCGGAATATTTAACCCATGACGAATTTCCAGAGAAAGCGAATAGGAAAAGGCCCGAAAAAAAAAAGGACCCGTTTTTCCGAGAAACTGAAAATTCCGGACACGCCTAATTTTCCGGAGAGGTAGAAAATTACCTCAGGAAAATCCGTTATAAAGAAATAGAACTTGCTTTCCGCAGTTTGAAACTCCTGGAGCATGCGCAGAAGGATTTGGACGTCGTTCAAATCGTTGGTCAAATCTTAAGGGGATATGAGGGTTTTAAGTTGGTTGCTTTGTACATTTTTCGTTGTGAGCAACGGTTATCGGTTTTTCCCTTCTATCTAGGAAACCGTCGCTCAAAACGAAAAAATCTCTTAAGTAAAAGTTGTAGCTACGGAAATTCACTACATAAAATTTCTTATTGGTTTCTTCCGTCAGAGCAATATTTTAGGAGATATGAAGGTTTTAAGTTTCAGACAGGCTCTGTAGGATTATTAGTTTTAACCTCATAACTCCTTAAATATTGCTCTTACGCAAATAATGAATAAAGAAATTTTTGTAGGAAATCTTTGTACCTACAGCTTTTACTTAGAACATTTTTTCGTTTTGAGCGACGGTTTCCGAGATAGAAGGGAAAAACCGAAAACCGTTGCTCACAACGAAAAATTTGCAAAGCAACTCACTTAAGAACCCTCATATCTCCTTAAGTATTGCTCTGACAAAAAAAACAATGAGGGCCTTTTTGTAGGAAATTTCCGTAGCTACGACTTTTACTTAGGACGTTTTTTCGTTTTGAGCGACGGTTTCCGAGATAGAAGGGAAAAACCGAAAACCGTTGTTAACAACGAAAAATTTGCAAAGCAACTCACTTAAAAACCATCATACCTCCTTAAGTCATCTTCAAATTGACGTGCCCTTCTGCGCATGCTCCAGAAGTTTCAAAACAGTTTCCTGCGGTTGGAACATAGTCGTTTAAAATTCTCATTTTTTCAAAAAAATCAATAATAATGAGGTCTATGAAAACGCAATTTAAAAAAATTCATTTTAATTGACAATTATTTAAAATAAAGTGTACATAAAAATTCTTAGAATAAATAAATACTTGAGAATTATATACAATTTTAAAGACTATAATACAGTTTTTCGCGATATATACAGGGTGGTTTATTTACAACTGATACCAGTTGGGAGGAAAAATTATAACAATCTTTGGGAAAAGCGGTTTAATAAATAGGTAACTTTGAAATGTGTTCCCAAAAATTTTTTGGGGAGACATTTCAAACGGTGATATCAATGGGTGTAAGGGTATTCTTGAAGATAACCTTTTAGGGTGACTGGTATATTTAAATTAGGAACTATATCACCGTTTTGGATATAAGAATTGATTTTAAGCCTAGATAGATGTTTTAAGGTGGGTACATTCCTTTGGTATAAAGGCTTTTTGAGGGAGATGTTGAAATAGTTCTGCTTGTTCCAGTCGAGGAAGACGTGCTCTTTGTCGTTTTTGATTGGCCTGTTCTTCATGTAGAATTCGACGAGTTTGATGACGCAGTCGAAGACTGGGATGGCGTGTGCGATGGACGGTTCCGCGTCGAGTCTGAAGTACCCGTTGACGTAGTTTACCCGTACGGAGATGGGTCCTTTACGTCCCTGAATGCTCAAAGAGAAGAGATACCGCGGGTCAGACGATTCACGGATGAGAAAAGTCCCTGGGGATACCGAAGAAAGAAGGTTGATGGATTCCTGCCATGTTATACCTTCGTAGTACCACCCGGAGATTTTTAAACGTTTTAACGTTTGGGAGATACGATGGAGGTCGAGGTCGGAGGAGGTTAAAGGAAGCTCCGGTGTCGCCCCTACCGGAAGAATAAACGATAGAGGGAGCGATGGTGAAGCCTCTGGTGACAGCGCTCCACCGCAACATGGCGCCCTGAAGTTATGCTGGCACCGTGGGCAGCTTGTCAACATCACCAACGTCCTCTCCTGCAACAAAAACATCATTTTTACTTTCTTCCACAAGAGCTCCCTAACGACTAATAGGGATGGGTATCGATAGTCGATATTATCGGAATATCGATATTTCCCTTCCGATATTTTATAATATCGATATTAGAGGCACGATAGTCGATATTTCTAATTTATATTTAAAATTTAAAGAAGAAAGAAAAAGAAAAATTGATATTAAAAGATACTAAGTGAAATTGGACGTATTCCTTTCGCTTGGGTTTGGGTTGTTTGGTAACTGTAATTGTATTGGCAGCATTGATAAGGGTAGTTGGTACCCGCCTCCTAACTGTTTCATCACTATCAACTTGTAGATATATCGATATTTTAAGCCCGATATAATATCGCCATCGATACTTCCTTCGGATATTGGTTCCGATACCAATATCGATATTTTTGTTTCGATGTCCCATCCCTAAAAACTAAACTTTTCTCAACTTTTCCATCTAAAATTAGGCGCATTACGAATTTTCTAAGAATAAAAGCGACGGGTGACAAATTACCGGTTGACGTGACGGTTCGCAATTTTGTACCTGATGAATTCTCGGGAATTTTTTTTCTTTCAAATCGATGAGGGATTCTCAAAAATGATTTCGAGCGATTTAAAACGAGGGAAAAAGGCCGCTAATTTAACGCCGGGTGGAAAAGGGGGAGGAAAAGCGAGTAATGACACCGACAAGGGTTGAACGCAATTCCCAGTAAACATTAATCACCGCTTTATTATTTAATAATTTTACATTTTTTGTTTTAAAAAGGTTTTAACTGAGAAAAATTAATAATTCTTCGTTACTATTTTTACGTGATACTACATTAACACAAAATAAGTAAAGATGATAAAAAAACGCCTAAAAATCAATAGAAAGGGTTCTTATAGACTAAAAGATCAAGGAAATCGCCTAAGAATCAATAGATAAGGGTTTTTCTAGACAAAATATAGAGGAAAGCGCCTAAAAATCGGTAGAAAAGGTTTTTCTAGACTGAAAGATCGAGGAAAACGCCTAAAAATCGGTAGAATAGGTTTTTCTGGACTAAAAGATCGAGGAAAACGCCTAAAAAAAGGTAGAAAAGGTTTTTCTAGACTGAAAGATCGAGGAAATCGCCTAAAAATCGGTAGAAAAGGTTTTTCTGGACTAAAAGATCGAGGAAATCGCCTAAAAATCGGTAGAAAAGGTTTTTCTAGACTGAAAGATCGAGGAAATCGCCTAAAAATCGGTAGAAAAGGTTTTTCTGGACTAAAAGATCGAGGAAAACGCCTAAAAAAAGGTAGAAAAGGTTTTTCTAGACTGAAAGATCGAGGAAATCGCCTAAAAATCGGTAGAAAAGGTTTTTCTAGACTGAAAGATCGAGGAAAACGCCTAAAAATCGGTAGAAAAGGTTTTTCTAGACTGAAAGATCGAGGAAAACGCCTAAAAATCGGTAGAAAAGGTTTTTCTGGACTAAAAGATCGAGGAAAACGCCTAAAAAAAGGTAGAAAAGGTTTTTCTAGACTGAAAGATCGAGGAAATCGCCTAAAAATCGGTAGAAAAGGTTTTTCTAGACTGAAAGATCGAGGAAATCGCCTAAAAATCATTGATAAGGGTTTCCTTGTCTGGAAGATAAAGCAAAACGCCCAAAAATTAATATGAAAGGGTTTTGTTTCTACTCTAAAAAATGGAGGAAAACGCCTAAAAATCAGCAGAAAGGGTTTTTCTAGGCTAAAACATCGAGGAAAATGCCTAAAATCATTCTGGTTATGCAAAACGCCTGAAAATCAATCAGAAAGGGTTTTTTTTAAAGACTAAAACATCGAGGAAAACGCCTAAAATCGGTAAGCCTAACGCTTAAAAATCAATCTGTAAGGGTTTTTCAAGGCTAAAACTTCGAAGAAACACCTAAAATAAGTCTAATACGCAAAACGCCTAAACATCAATTAAGACAGAACATCGAGGAAAATGCCTAAAATCAGTCTGAAAGGGTTTTTCTTGACTAAAAGGTCACGGAAATCGCCTAAAAACCCATTTGATAAGAGTTTTTCTAGACTAAAAGATGGAGGAAAACGCCTAAAAATTATTGATAAGGGTTTCCTTGACTGGAAGATTAAGCAAAACGCATTAAAATCAATCTGAAAGGGTTTTTCTAGGCTAAAACATCGAGGAAAACGCCTAAAATCAGTCTGATTACGCAAAACGCCTAAAATCGGTCTGAAAGGGTTTTTTTAGACTAAAAGATCGAGGAAATCGCCTACAAATTATTGATAAGGGTTTCCTGGATTAAAGGATTAAGCAAAACGCCCAAACATTAATCTGAAAGGGTTCTTACAGACTAAAAGGTCGCGTAAATCGCCTAAAAATCAATTCATAAGAGTATTTCTATACTAGAGATGGAGGAAAACGCCTAAAAATCAGTAGAAAGGTTTTTCTAGACTGAAAGATGGAGGAAATCGCCTAAAACTCATTGATAAGGGTTTCCTTGACGGAAGATTAAGCAAAACGCGTAAAAATCAATCTGAACGGGTGTTTCTAGGCTAAAACATCGAGGAAAACGCCTAAAATCGGTCTTCAAGGGTTTTTCTAGACTGAAAGATCGACGAAAACGCCTAAAAATCAATTGTTAAGGGTTTAAGGGGTTAACAAGAGTTTTTTAGGCTGCAAAATGAGAATAAAACGCCCTAAATTTAACCTTTAACCTCTAAAGCTGTTAAAGCAAAAAGGAGAGATTTCCGAGAATGGGGTCTTTCACGCTAAAAACTGGGCTACATTGCTCCGATTATGCCGATGGGGTTCTAAAGAATACAGAAAGTGTCCTCCCCAATAAAGAAAACTAATGAAATTCATCGTAAGGATATTTGAGCAGAAAGTCCATTAATGTCCGGGACAAAATTTCGTGAAAAGAATTCTTCAAGGCGGAAAAGCAAAAAGGCGAGATTTTTGGGAATGAAGGGAAAGTCTTTCACGCTAAAAACTGGGCCACATTGCTCCGATTCTGTCGATGGGATTCTAAAAAATATAGAAAGTGTCCTTCCCAATAAGGAAAACTACTGAAAATTCATCTTAAGCAAGAAAGTCCATTGATAAATAATTTCCAGGACAAAACAGATCGAGGAAAACACCTAAAAATCAATTGCTAAGGGTGTTTTTAGACTAAAAGATCGAGGAAAACGCCTAAAAAATCAATCGATAAGGGTTTTTCTAGATTAAAAGATCGAGGAAAACGCCTAAAAATCAATCGATAAGGGTTTTTCTAGACTAAAAGATCATGGAAAACGCCTGAAGATCAATTAATGAAGGTGTTTCTAGACTCAAATAACGATGAAAACGCCAGAAAAAAAGTGTTTTATTGACCGAGGAAACCGATCGAAAATCGTAAAAGGCTCTTTTAACTTTCTAGACAGCAAGATGAAGGAAAATTATATTTAAAAAGGCCGAAAAAATGAATTATAAATCAATAAAAAAACCTACGACCGAAAAATACCACGAAAACGATTAAAAAGGAGGAAAAGTTACTTTTCAGAAACCTTAAAAATTCCCATTACGTGAGAACTAAAATTGCGATGAAAAATATAAAATGAGGTGAAAAATTTGTTGTTTGCAATACGAGTTTATTGTTTTTAGATTATTTCAAAGAATAGGCTCATTACACAATAATGAATGGGAGAGAATAATAATGGGTTATTGTGTTC
The DNA here is from genome assembly GCA_014119065.1 of Orius insidiosus. Lineage (NCBI taxonomy): Eukaryota > Metazoa > Arthropoda > Insecta > Hemiptera > Anthocoridae > Orius > Orius insidiosus. The sequence continues at coordinate 25,777 of JACGAQ010000037.1, read as the reverse complement.
GATGGAAAATTAGAGAAAATGATGAATTGTTTATAAAAAAAATTTTTTCGAATAAAACTTACTGGTTTATATTTGGGGGCGAATTGAAAATAATCCTTTTGGCCCGGGACATTTCGGACTGTGACGTCGATCATTTGTCACGTGTGGAAACTGAGATGACATGAACAAAAAATGCGGAACGTCCGACTTGAAAATGTCGACTGGCGTTCGTCTCTTTCGGCCTCTCGGGGCCCCCCCACCATCGTTGACTCTTTTCACCCGGTCGTGACTTCTTAGTTATTTTTTCTAAAGAGTCTCCCTCCACTTTTCGAGATTTCCGAGTAAAACCCCCCGCTTTAGTTCCCACTCCTCGGAACTTCACAAAACGAGTTTTTTTTTTAAACAAATGAAAAGTGTTTCTTTGAATTGTACGCGGTAGTCGTTTTCATGCTCTCATGACCTTTCCTTTTCTCAAGCATCTTTAAATTACTGTCATTTTAATTATTTTACTATTTAAATTAGCACAATTGAGAATTTTACGGCAAAATTAGGACGTCTAAAAAACGATTCGGAATTTTTTTCTTTTCCGATTTTACAGCTCAAAATATGATGAATTTTCAGGATTTTTTACTTTTTCCACTGAACTTTCACGATTGTTTTATAAACCTTTTTTCTCAGATTTTGCGAAGTTTTCTACGATTTTTGGGCAAAGAAGTCCTATTGTACTCGATCTTCATCAACCAGCTTTTTGATGGATTTTTAAGCGTTTATCGTGATTTATGGTCTACAAAAACAGTTTTTCGAGGGATTATCGAGCGTTTTTCTCGATCAGCTGGTCCAGAACCAGCCTTTTGAGGGATTTTTAGGCGTTTTTTGCAATTAGCGGTCTACAAAAATATTTTATCGAGAGTTTTCCTCGTTCTTCTGGTCCGGATCCAGCCGTTCGATGGATTTTTAGGCGTTTTTCGCGATTTGTGATCGACAAAACCAGTTTCTTAATGGATTATCGGGCGTTTTCCTCTATCATATGGTATAGATTTAGCCTTTTGATGGATATTTAGGCGTTTTTCGCGATTTGTGGTCCTCAAAAATATTTTAAAGAGCGATTAGCAGGCGTTTTCCTCGTTCTTTAGACTAGGACTAGCCTTTCGATGGATTTTTAGGCGTTTTTGCGATTTGTTGTCTACAAAAATATTTTATCGAGCTTTTTCCTCGTTCTTATGGTATAGATCGAGCCTTTCGTTGGAGTTTTAGGCGTTTTTCGCGATTAGAGGTCAACAAAAACTGTGTTTCAATGGATTATGTGGCGTTTTACTCGATCTTCAGGTCGAGAACCACCCTTTCTGTGGATTTTTAGGCGTTTTTTTTGCGATTAGTGGTCTACAAGTACTGTTTTTCGAGGTATTATCGAGCGTTTTTCTCGATCTGCTGGTCTAGAACCAGTGTTTAGATGGATTTTTAGGCGTTTTTCGCGAATTGAGGTCAACAAAAACAGTGTTTCAATGGATTATCGGGCGTTTTCTTTGATCTTCTGGTCCAAAACCAGCCTTGTAATGGATTTTTAGGCGTTTTTCGCCACTTTTAATCTAAAAAAAACATTTCCAGAAGTTTTCTCGACGTTATGGTCTAAGGGGACTACCGTTTTCCTCAATATTCTCGACAACAACAACACTTTTTTATGGATTTTCGGGCTTTCCAATTGATCTTCAGGCCATAGAATCATTTCCGAAGCTCAAAAAAGCCACAAATTTCACCTTTTTTAAGGAGATTTGAGGGTTTTAAGTTGGTTGCTTCGTACATTTTTCGTTGTGAGCAACGGTTTTCGGTTTTTCCCTTCTATCATGGAAACCGTCGCTCAAAACGAAAACATGTCCTAAGTAAAAGTTGTAGCTACGGAAATTTACTACATAAAATATCTTATTTGTTTTTTCCGTCAGAGCAATATTTCAGGAGATATGAAGGTTTTAAGTTTTCAGACAGGCTCTGTAGGATTATTAGTTTTAACCTCATAACTCCTTAAATATTGCTCTTACGCAAATAATGAATAAAGAAATTTTTGTAGGAAATCGTTGTACCTACAACTTTGGCTTAGAACATTTTTTCGTTTTGAGCGACGGTTTCCGAGATAGAAGGGAAAAACCGAAAACCGTTGCTCATAACGAAAAATTTGCAAAGCAACTCACTTAAGAATCCTCATATCTCCTTAAGTATTGCTCTACCAAAAAAACTAATGAGGTCTTTTTTGTAGGAAATTTCCGTAGCTACGACTTTTACTTAGGACGTTTTTTCGTTTTGAGCGACGGTTTCCGAGATAGAAGGGAAAAACCGAAAAACGTTGTTAACAACGAAAAATTTGCAAAGCAACCAACTTAAATACTTCCATATCTCCTAAAGTATTGCTCTGATGGAAAAAACTAATAAGATATTTTATGTAGGAAATCTTTGTACCTACAACTTTTACTTAAGACATTTTTTCGTTTTGAGCGACGGTTTCCGAGATAGAAGGGAAAAACCGAAAACCGTTGTTAACAACGAAAAATTTGCAAAGCCACTTAAAAACCATCATACCTCCTTAAATTAAAAAATCACTCTCCTAACAAATTCTAATTTTTGGCTTATTTCCCAAGATCCCTTGAATCCCATATAGCTTGGATTTTTTGTTTTAAAAATTCTTGGCATTAAAAAAATGACCTGGACTTGTTGGTTTTTGAATAAATAACATTGAAACATGAAAAAAAAAAAAACTTTGTTATAGAGAGCCGTTCGAAAAGGGGAAGAGAGGGGGGGTTTCGAGGTAACCCGTGGTGGGGCCTCAAGAGTCTTTCCGAGAAAAACGTGGAGGCGAACTGTCTGTGTCGGCAAAACGGCGGATGGAAATAAAAAAAAATCTTTTTTTTTAAACCTTGAAAAAATGTTCAAACCTCGACAGAACGTTGAGGTGAAAGCCTTTCATCTGAGTTTACGCGAGGTCATCGACACTAAAATTTCATCCGAAGATCAGACCTCAAATCCAGCTTTCTTGACCCCTCCTCTTCTCTGAAAACAAAAACAAAAAAGTTTATTATTTCAATATAAAACACTCCCGATTTATCGCTAGATTTTTCTTAGTTTAGGAAAGAAAATATAAATTGATTTTCTTGGAAGAAATGATGGTTTCCTTGAATTCTATTAAATAAAAAGAGATTCCCGACGTCTGGGTAACGATCTTTTAATGGTTTTTTTTCCCTCCTCCTCTTTATTTAGTTCGCTTTTTCTATCAGATTCCCTCTTTTTATGTCCCTCACGACAAAATTGATTTTTCCTGGAAGCCCCGGAAAAACAAAGAAAAGCGTTTTTCCTTCGAGATTTTTGAGTAAAATTAAACGACACTCTCGATTTGTGGTCTAAGAAAATCTTAAAAATTTGTAGAGCAAAAAGACCGTCTGATTAAACGGGTTTTTTAAGATCAGAAAATTGAAAATTGACCAAAAACGCGGTTAAAAAGATGTTGAACGCCTAAACGCCTGATTAAACGGGGTTTTTCTATACTAGAAAGTCGAGGAAATGGCCTAAAACGCAGTATAAAAGATGTTTAACGCCTAAACGCCTGATTAAACGGGGTTTTCTACACTCGAAAATCGAGGAAAATGGCCTAAAACGTCGTTAAAAAGATGTTGAACGCCTAAACGCCTGATTAACGGGTTTTTCTATACTAGAAAATCTAGGAAAATGGCCTAAAATGTGTTTTAAAAAATGTTGAAGACCTAAACGCCTGATTGGACGGGTTATTCTATACAAGACAATTTAGGAAAATGGCCTAAAACGTGGTTAAAAAGATGTTGAACGCCAAAACGCCTGATAAAAAGGGGCTTTTCTATACTAGAAAGTCGAGGAGATGCTTAACGCCTAAACGCCTGATTAAACGGGTTTTCTACACTAGAAAATCGAGGAAATGCCCTAAACCGCATTATAAAAGACGTTTAACGCCTAAACGCCTATCGAGAAAATGGCCTAAAACGTAGTATAAAAGATGGTTAACGCCTAAACGCCTGATTAAACGGGGTTTTCTACACTAGAAAATCGAGGAAAATGGCCTAAAACGTGTTAAAAAGATGTTTAGCGCCTAAACGCCTGATTAAACGGGTTTTGCTATACTAGAAAATCAGGGAAAATGGCCTAAAACGCAGTATAAAAGAGGTTTAACGCCTAAACGCCTGTTTAAACGGGGTTTTCTACACTTAAAAATCGAGGAAAATGGCCTAAAATGTATTAAAAAGATGTTTAAGCCTAAACACCTGATTAAACGGGTTTTTCTATACTAGAAAATCGAGGAAAATGGCCTAAAACGCAGTTTAAAAGATGTTTAACGCCTAAATGCCTGATTTGACGGGGTTTTTCGAGACCAGAAAATCAAAAAAATTGACCAAACGGACGCGTCCGTTCCGTCCGGACGGAAGGATTATCGAGCGTTTTCCCTCGATATTCTGGTCGATAACCAGCCTTTCGGTAGATTTTTTGGCGTTTTTAGCGATTTTTGGTACACAAAAATGGTTTTTCGTGGGATTATCGAGCGTTTTTCTCGATTTTCCGGTCGAGAACCAGCCTTTCGATGGATTTTTAGGCGGTTTTTTGGCTTTTTAGAAGAGAAATTGTAGATTTTAGGACTTTTACAGGGGTTTCCAGGATATAATTGCGGTAAAATAAGTGTTTTTTGGGAGTAAAATTTTATCGAAGTTCCTTAGAGTCTGATAAATAGTTGAAAAGGCTAGAGGAAATCGACCAAAAAGGATTTTGGGCCAAAAGTTAAGAAAAACTGAGTTTTAGCTTTCTCTATAGCCCTTCAGTCAATTTAAAAACAATTTTCTGGGTTCTAAGGTCTAAAAAAACGCTTGAAAAATTACATTACCACTTTATACTTCTTACATTTTTGTGTTCCATAGTGGGGAAAAATTAGGGATGTTTACGCAAGTTTTGCGTGGCCTGGCTGGGCGAAAATATTTTTTTCATGCATTGTTTTTGCCCTACTTCGCTTACATAAAAAAATTTTTATTTTAAGAAATATGAAAGCGTTCGAAAGTTATGTAAAGGAAGAAATGAGGTTGTCCTAGAAAGTAGACTTCTTCCAAGAAACCTTTTTTAAAAATGAAATTGTTTATTTTAGATAGAAAAAAAAATACTTTCCAATTTTTCTTCCTTCGTGGGTATCACAATAACTCATTAAAAATGAAGGTATAATTTTCAAGAATAATTATCTCTCAAGGGAGTATTTCTTGAGATGGAAAGTTTAATTGGTTCCCAAGTTTAAGGCGATTTAAACTTGATGGAAAGTAAATTCCCGTGGGTTTAAATTTTAACGGTCTTATCTGAATTTTAAATTGAAAAAATTTTAATATTAAAATGTTTCTTTATAAAAGGTCCTTATTAAAAGGCAGCTGGCGTTTATTGAGAGAATTATTTCTTTTTCTTCTTTTTTTTTTTTTTGTATCGTCCCTTATTTCTGGGAAGGACGTCTAAGGGTGCCCTTCTCCTTTGTCCGGATCCTTCTCAGAAAAGCCTTCTCGTCACCGTCGATCCCCTCCTTTTTTAACATCTATCGCAGAAAACGAAGATCTCAAATCAACTTCCTCCCGAAAGCACCTTCCAAAAATGAATTTTTTAAATGCTTTTGGCGGAAAAACACACTAGATTGGAGGAAAACCGAAGAAATCGCCAGAAAACCAAGTAAAAAGGGAGATTCTTTGCCAAAAAAACCGGGAAAAACGACCAAAAATCTGGTATTATGCTCCTCTGGCTTCCTTCTCCCACATGATTTTAAAGGTCGAAAAAACTTTCGTTTTTCTGGTCGAGAATAACCCGTTTAATCGGGCTTTTAGGCGTTTAACATCATGTATACTGCGTTTTAGGCCATTTTCCTCGATTTTCAAGTGTAGAAAAACCCGTTTAATCAGGCATTTAGGCGTTCCTTAAGGTACTCTAAGGAACTTAGATTAAATTTTACTCATTTTACCGAAATTATATCCTGGAAACCTCTGTAGAAGTCCTAAAATCTACAATTTCGCTTCCAAAAAGCCCAAAAAACGCCTAAAAATACATAAAAGGCTGCTTCTGGACCCGAAGATCGAGAAAAACACTCGATAATCCCACGAAAAACTTTTTTTGTAGACCACAAATCGTGAAAAACGCCTAAAAATCCACCGTAAGGCTGGTTTTCGACCAGAACATCGAGGAAAAACGCTCGATAATCCTTCCTTCCGTTTGGTCAATTTTTTCGATTTCCTGGTCTCGAAAAACCCCGTTAAATCAGGCGTTTAAGCGTTTAACATTTTTTAAAACCACGTTTTAGGCCATTTTCCTCCATTCTCTAGTTAAGAAAAGCCGTTTAATCAGGCGTTTAGGCGTTCAACATCTTTTTAACACATTTTAGGTCATTTTCCTCGATTTTCAAGTGTAGAAAACCCCGTTTAATCAGGCGTTTAGGCGTTCAACATCTTTTATATTGCGTTTTAGGCCGTGTTCCTCGACTTTCAAGTATAGAAAAACCACTTTAATCAGGCGTTTAAACCTTCAACATTTCTTTTAACACATTTTAGGCCATTTTCCTCGATTTTCCATTGTAGAATAATCATCCCGTTTAATCAGGCGTTTAGTCGTTCAAAATTTATTAACCACGTTTAAGGCCATTTTCCTCGACTTTCTAGTATAGAAAAACCCATTTAATCAGGCGTTTAGGCGTTCAACATTTTTTAAAAAACATTTTAGGCCAATTTCCTCAATTTTCAAATGTAGAAAACCCAGTTTAATCAGGCGTTTAGGCCTTCAACATTTTTTAAAACACATTTTAGGCCATTTTCCTCGTTTGTCAAGTGTAGAAAACCCCGTTTAATCAGGCGTTTAGGCGTTCAACATCTTTTATACTGCGTTTTAGGCCATTTTCCTCGATTTTCTAGTATAGAAAAACCCGTTTAATCAGCCGTTTAGGCGTTCAACATCTTTTAAACCGCGTTTTTGGTCAATTTTTTTTTTCAATTTTCTGATCTTAAAAACCCGCTTAATCAGGCGTTTAACGTCTTTTTGCTTTAGAAATGTGTAAGATAGCTAAGAAAGGAAGATTCAGTGAAAATCTGATGAACAGACGACGGACGGCCGGCACTACAGACAAATTCACCAATTTTTGGGACCGTTGAGTGTGTCACAATAGTCTTAGAGCCTTTGGGGAAGTTAAAAATTGAATATTTCATTTCGGAGAATATTTCTAGGCGTGGATTTCTAGTTATTTCGTAGTTGAAAAAAAACGTTTGTTCCCCACTTTGGTAGGTAATAAAATAAAACTATGTTTTCCGAATGAATAATAGAGAGGGGAACGGCGGGTTCCGAGAAGTTTTGTGCCGTTTTGTTCCGGAAAGGGACAGGTAAAAGTCCCTCCCATCTGCCTCTCCACCTTTGCGAAATTACGAAAGTTTTTTTTCCCCCTTTTTTTTTATTTCTGTCTGGCGCGATCGGGTATAACGACCCTTGCTGAACGGAAATAGAATACCGAGGGAGACGAGAGAGGAGAGAGAGAGAAAAAAGAGAGGTTAGACGGATTCTTGGAAATCAAGTTTAACGCTGGGGAGAGGTTCTCCCGAAAATTTGAGGTAGAAAATCAATAACACTCATTTTCCGTCGGTGGATATGAAGAGAGGGGGCCTCAATAGCTTCCCTTCACGCTAACCGCAGGGCTGCACGGTACCCCTCCAACTAGAAGGGATTTTGGGGGAATCCAGTGAAAGTCTTTCACGCTAACAGCTGGGCTAAAGTTCTCCTACATTCTAGGGCATTTCAAGCTAGCAACTAGGCAATACTGCGCTTGTATCTAGGGTCTTTCACGCTAACAACTGGGCTACACCACTCCTACATGCTAGGTTTCACGCTAACAACTGGGCGACACTGCTCCAACATTCTAGGGTGATTCACGCTAACAACTAGGCTACACCACTCCTACATTCTAGAGTCTTTCCCGCTAACAACTAAGCTACAACGCTCCTACATTTTAGAATCTTTCACGCTAACAACGGGGCTACACTGCTTCAACATTCTAGGGCGTTTCACGCTAACAACTGGGCATCACTGCTCCTACATCTAGAGGCTTTCACGCTAACAACTGGTCTATACTGCTCCTACATTCTAGGGTATTTCACGCTAACAACTGGGCAATACTGCGCTTGTATCTAGGGTCATTCACGCTAACAACTGGGCTACAACACTCCTACACTCTAGGTTTCACGCTAACAACTGGGCATCACTGCTCCTACATCAAGAGTCTTTCACGCTAACAACTGGGCTACACTGCTCCTACATCTAGAGGCTTTCACGCTAACAACTGGTCTACACTGCTCCTACATTCTAGGGTATTTCACGCTAGCAAATAGGCTACAGTGCTCCAACATTCTAGGGCATTTCAAGCTAACAACTGGGCAATACTGCGCTTGTATCTAGGGTCATTCACGCTAACAACTGGGCCAAACTGCTCCTCAATGCATATTAATAATTCTTCCATGCTGATGAAAATCAAAACTATTATACCCAGCTGGTCCAAATCCTAAATCTTTCTTAGCCATCCGTGCACCATCAGTTACGACGCGATTGAAAGACCATTCAAAATTCACGCTAACAACTAGGCAACACTGCTTCTACATTCTAGGGTTTTCACGCTAACAACTGGGCTACACTGCTCCTTACATTCTAGAGTCTGTCACGCTAACAACTGGGCTACACTGCGCCTACATTCCAGGGTCTACCACGCTAACGACTGGGCTACACTGCTCCTACATTCTAGGAATCTGGAGCCATGCACGCTAACCACTGGGCTGCACGTACACCTCTAACTAGATGGGATTTGAAGGAATCTAGTGAAAGTCTTTCACGCTAACTACAGGGCTACACTGCTTCTACATTCTAGGGTTTTTTCACGCCAACAACTGGGCTACACTGCTCCAACATTCTAAGGTGTTTTACGCTAACAACTGTGCTATACCGCTCCAGCATTCTAGAGTCTTGCACCGCTACCAACTGGGCTACACTGCTCCAACATTCTTTAGTCGTTCACGCTTACATTTGGGCTACACTGCTCCTATATTCTAGAGACTTTCACGCTAACAACTGGCTACACTGCTCCTACATTCTAGATTCTTTCACGCTAACAACTGGGCTACACTGCAGTCTTTCACGCGAACAACTGGGCTACACTGCTCCCATATTCAAGAGTCTTTCACGCTAACCACTGGGCTACACCGCTCCAACATTCTAGAGTCTTTCACGCTAACAACTGGGCTACACTGCTCCTACATTTTAGGTTTCACGCTAACAACTGGGCCACACCGCTCCTAGATTGACGCTAACAACTAGATATGTTGCTGATAATCGTTGAAATTTACAGTAAAAAAACACAATAAATAGAAATAAGCAACAAAATCTTAAGTATAAAACTCAGGGACGGCCGGCCGGCACTAAATACGAACATTTGAAAATGAGGTCAAGTAATTCCTACAATATCGATCCCCAACTACGTTTTTTTTCAAAGAGAATTGCGACCAAACGCGGAAATCGCGTTTCGCCCTTCGGTTTTCTTCTTAATCTCTCTATACTCAGAAAACGTTGATATTCCAAGCTTTTTTCTCGCTTATTTTCGTTTTTCGCTTCTCGGAAAACCCATTCGAACGATTTGTCATCAATAAATATTGTCATTTGACATAAAGATAACGGCTATCTTGAAATTTCAAGACATTTTTATATTCTGATAACGTAGGCCGTGATTTTACATAAAAAAGAGGGATATTTTGAACGAGTTTTTTTTTTTACAAATTTGTGTAGTATGTCAAGGGCGTAACGACCCCGAAAGTGGGGAAAATAGCACGCTATAAACGAAGAATATTGACGTCACTTTCCTTTTGTTTATACACAATTTGGGAAGAAACGTCTATTTTTAAAACGGCGTAGTAAAATGGCAACACTGTTTTTATAAAATGTGATCGAAAATTTTAAAAATGGACTTACTTTTCTTTTTGTTTTTTGTACGTTTTTGTTTTGGGCGGAGTTTGAAGATAGTCAATTGGGAAAGAAATGTGAGGGAGAAGGAGGTCCCTTTTGTGGTGAGCGTTCAAAAATATGATCAAAAATTGGGATATTTTAAGCATCACTGCGGAGGTAGTATCGTTTCTTCGACTTATATGCTCACAGCGGCGCACTGCGTAATTAATTTTGATTTGCTTTATGACCACACGAAGCGCCTTATCGTTCCGGAGTATCGGAGCCATTTTAGAATTGTCGCCGGAGCAGTTAATTTGACCGCTGAGGCGATCGCGAAGGCACAGGTAGGAAGAGTGAGGAAGATTATCATCCCGGAAGATATCGTTTATGAAGGCATGACAGGTGAATTAACGGGTAGCTCAACGTGGGGGAGTCGTTCTGCAGTATACGGGAGGTGGCTATTGGCTGTTCCTCTGGGTCCACTGGGGGATGCTCCTACATTCTAGGGTTTTTCACGCTAACAACTGGGCTACACCACTCTTACATTCTAGGGTGTTTCACGCTAACAACTGGGCTACACTGCTAATACATTCGGGAGTCTTTCACGCTAACAACTGGGTTACTCTGCTCCTGCATTCTAGAGCCTTTCACGCTAACAACTGGGCAACACTGCTCCCACATTCTAGGGTGTTTCACGCTAACAACTGGGCTACACTGCTCCTACATTCGGGAGTCTTTCACGCTAACAACTGGGCTACCCCACTCCTACATTCTAGGGTCTTTCACGCTAACAACTGGGCTACACTGCTCCCACATTCTAGGGTGTTTCACGCTAACAACTGGGCTACACTGCTCTTACATTCTAGGGTGTTTCACGCTAACAACTGGGCTACACTGCTCCTACATTCTAGGGTGTTTCACGCTATCAACTGGGCTACACCACTCTTACATTCTAGAGTCTTTCACGCTAACAGCTGGGCTACACTGCTACTACATTCTAGGGTGTTTCACGCTAACAACTGGGCTACACTGCTCCTACATTTTTGAGTGTTTCACGCTAACAACTGGGCAACACTGCTCTTACATTCTAGGGTGTTACACGCTAACAACTGGGCTACACTGCTCTTACATTCTAGGGTGTTTCACGCTAACACTGGGCTACACTGCTCCTACATTCTAGGGTGTTTCACGCTATCAACTGGGCTACACCACTCTTACATTCTAGAGTCTTTCACGCTAACAGCTGGGCTACACTGCTCCTACATTCTAGGGTGTTTCACGCTAACAACTGGGCTACACTGCTCCTACATTTTTGAGTGTTTCACGCTAACAACTGGGCTACACTGCTCTTACATTCCAGAGACTTTCACGCAAACAACTGGGCTACACCACTCTTACATTCTAGGGTGTTTTACGCTAGCAACTGGGCTACACCACTCCTACATTCTAGAGTCTTTCACGCTAACAACTGGGCTACACTGCTCCTACATTCTAGGGTGTTTCACGCTAACCACTGGGCTGCACGTACGCCTCTAAATAGATGGGATTTGAAGGAATCTAGTGAAAGTCTTAGACGCTAAAACCTGGGCTACCACTGCATCAACATTCTAGGGTGTTTCCGCTAACAACTAGGCTACACTGCTCCTACAATCTAGGGCCTTTCACGCTGACAACTGGACTACAACACTCCTACATTCTAGAGCCTTTCACGCTGACAACTGGGCTACACTGCTCCAACGAGTCGTTTGCTCTGCAGTATACGGGAGGTGGCTATTGGCTCCTCCTAAACTGCTTTTAAATTCCGTTTTATTTTCAAGGTCAGTTAATAGAAGATATGGCGCTGATCGAAATATACAAGAGGCTTGCTTTCGACGATTATGTCGCTCCTGCCAGGTTCATTTCAAGCTATAGACCGGCTGATACGGAAGATCTATTTATGAAATATACAAAAGGGCAAATGGCAAACCGATGCAAACTTGCTGGATGGGGAAAGCAGAATATCGTTTACCACGAATTCCGTGGAGTGTGGACATCGTACAATCTTTCGCAGCAGCTGCGCATAGTGACCGTCCGCATACTGCGGCATAGCGTCTGCGACCAGCTGTTCTGCGCGGTGAATAGGAGACACTGCGGCATCCATAATTTTAGCTGGGAGGGCGTCTTTTGCGTGAAGGGTAGAAGGAGAAATTCGGACCCATGCGATGGAGATTCAGGGAGTCCCATTTTCTGCGATGGTATTGTCTATGGTTTTAATATATTTGTCGAGAACGAATGGGGATGCGGGAGAGGAGCACCATCCGGCTTCGTCTCGGGCATCGCTGTCTACAATTTTATCATCAACTCGATCTACGCGAGGAATGCAGCAATCAATTATTTATTAAAAAATACCTTCACAATCACCTCTCTTCTCACGATAATAAACCTATAGCAAGCCAAATCATTATTGACGCAGACAACTCGGCCCAACAGTACATCCTTTGCTTTCACACGAACAACTGGGCCACTCTGGGACACAGTGATCTTACGTTCCAGCTACAATCGTGCTAACAACTGGGCTACACTGCTCCAACATTCTATTCTAGAGTCTTTCACGTTAACAACTGGGCTACACTGCTCCTACATTCTAGGGTGTTTCACGCTAAGAACTGGGCTACACTGCCCCTACATTCGGGAGTCTTTCACGCTAACAACTGGGCAACAATGCTCCCACATTCTAGAGTGTTTCACGCAAAGAACGGGGCTACACTGCTCCTACATTCTACGGTCTTTCACGCTAACAACTGGGCTACACTGCTCCAACATTCTACGGTCTTTCACGCTAACAACTGGGCTACACTGCTCCTACATTCTAGGGTGTTTCACGCTATCAACTGGGCTACACCACTCTTACATTCTAGGGTGTTTCACGCTAACAACTGGGCTACACTGCTCCTACATTCGGGAGTCTTTCACGCTAACAAGTGGGCTACACCACTCCTACATTCTAGAGACTATCAAGCAAACAACTGGGCAACAATGCTCCCACATTCTAGAGTGTTTCACGCAAAGAACGGGGCTACACTGCTCCTACATTCTACGGTCTTTCACGCTAACAACTGGGCTACACTGCTCCAACATTCTAGGGTGTTTCACGCTAACCACTGGGCTACACTGCTCCTACATTCTAGGGTGTTTCACGCTATCAACTGGGCTACACCACTCTTACATTCTAGAGTCTTTCACGCTAACAGCTGGGCTACACTGCTCCTACATTCTAGAGTGTTTCACGATAACAACTGGGCTACACCACTCTTACATTCTAGGGTGTTTCACGCTAACTACTGGGCTACACTGCTCCTACATTCGGGAGACTTTCACGCTAACAACTGGGCTACACCAATCTTCAAGAGTCTTTAACGCTAACAACTGGGCTACACTGCGCCTACATTCTAGGGTCTCTCACGGTAACAGCTGGGCTACACTGCTCCTACTTTCTAGATCCCTGCACGCTAATCACTGGGCAGCACGTACACCACTAACTAGATTTGAAGGAATCTAGTGAAAGTCTTTCCCGCTAACAACTGGGCTACACTGCTCTTACATTTTTGGGTGTTTCACGCTAACAACTGGGCTACACCACTCCTACATTCCAGAGTCTTTCACGCTAACAAGTGGGCTACACTGCATCAACATTCTAGGGTGTTTCACGCTAACAACTGGGCTACACTGCTCCTGCATTCTAGAGTCTTTCACGCTAACAACTGGGCTACACTGCTCCTACAATCTAGAGCCTTTCGCGTTGACAACTGGGCTACACCGCTCCTACATTCTAGGATGTTTCACGCTAACCACTGGGCTGCACATACGCTTCTAACTAGATGGGATTTGAAGGAATCTAGTGAAAGTCTTTCGCGCTAACAACTGGGCTACACTGCTCTTACATTTTGGGTGTTTCACGCTAACAACTGGGCTACACTACTCCTACATTCCAGAGTCTTTCACACTAACAACTGGGCTACACCACTCCTGCATTCCAGAGTCTTTCACGCTAACAAGTGGGCTACACTGCATCAACATTCTAGGGTGTTTCACGCTAACAACTGGGCTACACTGCTCTAACATTTTAGTGTCTTTCACTCTAACAACTGGGCTACACTGCTCCTAAATTTTAGACTCATAAATAAATCTTCCATGCTGATTAAAATCAAAAATATTACACCCAGCTGGTCCAAATATTCCCTAAATCTTTCTAAGCCATCCGTGCACCATCAGTTACGTCGCGATTGAAAGAGCATTCAGAAAAATATCAAAATCTATTTTACAAGTTACTAAATGAAGTCAGAAGTTGTTAAAAAGTTTGGAGTGACTTAAGCAATGACAAAATACCTTTTAAACGTTACGGATCCCATTCGTTTTAACGAAAAAAATGTCAAATTTCTCCTCAGTTATGGCTTTTCGTATCCAAAATTTCACACACAAACAAAACCAGGGGAAAGAAGGCGTTTTTAAAAGTTAGAAATCAACATAAATCATAAAAAACGTGTCAAAACGCTAAAATGAAGGGACAGTGAGGGGAAACGCGGTCGGTTCGAGACTGAAATCGTGCTTGAGTTTTTTTTCTTTCGGTTGGGGCGCGTGGTGGGGATGAAACGGGCGGTGAGTGGGGGACATGCGCCCCACTTCAAACCACAAGAATGAATATACAATTTTTGAATTTATACTAAAGAAAGGCTGACTTTACGATGTATTGTTTTCGCCAATGACTGCCCGGAGGCTCCGGATATAAGGAGTGAAAAGTGGACTTCAAAATGCAAAAAAAAAAAAAAAAAACCACGGACGGACGGACGGCCGGAACTTCTTACAAAGTTGAGATCGATTTAGTTGCGTTGGATTTATTTCCGATGGAGGGTAAAACAATAACTTCTTTAAGGAAGTTAAAATTTTTAGGCGGCTTTTGTGGGGTGTTTTGCTCCATTTTTCTTCCGATTTCAACCGAATTTTCTCATTTTTCAGTAATAAAAGTACTAGTCTGGAGCTTGCCCCGACTTCCATAAACTTCCTTAAAGAGTAGTAACGAAATAGGAGGGAGAAGTATAAAGGAGGGGGAAATGTAAAGGAGGGGAAGTATGACGGAGGGGGAATATAAAAGGGAGGGGAAGTATAACGGAGGAGGATATAAAAGGGTGGGGAAGTATAACGGAGGAGGAAGTATAACGGAAGAAGAAGTTTTTATTTTTTTTTTGTTGTTGAAAAATTTTCAGTTTGTTTTACGAAAATTTTTTTAACTTATCTGTTTAAATTTACACTTTTTTCCCCAAATTTTCTATTTCTTTTTGTTTCGAAAATTTCTTTAATGTATCAACTTTGTCTGTGGTGCCAGCCGGCCGTAGTTTTTCCGGAACACTTTACGGCCACAGTTTTCAACAGATTTTCACCAGATTTTCACAAAAGCGCAAATTTAAAAAAGAAAATTTAGAAAATTTTTCAACAAAAATCTACCTAAAAGCGCAATTTAAAAAAAAAAAAATTTAAAAAAAACTTGGATTTACATATTGGGAAAAAAAACTCGGAAAATTTTTTGGGAAATTTTACTAAAAACAAACCTTTTAAGTTATAACATTAAAAAATTCTTAAATGTTAATTTATACTTCCCTTCCGTTATGCTTCCCCCTCGGTTATACTTACATTCCCTTATACTGCCCCCTCCGTTATACTTCCCCTCCCTTATACTTCCCACTCCGTTATAATAATAATAATAATAATAAGAAGACTTTATTTACAAAAAATAAAATACATAAAATAAAATACATTATAAGTCTTTTTAACCCAAGGGGTTCAAACCCATCTGGGTGAGTTTGGCCAAAAAATACCTACAAATAAATAAAAAACCATTTCTTGGATAAGAGAGAGAAAAACGAACAAAAGAAAGGAAACCTCCAAAAAAAATAATGACCCTGCGGTAGCAGGGACTAAAAGGTAGATTTCTTTTCATGATTAAAATTAAAATGTATAAACACAAAATATAATTATGTTATAAAAATGATGATATAAGAAAAATTGCGCCACTGAGCCCCTATAAAAACATCTGATAATTTTTTAATAAAATATTTAATAATTTCCCGGTATAAATTCAAATTTTTTTAAAGTTTAGCTAGTTCAATATTTTGCGCCTGGCTCGTCCAAACCTGCTTTAATTAATTTTTTACACGCCCTCGCAGAGGTCTTAAAGTTTTTTTTTGCAAAAGGACTAGGATTTCAATAGAAAATGCCAATTTTGTCTTTTAAGCCCTAAGTAAAGTAGGTGAATCGCTGGTCCGATTTCAGCCATTAACGAACTCGTCCGAGCTATTGAGATAAAAGCTCTAAATACCGGATATCGTCACCCTCACATTAAAATTGCTCCAGTTATCGTGCTAATATATATATATATATATATAAACTTTTCAACTGAGGATGGTTTTGGGGTCCAGGAGGTATGAAACGAAAAACGTATAGAAAATTTTTTGAATCTGCGACTACTTGGTACATTACAATAGGTAGATTTTGAAGAAAAGAAATCTACCTAATATGACAACGTATGAGATTTTTTTTTTTTTTTTTTTTTTTTTTTTTTTTTAATCTTTTATAATATTTATTCTTATTTTTATTTTTGCTTTTGCATGATGCAGGTTAAGGATATTATTAACTTGTATTTGTGTACCTACTATTAATATAAAAATATATATATATAAATTAATATAAAATTAATGCGAGTTACAAAATGACCTAATAGTTAAAATGATCAGTCAGGTACTTCCTGTGCAATTCTCATATTTTCATTATTAGCATCAACAAAGTTCTTAATTTGTCCGAATTCTTTTTCCCAGTTTTCCCCTCTACAATACACAGGGAGTAAATGAAATTCATAATTATTTTTACAGTATATGAGCCAAAGACCATCTATATTAACAAAACTAAAAACATCCGTACACTCTTTTTTATTTTAATCCCTAAAAGCACACCCCCCTGAGCCCTCCCAAACTTTGAATTCCTATTTGCCCCAATCCACTGTAATTTAAACCCCTAAAATACCCCCCCAATTCCTTGAAATCTTTCACCTCAACAAATGTTTCAAATAGACAGAAAACATCGAACTCATCCACGAAATCGAAAAAAACCTACATTACATTTTTTATTTTTTATACCACAGACATTGTAACTCAAAATCAAAAATTTACCTTTAATATCCCGTTCTAGCTCCTTACTAAAATCCGAACCCTGCATCACGCATCCTCCTAGTTTTTTTGGTTTTCTATCTTAACCTTAATCCCTAGATCTTGAAGAGCCTTCAAATCTTCCTTTCCGCCTACGACACCTGTAGTTACGTTCCATGTGTACTTTCTTTCTCCGTAGATCACCGTATCCCACTCCGTTATATTTCCTTTTTGTTATACTTCTCCCTCCGTTATACTTCCCCTCTCTTATACTTTCCTCTCCGTTATACTTCCTACCTCCCCCTCCGTTATATGACCCCTCCGTTATGCTTCCCCTCCCTTACACTTCCCCTCCCTTACACTTCCCCCTCCGTTATACGTCCTCTCCATTACAATTCACCGTCCGATATACTTCCCTCCCTTATATTTCCCCCTCCGTTATACTTCCCCACCCTTATATTTCCCACTCCGTATATTTCCTTTTTGTTATACTTCTCCCTCCGTTATACTTCCCCTCTCTTATACTTTCCTCTCCGTTATACTTCCCACTTCCCCCTCCGTTATATGACCCCTCCATTATAATTCACCCTCCGTTATACGTCCCCTCCATTACAATTCACCCTCCGTTAAACTTCCCCTCCCTTATACTTCCCCCTCCATTATACTTTCTATCAGTTATACTACCCCTCCGTTATACTTCCCCTCCCTTACACTTCCCCCTCCGTTATACGTCTCCTCCATTACAATTCACCTTCCGTAATACTTCCCCTCCCTCATACTTCCCCCTCCATTATACTTCCTATCAGTTATATGTACTACCCCTCCGTTATACTTCCCCTCCCTTAAACTTCCCCCTCCGTTATAATCCCCCCTCCTACACTCTTCAAACTAGTACATACTTCAATAATAAAATAAACCGAAATCTATTCACCATTTAACTTAGTTCTTGTGAAAAGGCAATTTTAAAATTCCTCGAAAAAAAAGCAGCATTAAAATCGCGAAAAGACACGTTAGATCGCGTGCCGGATTTGCAAGGGCGATAATCTCGAAACGTCCCTACTTAATACCTCGTACATATTTTGTACAAGTTGAAATTTGAATAAAAATAATCACCCTCATTTGAATAATAATGAAAGCCCGTAGTGGGCAGATGGGAACCAGGTGGCTGAGGCGACATTTTTTTTGTTAATAATTTTTTTGGACAAAATATAGGGTAAAATATTAAAAAATGAAGAAAAAAAGTCACCTTCTGCCTAATCACCTAGTTTGTAGACAACACGAACATTTTTTTCTTTTGACTTTTCCTTAAAAAGAAACTTAATTGGATGATAACTTAAGTTCTTTTTAAAACTTTTCCAAGTTTTATGTTGGCAAACATGGAGATTATGACGTTTTGAACTTGTCGGAACATGCTTAAGTGGAACCTCCTCAAAAAAGTAATTTTTGAGCTTACCACTTCAATAATCTCCAGAGGATAAGTTTTAAGTGAAAAGTTTTCGTTTTAAAAAGTTTTCTTGCGTGTCCAACCCAGGGAAACTTCTTCAAAGAAAATTGTGAAACCCTTTCAATATTTTTGGCCAATTATGAAGTTGTCTGTGATGCCGGCCGGCCGTCTCATTTTTAACTTCCTTAAAGAATTTGATTAAAAAAACCATTTTGACCGGATTTTTCCGGATTTGCCGAGCTTACTGGATGGATTTTTTTTCGACAAGAACCCCCATTTTTATGAGATTTGTAGGAATTAACTTCCAAGGAGTTGGTCCATTCCAACATTCTCGATCAATTCTTTTACGCTCGCAACTGGGCCACACTGCTCCTATATGGTAGAGTCTATTACGCTAAGAACTGGGCTAAACTGTTCCTACATTCAAGAGTCTTTCACACTAACGACTGGGCCACACTGCTCCAACATTCTAGGGTGTTTCACGCTAACAACTGGGCTACACTGCTCCTACATTCTAGGGTGTTTCACGCTAACAACTGGGCAACACTGCTCCCACATTCTAGGGTGTTTCACGCTAACAACTGGGCTACACTGCTCCCACATTCTAGGGTGTTTCACGCTAACAACTGGGCTACACTGCTCCAACATCCTAGGGTGTTTCACGCTAACAACTGGGCTACACTGCTCCTACATTCTAGGGTGTTTCACGCTAACAACTGGGCTACACTGCTCCAACATTCTAGGGTGTTTCACGCTAACAACTGGGCTACACTGCTCCTACATTCTAGGGTGTTTCACGCTATCAACTGGGCTACACCACTCTTACATTCTAGGTGTTTCACACTAAGAACTAGGCTACACGGCTCCTACGAGTACATTCTAGAGTGTTTCACGCTAAGAACTGGGCTAAACGCTCCTACATTCTACAGTATTTCACGGTAACAACTGGGCTACTTTGCTCCTACATTCTAGAGCCTTTCACGCTAACAACGGGGTTACTCTGCTCCTACATTCTAGGGTGTTTCACGCTAACAACTGGGCTACACCACTCCTACATTCCAGAATCTTTCACACTAACAACTGGGCCACTCTGCTCCTTCCGTAGTTTTTCCGGAACACTTTACGGCCTCAGTTTTCAACCGATTTTCACCAAATTTTCTTTAGTCGGTGAACAAGAAACTAGGACGATTTTTGAATTTCGAAAAAATGGCGGAGATATGCCTGTTTGAAATTTTAAAAAATTCGCTGCCGCCGAACCGTTAATCCGATTTTCACCAAATTTTCACCAATTACTACTTATATTTTTTACCAATTTTGGTGTAAAAAAAATTATCATTTTTCACATTAGTTATCATTTTAGTAGGGAGAAATTTCATACTTCCACCCGGTACGAGAGGGACCTCCCTTGGGCAAAAATCCCTAGTTCTACCTTGATACCCAGAAAAAATGTCGAAAAAATAGAACTTATAAAATTTTTGAGAAAAAAAAAGCGTAAATTTAAAAGAGAAAACTCGGAAAATTTTTCAAAAAAAAATCGGAAAAGTTAAAAAAAACTTGGAAGAAAATTTTTCACAAAAAAAACTCGGAAAGTTTTCAAAAAAAAAAATTGGAAAATTTTTCGAAAAAAAATTGGAAAATTTTTCGAAAAAAAAACTTCCTTCTCCGTTATACTTCCCCCTCCGTTATACTTCCCCTCCCCTATACTCCCCCTCCTATATTGTTACTTCTCTTTAAGGACGTTTTCGTTGTAAGCTATTTTCAAACTAGTACTAAAATAGAAGGCTCAATTGAACAGATTTTCCACACCATCCCTCACTCTTTGATGAATTCACGGAAATTCGATGTCGCTGGAATCAATAGAGCAAATAAGGCTATTTCTCGGAAATTCAGATTTTAGTAATCAATTCCATGCAATTTACTCGCGAAAATCCTCTAGAAATACTGCGTTTTCTCTAGTATCGATATTGAGGGTATGTAAGAAAATTAATTTAAAATGGAGATCGTTTTTGAAATGAAAAAAGGCATTTTCTGAGGATGGTGGGTCGATTTGTGGCTTTGAAAAGGTAGAAGGGCTTAACGAGATATTCCGTTTAAAAGCCTTTCCAAGCGTATTTCCTGGAAACGGCAAGAGACAACCTTTAATCAACGAAATTGTAAACCCTCTTCCCCTCCACCCATTTTGTCGGCCATCTTTGAAGGAAATTGAAAGGACGAAATGAAAATGTTAACTACGGATGAACGATATTCACTGCCACCTAGATCGAAATATCAGACGTGTATGATTTAATTAAATTACGAACCGGTTTGAGCCATGTCACCGTTTTAGGATTCCAAGAACTCAGATGTGATAAATTATCATTAAATTTTTAATGCTCGCATCTCCTCTGACATTTTGAAAAGGTTCCTGGAAAGAGAACGGACCAAAAACGTGACGTCAATAATTGAAGAGGTTTCCTATATCGAATGGGTGTCTCCTTTTTAAATTTTATATAAAGAGGTTCATCTAAAAATAGCATACTTTCAATTACTCTAGAAGTACATGTATTTTTAACAATTTTGACGGTAATTTGAATTTTGGCGCCGTTTTAAGAAGCGTTTTGATGATAAAAGCGGCCAAATGAGGAACTACTGAAGTTGGGACAAAGGCGCCATTTGAAGAAGCGCTGTGACGAAAAAAGCGGCCAAATGAGGAACTACTGAAGTACAGTCTTTGGCGCAATCTTCAGAAGCGCTGTGACAATAAAAAGCGGCCAAATAAAGAACTAAGAAATTAGTGCCAAATTTTGCGCCATTTTCAGAAACGCTGTCATCATAAAAAGTGATCAAATGAGGAACTGCTGAAGTAGTGCCAAATTTGGCGCCATTGTCAGAAGTGCTGTGACGATAAAAAGCGGCCAAATGAGGAACTAAGGAAGTAGTGCCAAATTTGGCGCCATTTCAGAAACGCTGTCATCATAAAAAGTGATCAAATGAGGAACTGCTAAAGTAGTGCCAAATTTGGCGCCATTGTCAGAAGTGCTGTGACGATAAAAAGCGGCCAAATGAGGAACTACTGAAGTAGTGCCAAATTTGGCGCCATTTTAAGAAGCGCTTGGACAATAAAAAGCGGCCCAATAAAGAACTAAGGAATTAGTGCCAAATTTGGTGCAATTTTCAGAAGCGCTGTGACCATAAAAAGCGGCCAAATGAGGAACTACTGAAGGGGTGCCCAATTTGGCGCCATTGTCAGAAGTGCTGTGACGATAAAAAGCGGCCAAATGAGGAACTAAGGAAGTAGTGCCAAATTTGGCGCCATTTTCAGAAACGCTGTCATCATAAAAAGTGATCAAATGAGGAACTGCTGAAGTAGTGCCAAATTTGGCGCCATTGTCAGAAGTGCTGTGACGATAAAAGCGGCTAAATGAGGAACTACTGAAGTAGTGCCAAATTTGGCGCCATTTTAAGAAGCGCTTGGACAATAAAAAGCGGCCCAATAAAGAACTAAGGAATTAGTGCCAAATTTGGTGCAATTTTCAGAAGCGCTGTGACCATAAAAAGCGGCCAAATGAGGAACTACTGAAGGGGTGCCCAATTTGGCGCCATTTTAAGTAGCGCTGTGACGATAAAAAGCGGCCAAATGAGGAACTAGTGAAGTAGCGCCAAATTAAGCGCCATTTTAAGAAGCGCTGTGACCATAAAAAGCGGCCAAATGAGGAACTAAGGAAGTAGTGCCAAATTTGGCGCCATTTTCAGAAGCGCTGTGACGATAAAAAGCGGCCAAATGAGGAACTACTGAAGGGGTGCCCAATTTGGCGCCATTTTAAGTAGCGCTGTGACGATAAAAAGCGGCCAAATAAGGAACTAGTGAAGTAGCGCCAAATTAAGCGCCATTTTAAGAAGCGCTGTGACGATAAAAAGCGGCCAAATGAGGAACTCCTGAAGTAGTGCCAAATTTTGCGCCATTTTAAGAAGCGCTGTGACGATAAAAAGCGGCCAAATGAGAAACTACTGAAGAAGTGCCAAATTTGGCGCCATTTTAAGAAGCGCTGTGACGATAAAAAGCGGCCAAATGAGGAACTTCTGAAGTAGTGCCAAATTTAGCGCCATTTCAGAAGCGCTGTGATGATAAAAAGCGGCCAAATGAGGAACTAGTGAAGTAGTGCCAAATTTGGCGGCATTTTAAGAAGCGCTGTGACGATAAAAAGCGGCCAAATGAGGAACTACTGAAGAAGTGCCAAATTTGGCGCCATTTTAAGAAGCGCTGTGACGATAAAAAGCGGCCGAATGAGGAACTGCTGAAGTAGTGCCAAATTTGGCGCCATTTTCAGAAGCGCTGTGACAACAAAAAGCGGCCAAATGAAGAACTAAGGAATTAGCGCCAAATTAAGCGCCTTTTTAGAAGCGCTGTGACGATAAAAAGCGGCCAAATGAGGAACTCCTGAAGTAGTGCCAAATTTTGCGTCTTTTCAGATGCTCTCTGCCTCTGACCCACGGCTTACTGAGCGACTACTGTACTCTAGTTTCAGGCTGTCCAACATAATCAAATCTACTGCATCCAACACTTTACTCTAAGTTTCCTCCCATTTTCGAAGAGCTTGATTTTTCAAGGAACAATAGTACTCTGACTTTAGGCTTCAGTAGAGTTGATGATTCACTTCCAATATGATCAAATCTATTGCATCCAGCTGATCAGAATTGACTCCCAATTTATCAGCGCAACATCGTTCATCATTTCCTTACGGTAATAACTTTAATTATTAAAATTGTCGTCCTTTTTTCCCCGGTTTGTAGACAGCTGGTCCTTGACATGATATTTTTTTTTCCTCATTTCGTGTCGAAAATGTGAAACCTCGTTTTTCCCAGAGCTGCTGAATTGAATTTTCACTATAATTTGAGTCGTTATCGAAATAGTGGGGGTTTAATTGAAGTTAATCCTCTTTCCATTCACGCGTCCCGTGTTACGCGTCCGCGCCGCGCCGGCTCGTTTTACGTTCTAGGAATCTATTTTCAAAAGCGGATGAAAAGAATTCAATATAATTGCCCCTTTCCGTCCCGCCAGGCGACAAAAAAGGATCCCGACTTCATTCAAGGAACTTCCCCTCCTCAATCTATAAACAACACTATTTTTCACACATTCCGGTCTTTTGGAAAAAAAAATCTTTCCTCAATTTCGAAGGTTAAAAACGTTTCTTGGCCGTTTTCTGCAATATTACGGATAAAAGAGACTTCTTTTGGGTCGTTTTTCTCGATAATTCTGGTAAAAAAACATCAGTTTAACTGGATTTTTTAATCATTTTCTAAATTTCCAGCATTAAAAAGTTTTCTTCGATTTTAAGGGCCAAAAAACGCTTATTCAGCCGATTTCTTTTAGTCATTTTCTCTCTCTTCTCGATAGTTAAGTAAAGTATTTGTTTGAAGAGCTTCCAACGAAAACTTCCTTAAAGAGAAGTAAAAATATAGGAGGGGTCAGTATTAAGGGAGGGGGAGTATAACGGAGGGGGATATAAAAGGGAGGGGAAGTATAACGGAGGGGGATATAAAAGGGAGGGGAAGTATAACCGAGGGGGATATAAAAGGGAGGGGAAGTATAACCGAGGGGGATATAAAAGGGAAGGGAAGTATAACCGAGGGGGATATAAAAGGGAGGGGAAGTATAACGGAGGTGGATATAAAAGGGAGGGGAGGTATAGCGCAGGGGGATATAAAAGGGAGGGGAAGTATTACCGAGGGGGAAGTATAAAAAGGGAAAGTATAACAGAAGGAAGAGGAGAAGTTTTTTTTTTCGGAAAATTTTCCGATTTTTTTTTCAAAAACTTTTCCGATTTTTTTTCAAAAAATTTTCCGATTTTTTTTTTTCAAAAAATTTTTGGTTTTTTTCCCCTAAATTTCTCTTTCTTTATTGATGTCAAGTTCTTGATGAATGATGATAATGTTTTTGTTTTTTTCGTTTTCTAGCCAACTTAAGATGGCTTTTTATTGAAGCCGAAACTGGTCGTGGTTAATAAAATCTTTATGTGAGTTGATATTTGTTTTTCTTTTTTGGCTGTTTCAGGATGTTTTCTGCAATTTTGCAGTGCAGAATTTTTTTTATTTATTTTTTTATAATTTATTTTTGCTCATTTTTCCTCAATATTCTGGTCAAAATGATCCATTTTACTGAATTTTCGAAAGTTTTCCTCCATTTCCAGGATTAAAAGCTTCCTTTGGGACGTTTTCTTCCATTTTTTTCTGCCAAAAACGCATTTTTAGCCGATTTTTCCCCCTTTCTCCGATATTCTGGTCAAAAAACGTCCGTTTTCCAGATTTTTGAAAATTTTCCACGATTTCCAGGATTAAAAAACATTATTTAGGACGTTTTCTTTAATTTTTCGACCAAAAAATCTTTAGAAGATTTTTGAACATTTTTTTGTTCGATATCCTGGTATAAAAACCAGGACTCAAAACCAACTTCGGCTTCAGCTAAAAAACCGCAGAAAACGTCCAAAAAAAAACTTTTAATCATAATATCGAGAAAAACGTCCGAAAATCCGGTAAAACGGATGTATTTTGGACGATTAGTACGTGAGCGGTGGGAAATGTTACGAGGGGTTGGCCATCCTGAGTTCGCTTATCGAATGGAGGAGTGAAACCTCATAGAGTTTATGAGGTTTCACACGGTTTATCGTTTGTTTTTTTATTTTTTTTGACCTTGTTTAAGAACCCTCATATCTCCTTAAGTGTTGCTCTGACAAAAAAAACCAACGAGGTCTTTTTTGTAGGAAATTTCTGTAGCTACGACTTTTACTTAGGACGTTTTTTCGTTTTGAGCGACGGTTTCCGAGATAGAAGGGAAAACCGAAAACCGTTGTTAACAACGAAAAATTTGCAAAGCAACTCACTTAAAAACCATCATACCTCCTTAATTTGCATCGTGGATTGTGGATTAAAAACTGCTTGGAGATTCATTCCCTCAGTCTAAAGAAGATCTGCCGAAAAAAAATTCATAGCGCCGAAAAAACATCGACTTTTGATTATCACCGAGGGATTCAAAAGTGATGAAATGGTAGATGAATTCTAGCTTTCAATGACCTATCCAGCGAATAATCGTTAATCAAATCAACCAGAAGAGTAAACTGGATGTAACAGTGTTAATCAATCTCGACGAAATTCCGACGCTTCCATACAACCCGTTCCCATCAATAATTTAAAAAAAAGCCCTTTTTAAAAAATCCATCTGTTT